>CM062289.1:391538602-392139622 GCA_031216915.1 Pictodentalium vernedei
CACAACTGCTTTATTTCTGTTTATTTTTATTAAAAGCTAGCAATTTTTCCTCTACCCTCCCCATGTACTCGAAAATTTACGTTATTATCCTCTCTGGAAACAGAACGATGGAGGTCTTACAATTTAAAGTTTTCTATTTATTTTTTGCCACAACACAACGAATCGGGCTGTAGCTCAGTAAGTTCAGGCGTTCACTTTGCTGTATGAAAAGTTCGCGTTCAATGCGATGTGTGTTCAAAACCCACCTGTTCTTAGATTTTTCTCATTATCCGAACACATACATTTTTCGCTTTGTTCTGGTTGCATCTTCGTCTTTAGTGCATGTTTTGCAAATGAGCTGGTCAAAAGGCTGGAATACTCCGCAATCACTATATTTAAACAAATATGTTGGAAAACAACCAAGTGCCACAAAAACAGACCATTACTCTGCAGGCCATATTGTACAATTACGGGCGCTATTATGTTGCAAAAATGAAGTCAAATTACGAGACCATAATCATTGTCTGATGATGCCTTTTGTCTCTTCAGCACCACTGACTGTCTGCCAGATTTAATGCTTCCTTGAAATAAAAGATTGCAAATATTCTCTACTGCGCTTAATAAGTATCCCTTGTGACAAACTAAAAGAGAATATGCACTGACACTGTTATACTACCACCATAAGCAATGTATTTCTTCTTTGCTATGTCAGTGGTGAGGCCCTTAATTTTAGCTGTCAATGTGGAAGCAATTTGCGCATTTCGCAAATGCGTACAGCACGTCAATGGTACACTTGCCTTCAACCAAAGCTAGCCCATTGTGTGGTGGTTTAGTAAGTTAGGTAGTGGATAGCTGGCGCAGGATGGTCCTCTCCGTGCTATCCGCCCTCTTTCATCAGACACAATACAGGTCGGGGAAAGAGCCGTCATACCCCAATAATAAACAAACAAATGCAATCCGTCTCCACAAACTTTAACTATTCTTATATTGTACAATTAGGGGCGCTATTATGTTGCAAGAAATAAGTTAAATAACGAGACCATAATCATGGTCTGATGATGCCTTTTGTCTCTTCAGCACCACTGACTGTCTGCCAGATTTAATGCTTCATTGAAATAAAAGATTGCAAATATTCTCTACTGCACTTAATAAGTAGCCCTTGTGACAAACTAAAAGAGAATATGCACTGACACTGTTATACTACCACCATAAGCAATGTATTTCTTCTTTGTTATGTCAGTGGTGAGGCCCTTAATGTCAGCTGTCCATGTGGGAGCAATTTGCGCATTGTGCAAATGCGTACAGCACGTCAAAGGTACACTTGCCTTCAACCAATGCTAGCCCATTGCGTGGCGGTTTAGTAAGTTAGGTAGTGGATAGCTGGCGCAGGATGGTCCTCTCCGTGCTATCCGCCCTCTTTCATCAGACACAATACAGGTCGGGGAAAGAGCCGTCATACCCCAATAATAAACAAACAAATGCAATCCGTCTCCACAAACTTTAACTATTCTGTGTATTTTGAGCTTAAAGACATTTCTGTCACAGAATAACTGGTAGTAAAATGGCTCTACTAACAAGTTAGACAACTTTTGGAGCTAAACATGGTCGGCGAACTGGTGTCATGATTACATGTGCTATACTGTCTGTCATGTATGGGTAGCATACTTTCAAAGCGTGTGTATGGGATAGTTTGGTTTGGTCAGGGTGTGTGTGTGTGGGGGGGGGGGGGGGGGGGGGGTAGGCGTTTTATTTCAGTTTCACATTTTAGATCTCTGAATCGTCTTTTCGTCTTGATTTGCCGCTCGCGGTTTTCTCTGGAAAATTTTCCGATATGATGTGTGGAGCAGAGAGTCACGATAGGTTGGGAAAGCTTTCACGTTACAACAATTAGTGTTTTACAGAGGAAGTTTACATTCGTACGAGCATCCACATGGAGCATTCTGGGCTCTTACCTCTTCCTCTGTTTATCCCGGGTCAGCATTAATTTTATATATCATATGGAAGGTAAATGAATATTTTAGAGGGGGAACCGTTTGATTTGAGTTTTTGGTTCAGATTCGACTTGTTTCAGCATTTGGCGGGCATTCGGTTCCCCAGCACGCTTGCCGTGGTTTTGGTCGCCTGTCCTTTAAGACTGCTTTCTTCAAACAAGCGAATGGTAACGTTGTTACCATATTGTAGCCCTACGAAAGTTATATATAGTTTATGAGGAGTCACTTTCCAAACTTCACAGATTTATTAACTTGAAGAATTGTTAACTGATTTGTGTGATTACTTGCTTTAAGAGTAGGTCATGTTCTGTGTTGGGCAGTATTAATTCTGTGTCAGTATTAATTCATGAAGGTCACACATAGAGATTGGGATTCGTTGGAAAAGTTCAAGCTTTCATGTAACAGCCGAAGGTCGAAACCATGGACTCTTCTATTCAAAGTTGTGAACTTGTATACGCCAGTGTTCCAATTAAGAAATCAACGTTGATGATAGCGTCAATGAGGTGTTCACTCACCACACAGTGACTGTTACAATGTCTTCTATAATTCAGAAGATAATATTTCGCAAGAATAAAATCACGAACAATGAAAAATTTTACTTGTGCCATTTATTGGTTTAGTCAACTAAAAACATTTTTTTTCCAATGTTTGTTATGGTTGTGAAATTTATTAAAAAACTTCAAAATTTTTTGGACCCATTTTATGATGCAAAAAGGTTCTACATACAAAAATACCATTGTTTTGTCTTTTTTCTCTGCTGAAATCGCCTTTTCTGACTGAATAAATCAACTTGAAGTAAACAATGGGTATCACTGTAGGCCTAAATTAAGTTTTTCCGGCAATCACAGCCGTAGGTTCACACAGTGTCACTTTTCTGTACATTATTAAATCAGGACTCGGAGTTTCACCCGTTAGATATATGAAACACGAGGCAACCTCTTCAAACAGAATCCATTCATATTCTGTCCGAACAGACTGAATAAATAATCTTCAGTTCATGTTTTTTTAGTGTTCTATCCATTCAAAATATAGCTGTTACAGCCGACAGAAAGAAACTTGTCAATTGCAATCGTTTGTTTTTCAGTACTTCTACAGGAAAGCAACTTCTGCGATTTGGAAGACTGTAGTATTTTCGATTATACCGTCACAGCGTCTTCTAGCCAGAACGGCGGGAGATAGGTGTGTCTAAAGACAAACGATGCCTTTCAGCAGCTGATTTTGATTGTTCTCTTTTGAATAGGGAAAGGCCTTCCTTATCTTCGACTGAGCAAACCCCGAATAGCAATGGCGTTTAAATATCAGTCATTGGAGGCATCTAAGAAACTCATTTCCAGTCACTTGAAGGTTTTTCTCCTCACGCCAGGCCAAGCTTGGCGAGGTTATTTTGGGGCCGAGAGATATTTCTACTTACATAATGACATGTATGACGTGTATAACAGCGTGTGAGGTGATTAGGGTGGATTTGCTTTGGATACCCCCGAGTATAGTCCCACATTTGTTCAGTGCTATGGGATGAGCTTTCAGTTATATTGTCCAGCTACCACACAAAGGTTATCAGTGGCCATTTAGAGTAACGAGAGTACGTTTCGAAGAAATCCTATTTTCAAACTATTTTAGAGTTATCAGGGGTGCAGATTTTACGATATGTGTGCTTATTCCCCAAATCTCAGACTACCATGATTAATGCCTCTCGGTGGAGGGCTCGGCAGAACTATGTTTCGTTCCGCCACCCCTTTAACCCCCCCCCCCCTAGCCCCCCACCTCCACACACACACATACAGACGCTATAGACTTGGGAGAGCATTTACGTACCAGCCGATGGATGTATATTTTATAAGAGTGCACATGAGTGTATTCTTGTTGGTGCCCTGGGAACTACAGTAATATTGTTAACTGGGGTGGCCACGTTATGCTTTAATGCTTTAATATGACCCAGGACCCAAAGACTTGCGTGTTTCTTCTCTGAAGTGGCAACGTGATTGCAAACAATAGGCTAAACTTCATTTTGTTATGTTTGCGGTAAACAGGCTCTGTTTTACTGGTAAAGTAGGACCCAGTCACCAATGCTTGGGAGGTGCAAACCCTCTCTAAAGTGGGCGATATGGGTTATTAACGCTCACCCCTGGTCTTGAGTTGATACTCATGTTATGGTCATGATTAGCCATTGTGCAAAAATATGTGACCATAAACACCAATAAATAAATTTTGGCATGAATACTGGGTGTGTGTGACCTAAAATACCAGCAAACAATTATGTGGTGGTTAAATGCCGAGTGTTTGGAACTTTGAAATTGCCTTTTCCTATTAGGTTTGCTCCCTACATCGGAGGGCTCTCGCATTTTCAGAAATATCAATGTAATCGATGTGTGGATGATTCTGTACCACAGAAACTTGCGTAACGTGACTGAGATTAGATTGGATGGTTGGACAAGAATATGGACAGGGGTAAAAAATGAGTGTCAATTTGGTAAAATTTCACAAATTTTCGACAATGCGCTTTTTTATAAACAAGATTTTCAATGGGGAAAAAGGGTCTTTCTCTTTATCGAGGTTTTCTGGATTTTGGGTCGGAACATCTGCACTATCTGTTCATTTCTTTTTGGGATATTTGTGTTCAAATTTTGACACCGGGTGATGATATTTTGTACCAAAATAAGTTCCAACATCACTCAGTTGTTACTATTTATAGTAACTCTGAATGAAATGACAATGTGACTCCTGTCTGAACAACAAAACAGATCCCCAACAAAAAATCGTCAGCTCAGTCATTTCGCTGGTTTTCGTGAAACTTATCACAACTGCTTTATTTCTGTTTATTTTTATTAAAAGCTAGCAATTTTTCCTCTACCCTCCCCATGTACTCGAAAATTTACGTTATTATCCTCTCTGGAAACAGAACGATGGAGGTCTTACAATTTAAAGTTTTCTATTTATTTTTTGCCACAACACAACGAATCGGGCTGTAGCTCAGTAAGTTCAGGCGTTCACTTTGCTGTATGAAAAGTTCGCGTTCAATGCGATGTGTGTTCAAAACCCACCTGTTCTTAGATTTTTCTCATTATCCGAACACATACATTTTTCGCTTTGTTCTGGTTGCATCTTCGTCTTTAGTGCATGTTTTGCAAATGAGCTGGTCAAAAGGCTGGAATACTCCGCAATCACTATATTTAAACAAATATGTTGGAAAACAACCAAGTGCCACAAAAACAGACCATTACTCTGCAGGCCATATTGTACAATTACGGGCGCTATTATGTTGCAAAAATGAAGTCAAATTACGAGACCATAATCATTGTCTGATGATGCCTTTTGTCTCTTCAGCACCACTGACTGTCTGCCAGATTTAATGCTTCCTTGAAATAAAAGATTGCAAATATTCTCTACTGCGCTTAATAAGTATCCCTTGTGACAAACTAAAAGAGAATATGCACTGACACTGTTATACTACCACCATAAGCAATGTATTTCTTCTTTGCTATGTCAGTGGTGAGGCCCTTAATTTTAGCTGTCAATGTGGAAGCAATTTGCGCATTTCGCAAATGCGTACAGCACGTCAATGGTACACTTGCCTTCAACCAAAGCTAGCCCATTGTGTGGTGGTTTAGTAAGTTAGGTAGTGGATAGCTGGCGCAGGATGGTCCTCTCCGTGCTATCCGCCCTCTTTCATCAGACACAATACAGGTCGGGGAAAGAGCCGTCATACCCCAATAATAAACAAACAAATGCAATCCGTCTCCACAAACTTTAACTATTCTTATATTGTACAATTAGGGGCGCTATTATGTTGCAAGAAATAAGTTAAATAACGAGACCATAATCATGGTCTGATGATGCCTTTTGTCTCTTCAGCACCACTGACTGTCTGCCAGATTTAATGCTTCATTGAAATAAAAGATTGCAAATATTCTCTACTGCACTTAATAAGTAGCCCTTGTGACAAACTAAAAGAGAATATGCACTGACACTGTTATACTACCACCATAAGCAATGTATTTCTTCTTTGTTATGTCAGTGGTGAGGCCCTTAATGTCAGCTGTCCATGTGGGAGCAATTTGCGCATTGTGCAAATGCGTACAGCACGTCAAAGGTACACTTGCCTTCAACCAATGCTAGCCCATTGCGTGGCGGTTTAGTAAGTTAGGTAGTGGATAGCTGGCGCAGGATGGTCCTCTCCGTGCTATCCGCCCTCTTTCATCAGACACAATACAGGTCGGGGAAAGAGCCGTCATACCCCAATAATAAACAAACAAATGCAATCCGTCTCCACAAACTTAACTATTCTGTGTATTTTGAGCTTAAAGACATTTCTGTCACAGAATAACTGGTAGTAAAATGGCTCTACTAACAAGTTAGACAACTTTTGGAGCTAAACATGGTCGGCGAACTGGTGTCATGATTACATGTGCTATACTGTCTGTCATGTATGGGTAGCATACTTTCAAAGCGTGTGTATGGGATAGTTTGGTTTGGTCAGGGTGTGTGTGTGTGGGGGGGGGGGGGGGGGGGGTAGGCGTTTTATTTCAGTTTCACATTTTAGATCTCTGAATCGTCTTTTCGTCTTGATTTGCCGCTCGCGGTTTTCTCTGGAAAATTTTCCGATATGATGTGTGGAGCAGAGAGTCACGATAGGTTGGGAAAGCTTTCACGTTACAACAATTAGTGTTTTACAGAGGAAGTTTACATTCGTACGAGCATCCACATGGAGCATTCTGGGCTCTTACCTCTTCCTCTGTTTATCCCGGGTCAGCATTAATTTTATATATCATATGGAAGGTAAATGAATATTTTAGAGGGGGAACCGTTTGATTTGAGTTTTTGGTTCAGATTCGACTTGTTTCAGCATTTGGCGGGCATTCGGTTCCCCAGCACGCTTGCCGTGGTTTTGGTCGCCTGTCCTTTAAGACTGCTTTCTTCAAACAAGCGAATGGTAACGTTGTTACCATATTGTAGCCCTACGAAAGTTATATATAGTTTATGAGGAGTCACTTTCCAAACTTCACAGATTTATTAACTTGAAGAATTGTTAACTGATTTGTGTGATTACTTGCTTTAAGAGTAGGTCATGTTCTGTGTTGGGCAGTATTAATTCTGTGTCAGTATTAATTCATGAAGGTCACACATAGAGATTGGGATTCGTTGGAAAAGTTCAAGCTTTCATGTAACAGCCGAAGGTCGAAACCATGGACTCTTCTATTCAAAGTTGTGAACTTGTATACGCCAGTGTTCCAATTAAGAAATCAACGTTGATGATAGCGTCAATGAGGTGTTCACTCACCACACAGTGACTGTTACAATGTCTTCTATAATTCAGAAGATAATATTTCGCAAGAATAAAATCACGAACAATGAAAAATTTTACTTGTGCCATTTATTGGTTTAGTCAACTAAAAACATTTTTTTTCCAATGTTTGTTATGGTTGTGAAATTTATTAAAAAACTTCAAAATTTTTTGGACCCATTTTATGATGCAAAAAGGTTCTACATACAAAAATACCATTGTTTTGTCTTTTTTCTCTGCTGAAATCGCCTTTTCTGACTGAATAAATCAACTTGAAGTAAACAATGGGTATCACTGTAGGCCTAAATTAAGTTTTTCCGGCAATCACAGCCGTAGGTTCACACAGTGTCACTTTTCTGTACATTATTAAATCAGGACTCGGAGTTTCACCCGTTAGATATATGAAACACGAGGCAACCTCTTCAAACAGAATCCATTCATATTCTGTCCGAACAGACTGAATAAATAATCTTCAGTTCATGTTTTTTTAGTGTTCTATCCATTCAAAATATAGCTGTTACAGCCGACAGAAAGAAACTTGTCAATTGCAATCGTTTGTTTTTCAGTACTTCTACAGGAAAGCAACTTCTGCGATTTGGAAGACTGTAGTATTTTCGATTATACCGTCACAGCGTCTTCTAGCCAGAACGGCGGGAGATAGGTGTGTCTAAAGACAAACGATGCCTTTCAGCAGCTGATTTTGATTGTTCTCTTTTGAATAGGGAAAGGCCTTCCTTATCTTCGACTGAGCAAACCCCGAATAGCAATGGCGTTTAAATATCAGTCATTGGAGGCATCTAAGAAACTCATTTCCAGTCACTTGAAGGTTTTTCTCCTCACGCCAGGCCAAGCTTGGCGAGGTTATTTTGGGGCCGAGAGATATTTCTACTTACATAATGACATGTATGACGTGTATAACAGAGTGTGAGGTGATTAGGGTGGATTTGCTTTGGATACCCCCGAGTATAGTCCCACATTTGTTCAGTGCTATGGGATGAGCTTTCAGTTATATTGTCCAGCTACCACACAAAGGTTATCAGTGGCCATTTAGAGTAACGAGAGTACGTTTCGAAGAAATCCTATTTTCAAACTATTTTAGAGTTATCAGGGGTGCAGATTTTACGATATGTGTGCTTATTCCCCAAATCTCAGACTACCATGATTAATGCCTCTCGGTGGAGGGCTCGGCAGAACTATGTTTCGTTCCGCCACCCCTTTAACCCCCCCCCCCCTAGCCCCCCACCTCCACACACACACATACAGACGCTATAGACTTGGGAGAGCATTTACGTACCAGCCGATGGATGTATATTTTATAAGAGTGCACATGAGTGTATTCTTGTTGGTGCCCTGGGAACTACAGTAATATTGTTAACTGGGGTGGCCACGTTATGCTTTAATGCTTTAATATGACCCAGGACCCAAAGACTTGCGTGTTTCTTCTCTGAAGTGGCAACGTGATTGCAAACAATAGGCTAAACTTCATTTTGTTATGTTTGCGGTAAACAGGCTCTGTTTTACTGGTAAAGTAGGACCCAGTCACCAATGCTTGGGAGGTGCAAACCCTCTCTAAAGTGGGCGATATGGGTTATTAACGCTCACCCCTGGTCTTGAGTTGATACTCATGTTATGGTCATGATTAGCCATTGTGCAAAAATATGTGACCATAAACACCAATAAATAAATTTTGGCATGAATACTGGGTGTGTGTGACCTAAAATACCAGCAAACAATTATGTGGTGGTTAAATGCCGAGTGTTTGGAACTTTGAAATTGCCTTTTCCTATTAGGTTTGCTCCCTACATCGGAGGGCTCTCGCATTTTCAGAAATATCAATGTAATCGATGTGTGGATGATTCTGTACCACAGAAACTTGCGTAACGTGACTGAGATTAGATTGGATGGTTGGACAAGAATATGGACAGGGGTAAAAAATGAGTGTCAATTTGGTAAAATTTCACAAATTTTCGACAATGCGCTTTTTTATAAACAAGATTTTCAATGGGGAAAAAGGGTCTTTCTCTTTATCGAGGTTTTCTGGATTTTGGGTCGGAACATCTGCACTATCTGTTCATTTCTTTTTGGGATATTTGTGTTCAAATTTTGACACCGGGTGATGATATTTTGTACCAAAATAAGTTCCAACATCACTCAGTTGTTACTATTTATAGTAACTCTGAATGAAATGACAATGTGACTCCGGTCTGAACAACTAAACAGATCCCCACCAAAAATTCGTCTGCTCAGTCATTTCGCTGGTTTTCGTGTTACTTATCACAGTTGCTTTATTTCTGTTTATTTTTTATTAAAAGCTAGCAATTTTTCCTCTACCCTCCCCATGTACTCGAAAATTTACGTTATTATCCTCTCTGAAAACAGAACGATGGAGGTCTTACAATTTAAAGTTTTCTATTTATTTTTTGCCACAACACAACGAATCGGGCTGTAGCTCAGTAAGTTCAGGCGTTCACTTTGCTGTATGAAAAGTTCGCGTTCAATGCGATGTGTGTTCAAAACCCACCTATTCTTAGATTTTTCTCATTATCCGAACACATACATTTTTCGCTTTGTTCTGGTTGCATCTTCGTCTTTAGTGCATGTTTTGCAAATTAGCTGGTCAAAAGGCTGGAATACTCCGCAATCACTATATTTAAACAAATATGTTGGAAAACAACCAAGTGCCACAAAAACAGACCATTACTCTGCAGGCCATATTGTACAATTACGGGCGCTATTATGTTGCAAAAATGAAGTCAAATAACGAGACCATAATCATTGTCTGATGATGCCTTTTGTCTCTTCAGCACCACTGACTGTCTGCCAGATTTAATGCTTCCTTGAAATAAAAGATTGCAAATATTCTCTACTGCGCTTAATAAGTATTCCTTGTGACAAACTAAAAGAGAATATGCACTGACACTGTTATACTACCACCATAAGCAATGTATTTCTTCTTTGCTATGTCAGTGGTGAGGCCCTTAATTTTAGCTGTCAATGTGGAAGCAATTTGCGCATTTCGCAAATGCGTACAGAACGTCAATGGTACACTTGCCTTCAACCAAAGCTAGCCCATTGTGTGGTGGTTTAGTAAGTTAGGTAGTGGATAGCTGGCGCAGGATGGTCCTCTCCGTGCTATCCGCCCTCTTTCATCAGACACAATACAGGTCGGGGAAAGAGCCGTCATACCCCAATAATAAACAAACAAACGCAATCCGTCTCCAAAAACCTTAACTATTCTGTGTATTTTGAGCTTAAAGACATTTCTGTCACAGAATAACTGGTAGTAAAATGGCTCTACTAACAAGTTAGACAACTTTTGGAGCTAAACAGGGTCGGCGAACTGGTGTCATGATTACATGTGCTATACTGTCTGTCATGTATGGGTAGCATACTTTCAAAGCGTGTGTATGGGATAGTTTGGTTTGGTCTGGGTGTGTGTGTGTGGGGGGGGGGGGGGGGGGTAGGCGTTTTATTTCAGTTTCACATTTTAGATCTCTGAATCGTCTTTTCGTCTTGATTTGCCGCTCGCGGTTTTCTCTGGAAAATTTTTCGATATGATGTGTGGAGCAGAGAGTCACGATAGGTTGGGAAAGCATTCACGTTACAACAATTAGTGTTTTACAGAGGAAGTTTACATTCGTATGAGCATCCACATGGAGCATTCTGGGCTCTTACCTCTTCCTCTGGTTATCCCGGGTCAGCATTAATTTTATATATCATATGGAAGGTAAATGAATATTTTAGAGGGGGAACCGTTTGATTTGAGTTTTTGGTTCAGTTTCGACTTGTTTCAGCATTTGGCGGGCATTCGGTTCCCCAGCACGCTTGCCGTGGTTTTGGTCGCCTGTCCTTCAAGACTGCTTTCTTCAAACAAACAAATGGTAACGTTGTTTCCATATTGTAGCCCTACGAAAGTTATATATAGTTTAAGAGGAGTCACGTTCCAAACTTCCCAGATTTATTAACTTGAAGAATTGTTAACTGATTTGTGTGATTACTTGCTTTTAGAGTAGGTCATGTTCTGATTTAAGTTTTTGGTTCAGATTCGACTTGTTTCAGCATTTGGCGGGCATTCGGTTCCCCAGCACGCTTGTCGTGGTTTTGGTCGCCTGTCCTTCAAGACTGCTTTCTTCAAACAAGCGAATGGTAACGTTGTTTCCATATTGTAGCCCTACGAAAGTTATATATAGCTTAAGAGGAGTCACTTTCCAAACTTCCCAGATTTATTAACTTGAAGAATTGTTAACTGATTTGTGTGATTACTTGCTTTAAGAGTAGGTCATGTTCTGTGTTGGGCAGTATTAATTCTGTGTCAGTATTAATTCATGAAGGTCACACATAGAGATTGGGATTCGTTAGAAAAGTTCAAGCCTTTCATGTAACAGCCGAAGGTCGAAACCATGGACTCTTCTATTCAAAGTTGTGAACTTGTATACGCCAGTGTTCCAATTAAGAATTCAACGTTGATGATAGCGTCAATGAGGTGTTCACTCACCACACAGTGACTGTTACAATGTCTTCTATAATTCAGAAGATAATATTTCGCAAGAATAAAATCACGAACAATGGAAAATTTTACTTGTGCCATTTATTGGTTTAGTCAACTAAAAACATTTTTTTTCCAATGTTTGTTATGGTTGTGAAATTTATTAAAAAACTTCAAAATTTTTTGGACCCATTTTATGATGCAAAAAAGTTCTACATACAAAAATACCATTGTTTTGTCTTTTTTCTCTGCTGAAATCGCCTTTTCTGACTGAATAAATCAACTTGAAGTAAACAATGGGTATCACTGTAGGCCTAAATATTAAGTTTTTCCGGCAATCACAGCCGTAGGTTCACACAGTGTCACTTTTCTGTACATTATTAAATCAGAACTCGGAGTTTCACCCGTTAGATATATGAAACACGAGGCAACCTCTTCAAACAGAATCCATTCATATTCTGTCCAAACAGACTGAATAAATAATCTTCAGTTCATGTTTTTTTTAGTGTTCTATCTATTCAAAATATAGCTGTTACAGCCGACAGAAAGAATCTTGTCAATTGCAATCGTTTGTTTTTCAGTACTTCTACAGGAAAGCAACTTCTGCGATTTGGAAGACTGTAGTATTTTCGATTATACCGTCACAGCGTCTTCTAGCCAGAACGGCGGGAGGTAGGTGTGTCTAAAGACAAACGATGCCTTTCAGCAGCTGATTTTGATTGATCTCTTTTGAAAAGGGAAAGGCCTTCCTTATCTTCGACTGAGCAAACCCCGAATAGCAATGGCGTTTAAATATCAGTCATTGGAGGCATCTAAGAGACTCATTTCCAGTCACTTGAAGGTTTTTCTCCTCACGCTAGGCCAAGCTTGGCGAGGTTATTTTGGGGCCGAGAGATATTTCTACTTACATAATGACATGTATGACGTGTATAACAGCGTGTGAGGTGATTAGGGTGGATTTGCTTTGGATACACCCGAGTATAGTCCCACATTTGTTCAGTGCTATGGGATGAGCTTTCAATTATATTGTCCAGCTACCACACAAAGGTTATCAGTGGCCATTTAGAGTAACGAGAGTACGTTTCGAAGAAATCCTATTTTCAAACTATTTTAGAGTTATCAGGGGTGCAGATTTTACGATATGTGTGCTTATTCCCCAAATCTCAGACTACCATGATTAATGCCTCTCGGTGGAGGGCTCGGCAGAACTATGTTTCGTTCCGCCACCCCTTTAACCCCCACCCCCAGCCCCCCTCCCCCCCTAGCCCCCCCCCCCCCTACACACACACACATACAGACGCTATAGACTTGGGAGAGCATTTACGCAACAGCCGATGGATGTATATTTTATAAGAGTGCACATGAGTGTATTCTTGTTGGGGCCCTGGGAACTACAGTAGTATTGTTAACTGGGGTGGTCACGTTATGCTTTACTGCTTTAATATGACCCAGGACCCAAAGACGTGCGTGTTTCTTCTCTGAAGTGGCAACATGATTGCAAACAATAGGCTAAACTTCATTTTGTTATGTTTGCGGTAAACAGGCTCTGTTTTACTGGTAAAGTAGGACCCAGTCTCCAATGCTTGGGAGGTGCAAACCCTCTCTAAAGTGGGCGATATGGGTTATTAACGCTCACCCCTGGTCTTGAGTTGATACTCATGTTGTGGTCATGATTAGCCATTGTGCAAAAATATGTGACCGTAAACACCAATAAATAAATTTTGGCATGAATACTGGGTGTGTGTGACCTAAAATACCAGCAAACAATTATGTGGCGGTTAAATGCCGAGTGTTTGGAACTTTGAAATTGCCTTTTCCTATTAGGTGTGCTCCCTACATCGGAGGGCCCTCGCATTTTCAGAAATATCAATGTAATCGATGTGTGGATGATTCTGTACCACAGAAACTTGCGTAACGTGACTGAGATTAGATTGGATGGTTGGACAAGAATATGGACAGGCGTAAAAAATGAGTGTCAATTTGGTAAAATTTCACAAATTTTCGACAATACGCTTTTTTATAAACAAGATTTTCAATGGGGAAAAAGGGTCTTTCTCTTTATCGAGGTGTTCTGGATTTTGGGTCGGAACATCTGCACTATCTGTTCATTTCTTTTTGGGATATTTGTGTTCAAATTTTGACACCGGGTGATGATATTTTATACCAAAATAAGTTCCAACATCACTCAGTTGTTACTATTTATAGTAACTCTGAATGAAATGACAATGTGACTCCGGTCTGAACAACTAAACAGATCCCCACCAAAAATTCGTCTGCTCAGTCATTTCGCTGGTTTTCGTGTTACTTATCACAGCTGCTTTATTTGTGTTTATTTTTTATTAAAAGTTAGCATTTTTTCCTATACCCTCCTCTTGTACTCGAAAATTTACGTTATTATCCTCTCTGGAAACATAATGATGGAGGTCTTACAATTTAAAGTTTTCTATTTATTTTTTGCCGTAACACAACGAATCGGGCTGTAGCTCAGTAAGTTCAGGCGTTCACTTTGCAGTATGAAAAGTTCGCGTTCAATGCGATGTGGGTTCAAAACTAACCTGTTCTTAGATTTTTCTCATTATCCGAACACAAACATTTTTCGCTTTGTTCTTGTTGCATCATCGTCTATAGTGTGTGTTTTGCAAATTAGCTGGTCAAAAGGCTGGAATACTCCGCAATCAGTATATTTAAACAAATATGTTGGAAAACAACCAAGTGCCACAAACACAGACCATTACTCTGCAGGCCATATTGTACAATTAGGGGCGCTATTATGTTGCAAAAATTAAGTCAAATAACGAGACCATAATTACAGTCTGATGATGCCTTTTGTCTCTTCAGCACCACTGACTGTTTGCCAGATTTAATGCTTCCGTGAAATAAAAAATTGCAAATATTCTCTACTGCACTTAATAAATAGCCCTTGTGACAATCTAAAAGAGAATATGCACCGAAACTGTTATACTACTACCATAAGCAATGTATTTCTTCTTTGTTATGTCAGTGGTGAGGCCCTTAATTTCAGCTGTCCATGTGGGAGCAATTTGCGCATTGTGCAAATGCGTACAACACGTCAATGGTACACTTGCCTTCAACCAATGCTAGCCCATTGTGTGGTGCTTTAGTAAGTTAGGTGGTGGATAGCTGGCGCAGGATGGTCCTCTCCGTGCTATCCGCCCTCTTTCAGGTCGGGGAACGAGCCGTCATACCCCAATAATAAACAAACAAATGCAATCCATCTCTACAAACTTTAACTATCCTGTGTATTTTGAGCTAAAAGATATTTCTGTCACAGAATAACTGGTAGTATAATGGCTCTACTAACAAGTTAGACAACTTTTGGAGCTAAACAGGGTCGGCGAACTGGTGTCATGATTACATGTGCTATACTGTCTGTCATGTATGGGTAGCATACTTTCAAAGCGCGTGTATGGGATAGTTTGGTTTGGTTTGGGTGGGTGGGGGGGGGGGGGCGTTTTATATCAGTTTCACATTTTAAATATCGGAATCGTCTTTTCGTCTTCATTTGCCGCTCGCGGTTTTATCTGGAATATTTTCGATATGATGTGTGGAGCAGAGAGTCACGATAGGTTGGGAAGCATTCACGTTACAACAATTAGTGTTTTACAGAGGAAGTCTACATTCGTGCGAGCATCCAAGCGGATCATTCTGGGCTCTTACCTCTTCCTCTGTTTATCCCGGGTTAGCATTAATTTTATATATCATATTGAAGGTAAATGAATATTTTAGAGGGGAACCGTTTCATTTGAGTTTTTGGTTCAGATACGACTTGTTTCAGCATTTGGCGGGCATTCGGTACCTCAGCACGCTTGCCGGGGCTTTGGTCGGCTGTCCTTTAAGACTGCTTTCTTCAAACAAGCGAATGGTAACGTTGTTTCCATATTGTAGCCCTACGAAAGTTATGTATAGTTTAAGAGGAGTCACTTTCCAAACTTCCCAGATTGATTAACTTGAAGAATTGTTAGCCGATTTGTGTGATTACTTGCTTTAAGTGTAGGTCATGTTCTGTGTTGGGCAGTATTAATTCTGTGTCAGTATTAATTCATGTAGGTCACACAGAGAGATTGGTTTTCGTCGGAAACGTTTAAGCCTTTCGTGTAACAGCCGAAGGTCGAAACCATGGACTCTTCTATTCAAAGTTGTGAACTTGTATACGCTAGTGTTCCAATTGAGAATTCAACGTTTATGATAGCGTCAATGAGGTGTTCACTCACCACACAGTGACTGTTACAATGTCTTCTATAATTCAGAAGATAATATTTCGCAAGAATGAAATCACGAACACTGGAAAATTTTACGTGTGCCATTTATTGGTTTACTCAACTAAAAAACTTTTTTCTTCCAATTTTTGTTATGGTTACCCTTTATGAAATTGATAAAAAAACTCCAAAATTTTTGGACCCATTTTATGATGCAAAAAGGTTATACATACAAAAATACCATTGTTTTGTATTTTTTTTCTGCTGAAATCGCCTTTTCTGACTGAATAAATCAACTTGAAGTAAACAATGGGTATCTCTTAGGCCTAAATTAAGTTTTTCCGGCAATCACAGCCGTAGGTTCACGCACAGTGTCACTTTTCTGTACATTATTAAATCAGGACTCGGAGTTTCACTCGTTAGATATATTAAACACGAGGCAACCTCTTCAAATAGAATCCATCCATATTCTGTCCAAACAGACTGAATAAATAATCTTCAGTTCATGTTTTTTAGTGTTCTATCCATTCAAAATATAGCTGTTACAGCCGACAGAAAGAAACTTGTCAATTGCAATCGTTTGTTTTTCAGTACTTCTACAGGAAAGCAACTTCTGCGATTTGGAAGACTGTGTAGTATTTTCGATTATACCTTCACAGCGTCTTCTAGCCAGAAAGGCGGGAGGTAGGTGTGTCTAAAGACAAACGATGCCTTTCAGAAGCTGATTTTGATTGTTCCCTTTTGAAAAGGGAAAGGCCTTCCTTATCTACGACTGAGCAAACCCCGAATAGCATTGGCGTTTGAATATCAGTCAGTAGAGGTTTCTAAGAAACTCATTTCCAGTCACTTGGAGGTTCTTCTCATCACGCTAGGCCAAGCTTGGCGAGGTTATTGTGGGGCCGAGAGACATTTGTACTTATATAATGACATGTATGGCGTGTAACGGCATGTGAGGTGATAACGGTGGACTTGCTTTGGATACCCCCGAGTCCCATATTTGTTCAGTGCTATGGGATGAGCTTTCAATTGTATTGTCCTGCTACCACACAAAGGTAATCAGTGGTCATTTAGAGTAACGAGGGTACGTTTCGAAGAAATCCTATTTTCAAACTATTTTAGAGTTATCAGGGGTGCAGATTTTGCGATATGTGTGCTTATTCCCCAAATCTCAGACTATCATGATTAATGCCTCTCAGTGGAGGGCTCGGCAGAACTATGTTTCGTTCCGCCAACCCTTTACCCCACCCCCACCCCCCACACCCACACACACATGTAGAAGCTATAGATTTGGGAGAGCATTTACGCAACAGCCGGTGGATGTATATTTTATAAGAGTGCATATGAGTGTATTCTTGTTGGGGCCCTGGGAACTACAGTAGTGTTGTTAACTGGGGTGGCCACGTTATGCTTTAGTATGACCCAGGACCCAAAGACTTGCGTGCTTCTTCTCTGAAGTGGTAACGTGATTGCAAACAATAGGCTAAACTTCATTTTGTTATGTTTAATATCAATGATTTCGGCATGAATTCCCCGCGGGAACCCCGGGAAGCGAAGCAGTGCCTGTTCACTGCGGTAAACAGGCTCTGTTTTACTGGTAAAATAGGACCCATTCACCAATGCTTGGGAGGTGCAAACCCTCTCTAAAGTGGGCGATATGGGTTATTAACGCTCACCTCTGGTCTTTAGTTGATACTCATGTTGTGGTCATGATTAGCCATTGTGCAAAAATATGTGACCTTAAACACCAATAAATAAATTTTGGCATAAATTCTGGGTTGGTGTGACCTAAAATACCCGTAAACAATTGTGTGGTAGTTAAATGCCGAGTGTTTGGAACTTTGAAATTGCCCTTTCCTGTTAGGTGTGCTCCCTACATCGGAGGGCCCTCGCATTTTCAGAAATGTCAATGTAATCGATGTATGGATGGTTCTGTACCACAGAAACTTGCGTTACGTGACTGAGATTAGATTGGATGGATGGACAAGAATATGGACTGGGGTAAAAACTGAGTGTCAATTTGGTAAAATTTCACAAATTTTCGACAATGCGCTTTTTTATAAACAAGATTTTCAATGTGAAAAAATGGTCTTTCTCTTTATCGAGGTGTTCTGGATTTTGGTTCGGAACATCTGCACTATCTCTGTACATTCCTTTTTGGGATATTTGTGTTCAAATTTTGACACCGGGTGATGATATTTTGTACCAAAATAAGTTCCAACATCACTCAGTTGTTACTATTTATAGTAACTCTGAATGAAATGACAATGTGACTCCGGTCTGAACAACTAAACAGATCCCCTCCAAAAAATCGTCTGCTCAGTCATTACGCTGGTTTTCGTGTAACTTATCACAGCTGCTTTGTTTCTGTTTATTTTTATTAAAAGCTAGCAATTTTTCCTCTACCCTCCCCATGTACTCGAAAATTTACGTTATTATCCTCTCTGGAAACAGAACGATGGAGGTCTTACAATTTAAAGTTTTCTATTTATTTTTTGTCATAACACAACGAACCGGGCTGTAGCTCAGTAAGTTCAGGCGTTCCCTTTGCTGTATAAAATGTTCGCGTTCAATGCGATGTGTGTTCAAAATCCACCTGTTCTTAGATTTTTCTCATTATCCTAACACATACATTTTTCGCTTTGTTCGGGTTGCATCTTCGTCTATAGTGCATGTTTCGCAAATTAGTGGTCAAAACGCTTGAATACTCCACAATCAGTATATTTAAACAAATATGTTGGGAAAACAACCAAGTGCCACAAAAAAACAGACCATTACTCTGTAGGCCATATTGTACAATTAGGGGCGCTATTATGTTGCAAAAATTAAGTTAAATAACGAGACCATAATCATGGTCTGATGATGCCTTTTGTCTCTTCAGGACCACTGACTGTCTGCCAGATTGAATGCTTCATTGAAATAAAAGATTGCAAATATTCTCTACTGCACTTAATAAGTAGCCCTTGTGACAAACTAAAAGAGAATATGCACTGACAGTGTTATACTACCACCATTAGCAATGTATTTCTTCTTTGTTATGTCAGTGGTGAGGCCCTTAATGTCAGCTGTCCACGTGGGAGCAATTTGCGCATTGTGCAAATGCGTACAGCACGTCAAAGGTACACTTGCCTTCAACCAATGCTAGCCCATTGCGTGGTGGTTTAGTAAGTTAGGTAGTGGATAGCTGGCGCAGGATGGTCCTCTCCGTGCTATCCGCCCTCTTTCATCCGACACAATACACGTCGGGGAAAGAGCCGTCATACCCCAATAATAAACAAACAAATGCAATCCATCTCTATAAGCTTTAACTATCCTGTGTATTTTGAGCTAAAAATATTTCTGTCACAGAATAACTGGTAGTATAATGGCTCTACTAACCAAGTTAGACAACTTTTGGAGCTAAACAGGGTCGGCGAACTGGTGTCATGATTACATGTGCTATACTGTCTGTATAGTATGGGTAGCATACTTTCAAAGCGTGCGTATGGGATAGTTTGGTTTGGTTAGGGTGGGGGTGGGGGGTGTAGGCGGTTTATTTCAGTTTCACATTTTAGATCTCTGAATCGTCTTTTCGTCTTGATTTGCCGCTCGCGTTTTTATCTGGAATATTTTCGATATGATGTGTGGAGCAGAGAGTCACGATAGGTTGGGAAAGCATTCACGTTACAACAATTAGTTTTTTACAGCGGAAGTTTACATTCGTACGAGCATCCACATGGAGCATTCTGGGCTCTTACCTCTTCCTCTGTTTAACCCGGGTCAGCATTAATTTTATATATCATATTGAAGGTAAATGAATATTTTAGAGGGGAACCGTTTGATTTGAGTTTTTGGTTCAGATTCGACTTGTTTCAGCATTTGGCGGGCATTAGGTACCTCAGCACGCTTGCCGTGGTTTTGGTCGGCTGTCCTTTAAGACTGCTTTCTTCAAACAAGCGAATCGTAAAGTTGTTTCCATATTGTAGCCATACGAAAGTTATGTATAGTTTAAGAGGAGTCACTTTTCAAACTTCCCAGATTTATTAACTTGTAGAATTGTTCGCCGATTTGTGTGATAACTTGCTTTAAGAGTAGGTCATGTTCTATGTTGGGCAGTATTAATTCTGTGTCAGTATTAATTCATGTTGGTCACACAGAGAGTTTGGGATTCGTCGGAAAAGTTCAAGCCTTTCATGTAACAGCCGAAGGTCGAAACCATGGACTCTTCTATTCAAAGTAGTGAACTTGTATACACGCCAGTGTTCCAATTAAGAATTCAACGTTTATGATAGCGTCAATGAGGTGTTCACTCACCACACAGTGAATGTACAATGTCTTCTATAATTCAGAAGATAATATTTCGCAAGAATAAAATCACGAACAATGGAAAATTTTACGTGTGCCATTTATTGGTTTAGTCAAGTAAAAAACATTTTTTTCTTCAATTTTTGTTTTCGTTACCCTTATTAGATTTATCAAAAAACTTCAAAATTTTTTGGACCCATTTTATGATGCAAAAAGATTCTACATACAAAAATACCATTGTTTTGTCTTTTTTCTCTGCTGAAATCGCCTTTTTCTGACTGAATAAATCAACTTGAAGTAAACAATGGGTATCACTGTAAGCCTAAATTCAGTTTATTTCCGGCAGTCACAGCCGTGGGTTCACGCACAGTGTCACTTTTCTGTACATTATAAAATCGGGACTCGGAGTTTCACTCGTTAGATATATGAAACACGAGGCAATTTCTTCAAACAGAATTCATCCATATTCTGTCCAAACAGACTGAATAAATAAATAATCTTCAGTTCATGTTTTTTAGTGTTCTATCCATTCAAAATATAACTGTTACAGCCGACAGAAAGAAACTTGTCAATTGCAATCGTTTATTTTTCAGTACTTCGACAGGAAAGCAACTTCTGCGATTTGGAAGACTGTAGTATTTTCGATTATACCTTCACAGCGTCTTCTAGCCAGAAAGGCGGGAGGTAGGTGTGTCTAAAGACAAAAAGACAAACGATGCCTTTCAGCAGCTGATTTTGATTGATCTCTTTTGAAAAGGGAAAGGCCTTCCTTATCTTCGACTGAGCAAACCCCGAATAGCAATGGCGTTGAAATATAAGTCATTAGAGGCATCTAAGAAACTCATTTCCAGTCACTTGAAGGTTTTTCTCCTCACGCTAGGCCAAGCTTGGCGAGGTAATTTTGGGGCCGAGAGATATTTCTACTTACATAATGACATGTATGACGTGTAACGGCGTGTGAGGTGATTAGGGTGGATTTGCTTTGGATACCCCCGAGTATAGTCCCTTATATGTTCAGTGCTATGGGATGAGCTTTCAATTATATTGTCCAGCTACCACACAAAGGTTATCAGTGGCCATTTAGAGTAACGAGAGAACGTTTCGGAGAAATCCTATTTTCAAACTATTTTAGAGTTATCAGGGGTTCAGATTTTACGATATGTGTGCTTATTCCCCAAATCTCAGACTATCATGATTAATGCCTCTCAGTGGAGGGCTCGGCAGAGCTATGTTTCGTTTCGCCAACCCTTTAACCCCCCCCCCCCCCCCCCCACACACACACATACAGACGCTATAGACTTGGGAGAGCATTTACGCAACAACCGATGGATGTATATTTTATAAGAGTGCACATGAGGGTATTCTTGTTGGGGTCCTGGGAACTACAGTAGTGTTGTTAACTGGGGTGGCCACGTTATGCTTTAGTATAACCGAGGACCCAAAGACTTGCGTGTTTCTTCTCTGAAGTGGTAACGTGATTGCAAACAATAGGCTAATAGGCATTTTGTTATGTTTAATATCAATGATTTCGGCATGAATTCCCCGCGGGAACCCCGGGAAGCGAGGCAGTGCCTGTTCACTGCGGTAAACAGGCTCTGTTTTACTGGTAAAATAGGACCCATTCACCAATGCTTGGGAGGTGCAAACCCTCTCTAAAGTGGGCGATATGGGTTATTAACGTTCACCTCTGGTCTTGAGTTGATACTCATGTTGTGGTCATGATTAGCCATTGTGCACAAATATGTGACCTTAAACACCAATACATAAATTTTGGCCTAAATTCTGGGTTGGTGTAACCTAAAATACCCGTAAACAATTATGTAGTAGTTAAATGCCGAGTGTTTGGAACTTTGAAATTGCCTTTTCCTGTTAGGTGTGCTCCCTACATCGGAGGGCCCTCGCATTTTCAGAAATGTCAATGTAATCGATGTATGGATGGTTCTGTACCACAAAAACTTGCGTAACGTGATTGAGATTAGATTGGATGGATGGACAAGAATATGGACTGGGGTAAAAACTGAGTGTCAATTTGGTAAAATTTCACAAATTTTCGACAATGCGCTTTTTTATAAACAAGATTTTCAATGTGAAAAAAAGGGTCTTTCTCTTTATCGAGGTGTTCTGGATTTTGGTTCGGAACATCTGCACTATCTGTACATTCCTTTTTGGGATATTTGTGTTCAAATTTTGACATCGGGTGATGATATTTTGTACCAAAATAAGTTCCAACATCACTCAGTTGTTACTATTTATAGTAACTCTGAATGAAATGACAATGTGACTCCGGTCTGAACAACTAAACATATCCACACCAAAAAATCGTCTGCTCAGTCATTACGCTGGTTTTCGTGTAACTTATCACAGCTGCTTTGTTTCTGTTTATTTTTATTAAAAGCTAGCAATTTTTCCTATACCCTCCTCTTGTACTCGAAAATTTACGTTATTATCTTCTCTGGAAACAGAACGATGGAGGTCTTACAATTTAAAGTTTTCTATTTATTTGTTGCCGCAACTCAACGAATCGGGCTGTAGCTCAATACGTTCAGGCGTTCACCTTGCTGAATGAAAAGTTTGCGTTCAATGCGATGTGTGTTTAAAACCCACCTGTTCTTAGATTTTTCTCATTATCCTAACACATACATTTTTCGCTTTCTTCTGGTTTCATCTTCGTCTATAGTGCATGTTTTGCAAATTAGCTGGTCAAAAGGCTGGCATACTCCACAATCAGTGCATTTAAACAAATATGTTGGAAAACAACCAAGTGCCACAAAAAATAGACCATCACTCTGTAGGCCATATTGTACAATTAGGGGCGCTATTATGTTGCAAAAATTAAGGCAAATAACGAGACCATAATCATAGTCTGATGATGCCTTTTGTTTCTTCAGCACCACCGACTGTCTGTCAGATTTAATGCTTCCTTGAAATAAAAAAATGCGAATATTCTCTACTGCATTTAATAAGTAAACCTTGTGACAAACTAAAAGAGAATATGCACTGACACTGTTATATTACCACTATAATGGCTCTTCTACAAAGTTAGACAACTTTTGGAGCAAAGCATGGTCGGCGGACCGGTGTCATGATTCCTTGTGCTATACTGTCTGTCATTTTTGGATAGCATACTTTCAAAGCATGGGTATGGGATAGTTTGGGTTGGTTTGGAGTTGGCGGGGGGGGGGGGGGGGGGGGGGCGGAGTTATTTCAGTTTTACATTTTAGATCTTTGAATCGTTTTTTCGTCTTGATTTGCCGCTCGTGGTTTTATCTGGAATATTTTTCGATATGATGTGTGGAGCAGGGAGTCACGATACGTTGGGAAAGCATTCCCGTTACAACAATAAGTGTTTTACAGGTGAAGTTTACATTCCTACGAGCATCGACGTGGAGCATTCTGGGTTCCTACCGCTTCCTCTGTTTATCCCGGGTCAGCATTAATTTTACGTATCATATTGAAGGTAAATGAATATTTTAGAGGGGAAGCGTTTGATTTGAGTTTTTGGTTCAGATTCGACTTGTATCATCATTTGGCGGGCATTCGGTACCTCAGCACGCTTGCCGTGGTTTTGGTCGGTTATCGTTTAAGACTGCTTGCTTCAAACAAGCGAATGGTAACGTTGGTTCCATATTGTAGCCCTAAGAATGTTATGTATAGTTTAAGAGGAGTCACTATCCAAACTTCCCAGATTTATTAACTTGAAGAATTGTTAACCGATTTGTGTGATTACTTCTTTTAAGAGGAGGTCATGTTCTGTGTTGGGAGTATTAATTCTGTGTCAGTATTAATTCATGTAGGCCACACCGAGAGATTGGGATTCGTTGGAAAAGGTCAAGCCTTTCATGTAACAGCCGAAGGTCGAAACCAATGGACTCTTCTTTTCAAAGTTGTGAACTTGTTTTCGCCAGTGTTCCAATTAAGAATTCAACGTTTATGATAGCATCAATGTGGTGTTCACTCACCACACAGTGACTGTTACAATGTCTTCTATAATTCAGAAGATAATATTTCACAAGAATACAATCATGAACAATGGTAAAGTTTACGTGTGTCATTTATTGGTTTAGTCAACTAAAAAGAGTTTTGTTCCAATTTTTGTTGTGGTTTCCCTAATGAAATTTATCAAACAACTTCACATTTTTTTGGACCCATTTTATGATTCTAAAAGGTTCTGCATATAGAAATACCATTGTTTTCACTTTTTTCTGCTGAAATCGCCTCTTCTGACTGAATAAATCAACTTGAAGTAAACAATGGGTGTCACTGTGGGCCTAAATTCAGTTTTTGCGGCAATCACAGCCGCGGGTTCACGCACAGTGTCACTTTTCTGTACATTAAAATCAGGACTCGGAGCTTCACTCGTTAGATATATGAAACATGAGGCAACCTCTTCAAACAGAATCCATCCATATTCTGTCTGAACAGACTGAATAAATAATCTTCAGTTCGTGTTTTTTTAGTGTTCTATTTATTCAAAATATCGCTGTTACAGCCGACAGAAGGAAACTTGTCAATTCCAAACGTTTGTTTATCAGTACTTCTACAGGACAGCAACTTCTGCGATTTGGAAAACTGTAGTATTTTCGAGTATGCCTCCACAGCGTCTTCTGGCCAGAAAGGCGGGAGGTAGGTGTGTCTAAAAACAAATGCTGCCTTTCAGAAGCTGATTTTGATTGTTCCCTTTTGAACAAATGAAGTTTCCACTGTGAAAGAAGTTTCCGCTAAGAAGGAAGTTTCTACTGCCAAAGAAGTTACGAAGAAGCCTGAAGTTTCTTCTACGAATGAAAATTTAAAGAGGAACCAATCCAAGAACAATGCTTCCACTCAAAGCACAAATGAAGTTTCTACTAGGAATGAAGTTACTACTGAAGTTACTACTACAAAACAGCTAAAAGACTAGAAAGAGGAACCCAAAGATGCCAGCATGGAAATTAAAGCAACCAACAAAGCCAAGTTACCAGCTATCAATGAGAGAACATGTTTTATCAAGAACCTAGCCAAACACTGGGAAGAAGCTCCAGCCCACAAGAAGATGAAATGGTTAGCCCATGCGAAAAGAACTACAAAGGCAAAAATGATACCTTGAGAAACTGAATTGTATACTCGAATAAAAATGAATGAGATGTTATGTATATTGCTGTTTGTTTTTTTATCTACTATCCCAACAGAAGTACCCGGATGTAGCATGAAGTGCCCGGATGTAAGGTTTCTACAAGTGCCCTCCAATAGTCCAATACAATAGGTATCCTAAAATACCCAGATGAGGCTAAGAGCATTAGGTGGAGTCACTCGGTCGAGCAATTACTCTATAGCTCATTTGCTCAATGGGCTTCGAGTCGTTTGAGTAATTGCTCGTGGAGCAATTACTCTCTTGGCTCTTGGCTCTTTGGCTTATTTCGGAAAAAGCCCTACATACGGAATCCCCTTGACTGGACTTAGGCACCATTTTTTCTGACATGAATCAAAGAGTCGTTCGAGGAGTCACTCGAATGAGCAATTACTCGTTAGCTCATTTGCTCGCTGGACTTCGGGTAGTTTGAGTAGTATGTGGAGTCACTCGATCAAGCAATTGCTCTAAGGCTCATTTGCTCGGTGGGTTTCGAGTCGTTCGAGCAATTGCTCATGGAGCAATTACTCTCTAGGCTCTTTAGCTTATAGGGGGAATTTGGAATAGGTATGACCTGGGGTGGCCCAGAAGGCTGGGCCAAACAAGTAATAGTATCTTTAGATATGTATCCTACTTACAGAATCCCTTTTTGGGGAAACATCGGGGTTTAGCAGAATCCCTTTTTCCGAAATGAGTAGAAGAGTCACTCAAACGAGCAATTACTCGTTAGCTCATTTGCTCGATAGACTTCGAGTCATTCGAGCAATGACTTTTCAGTAACTGCTCGATAGCTTAGTGGGTTTGGGAGTGCTTTGTTATACAGAAGGTAGATAACTCTGCATACAGATTATGGGAAATCAAGCAATCTGATTGGTTAGTTATAATCTATATAAAGGATCTAGAAAATGAAACAACAAGAGAACTCGGAATAGGGTCAGCACTAACAAGAAAATTACTGAAAATAGTAGCAAAAAGCTAAAACTGAAGGGCTATTCTACGCTATTGGAGTATACTCCAGGGCAAAGGGACATGGCCAGATAGACGAAAACTATTGCATATATAGATAGAAGCAGAGAATTCTAAAAGAATTCGAAATAGTAAAATTTGTTGGGTTTATTTGGGTAATTCGTGATACTCAGATTCAATCGAACACACCCTCCGAACATACCGCTGTCCTATAAGAAGGTCTTGGGTAACATAGCAACCACGTGCTACCATAGAAACCAAGATGGCTGGCCCCAGAATACAAAATGGACGACGGAAACACGTATCACCCTGACAACACGCGCTGTGCATGCGCTCTAGGGCCACGTTTCACTATGGAGATGACGTCACAGGATGGCAGCTCACGCGGGTTACCATGACAACACAACATGGCGCCGCTGGGTCACGTGACTATGATGTCACATGAGATCCTGCATGAGATCCTGCCAATAAGGCACGTTTCATCGCTCTCCTACTACTTACATTGAACAGCCAAGCAAATTATTCATTGTATATAAGACATGGTAATACAAAGAGCTTTTTGCTATTTTCGATTTGCTCTTTGCTTTTTTCGATTTGCTTTTTCCTATTTGCTATTTGCTTTTTGCGATTTGCTCTTTGCTATTTGCTTTTTGCTATTTGCTTTTTTGCTCTTTGCTATTTGCTATTTGCGGGTTACAACCATAATGCTTTTACAAAGATGGATATTAATGGAACTGGCTCACTGAATCATTTCCATTAACTGGTACAGTCACTGCAGTATTAAATGAGGTGGCGTGGTAGTACTTGTTCCTTGGCGGATCACTGAAGTTAAGCAACGTCGAGCCCGGTTAGTCCTCAGAGGAGTGACCAATACAACCTGCCCCAGCAATAGGCCTGGGACGGGCTTACCCGGGACAGTTAGGCCGCTGCCATTGAAAATCACCAAACCGAAAACCTCTACTATAAATCAGCTCCACAATCAGGGCTTGCATTTTTCGAGGCTATGGCTGATCAAACCCATATTCGGCAGTGTAGTTGCCTTTACAGGGCAGGGAAATCATCCCTGTGTATTTTCAGATCAGCATGTACATTAATTTTGCTGCACCTTCAATAACCAAGGTCACATATTATTTGATATGGTATTAGAACATATGCCCCTCTCCCCCACCCCCGGTTCATTCTGTATTTGTACCAAAATCAGTAGCCTAAATTAGTCTAGGAAGTGCTTTCGCATCAGTGTTGGCTGCCTCCAGAGGCAGCCAACACTGATGTGAACACACTTCCTATACATCTCAAAAGAGAGTAATCAGTAAAGCACCATTCGAAGTGGCTAGTTATTACTGCCATTATATAACATTTGACAGTAAAATCTGAAAGGCGGCCCTTAATTGAAAAAAAGGCCATGTAAAGCCTTTTCCTAGGCCCTGTCCACATTCTAGAATATAAGCTCTGCACAATCTTTTGGGGTTGGGGTTAGGGGTTTGCAAGCGGTCTTTTTATGGTTTTGAGGGTTAGCGTTTGCTAAATAACCCTAACCTATAAACTTCTCCAAAGTCCTAATCCTAACCTGAGATTGTCGGGAGAGTTACGATTTCGGCGTTGTTACTTATTTTCGCACATTGGATTGAACGGCACTTAGCCAACATAACCATTTTATTTATATAACTAGGGGGCCGACAAAAACACACCTTCTCCACACATTGTATTTAATTCCGGGAGACACAACGATTTCGTGTATCTTATAGCCTTTGTGACTTTGACCAACATACTGTTTCCGACAGCGCTTACATGTGATAAGGTAAATAATATTTGGTGAATCACAATGGAGGGGGTTACAGATCTGATAATGATTTTTCGTTTGTTCGGAGGAAAATTCCTCTTTCTGATCAGGCATAAAAGTATGCAACGGTCTGTTGTGTTCAATCTTCAGTGGTTCGAAATCAGTAGTTTCAGCTGGACCTTCGAGCTTTTTCAAAGTTTGGGATTTCAGGCTACGCTAAAAGCGCAGTGAGTACCCCCTCGATTTGAGGGCTCCAAATAGAGTAGAACAAGCCTCATTGAAATTTACCTTATCACTTGAATTGCGGTTGAAACGAATGAGCTGTGATTTGTTGATACCTTTAAATGTATGTTGAGGATGAAATGATTTTGTGTGCAACAAATGATGTGAATCAGTTGGTTTAAAATATACTTTATAATCTAAATGACCGGACGCCTGAAATTGCTTGCCTTTATACACGGTCACATCGAGAAAATCAACAGAACTTTCACTGAAAGTAGCTTTTATTTTAATGTTTGGATCATGATTGTTCAACATTTCTAAAAATTCATCAAAATCTTCTTTTAAATGTTCCCAAATAATAAAAATGTTATCTAAATGCCTGAGGTATACGAGAGGATGCTTTGCACATTTGCTTAAGGCATTTCCTCCCATTCCGCTACATAAATGCTTGCAAATTAGGACTGAATCTTTGACCCATAGGACAACCCATTATTTGTAGAAAATATTCTCCATTGAATTGAAAGTCATTACCTTTTAAGCTCAGCTCTAAAAGATCCAAAATTTGTTCATCCGGGCGTTTTGCATCCGGATATTTTTCAAATGCATTTTTAACTGCTTTAACACCTTTATCAATATCAATGTTCGTATACATACTGTCAATATCCAAAGCAGCCAGAATTGCATTTTTTCGATATTTTTAATTTCGAAATTTTTGACAGGAAATCCTGTATATTTTTTAGATAGCTCGGATGTCTATTTGCTAAGGTTTCAGATGATAATCAATTAGTTCCGAGATCGCATATGATTCCGAATTACAAGCTGATACAATTGGCCTTCCGGGTGGAGTAAGTCATCCGTCCATGAAGAATGGTCCTTGTGGATCTTTGGTAGGATATAAAATTGTCTTGTTTGAGCACTGAGCTTAGCTATTAAATATTTCATTTGTTTTTTGGTAATGTGACCTTCGTCGAGGAGAAATTTGAAGATCTTATTGAACTTTTCGATATTACTAGGCCAAATAAGTGAATCTATTTTCTTATAATGTTTAGTATTGCTGAGTTGTCTCATGGATTCCTTTAAATAATTATTCCGAGATAGACCAACTACCGACCCACCTTTGTCGGCTGGTTTAATTACTAATTTCTTATTTCTTCGAAGTTTCGTGAGGGCTCTCCGGTCACCAGCTGTTAAATTGTCTTTATCGGAGAGTTTGTTCGTGCTGAACACCTTTTGGATGATTCGTTTTCTAGCCTCAATAATTTCAGGATCTACTTCACTATCTGGAGGTGACCAACCAGATGATTCTGTAAAAGGAAGTTTCCGACCGCTGGAGTTTCTAAAGCGGTCTGCTAATTTCATTTGCCTAAGAAAATTACAGTTATATAATGGTAAATTTGTTTGGTTACCAGTTTTAGGCTTAGGTGCTGGTACAAAAGTTAAACCGAGATCTAAAAGCGATTTCTCTTGGGTTGTTAGGTCATTGGTGCCAGACAGGTTAAGCACATTAGTTCCTAATCCCACATCTGTTAGGCGGTTGTTACCTTTACCTTTAAATTTAGATGGTTCAGCCAGTGATCGTACATAATATTGGCGGTTCTCGTGGTCCAATGGATTAAATCTTGACCAACATCAAACTTCGCGTCATCAATTTTTGGTATAACTTTAACGTCCTTCACTTTCCAAATGGTTTCGTTGATGATGCTCAGGGTTCTCCTCACAGCCTGAGGGAGTTTTTGCGAAAAGTTTAGTTCAGCGAAATAAATTTTTGCTGATCTAAACTTGACCTGGATTTCGGTAAGCATATTCCGCAATTGCTTAACTACGAGATCAGAATTATCATTCCGAGAATTCACGCCAATATTTAATAATATTTTTGGGGGACTGGACTGGCCCCTGTGCCCTTTAAACATAGAGCGAAAATGATTGAATTTGGCGCCGGGGGTAACACTCCACCTGGATGTCCGGATGGGGATTTCGATCAATGCGTCCTAAATTTGAACTTCCAATCATAAGGCTGTTTTTACAAACATCGGGGAGGCGCCAATTCCCTTTGTCAAAATTAACTCCGCTTTTATGCCGAACTGGGAGAATTTAGAATCAAATGAGCGGCCCGAGTTGCCGCTCAGTGATTTGACTTTCTCTGAGTACGATATATCTGGTTGAACCACACTAGAGACAGAAGAACGGAGAGACGAAACAGAAGCAGGAGAGGAAACAGAAGCAGGAGAGGGAACAGAAGCAGGAGAGGAAACAGAAGCAGGAGAGGTAACAGAATGAGAAGCAGGAGGAGTTCTAGTGAGATCACTAGGAGAACCGGAGAAGAAAGGCTGGAGAGGAGTAGGAGGTAGAGGAGCAAGACGAGTCGAGACAGCGTTACTCAATTTGCGAGCATCTTCAGTCACAATATGGACCAGAGATATTTGCCAATTGAGGTGCTTACTCTGAGAGAAAGCAGAAGTAGAAGGAAAAGAAGAAGGAGAAGTTCTTTGCCTTGATCTTTTCTTATTATGCTTTTCGCGTTGGGGTAGAGGGACAACACGGGCTGTAGTTTGCTTGCTCCCTCCCGTATTGTTCCCCACTCCAGACGCTATTTCGAATGCTGATATTGTTCAATTATTAACAAAATATTTTTCCATCACGATAACAGAGACGTGGCATCGGACTAAGGATGGAATCATACTTCCGGGTTACACTTGCCTTGATATGAGCCGCGGTGTCTCCCAACGTCAAAAGGAGGCGTTGCGTTCTACTATCGTTACAAATGTAAACCGTTCTTTCAGCAATGATTCTGTATCGATGAATTTATCCCTATGGGTACAATTTGATGGCAAAATGTTCAATATGCAAACCCCGGTTGCTTTTGTTTCTGTGTATATACCCCCTGACAATTCTTCTTACTGGAATTCGATCAAACTCAAAAATTTTATCTTCGCAAATATTGAACAAAAACTAGGGGAACATGGGTGTGACGATCTAATTATAGTAGGGATGATTTCAACGCCCAAACAGGAAAAATGCCTGATTGCATTACAGGTGATACCGCACTGTACGTCTCACTTACCGATTCCTACACCGTTAACTCTTGATCTACCCGCTTAAGCTAAGACAAAATGACTAATAGTTATCGAAGAGGGCTTCTGACCTTATGTCAAGCAGCAAAACTGAGAATAGTCAATGGGAGGAGTGAGGGACATGCAATGGGTAACTTTACCAGCTACCAATATAATGGAGTGAGTATCGTAGATTGTATAATAGTGTCGGATAAACATTTTATCCCCTGAGTTCCAACGTGTTCTATGTGCCTACTGGCACATAGAACACATTGGTACTCAGGGGACGATTTGTCCGATGTAGATTATTTTTGTGTTAAGAGCCAACTAAGCACTCTGACCACTGACAACTGATGCTCCATTTAAAAATCTAGGTCATAATCTTCCGACCAAAAAAGCTCCAAAATACAGTTGCACCCAACCAAAGTATACCCTAAAATGGACCAAAAATAGTACAACGAGAGCTTTAAAGGGATTTTTGCGGCAAGACATTCAGTTTAAAAATCGACAGTATATAATGAAAAATTACACTAATGACGATTCTGGCACAGAAGAAGCAATAACTGAACGCTCCCTGACCAGGCCGCTCCTGGTGTAGTTCTATTGGTCGGGTAGATTATCAGGTTGCTATCTTTAAGGCGATCGTGGTTTTTGGTGGCTAGCGTTGTTAGGCGGACTTTTGTTGGTGTCCCAGAGGACGCGGAGGGCTACACAAAGCGCGTGGTTCTGGACTCGTTGAAGTTTAACAATGTAGGATTTGTATGTTTTATTGAGGACAAGTGTCCCATACTTAAATACGGTGCGCACGGATGCTTTGTATAATTTCAGTAGGACTGCTGCATTGGCACGTCATGAGATGCCACGAAGCATTTTTAGTGGATTAATGCGTTTTGTTGCTTTTGTGGCGATATTATTAGTGTGTTTAGTAAGGGCCATTTTTGGTCGAGGGTTATGTCAAGGAACTTTGCTTCGGTGCATTCTGGGAGGTCTTTATCCAGTAGTTTGAGATCAAAGTCGCGCTTTTTCTCTTACGGGTGAAGGTGATTCTTGGGGTTTTGTTTATGTTTAGCTTAATTCTCCACTTCGCACACCAGCTCTCGACGTCCTCCAGTGCGCGTTGAAGGGTTTTTTAGACTTGGTGGGATGTGCTGTTAGAATCCCATAACTCTTTGTAGTCCGTGAATTGTTATATTTGAACGCACTTATCGGTCGCTGTAAGGTCATTGATATAAATGATGTAGAGGTGGGGGAGGGGGGGGGGGGGGGGGGGGGGGGCAATCCCTATTGAAACTTTTTAAATGACCGACAACCTGGTTACACTGTTTGGGAGATCAGAGGAAGGGATCGAAGAAAGGGGATTTGGGGGAAATCTAGAATGTGAGGGAATGAGAGTTTATTACCATCTTTTCATTCTATGTTTATGGCATTTCTGTACGTCAAGAAGGCATATGACAGGGTATGAAGGGAGGGAATGCTGCAAAAGCTCGAAGCTTTGCATTTGGGGTGTGAATTTGTTGGAATCTTAAAAGAATCTTTTACAGAGTACTTGAATGGCACCTTGGGTAGGGGGCGTTCACTGCTATTCAAACTGAGGTTGAAGTCGCTCGAGCATCGGGTGAAAGTTGGGAAAGACCAAAGAAGGACCAAATGTGTAATTTGGGAGTAATGGATAACCTTGAGCACTATTGGAATGTCTGAAATATCAGTCTGAAAGAGTAGGATTCACTAGAAATGTAATGAGGAAATGGTTGGGTTTAAGAACAGGTGATTATATTGGGTGATGCCAAAGAGACGATTAGTCTGCTGATAAGTGAAGTTGGGAAGAAAGCTCTACGGATAGCACTAAAGAATTAGATTCTAGATTTTGGGGGGGAGAGAAGGGGCGGGAAGGAACGACATTTGGGAGCCCATTGGTATTCGAGGCCTTAATGGAAAAACGCCACAAGCCAGTGGATGGCCAAAGAATTATTCTTATTTTTTCTATTTATGGTTTCATTACACTCGCAGAGCAAGGATTGTCTTTATATGCACAGACCTCCAGAAATGGGGGTTAACTAACATACGTTCAGATGTTATTCCGCGCTATGGTGTGTTCATAGTTGTTACTCGCGTAAATATTCATTGAAAAGGCTTCACTTCAGCTTTTTCAACGAATAAACGCAAATTTATTACAGTTCTATCAGATTTAATATAATTTAATGGGTTCCGTGACAACTCCGCCTTGGGACAACCCGACCCCGGCCGATTTTCTGATTTTGAGGGCTGAGTTGTCCCGAGTTTTTCGTCATTTTTATGTTTTTGGGGAGAATTTGGGGAATTTGAAAATTAATTATCAAAGTGTTTCCCAAACATTTGCAAACCACTTCCCGTGTTGATAATGCAGACAATCAACGAATGGAATAATTGATGAATTGAGTGTAATGCGGGAGCCACGGCTTGTTTTCTTCCTACCTAAGTCTACCTAAGTCTTATCCAAAGGAAAGACCTTCGCTCGCCGTTCTATATTTGGCTCTTCAACTTCATAGTTCGTTGACTCGTCACTTCCGGTTTTGTTAGTATATATGTTGTCATAATCCTCTGTATAGTATCCTCCATCCTTTACATCTTTTATATAAATGACCTTAACTTCTCCGATGATCGTGTTCAAGTCTCCCAATTTGCGGATGATAAGGGCCTCTGGGACTCTAACAATACGGCCAATCTGCTCCAAAAACCCCTGCAACGCGCTCTCGACGAGCTAGAACAATGGTGTGCCAAATGGAGAATTAAGCTAAACGCCAATAAAACCCAACGAATCACCTTTACTCGGAAGACAAATAAACGCGATTTTTACCTAAAACTAATGGATAACACCCTCCCAGAATGCAAAGAGGCGAAATTCCTGGGCATCACCACTGATCAAAAACTGTCCTTCAACAAACACATCGACGACATGGCGAAAAAAGCCACCAAACGCATTAACTTATTGAAAATGCTAAAGGGAACTTCATGGGGAGCCAACCAGTCCACCCTACTCAAACTATACAAAGCCTTTGAGCGCCCAGTACTCGAATACGGAGCAATCATCCTAACTGACCTCAACCAAACTAATATGGGAAAACTCCAAAAGGTCCAAAATCACGCTCTTAGAGTCGCCCTACGCGCCTCATGGGACACACCCATCAAAACACTCCACGACAGGGCCGATATCCCCACCATCAAAGACCGCCTAGCCACCCTGGCCGCGAAAAATCATGACCGGATAGTCGAAAGTGAACTAATCTCCGAACTTGGAGCCATTTGCGAAAGCCGACAAAAGCCCAAAAATTCCAGTCAAAACTAAGACCGCTCGAAAAAAAACTAGGAAACGAGAAGGTGAACTAACAGGCAGATTAACAGCTTAACTGTGGCCTTCTACCAGAAAGGGCTGCCTTCACCGACTCAACTAAAATTACATCACGATTAAATATTGTAAAAAACTAAACACGCTTAATAAATAGGGAATGAGAAGGTGAGTTAACAGGCAGATTAACAGCTTAACTGTAGCTTCTACCAGAAAGGGCTGCCTTCACCGACTCAACTAAAATTACATCACGTTCCAAGACTGTTTAAAACTAAAACTGCTCGAGTAAAACTAGGGAACGAGAGGGTGAGCTAACAGGCAGATTAACAGCTCAACTGTGGCCTTCTACCAAAAAGGGCTGCCTTCACCGACTCAACTAAGATTACATCAGGTTTAAAAACTAAACATGCTCAAGGACAGAATAGGGAACGAGAAGGTGAGCTAATAGGCAGATTAACAGCTTAACTGTGGCCTTCTACCAGAAAGGGCTGCCTTCACCGACTCAGCTAAAGAATAAATCATAAATTAAACAAAATGTGCTAATTTTATCTTTTTACATTTTACATATTCTAATGAAAACTAATCCTGCCTTCTTCTTTTAAGCAGGTACACAGAAGATGCTTTTTGACCAGCACCCCAATAACCGCTATGGACAGTCTAACCGTTATGGAACATCCTGAACATCCTCCACTCCATCCCTAAAAGTGGTCGACCACTTTAAGGGAGGCGAGCGTTGGTCCTGCGTCCCGCCTCTGCCCCTTTTTGTAAGCGCATAGCTCATCTTCTGTCCCAACCCAATATGACCACAATGCAGGCCTACCCCCGAACCAGGGAAGTTCGGGTCTTCTCTCTGGTGGTCCTGAAAGGAGTCGTTGTTGTTTCTTTCAAAGACGTCCTACCAAACAAAGACAGCCTGATGCAGATTATTCTTGCCAGTGATGGCCTTCACTCAATATCATCTCCGAAGTGGCAGACTATACTTGCCTGAAAATCCAGATCGACTGCACCCTCGGGGAGAGGTAGTACCTTTGTGCGAGGACCCAACCTCCCACACTGGTCCTCACCCGAGGGTTCAACCGACATCAGTCAACGAGGCCACCTCGCCGCTACAGGAGACACCTACCGAGTACCGAAACCCTTTCCTCCTTCAACACGCCTAGACATGTGACAGCCAATCATATACAGTCACCGAGGGTCGAAAGGGGCTTGTTTCCCATACCGTCCCTGCGCGCCTTCGGCGCGCGAAACCATTTCGTTCGTATAGTATCATCATTTTCATTCGCACCTCTGACTTCGGAGTGTGAGCACCTTGTCACCTTGATTAAGCAATCATGGAAGCACTGGAATTACCAGAACGACTCGTCAAGACCATCTCAGCTCTGGGCATCTCTTGCCCTGTCACCTGGACTGTCCAGGAGACAGGTAAGAGAGTCCACCTGAACTTGGAATTCGTTGTAGAAGATACGACACCTACTCCTTTGGGTAGAGGTAGTACCTTTCGTGAGAGGAACCCCTCTCACACTGGTCCTCACCTAAAGGAATCTGGACGCCCTGGGAAGAGACTGAAGAGGAAAAAGAAGATCCCGTCTACCAAGCGAAGGAGCACCCGATGCCTGGGGCCTTTTGGAAAGGAAGAGAGAGAAGAGCAAGGAATGGAAATGGTCAGAGGCGGCCGCCAATTCCCCTCCCACTCCCACAGGCTCACCCAACCGATTTCCGGCTCCTGAGCCGGAACTGTTGGATGCGGACAGTCCTGTGGAGAGTGAGACGGAATTGGAAGTTGCCCTCTCGCCACTTCCCGATCCTCACTCGCCTCTACCTTCAGCACCTAAGAGCCCGGACTCAGAGAGCCGTGGGGACAAAATGCGAAGAGAAGCCGAAGAGCACATGATCCTAAGAGAACAGCAAGATGAAGAACTGAGGGTAGCATTCGCAAACATTAGCCGGCAAATCAACAACATAAATATGGCAGCACAACAGGCAACACCACGGACATCACCAGCAACAACACCTAACGCAGCTCGGACTAGACCATTCCATCCAGGTCAGCCAGCTAGCAGTCCACCAACAACACCTACTGCCACTGTCACCGTCTCTCCATCAAAACCACCTCCTCATAAAAAGGAGCAGAAACGACATAAGCGCCGATAAGTTCCCGGACAATCACCTCCTTTACCACGCTCAGACAAGTACCAACTCATATACACTAAATGTGGTCGAAAGGGGCTAGCCCCAAACCGTCCCTGCGCGCCTTCGGCGCGCTAAAACTATTCGATTCGGGTATAGTCATTTTTAATGTGTGTGTGTCCCACCATGCGTCCAGCAGTCTTTCAATTTTTTTCACGTCTTTTGCTTCGACGACGTGGTTTGGTAAACTATCCCAATTATTAATGACTCTTGATGTGAAGAATTTTTGTCTCCTTTCTTTTTTAGAATGCTATTTTCTCTATAATCAGTGGGGCCAAAAAATATCAACTAATGACATAAGCCCAGGGAACAATAGGTTATTTTCGCCATTAGAAAGTGTCTAATAATAAAAATTACTCTTCTGGCGTCACTTTGTTGTATGAGACGTGGATTATTTTTCACTAATCCACATAAATGTATGTAATTTATAAAGATAGAAAATGTTTTATTTTTTTTTTATTTATTAACCCACTCCTTTCGAAGAATGCTCGATTTCGTTGCACAAGTATGTGCATTGTCAGGCAGGAATTAAATGTACACACATTATCAGAGCATTCTTCGGCTGAATCTATTTTATTTACGTGGTCTCTACACCCTCTTTCTCCGAGACGTCTCAAGGCCGAAACGTCCCAGAACCGACCCTCAACGTGCAGTAAAATGACCCTGATTATCATTTTACTGCACGTTTCGGGTGCTGCAATCATTATTCACTAGGATATCGATGCTTATTAAAATTGAGAATGAGATAGTGCGGAAAATCTTCAAACAGTTAACGTGGGTTTCTCAATGTTAGAACGAGATATGATAAGAGAGGACAAAGTGATGAACGGGCGAATTGATCGGCGGTGACATAGCCCTAAACCCTGAAAATATCCTCCATGAGAAAACTATTGCTACAAGACAAAACAAAGCAACAACATACCACACTATCTCTACCGTATCAGATACATACAAATTCTCATTCTACCCACGGACAATAACCCAATACAACCTCCTACCTAAATCTGCTCTTCAGTCCAACAACCTGGACAATTTTAAAACCGAGCTCAAGCCTTCAGTACTTAACAACATACTGCTGGCCACAAAAAAAACCCACGAAATAAATAACTGTCTCAGACTTGTATATAGTTTTAACTAAAATAAAAAGAAAAAAAAAAAAAAAAGAAAAAAAAAAATCCATCTCTGTTAAATGTTCCTATGTCATTAACAACCATCATCCTTATTGTTTTCAAAGTCGGCTGACTAACACCTGAGCTTACTTTCTTTAGTCCTCCAGACTGCCCTTAATAGTCAGAATTGACTGCGGGCAGAAATAGAGAAGAAGAAGAAGAAGAGTTAGTGTTACTATAAGGCTTATTATTCACCAAGAGTTGAATGCACAGTTGTTCACCCAGCAGATTACGTAATGTTCACTTTTCTGTCTTTGCTGCACAAAGGCAATGTCCAGGATTGCGGCATGTCCAGGAAAAACAATTTGGAATTTTGAAAATGGACCATGGCGCAAAATTTGATTTTAAAATATCGATCTGCAACCCTATGTATGGTAGTTTGGTAATTTTACAAGTACATCATCGGTGGTAAATTATTTTCATTAATAGTAACTGAGAAAAATATTCATCAGTTAGTTATTTTCGTCGAATGGCCGAAAGAAACGTTTTCTTGTTTCCTAATTTCGATTTCCTGGTTCTTCAGAAATTACACATAAAGTTAATCGATGGACAATTGAAAAATTCACTTTTTGTATATGAAAACAGATGTTCTGCTAAATACAGTTCTTGCCAATGTTATTGTATGTATTTTGATGTTAGTTCTGCCAAATTAAAAATGTACTTGATGAACATGTGTATTGAAGGGTCGTCCAACCTAACTTTGGTCAATTTTTTGACATTTTTCCCAATGCCTCCGAAACAGATAAGAGAAGTAAGGAAAAGCAAATTATATATAAAAATAATGAGTAAAGTGCATAGAAAAGGTACATATAACTTTTTTCAGGAAAAAAAGTGAATTTTATGATTTTGAAGAAGATTAATTTGCCAATGGCATAAACTTGTAACGAACCAGTAAAACAACAAAATAATCGGTAATTCGAAAGCCTTGTCCTAAATATAATGATAACATACTGCAGACTCGGAGAAAGCATTTTTTTGATACACACTCTGGTGGGTTTTGATGTTTGAATGTAATAACACCAACACAAATTTTGGATGTTCCGGATGTGGCCATGTTTCAATGATGTTTATTCCGGTCATGTGATTACGATGTGGTTCTTGCAGAAATACTCACTTTGGGAAATCTTAAGAATGCAAGGACGTGATCACGCCCTTTATTTGTTCGAGACAATGTATGAGCGGATTTGCAAACAGGTGACAGCAAATACTTGAGCTGTTAATGTCATAACTGCAAAATATGGTTCGAAAATTCCCTCTCGTGTTTACAGGCCGTCTGAACTTTTTTGTTGACAAAACATCCGAATTATTGCGCACTAGAAAGACAACATGAACCACTTGTAAAAAAAATAACTGAGTGTATAAAATCGGGACGATACACATAAAAGAAGGCAATATTCATAACAAAGTAAGCTTCAGAAATCACTTTTTCACGAAGTATATTCCAAGTGACCTGGAACTATATTGAGCGTGTTGATTTCCCCCAGATGTTGTGAAGTTATTTACTTCCTAGTAACCATGGAATCTGAGTCGGTGTGTTTGATGTCTGAAAAGGACTGATTGAAGATGGGTTGAAAATGATGCATTCGTGCTTTGAAATAAGGTGCGCTTGGACGATGCTGAGAATTTAGTTTTTTCTTGCAACCAACCATACTAACACAAGCGTCGATCAGTGTCTTTTGTGATCGTTTTACACTGACAAATGTGACAAATCTCTTTCACCGGAAACCATCCCCCAATTTGCATATCACAATAAACATAACCACTGTCACTGAGTGTCAGCGTGGCCGTGTGGTCAAAACCGAAACGAATTATCGAATGTACGGTCAATATTAGCTGCAATTTGCTTTTAAACAAATGAAATATTCGCAATTTCTTCATTATTCATGCCGAGTTACTTTTTTCTTTTTTAACCAGACCACATGCGTTCAATTTCGTTTGTCGGCATCAAACTGATATTGTTTGTGGTAATTAAATAGTACGAGAAGGCGAAGGAAGCCAAATATTTTCCGTCATCTATTAATTAATTCAAATTGATAATTTCTTTTATTTTACTGAAATTATGAACTGATAAGGTGGGTGTGTTGCGATTATTATGCCCCAGACCTGGAAGGTGGACAATCAAAGGTGCATCTAGGGCCGTGCAGTGGTGACCCCTGTCCTCTTAATCTTAGTCTTACCCATTCATCATTACATGTACCAACATTCTCCCTTGTATCTCAACCATTGCTACTCCAATTTGAAGGATATTTGGTTTTGTGATCGAGCATCATGGGGAAACAATGCCTGTGTAGCTGCTGTAGCATGTGTTTCTTCCCACATTTTTTCAGAGTTGTGGTACTTTTTTACTCTTTTGAGTTAGAAAATTTTGTTTATAACTAGTTGATTTGTTACAATTTGTTGCAAAGTGCCTGCTAATACCCTCAGTTGTATTGCTACAGAATTTTCTGGTGAAGATTTTGTTCCTATTACTTATCAAGCAACAACCTAATGAATATTCTGTATAAAGCCACCAATCTGATGTTTGACACTTTTATCAGAGCTGTTTTGAAGGCTTATGGAACTCAAAATGTTGATTATGGCAGGACTTTTCTATTCACCCATTAATCGATAAATTGAGTGTTATAGTTGGAAGTAAGAAGCATGAAAGGTCCAGAACTAAAAGCCTAAAAAGAATGTTTTGCAATGTAACATGATTTTTGCAGATACACTTATTTGGAGGGTTACCTGTCTGATAGTGTTTGGAACATGTGTGGCTAGGATCTTCAAAAAGAAAAAAGAGTTTGATAAAAAAGGCATATGCCTTGAGTGCCGGAGGTAGAGTCCTACAAGGAAGAGAGCCCCTCCCCCCCCCCCCCCCCTCTGGCAAATTTTTTGTGTCAAATGGAGCTCCCTTGTCATCTTTTGGGGATTGCTTTGTGTACTGCGTTCTTGAAAACAATATGTGAGACCCTCTGGATGTGCCTTTCTGATCTCAATGTGCCAATAAGCCTCCTTGGGGAAAGTACATGCAATAATGGTTATGTAAGGTTGATTTGATGTGTTTTGAATAACAATGTACTTTTAAGTACATTAGATGGTTTATTGCACAGTGACAGGTTACAGTTACCCTTATTTCTTCTCCAACAGATATCATGAGTGTACTGGTGTCCAAGAGTTAAACAAAGCTAATATACTTATTGATAAACTAGACAAATTTAACAATTTAATCACTATCAAAATTTATTATTATTTATTTATTGATGTTTAAGGTCACATGTTTATGCACAATGGCTAATCATGACCGTGACAGTTTTACGGGTGGAGGAAGCCGGAGTACCCGGAGAGAACCACCGAGCAACGACGAGCAGCTGCCAGCTCCCCAACATCGTAACTCCGCACTGCAGCACAGGCAGGGTTAGATTGGTTGAAGACATGCGCACCATCGACGTGCAGTACGCCTTAATACACGGCGTCATCGTGCCCCCACGCGGGCAATGGGGATGAAGTGTCTTGCCCAAGGACACAACGCGGTTGCCGCAGGTGGGATTCGAACCGAGGACCTCTCGGCTTGCAGCCTGCACCTGTACCTACTGAGCCACCGCGCTCCCATCACTATCAAATTGATGCATGGGATAAAAGGGGTTACAGTGCAAGGGGTTTGTAAATATATTTATTCAACTACAATATATGACTTTGCAGTGCATTCTACACAGGAGAATATCATAGTTTCTTTCCAAACTACCACAGTAACACATACATCTTTATATTGGGAGACACTCTTTTGTCCTTCCATACTTCTTCTGCTGGACTCCTTCAAGTTGACCTTTGTTGAACTCCCCAAATCAAAACATAAAGAAAAGAAAATGTCTGCCTTCAATCAGTGAGCACTCCACTTATAACATTTGGTCTCAATCTTTATTACTTTCATGAATTAGGAAAAGATTTCTTCGAGTATGTACTTCAATGTTTATAGAATGCAGCTGTTATTTTATTTTGAGGTATTTTATTGTGAAAATTTTGTTCTCTTACTTATGCCATAGCAGACTTTCAGGTGGTGCTATTTACACATGGCAGCAGTTCCATGGCAAATTTCAGTTTCCACATGTTCTATGTTTCATTCCATGCATTTTGGTGTATAATTTATTGGGTTTATTCATTTTGGGCCTTTTTTAGACTTGAAAGAAAATTGCATGAAATTTGACCAAAGTTAGGTTGGACGTCCCCTTAAGGGGCTATATAACTTATAAAATATAAGTAATGGAATTTTGGGTGTCCAGTGACCTCGACCCATGACGATCTCATCCCAAAGTGACCTCGACCCGATTTGGTGACTTCGACCCACTTTTGGTAATCTCGACCCAGAGTGACTTCGACCCACTTTTAGTGATCTCGACCCACTATTTTTCTCGTTCAGAACTGCGGTACTGGTCAGGGGGTGATCTCGACCCACTTTGGATACTCGCGGAAATGCCGGGTGGAAGCTGTCCTTTTTTATAAAAGTCAAATAGTCCATGATGTTTATTAAAAAAAAATCATTTAAAACAAACATCGGCACTGACATATCAATTGCATTGCATTTAAAACAAACATCAGCACTGACATATCAATTGCATGTCAGTGAGTTCATTGCGTCTAAAGAAATACCTACTGAGTATCTAATCATGGACTACTGTTTTGATTTAATTAGTTTTATCATGTTTTGATTTTTGAATTGTATGGTTCATTCATTGATGAATAAAAACAACAACTGGTACCTAATCGAAGACTAGCAGTTCTGGACAGTATAAAGACTTTATATGCTGAATTTGTAGTCAAAGAGCTCGTCATTGACTTTGAAGCAGCTATGTGGAATGCGTTCCGAAATGTGTATCCTGGTTCAGAAATTCTTGGATGTGCTTTTCATTTCACCCAGGCTCTGTGGAGAAATATTCAGGAGATAAGTTTGTCCTGTGAATATAAGGACAGTAGGTTGGTCAATAAGTACTTACGTAAATACTAAATTCATGGCTCTGTGTTTCCTACCACAGGAAAAAATTGAACCAATGTTCAGAGAGTTAGAAAGCAAGTGTAACTCATCCCCTAAGTTTCAGCAGTTTGTGGAATATGTTGAAAGAAATTGGACCAACAGCAGAGTTTGACCTCCACAGAACTGGAGTGTTTTCAACCAAAGTGTAAGAACTAACAATGACACTGAGGGGTGGCACAATAGACTGAATGGTCGATCAGGTTGCAATGCACCATTTTATACTCTCGTGAATACTCTTCACACAGAAAGTCTTCTGGTGTCATTGAACACCACATTGTTATCGGAAAGGAAACTGCAAAAGCGCCAAAGAAAGCAATATAGACAAATACAAAGTAAGCTCTTCGAGGTATGGAACAGTTACAGTCATGGTGAGGTGAACACAAAACAATTGTTAAAAGTTTGTTCCAACTTAAACGGACCTACAATGTAAAACATTGACATTACAAACAATAGTTGTGTAAAAACATTAAAAAATATTTGCAGAGTGGCACGTTTGTAACCATCTATATTTATGAACATCGCATGTATCAACGTGAATAAAGCCTTGATTTTCTTCAAAGATAATTCAGGTTATATTTCGTCCAATTTCCCAACATTACCTTATATATATCTAGTCACTCCCGACTTTACCATATCTAGCACAGGAACACGCTACAAATATAAGAACAAAATAATATTTAAAATAACAAAATCATAACTGGATTTTTTAACAAATAATATTTTGTACATAAAAATCGTTTGTGACGTGCTCCTGTAATTATAATATCCAAAGTGGGTCGAGATCACCCCCTGGCCATTACCGCAGTTCTGAACGAGAAAAATAGTGGGTCGAAGTCACTCTGGGTCGAGATCACCAAAGGTGGGTCGAAGTCACCAAATCGGGTCAAGGTCACTTTGGGACGAGATCGTCATGGGTCGAGGTCACTGGTATTCGAATTTTGTTTATTTTGAAATTCTAAAGTAGACTTATGTTGGAGTAAATCTCTACTTTGGATAAAACTTGCGGGTAAAATACCAAAGTTCTTACCAATTATTCCTGCAAACGCTCCTAATTCAAAACTGTATACAAATTTCAAACTGTCGCAATCGCGGTCTGGCAGAAAAGAGACAGAGGCTGGTCTTCTTCTGTATTCTCTGATTCCAATTGGTTAATCCCGGTCACATGAGGCCTCAGAGTGGTGGAATTCGTCTTCATAGCTGGAACAGGTTCCGGAGAGTTCTGGAAGTCTTTCCTGGTTCGCAGACTGTCTCTGATGACATCACTCGAGTGGGATTATATAGCAATTCTACAACAATTCTCACCTCTCATATTCCTTAAATTCAGATTAAATATACATAAATTATACACTAAAATGAAGGTTGGGATGTATAGAACACGAAACACATTTGTAATCAACTCATAGAGTTGACAGCAGGAACCACTGGTTCCTGGAAGTCTGCTACCGTATTCATACCAGAACTGATAATAAAATAATATTTCACCAGAACAACTTGTGGCCAAATGTGCTTCATATATCCAGGAACAAAGCTAGGCATTCAAAACACTTTCGAATACAGCGATAGGACTGCATTTGGGAAAATGACAACATTGCCTGCATTTTTTATTGAAGATGGTTTCCATGCTCGACAGACAGGCGCAAATCACTCGATACCACGAATTTCCATCGAAAAACAAAATCGTAATTCTAAGAAATTTCAACATGTATTATGTTACCTTGCATTGAATATGGCAACTGTGCAGTCTCTATCTAATAACAGTATACTGTATGAAGGCGATCTTTTTCATTATTTGATTTTAGACGGCGTTGTTTTTACATGCTTTTTCCATTCAATGACGTCAACCGGAAATTGAAAATATATTCATACATAAACAAAAGCAAAGGCTTTGGAATTTACCCCCATGCAGCTCTGCCGTTGTGTTTTGAAGAATTTTGAACCCCTAGCTTTGATCTTGGAGATGTAAAGCACATTCGGCCACAAGTTGTTTTCGTGAAATATTATTAAATTATCAGTTCTGGTACGAATACGGCAACAGACTTCCAGGAACCAGTGGTGCCTACAGTCGACTCTATGAGTTGATTACACACGTGTTTCATGTTCTATACATCTCAATCTTCATTTTGATGTACATTTTGTGTATATTTCATTTGAATTGAAGGAATATCATAGGTGAGAATTTTCAAAATAAACTAAATTTCATTACTTATATAAGCCATTAATATGAAATGAGTTAGGTTAGACCTTGAAGAGAACGCATCGCAAAGGACTCTATTTTTTGTAAAATTGAAGGAAATGATTCATTCAACTGCCGGTAGTTAACTTTTGATACTGGCAGTAAACCCAAACTGGCAAAGAGAAAAGATTTGTGGTCGAAAGTAGTATTTTAAAATTTTCACGTAACAAAATCAGTTTAATACTGAATTCTGGGAAGCCAGTGTTCAAGTTAAAAGAAATAATAACGTCATTTATTCAGAAAGATTGATGTGGCCGACACACGGTGCAATCTCTTAGTTTCTGTTGCTATTTTTATTTTCAACTGTCCCAGAATTCAATATGAAATGAAAAAATGGCTGCCTCGATTGGCAAATTGGAAGACACAATTTTCAGTTTGTTAGGTATACTGTTTCATTGGAAATTGCGTGTTTCTCTACATATGCATGTGTGTTACCTACAGAGCTCACTGCATTCTCTATTAGGTTACTAGACAATATTTTGGGGTTAATTCGGCCTGAGTTGATTTCAAGGCGAATTGCCTCACTTACTAATAGGCCGAAATGGCCTACTTTAAGACCACATCAAATAATTGTTAAGCCTTAAGGTGCTGTATTAGTAAGGGAAATTTATTTACTTTGAAATTCCCACCACCTCTGATATTCCATAAATTCAAATTAATATGCTATATAAGTAATAGAAATTTGTTACTTTGAAATTCCCACCTCTGATATTCCTTAAATTCAAATTAAAAATGCACAAATTATACATCAAAATGAAGGCTGTGATGTATAGAACATGAAAAACATATGCAGTCACCTAGGACTGGAAATGTAGAATATGCAGGAGGGCTAAAAATCGCTAGCCTCAATTTGGCGAGGAGGGCAATAGCCCTCCTAAATTTCAGCTCACATGGAAATGTTGAGATAGGAGCACATATCCATTGCAAACAAATGTTTTATGATGTAACATGTTTAACTGTTATAAGCCTTAGCCACAACCCTGTAAACACAAAATGTGGAGCTCTTCAACATTATATTATGTTGTTACTGTGTCTGAACTGGAAACAGAAGTTTGTCAACGTATTGTAATGCACATCAAGGAAGATAACACACTTCTCACATGTTCAATGTCAAAATTTCTGGTTTTATCACTGGTTTTATTAAATTATTTCTGTGTGGAAAATGTAACAAAATAAATAAATAAAGTTTTAAGTTGCCCTCATATCTTTCCACCAAAAAATGTCCTCAAAATAAATAAATACCTATTAGCCCAAGAACATTAGGTTTCACTAGGGAAAAAAATCGGAGAAAGCTGATTTTTTCAGGGAATGTCGAGTACATGTCACTGAACGATTAGACAAAAGTCCCCTAAAATCCCAGTTGAGCTTTTTTTTCTACAGCCTTTTTTCGAAAACGCATTTGAAAAAAATTAAAAAAAATCGCACGAACTTTGTAACCTCGAATTGATCCAACTGTATTTTTGTTTACGCGTATTTCGAGCTACATAATGTCTAATATACATTTACCTAGAGGAAAATGTGCATTCTGTGACAATTTCTGCGAAAAATTATTGAAAATTCACAAAAAAGTATCGGATTTACGCAAAAAATGACGATTTTCCTAACGGATTTGCCCAAAGAGTCGTAGTACAGAACGGGATGTTAGTTGGACAGACGATAAAAAATCCACCACCATTTGAAGACTTTTATCATTGCTTACAAAATAGACATTATGGAAGACCCCCTCTGCTTCTGGCCGAGTTCCCCTTTTGGCATAAAATTCGTCAGCATGAGAACTCAACTATTTTCGGGCTTGGGACCGAACAGACACGTCTGTGTCTGGCAGCATTAGATCAATAAATAATATTTACAGAATGTACAAAAATCAATAAATAATATTTACAGAATGTACAAATCAATCAACATGGATTAAGTTACATTGACTATTATCAACGCTATATACAGAAATGACATGACCTATATACATATTATTCATCGAAATCAGAAATTTCCGACAGGACAGTGTTTCTGTGGTTGTTACAAGAATCCGAACTGCAATAACACAAACCTGAGCAAGAGAGTCCTGCCTTCTTACACCCACACCTTTTTGTACAAGCACTCTTGCAACCACAACTGATCAGATTCAGTAGGTTATCGGGGGCACATGGCTTTGTGGCTGCAGTCGGTACAAGAAGTCCATTGTCTAGCGACCACCCCCAATCCGTCGGAGGAAGCGAAGTGCCCAGCCATTGTTGGACCTGGAGATAACATCTGTAGACATGTTGTTGTGCAGCATCGCTGCTTGGTGGGAGTGAGGCTAGGTCGATGGGTTTATTCAGTTTAGATTTTGCTACATAACGCTTGTAAGTGACATATCTATATTGGTCGAGAGAGGAAACAGTTTTACTCCCGTATAAGATCAGGAGAAGTTGTTCCCCGGCAGCGGCTACTGCACTTGGTGTACTGTCATCCGCCAAAATTGTGTTGACATACTGTTGTGAGTCGCTAGTAACATCGGAGACAATTGTACTGAATACTTTCTTCTTACCAACTCGAAAGAGTGCAGAAGTAGTGTCACAACCACTTATAGAATGTGCTACAAGGAGGTTGCTTCTATGGTCACCCATTTTGGTTGCTATTTCACTAACTGAAACTAGTAAGTTTGGGGTAATGGAATACATCATGTGAATATTACATCCCGGTTGAACTCGAGAGGTAAGAATGACTAACAAGTCTGTGTCTGTTCCCACAACGACAACATTGTTGTCATCTTGAGCGATGTCAAGTGCAGTTTCGGCTATCAGTACATCAGCATCAGCCTCGGCCTGCTTGGACTGAATATTGATAGCAGATAGTTCCTGCATTAGAAGATCGATCAGTTGGGTTTTGTTCTTGGCATTTGCAAGGAAATCGGATTGGGGTGTGGTGGCTGGTAACTCGGGTGAGATATTGATATCAATGGAATACCTGTCTTTAGATCTACGGGCTTGTTCCATGCCCTTTGTCGACATTGTACAAGCATAACCATCAAAAACAACCACGACGTTTGCCCCAAAATGTCTCACTAGATAATTGGAATATGATGTACATATGTCCTTATATGACGACTGTTTAGGCCATACAACTGCCCTCAATAAAAATCCACCATCTACAACAAACAGAGAATGTTCTGGGATTTTAGTTTGCTCGGAACCGTATGTTTTGAGGATCTTACCGAGCGTGCTTTTCTGTGTCTTCCTCATTCCAGCAGAATCAAACAATGCTGGTGGTTTCGGGGCGAGTTCATATTTGAGATACTCTTCCATCTCTGCTTGTGACTGAATAACACATGTGATGCGGTTGAACAGAATTGTGGGGTCAATCACTACCTTAATTCCACGGACTTTGATGCTATTTGCCATTGATGCGAAAGACTTCACAGTGTCAACACGTCGCAGTTTGATGCTGTTGAACGTTTTGCTTACAACATTCGATACGCAACATTCTCCAATTTTGCGAACTTGGTCACAGTTCACAGTTTCGTCGGCCACAAGCCCGGTCGCTATAGAGACTAATTGGAGTGGATCTCTATTCTGAAAGGGGGAATGCTCTCTGAGCCAGTTCAATAATTTGGTGATATCATTGGCATCAATCAATTGTGAACTTTGACGGAGATCCCGATGTTGTTTGCCATGACCAGTGTGAACATGAACAAAATTTTCGAGAGCATTACATATCGGAAGGCAAAGAGGTAGTCCATGTACCCATTTCGCAACAGTGCTATCGGTTATTCCCCTGCCATGTGTGAGACCACCAGGGAGCTTGAACATTCTCATTAAACACTGCTCTATGGTCTGATCAAAATATATCCCGTCTCAGAATTTATCTGAGCGCCTTATGGTAAAGTAACCTTTCTCAGTGAACAACTTCAAATCATCCTGTTGCATTATTTCTGTTAGCTCATTCATCTGCTGTAAATAGAGATGAGAACTTTTTGCGTATGCAAAATGACCACCTGCATGAAATACTGGAATCATATTGCGAACACAATGTGTGTGGAGTTCCCAGTCGCCTGTGCGCTCTGCTCTCAAGAACAACTGGAGAAGACCTATTTGCTCGTAGTATTGTACCCAAAGCTTTCCTGTGCGTCCTACGGACGCATTCTGGAGCAGTTCGTGTAATTTTGACAGTAAATGGTTGACACTTTCTTGATTGACAGCGTCAGCTGTTGTACAGTCACCTCTGGCAAGTCCACAGAATATTTCATTGACTTCTGTGCAGTCTATGTTATCTAGTGTTCGGCTTTCTTCAAACACAAGTTTTGTAATGGCAATTTGTGTTAGCAAATGGGCACGAACTGCTCTTGAATATGCATGACCACTGATCAAATGATGGATTGACCCACCAGCATAAACAGTCCCCCAAAGTTCATCCAAGCCACTACCAGCCATGATCGAACCAATTGCCCCTAAATATGACATAATCTTTTGTCAACTTATCTGACGAAGACACAATCTCCACTGCTTTGATATAAAATTACATGCCAATGCATCTTGAGTGTAGGCGAACACCACATTATGTGATTTAATCGAACATGGAAATTGAAACAATGATCCTATAATACGGTATTTGAATGAGAAAAGTCGATGCCGTTTGAATTTGAGTTTAGGGGGTATGGTTAATATTTCACACGTTTCACCAGTTCATTATGGAATAAATGACTATTGTTATATATCATTATAAAGCCACTGCTTTTCTGCAATTTTTGATATATAATTTAACTCCCAAAGTAGTCGTAGATTTGATTTAATGGACGTTGTGTACCGTTGTGTGTATGAAAACAATAAAATTTTTTTCGTAATTTTGTACATTTTCTTGAATATTTCACCATTGAGTGTGAGGATTGGTACAAAGTTGGCATTTTCTGTTGGGGATATGTATTCTCAATATAATTCAGCACGATATTTATGATTTTCACCCTACTAAGGCGAATAAGAATGAGAAATATGGAGCTGGGTCGAATTTAAAAAAAAATTTTTTTTTTCATCAAAAAAATGCTATAACTAAAAAAGCTCAACTCGGATTCGCGGGGACTTTTCACACTTTATCCGCAATGTGTGTCCCGGAAACATATAAAAAAAATCAGCTTTCTCCGATTTTTTTCCTTACTTTCTCATTTTTATGTCTAATGTGCCTGGACTATATACATATCTGTGGTTTAATAAAATTATGAGAAGACCAATGAACGTGTGGTTTTGAGATTATTGACCAGGGCTTAATTTAACTGGATTTGCATAGAGATTTAAGACATAGTCTCTCCATGTTAGGCTTTGTTTCTATTCTTCTTATATGCCTGCAGTGTTCTCTACCATCATAATATTTTTTTATTATATGTTAGCCTGTGCATTATCAATGGATATAGAGGAATATCCCTCAGTAACTTCCAAAATGATGTCACGCTACGCCGCATCACGTTGCCTTGAAGGAACGATCAGCTGATCTTTGTTTTTGTTTTGAAACATACGCATTTCGCATCGAATTGGACTGAATATTGTGCAATAAAATGTCTCGTAGCATATAATTAAAACAAAATCTACTCTATTTTTGTCAGTATCTGGAATTATCTCATGAGTGTGGACCTGAAAGTTTTATTTTTCACAAGTGCTTGCGTGATTGAAAAATAATATTTTCAGGTCCACACGATGAATTTTTCTGTAGCTTCCTAAATGATGTTATGCTTCAGCGCATGTCATCACCTTGAGCATCACCTTGAAGGAATGATCAGTAGCTTTTTTGTTATTGTCTTGAAACTGTTTACAGTTGAATTGGGCTGAATATTGCACAGTGAAATGTCTCATAGCATATAATAAAAAGAAAATCTACTCTGCTTTAGTGAATATCAGGAATTATCTCCTTCTTGTGGACCTTAAAGTATTATTTTTCAGCCGCGCAAGCACTCGTGAAAAATAAAACTTTCAGGTCCACCCTCATGAGATAATTCCCAATATTCACTAAAAAAACATGCATATCCTCTGTATATTATCACATGGCACTGTTAACATTTATTGTCTTGGGGCCTTTTTTGAATCATTTACAGTGCTCAACTCTATCATCTACGCTGGAACACAGTGGTCATCTGTTCTTGAGTGTGTGTGCAATAGTCGCTAGTTTTTTAACTATCTTCGGGGGGGTGGGGGGGGGGGGCGCTGTGGCTCAGTTGGTAGAGGTGCAGGCTGCAAGCTGAGAGGTCTTCGGTTCGAATTCCACCTGCGACAACCGCGTTGTGTCCTTGGGCAAGACACTTCACCCCGATTTCCTACATGGGGGCACGATGACGCTGTGTACTGAGGCGTACTGCACGCCGATGGTGCGCATGTCTTCAACCAATCTAACCCTGCCTGTGCTGCGGTGCAGAGTTCAGAGTTACGATGTTGGAGAGCTGACAGCTGCTCGTCGTTGCTCGGTGGTTCTCTCCGGGTACTCCGGCTTCCTCCACCCGTCAAACTGTCACGGTCACGATTAGCCATTGTGCATAAGTATGTGACCTTAAACACCAATAAATAAATAAATATAAATAACTATCTTCGGAGAAGCTGTTCCTGACTTTGTTCACTGACTTCCTGACAAATATTCTCAGTCAGTTGAAATGTGCTGTATTCAATCAGCAGGAGTCAAGTTTTATTCTCTGCACTTTTGCCATTTTCTTCTTCAAAGTAATCCAAGCCACTTGCTAGGAATTCTTCTCATTCTACTCATGAATGAATGACTCGCCTAAATAGTACATGATTATAGTATATTTTGTCTTAACCCTTTACCCAGCCTAAAGGCCAGAACCAGCCAGCGCTATAATATTCTAAAAAAACGGCAATTAATTTTCATTATTTTTAAAAATTTTTTGTCTCAAAAACATAGGTTATGACCCCTCGTCGAAACGAGCGTGTCGAGCCCATTCCAACAAGGGGTCATAACCTATGTTTTTGAGACCAAAAATGAAAAAAATGAGCTATTCAAGAATTTTTTTGCTAGTGTCATCTTCTTATGTTAGGTAAAGGGTTAACATGTTTCACATGTATGGAAGCAAATGTCAACTAATTTTATCAATTTATTTAGAACGTCTAGTTGTTTTTTCTCCAAATCTTAACTTGGGCAATGTTTTTCCTGGGCTAAATTGATATTCCTTTTACTTTAAAATACAGTTCGAGAAAAACAACCTTCTCAAGTGATCTGATGTTGGGCGTAACCCTCATCTTTTTGAGCCTTCAGTCTTGAGCAGGACCGGTGGATAGAGACACTTGCAGATTAAAACAATTACATTTTTTCAGATTTTATTTGTGATTCTTCTGAGGCTTATCTCTTCTCTTGAATCACCACTGAACATTTGGTTTGTCAAATACTTCTTTCTTACTAGCACACATTCAGAATTTAAGAGATTCAGGCTCTTTCTTATGTACTCTTTATGAGAGATCTATTTGCATCACAATCATATGCTATTCAGATTCTTAGCCTCATCACGATTAGCTGATGTTCTATCTTTTATAGGTAAGAAGTTTCATTCTGTTTGATGTTTTACAAAGGCAATCAACTCCATATCTTACTGGGGCAGGACACCACCCATTGACTTTTTATGTATCAATATCTATTTTTGGGTCAGCCACTTCCCAGTCACCTTACTTATATTGCTGATGTTATGTTGATCGACTGGCTTGGGATACACATCTATGAATTTCCCTGTCACCATTTATACAATGTTGACCTTGTGTCCTCCTTGCTCTTTCCTTCCTCTAAAACTCCCTTTGTCAGTGATTTCCTCCTTTTTTTCTATCCCCATCATTTTGGGTGTTTGTCTTCTATCCTTGTGTTTTTTTCATTTGGTTGGAGGATATTCATTCTTTTTCTACTGCAAAGCAGAAAGATATTTTGTATATGTGTATATCGCCTATGTCAAGTGAGAATAGTGTTGGGTCTGTGCCACTGAACTGAAAACTGTAAAGTTTTTAGGAAGTTTGCCAAGACTGGTGTCAACCTTGCATCCATGGCACCAAATTGCCTAGCCATAAATGCTCTGCCACCATCCCAACTGAGCTAACAGCAACCCCCCCCCCTCCCCTCCCAAAGGTTGCAATTAACTCACCCAATATGACAGTCCACATTTACAACATGAGCCCAGACTGATATTCAACAATTGACAATTACTGAATTTTTGGACTTTGTCTTTTGGTGGTGATTTGTACTAGTAATTGTCTTCATGGAGCCTGTATTTATTGTGACATTTTAACTGGAACAGATTTCTGTTATATTAGTGTATGGTCCCAGCTTTTAAACTCAGTGGAATCTCAATTAATGGAAGATCAGTGAAGATGCAACTGCATGAATTTATTTTTAGATCACCAATGTCAAGCAGAAGAATTTGCACTTTAAAATTACAAGTTGTTTAAATCAGTGCCTGAGGGTTAATCAAAAAATGTCATCAGATATTATTTTTTGACTTTCAAATTATATCATACATGTGTGGTAACAACAGCTCAGTCCATAAGGCCTGAGTTAAGGATTTAACAGAATCTGTCAGGATGAGTACTAACATTATAGTAAGTCCTTCACATCCAAAGCAGATGATGAGATTCGCAAGTAACATGATAGATATATCCAATATTTTTTTATAATGTTCGCTCCTTCGGGCTCGTGTTAGAAGCATACCCACACTACATGGTCACTGTGAACAAGTCACTTTCCGCGGGTGGGCAAAATTTCCATGGATGCAATAATATTAGATTCTAAAACACCAATTATAGGAATAATCATCATAAATTTAATTAATCAGCACCTTCAGGAAAACCCAAAATAAATACAACAACTGCACACAAATGTTTCTAGAAGGGTTACAGTATGAAAAACAAGTGACATTGAATGATTGAGTCAGTTGCTGGCCTCCCTTTATAACAAAAGTTGACAAGTCCGGATACAGATACTTTGAACTTACATGTAGTCCAGTTTTTAGTTTTGACTTTCGAGTTCCTCATCTTTATCCCAAAAAGTTTGTATCACACTTTTCATATCATCACCGCATTATCTAATCCCATGAAGCTGAAAACGCATTGCATTACCGCTTATTTCGTGCCCTGGTTCCAGTGTGTTCTGTGTGCCTAATGGCCCAGATTTTCATTTTCCTCATGGTTTAGTGTTGCTGTAGATAGGGATTACATAGAACAAGCATGTAATAAATGGTATATGAACATGCAGGGATCCGTTCAGTGTGAGCAGACCTACTTGATGTATATATGCCTCTAGTGAGAAAACAGTGAGGCATTAGCGGTCAGGCCTGGCCCAAACAAATCAATGGATTGGGTGACAAGATGAGCCGTTCCAATCTTGCTCTGCCTAGTATTCTCAGTGGATGTAACAATTCATACAGCTTGTTTGTTTATTGATGTATAGACTACAGAGTCACTTTCAACATCTATGGCTATATCATGACCATAACACAAATATAAAGTCACGTTATTCCAATCAATAGAACTTATGTTGTCCACCCTTAATGACTTGTACCCTAGGTGATGGCGACCAGGTTCTGTTCTATCAACAAAGCAGAAGTATAGTTTACCACAGTGAACAAACACTGCTCATCTTCTCGGGGTTTCCACAGGGTACAATGCATACAGCCATAAAAATCTGTACACAGGATGAACAACATTATAGCCTGTGTTCCAGTATGTACTGAGCAAGACAAACATAACGATAATGGTTGTGGATGTGTCAAACATGATGGATGCTGCTCTTGAATCAGATGCAATATGCATGAAATGTAGTCCAAGTGGGGCTTTGGAATTGTATATGTAGACAAACTTGTATTATCACTTGACAGTAAATGTATTATAGGGAGTCAATGTAGGAATAATAGCTACAACTTTAACACCTTTCACTAACAATCCCTTATGTAATTCCTTTGAATGACATTCAACAAATGAATGAAGTAGTATGTACCATATAATACACTGACAGGGCATGCAACCATCATGTAATGCATAATGAGGCTGGGCCCTACCCCCACCCTCACTGATACAGCACAATCCCCCATTGCCCCATTATTGCAAGATGACGAAAGGCCACACTGCTCCAATGCAGCAACTCCCCAGCTCAACAAGCAGCTTTATGCAATTCAGCATACAAAGTACCTATTTGAAGTAATCTGGAAGTTCTTACTTATGTGACTTTAGACATTAACATGGGTTTGCCCACAGTCTTCTCCAAGACATTCAAAAATATACAGGTAGAGTATGACTCTCTTCCACAGTTACCCCACCCCCCCCCCCCCCCCCAAAAAAAAAAAGAAAAAGAAAAAAGAAACCCTGAAAGCACAGGGCTTATATTTCGACGAGAATCGATTCACACAAAGATTTGCGCAATAAAACTGGCGAGAATCCATGTAGATTCTCGCTGCACCTCTGCTAGGATTCGCATGAAAAGAAATGAGTCACTTTAACCCTTTATCTAACACAGCGGCAACAAATTAACCAATAGAAGGCTAACATGACCTGAAATATCCTGACACTTTGTCAATACAAATTGAACAAATATGGCTGTCATTGGAACCGGCTCATTGAGCCGGTTCCAACGACAGCCATATTTGTAAGATTTTATTGGTAAATATTGTTCATTTAATTATTTTATCATTTATTTATTATTTAAAAATTATCAACTTTAGTTTTAAAATTAAAAAAGGTGTTTTGGGTAAAAGGTTAACATGTGTTATTAGTATACAACAGTGGTTCAACTATGGTGGCGTGATTCGATCCTGGGACACCCCATAGTTGGTATGGATTCTCGCAATCGTTTTCACGAGAATCCAAATGGATTCTCACAAATTTAGACGAAATATAAGACCTGAAATGACCAAGAAGGATTTTAAGTCTGTCACGATTTGCAGCAACCGTGGCAAAGTCATTGTGTGATGCTGTGCATTTGGGCTTCTTCAGGAAGATACTCGTGGTTTCTGATAATTTATATTTCATGACAAATTATTTACAGCCCATGTTGATTTGGCACCAATTGATACAATCAAAGATTCAAAGCCCAGGTATTTGGGCAGTTGCTGAAGACTATTGACAGTTGCTGATAATTTTTAGTTGTCAACATTTATGTACAGTACTAGGTCATTAATTAATTTTGTATCAGTTCTGCAGACTGCTGTTGGGCAGTGTCCGATAAATTGCAGCAAAGTAAACAAGTGATGAGAATCTATCACTCCTAAAGATAGGTAGTTCACACAAAAGGGGCCCCACCATCACTGACATCCCAAATAATTTTATGTGCTGTCTCCAATAAATTGCAGTAGAATGAGTGATGAGAGAATCAACACATCCAACATTGATAGGAAGTTCACACAAAAGGGGTTTCACTAACAAAATCATCTTAATTGTTTTTGCATCAATTGAATGGAGACTGGCCATGGGCATTCTCCAATAAATTGCTACAAAACAATGAGCAATCAGAAAGTTTGCACTTCCAGGGGCCAGCATTGATAGGGAGCTATCGCCAATATAAATATACTAACTGATAGGGCTGTCGCGACTATCATTTTTTGTAATCGACTAATCGTGACCAGTAATCGACGGTTAGTCGATTAATAGTCGCTTCCCATGATTTTTTAGCAAATCATTCTTCTGTTCGTAAAACTCTGAAAATGACAATGGCACCAGTGTGTTCAGACGAAGTGGGGTTGTGGGAACAACAAACCGGTCCCGACTGAAGCTACATGTAGTCCAATCTTGGACCCACAGTCCGTAATATAATTTTTGGGGTTGGTATGTCCTGTAGGACGTACCAACCCCCCAAATAATATTACTGACTGCGGGTCCAAGTTTGAACTGAATTGAAGCCGATGAATTAAAATGAATTTACCAAAGAACGTTCCTGCATATGTTTCCTTTCTGCAATAAGTTTCTCGAAATTTTGAACATTGAGATCTATGCATTCCCTCGTCAGTTGTTAAAATTGGATCTTAGTCTGAAGTTCCGAACTTTGAGAAGTGATCTGACGTTCTGACTTTCGTCATAATTTTGTCACTTCCGCGCTTTGGGTTTTCCAATGGGTGCATTCGTGTGTACAAGACTGGAGAAATTCAGAAGAATCTATTCTTCTCGAGTAACTGTGAGTGTTCTTTCTTACACAGTCAGTGACAGTCGTACAGTCTTCTGGATATGAATGTTAACTATGGTTAGATATTTAAAGTTATTCACCTTCATTGATCATTCACCTCACAAAACAATGCAATTTAGCCCCGACGTGTAGTAGACGTGTACCACCTTGAAAATGAATGACGATCGACGAAAAATAAAAAAACGTCGACTACTTCAATAGTCGACGGTTAGTTGACTAATCGAATAATCACGACAGCCCTACTAACTGATTTAGCCTCAATCCAGTGAAGACAGTCTGCAATAAATTGCAATATAAAAGTGAGCAGTGTGAGAGCTCAAACTTCCAGTGCTCATAGAGAGTTTACACAAAAGGGTCTCCACTAATCTTAACATCCCAATTGATTTTGCTTCCATTCAGGTGCGATCGTTCATGGAAGTCCCCGATGAATTGCAGTAAAACAGTGAGTGATGAGAGAGTCCACACAAAAGGAATCTCACCAGCATAAACATCCCAACTGATTCTGTGTCAAACTGGTGGAGACCACCCATGTGCCATCTCCAACAAATTGTGGTAGACCAACAAATGATGAGAGAATATACACTCCCACCAAAAGGATTCTCACTAACATAATCACCCTAATTGATTTTGCATCAGTTTAGTGGAGACTGCCCATGGACAATCCAAATTAATTTGCAGCAGAACAACGAGTGATGAGAGAGAGTCCTCTCTCCTAACATTGACAGGGAGTGCACACAAAAGGGCTGTCACCAACATAAACATCCGAATTGATTTTTCATCGATTCAGCAGAGACCCCCATGAGATGTCTCCAATAAATTTCAGCAAAACGAGTGATAAAAAGTCCACACTCCCAACATTGATAGGAAGTTCACACAAACAGGGTCTCACCAACATAAACACCCTAATTGATTTTGCATTCATCCAATAGTGACTGCCATTTGCAGCAAAACAACGCGTGATGAGAGTCCACACTCCTAACATTGATAAGCATTTCCTACAAAAGAATGCTCCCGCGGGAACCCTGGGAAGTGAAGCAGTGCCTGTTCACTGTGGTAAAAAGGCTCTGTTTTACTGGTAAAATAGGATCCAGTCATAAGTGCTTGGGAGGTGCAAACCCTCTCAAAAATGGGCAACATGGCTTATTAATGCTCACCCCTGGTCTTGAGTTGATACTCGTGTTGTGGTCATGATTAGCCATTGTGCAGAAATATGTGACCTTAAACACCAATAAATAAATAAAATACAAAAGAATGCAAATTGCTGTTGCTTCAATCCAGTGGAGACCATCCATGGGCAGTCTCCAATACATTGCAATAAAACCAATTTTGATGTGAGAGTTTACTCTCCCAACTTGGATAGGGTGTTCACACAAAAGGGCTGTCATCAACAAAAAAATATTGTAATTAATTTTACGCCAATCCAGTGGAGAAAGCCTGTGCGCAGTCCGCAATAAATTGAATAAAACAAGTGATGAGAGAGTTCACACTCTCAATGTTGATGGGAAATCCCATGGGTGCGTGTGTTGTATCACTGTCATACACATCCTAATTATGTCTCCCTTTCACTGAAAGGAGACATTGTTTTACCTGAATTTTTCTCCTTGTTGTTCTTCTCATACAACCGTGTCCGGGCCAGAACTTTTTTTTATCTTTTGACCTAGGCTTATGATATTTAGCCTGTGGGTGTATCACCATGAGACGATGTGTCATGTACCATCATGACCTACATATGACCTATAACCTCCAGGTCAAATTACTGGTTTTTTAGCAAGTAAGCTTGTCCGGACCAAAACTTATTTACCTTTTCACCTCGGCTTATGATATTTAGCATGTGGGTGTATCACCACGAGACAAGTGTTGCGTACTATCATGATCCACATATGACATTGACCTTTGAGGTCAAATTAGTGATTTTTTTTTATCTTTTGACCTTGGCTTATGATATTTGACATGGGTGTGAGACAATATACCATCACGACCCGCATAAGACATTGACCTTTGATCTCAAGGTCAACTTACTGACTTTTTGGCAAGTAAGCTTGTCCAGGCAAGAACTTATTTACCTTTTCACCTTGGCTTATATTTAGCATGTGGATGTATCACCATGAGACGATGTGTCGCGTACTATCATGACCCACATATGACCTTGACCTTTGACCTCAAGGTCAAATTATTGATTTTGTTTTATCTTTTGACCTAGGCTTATGATATTTGGCATGTGGGTGTATCACCATGATATGATGTACCATCATGATCCACATATGACATTGACCTTTGACCTCAAGGTTAAATTATTGAATTTTTGGTAAGTAAGCTTGTTGGGCAAGAACTTTTTTTTTTATCTTTTCACCTAGGCTTATGATATTTGGCATGTGAGATTCTGATGTGAGTGTATCAACAAAAGACAACATTGTATGATTTGTATCATGTACTGTTGTGATGACAGGTGACCTTGATCTTTGACATTTAGGTCAAATTATTGAATTGTTTAGCTAGGTTTATGTAATTGGGCATATGAATGCAACAGCTAGGCTGATGTGTCACATTCTATCTTGAACTCCCATGATCTTGACATTTGACCTTTAGTTTGATCTTTGTTAGTCATAAGTTGGAAGCATGGAACTAATGAAAGCGGAGACATGTGTTTTAGTTCACTAAAACAGTTCCCTCTAGTTAATTTTGTGTTAATTTGGTGCGGACCACCCGTGGGCAGTCTCCAACAAATTGTGGCAAAACAACAAGTGATGAGACAGTCCACACTACCAACATTGGTAGAGAGTCCCACAAAAGAGGCTTCATGAATATAAACATCCTAATTCATTTTGCATCAGTTAGGTGGAGACTGTCCATGGGCAGTCCCCAGTATATTGCAACAACAAATGATGAGATGTTGATAAGTGGTCACAGAAGAGTGCTCACACTATTTTAAACATCCCAGTCAGATTTTAAACTGAGCAACTGTCAGACTCCCCAATGTACTAACTCTGCACAAGCAAGGTTAACCCTTTGAACCCCGAGCGGACACTTTTCTGGCCCAGAAACAAGATGCATCATAATTTCATTAAGTAGGATGGCTGCTGAGTGATTGTGTGGGGTAGACCAATTAATATTTTCAACGTGCAGCCAGGGGGCTGTACGTTGAAAATATTAATTGGTCTACCACCAAATAATGAATGTGGACTCTTCCTTCCAATTGCTGCCATTGAACTGACATGGTCATATTGAAGATACCACCAGGGTTCAAAGGGTTAACATTGGTTGAAGACAAATGCACCAATGTGCAGTACGCCTTTCTAAACAGTACCACCGTGCTGCCCCACCCCCACACCCCCTCCCCCCACATGTTATAATTGGTTCCAGTGGCAAGTGATGTGCATGAAGAAAAGAGGAGAGATCAATCTTCTTTTCTTACAAATCAGTATTTTTACTGATATTGAACACACAGAAGTTTTTATTGCAGGGTTGGGGTATTCGTATTCAGTGTTTGTATTCATTCGTATTTGAATACAGTTTATCAAGTATTCACATGTTTTCAGTATTCACTGAATGTTATGAATACATGTATTCATATTCATATTCAAATACATTAAAATTTGAGCTGTATTCATGAATACATTTTGAATACTTTCTATATTTTAGAATTAAAGAACCACATACTGAATAAAAGGTATTCACAGATCAAGCCCATGGACTCCAGACAACAAATTCACACCTCATATCAGTATTAAAGACTTAATAATCCCCGATATTATTTATATACCACCAAACGGGGTCTTCCTGTTCACCCGGCAGCTATTGTTTCGGGTACTGTTAAAACTAGAAGTCCTGTCATGAACTGTGCGCTTACCTAGGCTTAATTGCACGTAGGGATTGTGCGCAATTGCCATATCGAATGGCATCCAAAGCACTGCAGGTTCTCCTGGTTACTCATAGCAAACACAGGCATTGTTTCTGCCAATGGACCTCCGGGTTACCCAGAGGTCCATTGGCTGAAACATTGCTTGTGTACAGGCCATATGTGCAGAATTTGATAGCCTTACTATGGTCCTAATGCATAGATTAACGCGCAGATCGGCGTGCTATTTGTGCGCATGTCATGACAGGACTTCTAGTTTTAACTGTAGAAATGTGATAATCCATGACATCAAAGAAAAACCGACTATAGTTTGGTTCATTAAAGGTGGATCTCATTCGACTTCTTGTTAACGTAGATTATCAACTATTTGCCAGCTGAATAGGGAAATTGGAAACTGGAATATATATATTCATGGGCAAATACATGACTAAGATTAAAATTTCATGCCATATATTATTTTATTATGTAGTGTTGTATTGTCAAATAAAAATAATCATAATAATCAAATAAATACAATAATAATCAAATAAATACATAAAACATAGAACATAATAATTGGATGCTATTGGAACCGGCTCATTGAGTCATTTTACATGAAAAATCTGGTTAGAATTATCATATTCCATTTAGTTGTAGTGACAGATATATACAAAGTGACTAATAACCTGTAATGTGGGATACAGAATCCAGGTACTCCATGAGGCTGCTCCTTCCTTCTCTGTACAATCTCTGTCAATGGCGAAGTCTGTTATCTATAGATCTGTACTTCTTTTTGCGTGGCATTAGACTGCCCCCATTACACAGTTGTAAAATCCTGGTTTCCTGTAATGCCTGCTCTCGTTGGATGAACTCAATCATCCGAAAGATATTCGGATGAGAACCTGCCAGAAAGAGCTGTAGCTTGCGATGCCATCCCTCGACGTGATTTGTGGTTCTGGGTCGATTGGTGTTAAAGTGGTTCCACATCTCACGGCCGTGGGAACCTTCTACCCAGTAGTCAGTGATGTAATCACAAAATGATGTGATGTTGTCGTTCATATTGGCGTTGCCAGTGTCAGGTTTCTCCTCCAATGTGTCGAACCAAGCGTCACTCAGCTCTTTAACTGGAACCAAAGGCAGTGCTATGGCTCTCTTGATGAGTTTCTTCACGGCTTCGTTTTCATTAAACAGCTGCTGTAGGTGACATTTCTGTGCCTTTTTCCAAACTGCCTGGCCATAATGGAAAAAACAGCCTTTCAGTTGACTTGTAGGAAAAGTGGCAGCTATGGCATTCTGTGCAGCAGTCTCGTAGTCTGTGAAGAATATTGCTGGATTAATGTTAATTCCTTTTTCTTGGGACTTCTGCTTAATGAGATCGAAAAACCGTTGGTATGTCTGCTGTGTCTTGTTGGGTAGAAAGGCATAAAGAAGTGGACACATCTTTCCTGCGACGAAACCATGGATTGTGTAGAGTTGGAAGAACATCGCTGGACATTTGTTGAAAGTTCCATCACAGAACAGTGTGTTAGCAGCAGCCATGTATTGCAGATTTCGGTCAGTAGAGAAAATCAAAATTTTGTCAACTTTGCCATCGTCAGCTAGCAGGAAATCATCACCAGTTGTTGTCTTCGTGTATGGTTCTGGAAGGAGTAGTGCTGACCTCTGTCTTGGTAGATTTTGACGTGTCTTGGCCCTTGAACTATAAAGTGCTGTTTTAATGCTATAAAACGTGGGGATCTTCGCCAATACATCTTCATGGGTTTCATCTGTTCTCAGTTTCGCTACTTCTTCTTGGTATATTGCTGTTATCGGCCTGGAATCATTCTTGACTGTAGATTTCAGCTCATGCAGAAAGACATCTACTGTTACTTGCCCTATGTCTGATGGGTGGTTGTGTGTAGGTCTGCCGCTCGCCGTTGTAATGATGCCATCAATGGTATTGAGTGTAGCGGGACATGTCTTTTGGCAGCAATGCCAGTGGATATGCTGATTTCTTCTGGACTTGATGGAGAATTTAAAGCTGTCAAATATAAGATACTGTCCTCCTCTTCCATTGGGATTGTATTGTGTATTTACTTGTGCGTTAGCCATTGTGATATGACATTGAATGAATTAAAGGTTTTAGCGCGCTGAAGGCACGCAGGGACGATGTGGGATTTACAAATCCCTTGCGACCCGGTTAACCTTATTTTATTTCCTTGGATCACACAGGCCTAGCTTTCTTATTGCCCAAAATGGAGTCTGAGGGGGTATGCACGCGGTTAGAATACCCGGCAGTTTACGTTGGAGTGTTAGATGGTCAATACTCAATCCCTCAACGCCTTTAAAACTATTAGAGAGTGGGCTCTATTCGGTTCCAGTTCGGCGATGGTAGGGGTTTGAGTCCCACCATGGTGGCGAGCCAGAATGTAATGTTGTGCGATGGCAAGTTTAAGGGAAGATGAGAAAAGAAAACCAAACAGCAATGCCGGTTTGGTAGCAGCCCCGGTATATGACCATAGCGGTTACAAAAAAGAAGTGGAGAAAGCTCCAACTGTTTTTACTAACGGTTCCAATAACGAAATATGTTTGCCACGGATTAACTTAATTCTCTTCATCCAACAAGGTATTGGTAGCTGGCTAAAACAACATCATCCGGCAAACAAGTCAACACAGTTAATTAGATACTGACTGTATGTCAGCCTTTCCCTGTTAATTAATACAGCCTGCCGGCTGAACAGGAATAACCCCACCAAACACCTTGTCTGAAATTTTTGCATTGAAAGCAGACGATAGACTTAATTATCAATTAACTTGTCATAATACAACCTATTTATGTAACAATGGCCACATATCCCCATGGCTTTTTAAATTGTAGAAAACAGGGACAATAAAAATAAAAAAAAAAACTTGTGTTATTGGAGACAACTCAGTTATTCAGTGATATTATATTCTAAAATTTTTGGATTCATTTAAAGTTTTTCTATTCATCTACATGTATTATTTCACAGTGAAAACACATATTTATTTATTTATTCCTGTTTAAGGTCACCTTTGTACAGCTCAGTATGTCTAATTATAATCAGTGAAAGCAGGTAAATATTATAAAGAAAATACTACTGCTGTTAGCAAACTTTCAGCTAACAGATCTCCAGGTTTAACCATGAAGTGCATTGGCTAAAACTTTACTGGTCCTTCTTATGTGGTGTCATTGCAATTGATACTTAACGTTCAGGAGGAAACGCCAGTCTGTGATTTTTTAGAGGTAATCCACTCACATTTTGTGATGTGTTGTCCATGGAGAGTAGTCTAATTATTATGACACCCATAGAGTTTATTTCCCGTCAGGTAATTACTTTAGTTTTCCAACAAAACATGGTAAGCACAATTAAAGCTTCAGCTAAAGGACCATCAGTTTAAAAAGTTTAAAAATGACTGTTAATCCAACAAACAAAAAACTTAAAGGCCTTGCTATAAATACTTCTAATTTAAAAAGTATTCAAAAATGTATTCATGAATACATTGTAATGTATTTGTATTCGTATTCAGATACATTTGAAAATTTGTGTATTTGTATTCCTATTCATATTCATGAAATTTCAAAGTATTCGTATTCTTTTTTGAATACATTTACAAAGTATTTGCTCCAAGCTTGTTTTATTGTTGCTGAAAGATTACATTTTCTCTGAAGGTAGCTGTAATTCTCTAACTGTGAATTTGGCTTAATCCATGGGATTTTCAGTACAATAAACTCATTATTTTTCACTTTTGTCATATTACATGTATAGATAACCAACAAGTGTAATCTGAAGTTCTATGTTGGAACCAGTATGTATTTTAAAAGCATTCTGTTTCTAGTGAGATATTATTTCAAGGTAAGTTACATTACTGGGATCATAAAAGTGGTCTGATTCACAATAAAATTGCAATCCACTGATAACACATTTATTCCTGTTTGGGCTGCACGATATTCTAAACTGAATACGGGTATCGGTAATCAAAAAAAATACTGTGATATACATATACTGGTATATAGAATGACTGTTCAGATATCTGAACATACATGTATGTACCACAGTTGGGACTTGAGCCATCACAGTGTAACTAATTTGTATGCCTAGATGATGGAGTTCGAATAACACTTTACCCAATGCAGACGATATCAAAATTTATTATTTTAAATATTACTTTATCAAATATTTCCAAAACTTTCAACAAGACGATACCATGTGAGCCCTCATTGGAATGAGCTCATTATAATGAGGGGTCACATGATATGGTTTTATTGAATTTTTTTGAACTGCTGAATTTGTATATTGTGCGGGTGGATGCAGCTGATTCATTGGGTAAAGGGATAATATTATTCATTCAGGACTACAGTTACCTCTTAACCCGCTGAGTATTTTCAAGATATTTTTCATAAAATCTTGTCATGGCTGCTTTGAAGCAGCCACGATTAGATTTGATGAAAAATTAATCTAAATATAATACAAGAAAAATAAATCCATTAAATTTACAGGGGAAAATATGATTAAATGTGCCCAAATTATACTTATTTCAATGACAGGAGAAATCTTGTGCTGGGCATGAATATCCGCTAGCAGCATGCAAAGAGTTAACCCTTTACCCAACGCAGACAATATCAAAATTTATTATTTACTTTTTTGAAAAATAATATTTTTTCAACAGCTGAATTTGCATATTACGCGGGCGGATGCGGGCGATTCGTTTGGTAAAGGGTTAAAACTCAAGACATCTTGAAAATTAAGTTGTGAGGAAATAAATAATGACGATGAACCAATATGTTTGTAATTACACCGGTCCGGGTACTCCGCTTCCTTCACCCATAAAACTGTCCGACACGAAGTGCCCCTGGCTGTCAAAAGTGTCATTGTACCCGGTGCTTCATTAATTAAATTTTTGATGATTATTCCTATGATAAGTGTTAAGAATCTAATATTATTGCGTACGTAGAAATACTGCCCACCCGTGGAAAATGACTAGCTCACAGCTACTGTACTGTATTCTTTCCTGTCACAGTTATAATACAATAGAATCCTCTTAATTGGATATCCATTTTGCCAGTGAAAATTATTCAATTAACAGGAGTATACAATTAACAGGGATTTGGTCAGTTTCCTGTGTTCTTGAGGTAAACTGAGCATTTATTCTATTATTTCTTGTTTGACAGAGCTCAAAGAGCTCTGTCAAACAAGATATAATAGAGTAAATGCCTTTATTGAATGTAGTGAGGCCCAAAAGGTTGATAAATAAAGGGAATTTGGAGCGTGTCACAGTAACTTTTTCGACATATTACAAAAATTTATATACAATTAACAGGAGTTTACTCTACAACACATATGCAATTAACAGATCAAATTTGTACTGAAGGTATGGTAAATGGTTTTGTGTTTGAAAATGATATTCAATTAACAGGGATATACAATTAAGAGATATCCAATTAAGTGGGCTCCACTGTATCTCCGTTTACCAGCTGTTAAATTGTCTTTATCGGAGAGTATGTTCATGCTGAATACCTTTTGGATGATTCGTTTGCTAGCCTCAATAATTTCGGGATCTACTTCACTATCTGGTGGTGACCAACCAGATGATTCTGTAAAAGGAAGTTTCCGACCGCTGGAGTTCTTAAAGCGGTCTGCTAATTTCATTTGCCTAAGAAAATTACAGTTATATGATGGTATATTTATTTGATTACCAGTTTTAGCCTCAGGTGCTGGTACAAAAGTTAAACCGAGATCTAAAAGAGATTTCTCTTGGGTTGTTAGGTCATTGGTGCCAGACAGGTTAGGCACATTAGTTCCTAATCCCACATCTGTTAGGCAGTTGTTACCTTTGCCTTTACTTAGTTTAAATTTAGGTGGTTCAGCCAGTGATCGTACATAATATTGGCGGTTCTCGGGGTCCAATGGATTAAATCATGAGCAACTTCAAACTTCGCATCCTCCATTTTTGGTATAACGTTAACGTCCTTCACTTTCCGATGGTTTCATTGATGATGCTCAGGGTTCTCCTCTCAGCCTGAGGGAGTTTTGGCGAAAAGTTTAGTTCAGCGAAATAAATTTTTGCTGATCTTAACTTGACCCTGATATCACTAAGCATATTCCACAACTGCTTAACTACGAGATCAGAATTATCATTTCGAGAATTCATGCCAATATTTAATAATATTTTTTGGGGACTGGACTGGCCCCTGTGCCCTTTAAACATAGAGCGAAAATTATTAAATCTGGCGCCTTGTTAACACTGCACCTGGATGTCCGGATGGGGATGTGATCAGTGTGTCCTAAATTTGAACTTCCAATCATAAGGATGTTTTTATAAACATCGGGGAGGTGCCAATTCCTTTTGTCAAAATTAACTCCGCTTTTATGCTGAAACTGGGAAAATTTAGAATCAAATGAGCAGTCCGAGTTGCGGCTTGATGATTTGACTTTCTCTGAGTAAGATATACCTGGTTGAACCACACTAGAGGCAGGAGAAGAGGGAGAAGAAACAGAAGCAGGAGAGGAAACAGAAGGAGAAGCAGAGGAAGCAGGAGGAGTTCTAGTGAGAGCACTAGGAGAACCGGAGAAGAGAGGCTGAGGAGGAGTAGGAGGTAGAGGAGCAAGACGAGGTGAGACAGAGTTACTCAATTTGCGAGCATCTTCAGTCACAATATGGACCGAAGATGTTTGCAAATTGAGGCGCTTACTCTGAGAGAAAGCTGGAGAAGTAGAAGGAAAAGAAGAGGGAGAAGTACTTTGCCTTGATCTTTTCTTATTATGCTTTTCGCGTTGGGGTAGAGGGACAACAAGGGCCAGAGTTTGCTTACTCCCTCCCGTATTGTTCCTTACTCCAGATGCTAGGCAAAGTTCCGAAATATAAGACTCAAAGGCCGAAATCGTCTTATCTGTCAACTTATTTTTAAAATTTTTTTGTGCCCAGATCAAGGCATGTGCCAAAGCACTGTTGAAGTCTATTTTTTCAAGTCCAGGAGGGGGTCGCATAGCCAAAGTTATCTTAGACTTCAACTGGTTTAAATTTATCTTATAATGCTCAATTAAAGCATTTAAGGTTTGGTTGGCCCATCCCACACTAATCTGTCAAAAAACAGAAAAAATGTGTGGGGTGGGAAGAGCAGGCTTTTGAAATCCCCCTGACTCATCTTCTTTATTCTCCAACTGTTTCGGAAATCCCGATTTGCCAAATGCTGCTCTAGGAGCCCAATATGGTGCATACACTGAATCTCCTGAAAAAGGGCCTTGACTAATCTAGAATAGGCCTTGAACAGTTGTTCCTGGCCCCTTCCAGACTGGGCAACTCTCTTTCCCTGATGCTTCTGTCTTTTTTATAGCCATTTGAAGAATGGGTAGATGAATTGACAATATAAAATTAAAAAGAAGAAATGAAATAAATGAAAATGAAACCTAGGTATTACCTATTAAAGAAGATACCTAGAATGGTTGTGTAGTCTTCAGCAAAGGTAGAAAATAATCCGTCTGTCTCCTTCAGCAAAGGTAGAAAATCCGTCTGTCTCAGGTTCATGTATTAAAAATCATCATCACAAAAAATTTAATTAATGAAGCACCGGGTTGTACCTGGTTTTTCATTTATTAAATTTTTGATGGTTATTCCTATAATCAGTGTGTGGAATTTAATATTACTCCATCCGTTGAAATGTTGCCCATCCATGGAAAGTGACCAGTCCATGGCAGCTGTACTGTAAGAACATTGAATCTCGCATTCTGTTTTCATTAGTTATTTCCCACCAAAACAAAGTTTGCAGTGACATAGAAATGGGTACCATCCATCCATCCATCCATCCATCCATCCAGCTAGCCACATAAATTTGAACTAACAATTGGTGTTTTTGTGTCTAAAAATGTTGGTTATGTGGCTAAATGGTTTATGTGTCAACTAAATGACACAAAATAGGTACTGTATTTTCACGGATTTTATGTTAGGGTAAGGGCTAGGGTAGCATTACTAAATTCACCCTCTGGGGACCTCATTTTGTAGATGACAGTCGGCTTATTTTCTGGCTTGCACTCTTGTATGGTACATACATTTTTGGTTTTTCAGAGGCATGGTTCTTGAGAGAACATGGCAGATTCTGACTTGCAGGAAGTCTCACCTCCATTACCGAGTTTATCTGAATACGCTCATCCATTGTCACAGCGATTGGTCATTCAGCTGAGAAGAATTGAAGGAGATGAATTACTTGTGGGTGCCAATGTTCCAGAAGATCAAGAAATTGTTGCTATAGATGTAAGTAACAGCAGGTGTTAGAAATCTTATTAAACTGTCAACGATAGGTGTATACATGAATCCCTATATTTTGGGCTTTTCTGTTTATATGGGCTTTCAGTAGGGCTGTCACAATTTTTTAATTTAGGAATCGATTAATCGTCGCAAATAATCGATAGTAATCGACTAATCGTACCTAGATGACCCCCCCCCCCCCTCCCTCTCTCTGAAGTCGATAAAAAATGAAGTTCAAGTCAGTTGACCTACCCCCGGTAAACAACGAAGACGATCCTCTTTTATGTACATTCAAAGCTTTGATGTTCTGAACTTTTGAACCGTCAATGTAATAATCAAGACTGGTCGGCAGTTGCAAACTTCGCAACTGCCCACCGATCTTGATTATTACACTGACGGTTCAAAAGTTCAGAACATCAAAGCTTTGATGAATGTTCCTGAAAGAAAATGCTTCCAACGGCTTCTTGGGGTTTACCATCGATGTTCTTAACTCTTTACCTTTAGAAACAATAGTTTTTTCATCAAATTGTCTTTTAATTATTAAACATCTAAAGCGGGATACAATTTACCAATTATTCGACAACGAAAAATACTAATCGATTTCGCCGTGACCGATCAACAATCGATTAATCGATTAATCATGACAGTCCTAGCTTTCAGGCGTATGCATATTTATGGTGAGTTCAAAATAGCCCATTATTTCATTATGAAAGTGGAACTGATAAACAAAATCATCGAAAGTGTGACTGAACCAACTTTTGCTGACTTGTCTATCAGTTGCACCTGGTCTGTTTTTCAGTCAAGTAACTACAGGAAGTGAAGAAGTTGATTCTGAAAAGTCCCCAAAAGACAAATGATTTGAATCCCATTCTTACATCTCTGGTGACTGATTGTCTGTCATCAGTTTTAACCAGCATTATTCAATCATCACTCGAGGAGGTTCATGTACCAATAGTTAAAATTGGCATTGGTGTCACCTTTAATTAAGAAGCCATATCTTGATCCTGACATCTTTCAAAAAAAAATATCGTCCTGTCTTTTAATTTGCATTTTGTGTGTAATATTTTAGAAAAGGTAGTTTCTTAGCAACTTAGACAATACCTTATATACGGCCTCTTGGAACCTAATCAGTCAACCTACCAACTTAATGATGGTACTGAAACAGCTATTTGAAGAGTTTGTAACAACATACTATGTTCAGTAGTTGAATGCAGATGTATACTTCTAATCTTGTTGGATCTGTCTGTCCTCTGCATTTGACTTGGTAAATCATTTCATTCTCTTGTCAACAGTGCAACACATTCATATAAATGGAAAAGTCCTTGTCTTGTCTGGTTCTGATCCTATCTCTTGCTATGTGAGCAACAAGTAACTATTTCCAAAACAAATTTGGATAGTGAATCATTAACATGTTGAGTTCCTCAGGGCTCAAACCTCGGGCCTATATTCTTCACTGGGAAATTGCTGGGAGTTTGCCGGATTGTTTTTACACTCAGTTGTATTTGTCATTACACCCTTCAATTGAATTTGACAAAAGTGTTTGAGTTAGTAAAATGGAAGATTAAGTAATTGTGTAACTGGATGACCTGTCACAGACTGAGAATGAATGATGACAAGACTGAGGTATTAGTAATATTGCACACCAGAATGCCTCCTGATTTTAAATCAAGTCACTTATGGGAAATTCATACAAAAGGTATTGAATAATGCTCACAATATTGGGTGATTTTTGACACTCATCTGTCGATGAACAAAAATGTTAACACAATTTTTAGACATTGTTTGATACATGTACAGCTTAGGAATCTAAGCCATCTTCATCGATATCTTTCTCCAGAGTCTCTTGCCTTTATCTCAGTCCACTTATACTTTTCATATTCACTGCTAATTGGCTTGCCACCACTCATCTTGATACTTGTCTGTGAAATCGGGTCACCACTCTCCCAGGATGCTTTAGAGGATGGCCACTGCACATACTCCTCAATTCCAGTTATAAAGAGGTCTGGGCTGTACCGGTAATCAAGCCTGAAAATAAGGAGACTATCATCTGCAAATTAATGAGGTCCCCAGAGGGTAACTTGGTGATGCTACCCTGCACAGCAGGGTACCATCACAAAATTTACCCTCTATGAACCTGAGTTTGAATCAAGGTCTCAAACCAAAACAGAAATATGTACCTATAGGATAAATTGGCCCACTGTATGGGACCCCATTTTGCAAATGACAGGTTGTTTATATTCAGGCTTGGCTGTAATTCATTTTAATTGTAGGTATAATGTAAATTAGCTGCAACATCGTATGATATTTCTTATAAGATGTTTTTTAGCATGGAATTCATCTAACTTCAAGGTAGACAGAAATTTTAAGAGGATAACTTCACTTTAGTGGAGGCAGAGCAAATTTTGTTGATCCAGGGAAACTTCTTCACCATAGTTGTCAAGATGTCATGTCTTTGGATAGTATGCTGTGACGAGAAGGTTTCTTGAGAGTGTTCCAACACTGCAGAATCTTACTGAGGATTGATTTTGGAATCTCTGACTTAAAAGAACAACACACCTGTCCACTCAGTCAAAATCCTCTAAAAACAGTGGATTAACCCTTTACCCAATTCGGACATCAAAATTTATTATTTTAAATAATATATTTTCAAATTTTTCAACAAGACCATATCACGTAACCCCTCACTGGAACGAGCTCAACAGGCTTGAAATCTTTTTTAAAATAGTTTTCTTTTGACTGCTGAATTTGTATATAATGCAGGTGGCTCTCACCAATTTATTAGCTAAATGGTTAATAAACTTGTGAATACAGTGAAGCCTAATTATTTGGGTATCTGTTAAATGAATAATCCTGTTAATTGAATAAAACTTCCAAACACAAAATCATTTACCACAAAATAAAGTAAAATCCTGCCAGTTGAATAAAAAAAAGCCCCTCCCCCCCCCCCCCCCCCCCTCTTGCCCCCAAGGGATGTGAGGTGCTCACCTGACCAAAGTTGTTAAAAAAAGGATTTAATTAGCATTTATGGCTATTTAACACTACAGAGGAATGAAGTTATTTAATTATTAAAAACTCTGCTGTCCATGTCAGGTGATTTTTTCTAGTATTGGGATGCTACCATGGAAATAAAGCCCATATTTCCAGTAATGAAAAACTAGGGGGTTCAAATATTAACCTAGGGACTTAGCTTGGACAAAACTTCAGTCTGACCTCTCCAACCCCCACCCCCTCCCCTCCCCAGATTCTAATTGTTGAATCTGAAAAAAAGATTTTTAAAGATTATTTGTCATATTACAATAAGTAAGAGAGCCCAAATATGAATCCCGAAACTTGCTTCGAACAAATTTGAATCTCAGCTTGGCTATATCAAATATGTTAAGATTTGTCCCCTCCTCATTTGAATCTGAGCCTGGCTATATCAAATGTGTTAAAATCCCCCCCCCCTCCCCAGGGAACACAAATATCAACCAGTGGACTTTATTTTAACAAATTGAATCTGCCCCCTCTAAGGATGCAGTTTACCAAATATCGAAAGATTTCGATTGTATCACCGGAAGAAGATTTTTTAAGATTATGCCCCATATTGGATTAAGTTAAGATTTGGACTCCAATAGGGAGCACAAATATTAACCAAGGGACTTAATTTTTACAAACTTGAATTTGAATCTTAAGGAAGGTGTATACCATATATTAAAAGATTCTGATTGGGGGTGTGTGAGAAGAAAATAAAAAAAAAACAAATTTGGACTCCAATAAGGAGCCCAAGTATTAATCAATGGATTTGCTTTGAACAAACTCGACTCTGACCCCCACAAGGATGCTGTATACCATATATCCAAAGATTCTGACTTGTCGTTCTGGAGAAGAACTTTTCAAGGATTATTCCTCATATTGCACTAAGATAAAATTTGGGGTCCACTAGGGAGCCTAAATATTAACCCAGGGACTTGTTTTTTACAAACTTGAATCTGACTCCCTTAAGGAAGTTGTATACCATATATCAAAAGATTCTGATTGGGTGTTTGTGAGAAGAAGGTTTTTAAAGAATATTCCTCTATTGATCCAGGTAAATATTTGGCCTCCAATAGGAAGCCCAAATAATGACGAAGGGACTTAATTTGAACAAACTTGAATCTTACCCTCATAAGGATTCTGTATACCAAATATCAAAAGATTCTGTCTGATGGATCCGGGGAAGAAGATTTTTAAAGATTATTCCTCATATAGCACTAAGTTAAAATTCAGACTCCCATAAAGAATCCAATTATTAACCGATAGACTTGATTTGAACAAACTTGAATCTGATCCTCTTCAGAATGCCACCATGCTGTATACCAAATATCAAATGGTTCTGAAGGGTGGATGTGAAGAAGATTTTGAAAGATTATTCCTCATATTGGTCTAAGTTAAAATTTGCACTCCAATAGCAAACCCAAATATTAACCAAGGGACTGGGTTTGAATAAACTTAGATCTGTCCTCCCAAAGGATGCTAAAAACCAAATATCAAAAACTTCTCTAACTGGTGGATCTGAAGAAGAAGTTTTTTAAAGATTATTCCTCATATTGCACTAAGTTAATATTTGGGCCCCCTATTCTGAAGATGTTTTTTAAAGATTATTCCTCATATTGCACTAAGTTCAAATTCGGGCCCCCATAGGGAGCCCAAATATTAACCGAGGAACTTAATTTGAACAAACTTTAATCTAACCCCGGTAACAATGATGAATACAAAATATCAAAAGATAAGATTCTGCAGGGTAGTTCTGGCTGGAGAAGATTCTTTAAAGAGTACTTCACATATTGCACCTAGTTAAAATTTGAGCTCCTGTATTGAGCCCAGATATGAACCAAGTGGCTGTATTTTAACAAACTGAATATCTAACCCCTGTATGGATGCTGTATTCCAAATATCAAAAGATTTTTATCAGTGAGTCTGGAGAGAAATTTTCAATTTTTTTTGTAAACATGTCAGGCTGATGCATCATTTTTTGGTCCCCCCCCCCCACTTCACAGTACATCCTGACACAACCTATGGCTTTTTTAGCTCACCTAAGCGAAGCTCAAGGGGAGCGTAACTGATCACTTTCCGTCTTTCGTCCGTCGTTTAACTTTACATTATCGACTTCTTCTCACAAACTGCTGGACAAAATTTGCTGTGCATGTACCCTATCATATGTCAATTCAAGTTTGTTTAAATTAAGTTGACCCTCCCCTCCGTAGGCCATGCCCAAAAAGTGTGCTTAAATCTTGAAACATCTTCTTCTCATGAACCAGCATTAGCAGAGACTTGAAGTTTGGTGTGCAGCTTCCTTTGGAGGTGTGGAATCCAAACTGAGACGCAGATTTGAACCAAATTTGATATGATGGCTTATTGGGTCATAAGTACTTAATTTATGCTAAAAAAAAATTCTCGGAGCCCCATGGGAACCGCAGGAGCTAAAAATAGAAAAAAAATTAAAATGCCCATATCTCTAAAACTACACGGAATTGAGAATTCTTAATTTGTGTGAAGCTTCCTTAGGACCAACAGAATGGAATTGTAACACTGTGGGGTAATGGGAAAAACAGTTAACACTACTTTTCTTATCAACTTACCTCAGTTGTTTACTACAGGCTTGCACTACAGTGGAAGAACCTAACTCGGATAAAATACTCTCTATTTTAATCTTTCCAAGATTTGGGAAAGAAAAGTGGTGTAAAAACACCTCGAAAAAATAAGCCAAAACTGGGTCGAGCGCCATCGGCGCACACCCAGTATGGGATGCTCTTCCATAGTACAAATCCACGACTTCCGTAAAACAGTGCGCAATTCGTCATTCTTTTTTTATCCGAGGCACGAGCAGGATGTGTCTCCGCCATATGCATTATGAAACAGTGATAATTCAACTCGTGGATAATGGTTTTCCTGTGACTGGAATTATGGATCTGAAGATCGTATAATAACAGGACTGTGTTTTATATATTCTCGTTAATATTTTCAACCACATTCTCATTGTATATTATTTACTATTCCGTTTTCGCGAATGTTTTGTTTTCGACATCACGCGATTCGACAATGAATTTTTTCGGTTGAATGAATTGATTTTGGAGTTAGGTGTCATTCTGGGACTGTCTGGACAGGATTTCTTCACTCTGTTGAGGGCTGAATTTCTGTATTTTCGGTCCCTGTCGACCGTCTGGGTTCTGTCACCGTTTTTTTTTCTGCCACCTTCTCTCATAGTTGAGGGTGTTCTTCTACTTTCTGTTTCTGTTGGGTTCACCTTTTTCTTCTAGTGCTCTCACCTCTGTTATTTCCAGTTTGGTTCCTTCAGGGCAATTCCTTTTGCCCTCGCCTTGGTGCGTTCTCGTGGCCGTTTCTTCCGCACCCGCGGGTGGTGTGGAACGCTGTCGTTTCGGGAGCCTCCCAACTCGACCACATCTGGTGTGAGTTTACCCCCTCCGTGGGGGATGTGCAGCTCCTCCAGCCCCCATGCAGGGGGGGGGGGGGGCACTGTCATTTCAGGGCCCCCCGACTCGACCACGTCTGGTGTGAGTTGACCCCCTCCGTGGGGGATGTGCAGCTCCTCCCGCGGGGGGTGGGGAACACTATCGTTTCGGGGTCACCCAATTCGACCACGTCTGGTGAGAATTGCTCCCCCTCCGTGGGGGATGTGCAGCTCCTCCCGCACCAGCGGGGGGTGGGGAACGCTGTTGTTTCGGGGCTTCCCGACTCGACCATGTCTGGTGAGAGTTATTCCCCTTCCGTGGGGAATGTGCAGTTTTTTACCGTGGTGGATACTGCAGGAGCTGTTGGATTTCTGGTGAAGAGATGCCTGGTTCCGGGACTATGCGCCCTCTCCAGTCAACATCTGAGGCTGTCACTAGGGTTGTGACTCCTCCTTTGGAGGCCGAGCTTGGTGGCTCTCTCTGCTTTTCCGCTAGTTCCAACAGCTCCCGTCGTATCTGCTGCTACTGCTGTTCCGTCTACAACGTCATTGGGCACCATTTTTAGCCGGCCTCGGCTTATCCCTGCCAGGGTCTGCAGGGATGTCTGTAGTGTGGTAGTGGGGTTTCGGCCTCAGCCTTCCCGGACTTCAACTCGGCGAAGTTGGATGGGGTTGCCGACTGAATCCCCTACTGTGTCCTCTCAGCCATTGAGCACAGTAGTTTTATACCTGCAGTGGTCTGCTGTGGTGTCTGGTTTTGTAGATGTGGGGGTATCGGCCTCAGCCTTCCCTGACTTCAACTCGGCGAAGTTGGAAGTGGCTCCCGGCCGGACCCTCTACTGTGGTCTCTGCGCCGTCGTGCACCGCAGTTGTCATTGGATTCGGATGTTCTTAGTGGGACACTATGAACTTCGTGGCGTTTTCTGGCCCACGACCAGTTTTGGGAGACCAACGTCTTTTGTGCATTTGGACCTTCTGCCCTGCAGAGGTCCGCGGTGACTCTCATGAGTTCCCGCTATGTTGATCCTCGGGGTGTGTTACACCCTTATACACATCTGCCTTCAGACGTATCGGCTGCCGCCCTTCGTCCCACGTCGGGTGTTTTGGAGGATTGTGACCCTTTGCTGGTTAAGAGGGTCAGAGGTAAAGCCACTTTGTCGGTTCGTTCCCCTGTCGAACCGGCCAGTACGGGCATTGAGCTTAGGGAGGCCCTTTCCTTACTCACTCAGGTTCTGTCAAAGAGCCTTCCTGTTGCTTCCAGCGAGGCAGCGAGTGGTTTCCAAGCCCTCCCCTATGGCGCCGCCTCCCGGGATTGGAAACAGGCCACTTTCTGATGCCTGAGGTGTTCCGACACCATGGGAGGCGTCGGCTGGTTTGCCCACGATGGGCTATGTGTCTTCCGACTCAGAGGAAGAGTCAGACATGCTTGATGTCGAGAGCCAGCAGTCTTCGGACTTGGGGGCAGCTCTTGATTTCATGTTTGGGTTCCTTCTGGATCTCAAACCATCTAACCGGTCGACAGTGTCAGCCAGACCACGATCATCGGTCACGCGCCAACAGCCTATGGAGCAACCTGCTTCTGGGCATCTTCGACTGTGCCAGTTGGTTGAAGCATTTTCAGCCCTGGACTATAAGCTAAGTTCCAAGGCTATGAAGGCTCCGTTCTTCACCAGGGTTGACACCTTTTTGCCTCTGGCGCGTTATCGTTCCTACGATGCCGCCAATCCGTCGGTCTACCGGACTTTGACGGTTTTGGATCAGGACTCCAATTCCCTCGGGCTTTCCAAGTCCAAGTCTGCCGTCATTCCGATAACGACTCTGGAGTCCACATTGGGCTTATCGAGAGAGATGCTTGGTATGCTTTCTCTCTCCGATCACATCGTCTCAGCTTTAGCTGCTTATCTGCCCCCAGATAAGTTTGACGAGGTACAGGCTTCTTTGCGTGTGCTGTCCAAGGCGCTCAAGCATCTTCCTCACACGCTTGCCTGTAACACGGCTAATCTGGAATTAGTTCGAAGGGACTCTGTGCTGGACACAGGCCGATCCCTTCCTGAGGAGCTGTGCGCTACTCTTCGATCTGCTTCTTTGGCAGGTCCGCAACTTTTCCATGGTTCTGTGTTGACGGTCTGGGATGACGTCCTACGTCATTCCAACGATCAGCTGCTGTTTTCTTCAGCTTGATCAGCCTTCTAGGGTAGGCACGGGCCGTTCTAAGCCTAACAAGTACCCTCTGCTTCCTCTGCGAAGCAAAGGGGCTGATCCTTCTGCCTCCGCTTCTACTTCTTACTCAAGGGGTAAGGGTAAGCGTCGGTAGTCTTGAGGTAAGTCCCAGGATTCTTCAATCAGTAGAGGTGGTGTTTTCTCCTCTCACGAGCCTCGTCGGGGTTCGGAATGAAGGTCCTCACCTCGACCCGTCCCGGGTTGGAGGAAGGATAGCAGAGTTCGCAGACCGTTGGGCCACCATCACATCCGATCCTTGGGTGTTAGATGTTGTTTGGTCCGGGCTGCGAATATCCTTCTGAAGGCACCCCACTCTGTCCAGGGTGCCTCTTCCAACCGCAGTTCCTTCAGACATTTTACGTCGGGAACTTTTGTCCATGGAGATAGACAATCTCCTGACAAAGGGGGCGATTGAGGTCATCAAGAACATTAGGTTAGTGGGTTTCTATTCCCGCCTGTTCTTGGTGCCGAAGAAGGACGGCCGACTCCGACCGGTTATCAATCTGGGTTTTCCTGAACCAGTCTATCATTGCTCCCAAGTTCAGCATGGAGACTTTCAGGTTGGTCCTCCGTTCAATTCACCAGGGAGTTTACGCTTCCAGCTTCGACCTGCGAGACGCTTACTTTCACGTTCTGATTCATTGGGCGTTACGGAAGTATCTCAGGTTCGTTTTTCTGGGGCGAGTTTACCACTTCAAGACCATGCCTTTTGTCCTCAACCTGGTTCCTTGGGCCTTCACCAGACTGATGTCGCATGTGATAGCTTTCCATCGCACACAGTCCAGGGTGACTACTTCGGCATATCTGTACGATATCCTCCAGGGGCATTCCAATGCTGCCTTACTGGAGTCGGATGTCTCCACTCTGTAGAGCTTGCTCACGTCGCTAGGTTTCAGAGTTAACGAGGAGAAGTCGGACCTGGTCCCTTCTCAGTCGTTTTATCATCTGGGGATGGCTTTCCGCACACTATTCTTTTTGGTGGCGTTTCCTCAGGCCAAGGCTGTGATTCTCTCAGCTTTTGCACTGACTCTGTCCCAGTCCACTTCCGCGTCGGCTCGGAGTATTCTCCGACTACGCGGTCTCTGCTGTTCGGTGACGGATCTCATTCCTCTAGGTCGGCTGCGTGTCAGACCTCTCCAACACTTTCTGCTCAGTTATTGGAGGCCGAATGTCGATTTTCTGGATCTGGTGCTTCAGTTTCCAGAATATCTTTATCCTCACCTTCTCCTCTGGGCGGATGTCCAGTGGCTTTCACAGGGTGTTCCGTTGGACTTACCCACGTCCGATCGCATTCTGATGGCAGATGCCTGCGATCTCGGATGGGGTGCGACGTTGGATCCTCTAGGTCTTTCCATTCACGGGATGTGGGATCAGGACCATGCAGCTCTACACATCACCCAGAAGGAGCTTCTTACTCTTCTTCTGAGTTTCAGGCAGTGGATCCCTCACTTGTCGAATCGCCAGGTCCTTCTGTTGTCCGACCATTCGACGGTGGTTGCTTACATTCGGAACCAGGGTGGCACGCACTCTGTTCCAATGTACGAATTGGCTCGGGATTTTCTACTGCTCGCTCAGGATGTCCATGCCGGGGTGGCTGTTCGTCACATTCCTGGTCGTCTGAACGTCCTAGCCAACTCCCTGTTCTGTCGGGGCAGGGTCATTTCCACCAGGTGGATGCTCCACATGGCGGGTTCCATCGCTCTTTTGCGACTCGTTGGAACCATCTGGTGGACACTTTTGTGGCCCCGTGTCCAAATGCTCTGGCTTTCGCCGTGGACGCTCTGGCCCTCCTTTGGGATGGTCTTGTCGGCTACGCCTTCCTACCGGTTCCGATTCCACCTCAGGTTCTCACCCAGATATGAACCTGCAGTCGTCGAATCCTTTCGATCACACCCATCGCCTCGGTGGGTGTGGATCAATCTGCTCCACTCTCTGTTAGCGGCGGTTCCGGCATGTCTCCCGCAACCTCGCGACTTTCTTTGCCAAAGTCGCCCGAGGAGGTTTTACGTTGACCCGACTTCATTGTTCCTTCGCACATGTCTTTTATCAGGTCCTGTCTCCTCCGTGGTGGTTTTTCGAGACACGCAGTGGAGTTGCTTTTCTTCTTCAAGGAGGCACTCACTCCACTGGTTTAGCCTTTGTGGCTAAGTGGAAGATTCTTCTGTCAATGGTGTGCGATCACTCTGTTGCTTCTATCACTCCTTCGATCACACCGCTTGAGGAGTTTCTGGTATATGTTTGTTTCTGGGGGTCTCCAGCAATGGGTACATGTCCATGCTTCGGAGACATTTTTTCATATGTGATACCGCATTGTTTCGACACTCATCCTTGTCTCTCCAAGCTTGTTCAGCTCTTTTCCTTGAAAAGGCCTTGGACTTTGCAGTTTCCTCCAAGATGGTCACTTTCTTGGGCGCTGCTCTGCTTGGGGGTGGAGGGCGTTCATGCCTTTATCCTGGATGAATATGCATTCTCTCACATGCCAGATCTCTCCTGCATCCATTTCTTGATGAATTTGTCTTGCTATTCATGCAGCTTCCGCTCGTCTAGCTACTGGTGATTGGTTTACCAATTGTTTTTTCTGCCACGAGGTGCGTGCATTGTCTTCCTCTTTTAATAACTCTGTCATGTTGTCGGATGACGGATGTTATTCCGGCAGCCTTCTGGAGAAATGCTACATTCTCCTTTGGGGCCCTCTTTCTTCGGCTCAGGCTGTTGTCTATCCCAGCCTTTCAGCTTTTTTCAGGGTCAGCTCCAGCTTTGTGCTGTTACTGCCCTTTCTGTCTGTGCGTCACACTTCACCATACGCCTCATCTTTCATTGTCTTTTCTAATGTTTGTGATGCTATGGTTTGATAGGCCTTGGGATCTCTTCCTCTGTCCACGGTCCCAGTGCTATTGAGTTATGTGTGGATTGGTTATGTGATTCCCTCCAGCCTTTTGTCTATTCAGCCTGTAGTAAACAATTGAGGTAGGTTGATAAGAAATATAAATTTTATAGTAAATTTCCTTTCTTATTATACCTACCGAAATTGTTTACTTGAAGGCCCTCCCGTCTTCTTATTCAGGTAAGAATCCTTCCTCCCCGCTGATCACGACGAATTGACGCATTGCGCACTGTTTTACGGAAGTCGTGAATTTGTACTGTGGAAGAGCGTCCCATACCGCCCTTGACCCAGATTTGGCTTATTTTTTCATGGTGTTTTTACACCACTTTTCTTTCCCAAATCTTGGAAAAGATTAAAATAGAGAGTATTTTATCCGAGTCAGGTTCTTCCACTGTAGTGCAAGCCTGCAGTAAACAATTTCGGTAGGTATAATAAGAAAGGAAATTTACTATGAAGTTTATATTTCTCCCAAACCACTGCTCCAAAAGCTTTCAAATTTCACATATAACATCTTTGGAAGATTGTTTCACATGTTTATTGAAATCAATTCCCTGGGTCCATATTTGGGCTCTATGGGAGCCCAAATGTTTAAATTAGTGCAGTATGAGGAATATTCTTTAAAAAACTTATTCTTTAGATCTACCAATAAGAATTTTTTGATATTTGGTATGCAGCATGCTTAGCCCCTAGCACTAGTACAACAAAATTTCTCCAATCACTCTGTTTTTCTCTTGTGTGACTATGAATTTAATCAATTACTCACTGAGCTCTGTCAAACAAGGTATATTTGGTTAAATGTCAAAATGCATTATGGGAAATATTTGCTTCTGAAAACTTGACCAATTTGACATCAGTGTGCAGAGAGTTAGGGAGGTGAGATTCAAGTTTGTTCAAACCAAATCCCTGGGTTCATATTTAGGCTGAAAATTTGGGATCCCGGTCCAGACTTAGAAATTTTGGACCAAAAACCGGAAATATGTATTTTTATACTGTACCAATGACCCAGACTTAGTTGGTGCTAACTCTTAAATATTTAGGGCCAAACACAAATTTTACCCACCAATCCCCAAAATTTGCATCAAAAACCGAAAATTACATGTCCTATATGATACTCCATACTTTTACTCCACTGCGTACGCGCAGTGTCAAGGAGGTCTCGAAATTGGCGCAATTATCATTCTTTGTTTGGCCCTAAAATCAGTAACATGTCACTGATATTTGTGCTTGTAAATCTCAGTTTAAATGATGCCAGACACATAATTTTGAAAGAAATGGTGGATCTAAGGATGAAATAAAGGATGAGAGGAAGAAACATTGGCAGAATGTGTTCAGGGATGTAACTTATAATTTTTTTACGAAATTATTTCATATTGCCTAATTTTGAGGCATGAGCCTTATTTTGTCATTCTGGCTATGAACTTACCATTGTTTGTTCAGTGTTTCCTCTCTCCCTTTCCTTAATAACCCCCTTGCTATTCTCCCATGCTTTTGGCATAATTTTGGAATTTTTTCTTACTAAAATTTCTTGGGAGTTTTGGCTTGGTAACAGAATGATTCTGTTTTTTCCCCATGTTTACGTCCTCATCCTTGGGTGTTTAGGCATTGTTTTCTGCATTTACCATCTGATGTACTACAGTTTCTTCTCTGGAAGCCCCTGTTTTACATCGGATAGTGTTTAAATTGGTGACTGATTTTGGGCCATGGTTTCAGTGCCTGGAGTCATGTTTCCGGTTTCTGTTAACTTTTGCTTATGTTGACAATGGTGTTTACTTCTGATGGTGATTACTTGTCTTCTATTAGTTCTGCTCATAGCCAGATACATTAATATTGTCCGGAAGTGTTGCATTAATTTTTAAAAGTGTTTTAACAATTTTGTCCATACTTAGGCTTTTTTGAGATCCATTTGGGCTCATTGTTCCCATTGGGAACTTGGGCTCTTCTGAAAATTTTTCAAAAATTTTTTTTTTGAAATTATTTTTTCGAAATGTTATAATGGATTATATTATATTATGTATCTTTGTTTCAAGGGTTGGTGCGAGTATTATGACTGTTTATATTTTTTCCAGATGAAAAAATATTGTTCAATTGTAATGCGAGGAAATCTTCCTCTTATTCTCATGTTCATTGTGTTTCTTGTAGTCAATGTACTCGCACTAATTCTTGCTCAGTGTGTGCTAATTGGAATAACAACGTTGGAGATGTGTGTCATGGTATATTGTTAGCGGTGAGGGGTCTATTCCGGTCCTCTCTCCGCAAGGTCACTCTAGTTTATCAGTCTCTTTTTCAGAAGAACAAGAACAGGGTGATGTTTCCGTGATGTCTTCAACAAGTGTGTCTCTGTCATTGCAGTATTAGGGCTAGCGGCTAAGTGCTCATGGAAATACGACAATTGCTGAAGAGGTCCCAAGTAGGACTGAAGGCGTTGATCGTCCACTAGTCTGCCCAGTGTAGCGACCATTCATCGAATGGCTCGGCAGCCGGGTTCGTCCGTTGCGGTCCAGGGAAGCAGTTTGGGTGATGCGAGCACTATAAACATCGAACGTGCACACTCAACAACGACAGATCCAAGGATAGTACAGAGGAAGCCTGTCTGTCCGGTAGCTAGCTCGTCCAGGTCTATCCGAACCGCGAGCGAGAGAGGCCCCCTCTCTCTTACAACAACATCTGCGCCGCGATGTTGTATGTTCGTTTGTTAGTTGGAGAATACATCCACTCCTCCTGCTCGGGACGCTCCGTCGCATAGACAGTCCGACGTGGCTGTTCTATTGGCTTCCTCATCCTCACGTCAGCACACACGACCACACCTTGGCTATGTGACCACAGATTTCCAGGGGACGTTTGCATATTATATAAATGCAGGAATGAACGTCCCAGAGCTCCTGCTTCACCGACCAAGGAATCCACGTCGACCAGGTTACTCCATCCGCTAGCCAAGGACACAAGGCCTTTCCAGTTGGGACGTTTGCATATTATATAAATGCAGGAATGAACGTCCCTGGAGCTTCCAGTGGCTATTTACGTAAGACCGTGGCGCCACAGGCCTCATTGATGAACAAGCACAGAGTAATGTTTCCGTGATGTCTTCAAAAAGTGTGCTTCCGCCGTCACAGTTAAATGAAGAGCTAGCGGCAAAAGTGCTCATGCAGATACGTCAATTGCCTAAGAGGTCCCAAGTAGGATTGACAGCCATCTGGTAGCCGAGGATACAAGGCCTTCATACTCCGGACGCTCGCATAAAGAAGTTTGCAGGAGTCAACGTCCTAGGAGCTTCCAGCGGCTAAATCTTGTAAGACCGCAGCTCCACAGGCCTCCGTTACGGACGTGCTATCACAGATAGCACAAATTATCGCAGCATCCCAGCAACTGACAGAAACTCTGTCGGATCAGGTATTATCCGAGGAAGCTGGATCGGTACGTTCCGCTGCAGGTGCAGGCATGGACGGCCAAGAATTACATGTGATCCAACAGGATGGCAAAAGGGATACGGAGGAGTTGGAACTTTCCCTTTCAGAACAACATAAAATTGCCGTAGAGTTCATCCGGCTTTATGTTTCCGACGTTGTTCCTCTGGACCAAAATGCTGCGCTGCCGAATAAGAGACTGATAGCGCCACTGGACACAGAATTCTTTAATCGGTTTAGGGACATCGTCCCTGAGTTTCCGACACAGTCCAGATATGTCTCACGGACATTGAACTATTGAATGACGCTATATATAAACTTGCTACCAAAACGGGCAGGTCCGGTTTCTTATTGGCAAATGCTCTACATCTGCCTTTCATCAATTCAAGGAATAATTCGAAACGGCAGGACAGGGCATTCTGAGAGTTTCTCTGCGTCTAGCCGACTAGGCCGAAGACCTAGAATTGTCTATACCGTCGTCTAGGTCATTTCCAACCATGACGTTGGAAACAACAATATCGTCTAACAGAGCTAGTTTAGACGCATTATCGTACGCAGTTCACCTTACCAGAGCGTTATCATTACGTCTCAAAGGAAAAGAATTCCAGGATGTATGAAACATCCACGCGCGTGGGTAGTAAGGTGAAAAACTCTCTCAGAGTCGCTCCGGTCTCCGGAGAGCTTCTCTTCGACGGCAAGCTTTCCGCAATCTATGATCAGATAACTAAGAAAGCTTCAGACTCTCTGCTATTCAAATCTGCTTCTATAAAGTCGGATTCAGCGGAGAAGAGTAGGACAGGCACTTCCAAGGGAAGTTCCTATAGAGGTTCCTATGCGTCTTCTAGGTCTTACTCTAGAGACCGTCAGGGTAGCGACTCAGGTAGGGGCCGTAATACTGGCCGAGACAACCAGTCTGACGCCCCTAGGTCGACGGGGAGAGGTGCGGGCTGTGGAGGACGTGGTTTCTCCTTCTGTAAGCCTCGCAGGTCCAGGACGTGATGGTATAAATCTCTATCGTGTTCCAGTGCATGGAAGACTGTCGAGTTTCTCAACCAATTGGGAGTCGATTACGGACGACCCTTGGGTTCGAGGAGTGATTTTCGGAAGGACTAAAACTGTCATTCAAAGGAAAACCTCCGTTAACTTGAAGTCCAAGATGGACTCAGCTTCCGTCAATTCCGCAGAAAGAGGCTCGCTTCTATCAGAGGTCCAGTCTCTTCTGGAGAAGAACGTGATAGAGGTCATAGAAAACCAGGAATCTCCAGGTTTCTACAGCCATCTTTTTCTGGTTCCGAAACCAGACAGCTCGTTCCGTCCAGTCATAGATCTGAGCTGGATAAACAAGCTGATCGTGGCTCCAAAATTCTATATGGAGACCATCCGATCAGTCAGAGCGAGCATTCGGGTGAACGACTATGCTACCATGTCATGGTACATCTGGCGTTCAGAAAGTATCTTCGCTTCGCTGTCCTAGGAGTCGTGTTTCAGTTCCGAGCAATGTGCTTCGGTCTGAATCTAGTGCCCTGGGCTTTCTCTCGAATAATAAACTCGGTAATGACTCATTTCCGAGCTCATTCGTCTGCGGTAACGTCGACCTTCCTGGACGACATTCTTCAGAGGTACGGCAATGAGTTAACGCTTCAGAACGATGTGCAGAATCTGCTTCTATTGCTCTGATGTCTCGGTTTCATAGTAAAAGAGGAGAAGTCGGATCTGGTGCCGTCCAAGTCATTCACCCACCTGGGGATTAGCTTCGAGACGCACAATAATCTCGTTCGTCTGCCGTTAACCAGAGCAAAATTAATCAGTTGTTATGCTCGCTATTGTCTTAACTCAGACAAAGTTACAGCAAGAGAATTCATGAGACTGATAGGTTTGTGTGGAGCTGCCGCAGATTTTATTCTGATGGGGCGGCTACACACTCGTCCTCTCCAAATTTTTCTGACTCAGAATTGGAGGGTGAAGATTCATTCGCTCGATACGGACATCCTCTTGTCAAATCAAGTGAAACAAGAGATTCAGACTTGGGCAGATATTCAGTGGTTAACTCAGGGAGTTCCACTGCAATTGCTGGATCCGAGTTTTACAATTACGACGGATGCCAGTCAGACAGGTTGGGGCGCAACATTGAGCCCAACGGATTTAAAGTGCCAGGGTCTTTGGGATCTGCGGTTCCTAATCAAGCACATAAACATCAAAGAAATGATGTCAATTTGGCTTGCGCTACGTCGTTGGATGAACGTTATTCAGAATGCTCACATGCAAATTCTATCCGGCAATATGACGGTAATAGCATATATTCGGAACCAGGGAAGCACTCATTCCATTCTGTTATTCAATTAATGGAATGAATCCTTCTGTTTGTACTAGAACATCAAGTTCTCCTATCGGTCTGTCATATTCCGGGTCGTCTGAACGTATTAGCGGACTCCCTTTTACGGAGGGGTCGCTTGTTGCCATCAAAATGGACTCTCAACAAACGAGTATTCAATCAGATTTGCTACCAATGGGAGCGGCCAATGATAGACTTATTTGCGACGCATCTCAACAATCAGTTGCAGACGTATGTGTCACCATGTCTGGATCCTCGAGCGTTTGCAGTAGACGCTCTATCGATCTCGTGAGACGGAATGATAGGATATTCATATCCTCCAGCGCCTTTGATTCAGCAGATATTGCTCAAGTTAAACAATTTCAGTGCAAAATTCTGTTTGTAGCATCTCTGTCTCCACAGAGACCGTGGATTAATCTACTCAGGTGTCTGTTGTGGGACATGCCATGGAAGCTTCCTCCACATTTCAGTCCATTCTATTGCTAGATGGATTCAATTAACTATCCGTACTGCTTATGATAAATTATCTTCAACTCAGCAGTCTGTGCTTGAGATTTCAGCTCATGAAGTAAGAGTTCTATCTACATCTTGGGCTTACGCTAATAGTGTTGCTATTACAGATCTAATGAAGGCTGCATATTGGTCTCAGCCTTCCACTTTCACGAATTTTTATCTTAGAAATATTGAGTCCATTTCTGGAGATCTGCATTGTTTAGGTCCGTTATCTGTTGCTCAGAATGTCGTCCACTAAACAGTTGCAACTATAGTTATGCAGGCTTTCTGTTCCGGCAGTGACTCTGTCCTGCTGCCTTCTTCGCTCTGGGGTATTTGATCCAGGGCAAGGGGAAGTGGGGGGGGGGGGGGGGAAGGTGTTCCCTTAGGTCACCTGCTTTATAGTGAAAAGCACGGGAATACCTCCTCTGGAGTCAGTAATTCTGAGTCGGTGTCGGGATAGTTTTAAAGTGTAAAGCTAATGTTAACTCATCCATGTAATATTTTTAAAGTGTAGCCCGGTGTGAAGCATTTGTATATGTCACGTATCATACGGGCATTAATATACAATCCTTGGACACTTTTAATGAGTATAAAGAGTCTCATTTCTCTGGACTTCCTTTATTTATTGGCTTTTCTTTAAAAATAATTAGCGTAATGGGTTATACTGGAGGTTAATAGAGATCATTGATGTTATTGTGCTCAATTACAGAATGGTGTTGTGTCTTTCTTTTTTTGATGCAAATAAGAAAGATACATGTAAAGCCTCTTTCTCCTTTCTCCTCGAGGGGATAATTCTGTTATATGTAGTTGAGCCTATTGGATTTTCCTTTATGTCCTAGGCCCTCCAACCTTTTTACTATTCAGCTAAGTCTGGGTCATTGGTACAGTATAAAAATGTTAAAAAGTTTATAGTAATTTATATATTTTTTATACTTACCAATGACCAGATGGGGATGGCCCTCCCATGAGTTGGGAACTCATACCTCCCCGCTGAGTACATAACGCTTACCAGGCACTGGTTGTAAGAATGATAATTGCGCCAATTTCGAGACCTCCTTGACACTGTGCATGCGCATTGGAGTAAAAGTATGGAGGACCATATAGGACATGTAATTTTCGGTTTTTGATGCAAATTTTGGGGATTGGTGGGTAAAATTTGTGTTTGGCCCTAAATATTTAGGAGTTAGCACCAGCTAAGTCTGGGTCATTGGTAAGTATAAAAAATATATAAATTACTATAAATTTTTTAACTTTTTGTTTTTTTACGCGTTTCGGTCAGTTTTAAGACAAAAAAAAAAATTTTTTTTTTTTTTTATACGCTGAAAATTTGGGGTCTGGGTGGGACTTCAGTTTTTTGTTTTTTATGCATTTTGGTCATTTTTAAGACAAAAAAATTTTTTTTTTACACTGAAAATTTGGGGTCCATGTGGGACATAGACAATTTTGGACCAAAAACCAGAAATTAGTTTTTTATGAGTTTTGGTCAATTTTAAGAAGAAGAAAAAAAAATTTTAGTCTGAAAATATTTTGTTTGGGACTTCGCAAATTTCTGAACAAAATAAAAAAAAATCTGTTTTTTATGCGTTTATCTCAATTTTGGGATGCAAAAGTGCTGGAACTAAAAATAGAAGGAAAATCCTGTGTACTGTGTGGGCTAGGGTTTCTGCTATACCGGCACAGCGGCCATCAAACGGCCACATTCCCCTGACAAGTCATCTTCCCGACATAACAGAATCTTTAAAATTTGCATTGATCTGCCCATCCCCCGAAAATACATTTAGTTCCTAGCTTGTAGAATTGCCATTTCTAAACTTCTTTTGCCAACTTCCGTACACATATTTCATTGAAAAAAAATGCATGTCCGTTTCACCGTTCTGTCGCAGCACCTGGAGAGTAATTGATTTCAAAGTGTTTTTCAACATTAAAGACATCAAACAATAGTAATATCGAGTATTCGTTTTCACAGTGGCCGCAAACGTCAAAATTTGTACCATGCATGTGCAATGAGATTTTTGCGCAGTGCTTGTGTCTGCTAAAATATCTCACAAGCTTCGACACTTTTCGCCAATAAATTTAAAATTGAATTTTTAAATGAATACAGGAGAAGTTGGCCCCAAACAAACTCGGCCCACGAGAGACGTCAGCCCAAAACAAAGTCGGCCCACAAGAAAAGTCCGCCCATGGGAGAAGTCGGCCCCAAATAAAGTCGGCCCATGAGAGAAGTCGGCCTATGGGAGAAGTATTATAGAATAAATTTGATTAAGGTTGTACTCACTTTCAAGTTGTAAATAAAATAAATGATGAGATTAAATAACTTATCCAATATTTTCAAACTAAACTTATCCAACATTGTATTGAAGCTTAAATCTTCCACGAACTTTCACGTCTACACAATACAATGTTGTACACATTTCTGATCACATATATTTTTTAAAAGATGGGAGTGTTATTGTTGTAGAAACAGATAAATGAGCTCTATTTGTGACAAACGTGTCATGATTTACATATTGTTATTAGAGTAATAACTCAGGAAAAGGTGTGACGGACAATCCCAAATGGATATTTTTGTAAAAATCACATCTGCTTTACTTCAAATGGGAGGGGAATGACATCTTCTCAATCACTGAATTAATTGATTCATCATTTGAGACATGTCTTTCTAGCAATTAATGTTACATCCTGATATTTTCAATGATAAAAAAACAAAACTACATTTTTTCATACATCTCAGTGGTGTACTTAAGGGTCAACATTATGGTGAAATACAGAAATAGTGTATCGAATTTATTTTTTTGTCACTGATAATACCATTACCTGCAACGTTTATATCTGTTTTCCTCTATTAATACTGCTTATTTTTTATTATCTTAATTAAATATTGAAAAGAAACTGTTATGTTGTCATTTTTGCCAACCCAAAAAGGCGGTTTTTTTGCCACTCAGTCGAAAGAAGCCATCTTATGTTTTGTCCACTTCCATCAAATCATCCTAATCTCCCCCCACTCCCCACTCATCCATTTGACAAATTAAAATGCTGAGCTAAACGCTACTCTTATTAGTTTGTGGGGCCGACTTCTCTTGTGGGCCGACTTCTCTTAAATTGTTGGGGCCGACTTCTCCTATGGGCCGAGTTCTCCTGTAGTTTGCAGGGCCGACTTCTCTCGTGGGCCGACTTCTCCAAAATTGTTTGGCCCGACTTCTCCGGTGCCGAGTTTCGCAGTGGGCCGACTTCTCTGCACACCTTTTTAAATTATGGGTGAATCGACCCTTCCTACTCACACTTTGTATTCGCCCTGGACGCTTAGTCCCAATGAAAATGCCAAGGCTCGGCAGTTTTATTGAGATGAAATGCCCTGGGCGAATAGAAAGTCACGTATACTACGAATTATTTTTCAGTTGAGCAACCATTTTCTCTTATTTACTTCTTATTCATCAGAAATTATTCGCTGTCAATGTGTAAAATCGGACAGAAATATCTCCGTGAAAAGACTCAAAATATCCTCTCAGATGCAAGGAAATGGGGGTTTGGGGATTCCGGAATTCAAAATTCAATATTTTCTATTTTTGGTGTTTGGGAACCCAGAAATATTTTTTTACTGGAATAAGTACTTACGGCACAATAATACCACATACCAAATTTGGTCGAAATCATCTCATTGGTTCAAAAAAATAGAAATTTTGGGCAGGACCAAAAATCATGCCCCTCCCATTGCAAAGGCACATATTATCTTATGAACTTCGTTTGAACAAACCTGATTCTACACCTCAAAAGGAATATCAGTTCCAAATATCAAGTCATTGTACCCATCGGTTCGTGAGAAAAAGAATGAGAAGATTTTTTTAAAATTTGGGAGTATTGTCCACACCCCTTCCCTATGGGGTGGAGCATGTTGATTTGAACAAAATCAAAAAGCGATGTCAGACAAAAAAATCACCTCAAATTTAACTGAAATTGGTACAGCAGTTTTGGGGAAGTCTCTAACACCATGTTCACAGATGATGTCTGATGGCTGATGGATGGCAGCTGGTAAGTGATCGCTGTAGCTCACCCTGATGTTCAGTCCGGTGAGCTAAAAATTATTATATATCAAGAGATTACCTAGACAATCACCATATTCCCCTTGTTGTCAGTTCATCCAATACAGGTATTTAATCTATTATACCTTGTTTTACAGAGCTCCATGAGATATAATACAAGATATAATAGAATAAGAGCTAAGTTTATCTCTAGAATACAGGAAAATGACCACATCCCTGTTAAATGAATACTCTTAATTGAAAAAATTCTTGCTTGCAAATTGGCTATTCAATTAACAGGGTTCTACTGTAATAGAATATATCTTTGTTATTTGAAGGTAATTTATGCTGACAGTTTTACTTTCCTTTTGCTGGATTTTGTTGTACCTAATAATGGAAAAACAATCAAGGGTTTTCCAGTATGTGATCAAACCTGTCAGTGATGGCTTTTATGTTTAGTGTTTTCCTCTAATTGTGACTTATACTTTTTTAAGACTGACAGTGCTGATGACCAAACAACAGTGGCATCATCTGAAACAGAGACAGAAGAAAGTGGCTCATCAGGAAGATCTACACCAGAAGAAATTATTGAAATCCGAGATGACACAAATGATGGTGTAAGTAACTGTATTATTTAGTTACTTTATTTTATTTTGTGTATTCCGAAGTTGTTTCAAAGCCAATCAAAATTTCTTGTTGCATAAATTTAGTAGTATTTCTACTCTAGTTTTTCCTCACTTCTTTATGCCGCCACAATAAATTATATAATAATTTCATCAGAAATTCTGCTAGGCATTTAGATTATCTGAATTTGGAGACATTGAGATTGGCTACATCTGGGAGCGCGGGTTACCCCTGCATGTTCAATGCCTCCAAATTCAGCCAGTTTGCTGGGCACTGTAAGTACACCAATAGCCTTGTAAAATTCCCTCAGTGTTGGTTTTATGTACCATGAATTTGGACTAATCTAAATGTCTGCTTCTTCTGTTTTATTATTACTGCACGTATGGTAAAACTGTGTTGTTTGGATGCCATCTATCTTTGTGATAACATATGGAATAATGAAGATATGCAACCCCCGATATTTGCCCACCAGGATATATGTTCCCAAGGTGTTTTCTACACAGACATTAGCCTACTGGGCCAAACTCCCACATCCATCAAGAAATGTTTTGTTTCCTGTCACTCAAACAACCCTATATTTTTATACTGTACCAATGACCCAGACATAGCTGGTGCTAACTCTTAAAATATAGGGCCAAACACAAATTTTGCCCCCCAATCCCCAAAATTTGCATCTAAAACTAAAGAAAACATGTCCTGAAAGGCCCTCCACACTTCGCCCCTACTGCGCATGCGCAGTGTCAAGGACGTTCCGAAATTGGCGCCATTTATCATTCTAAGTTTGGCCCTTCATCAGTTAACATCTGACTGATCTTTGTGCTTTTAAATCTCAGTTTAAATGATGCCAGACACATAAATATTAGTGAAATGGTGATTCTAAGGAGGATAGAAAAGGAGGAGAGGAAAAGAATGTGTGACAGAATATTATCAGGGCTGTAACTTAAAATTTTTTAATGAAATTATGTTAAGTTACCTATTTTCAAGGCAGCAGCCATTTTGTTGTCATTCTGATTATTTAGTTACACTGTTTTTTCAAGTGTTTTTCCTCTCTCCCTGTCCTTTAAGTTCCCCCTTGCTATTCTCCCATGCTTTTGGCATAATTTCTGTAATTATTATTACTAAAATTTCTTGGGAGTTTTAGCTGAATAACAGAATGAATTCTGTTCTTCCCCATGTTTACGTCTTCACCTACGGGTGGTTAGGCGTTGTGTTCTGCATCTACCATCTGAGGTTCTGCAGTTTCTTCCCTGGAAGTCTCTGTTTTGCATCAGATGGTGTATTTTTGGTAACTGATTTCGGGCCTGGGTGCCTGGAGTCTTATTTTAGTGTTTTTACACTCATTGTTTACATTTACAACAGCCCTCTGTGTGAGGGGGGGATTTCTAAATAATAATATCTTTATGTTATTTTAATCATAACTAGATACATTATTTTTGTTCGTAAGTGTTGAATAAATTGTTTAAAATATTTTTAAAATTTTTGTCCACACTTAGGCTTGGGATCCATTGGGGCTCAACGTTACTTTTCAGAAACTTGGGCTGTTCTGAAAAAATATTTTTTCAAAATATTTTGATTTCAATTATTTTTTCTATATTAATGGATCATATTATTATTATGTATTTTGATTGCCAGGGGTTAGTGCGAGTACCAGGACTTGTTTTCTTTTCACATTGAAAGGATATTGATCAATTGTTTTAAGAGGAAGTCTTCCTCTGACCTTATTATCATTCCATATGTGGTCAGTGTACTCGCATTAACTCCTGTTCTGTATCGTATGATTTCGATGACAATATGGGAAGCGTATGTCACGGTATGTTGTTGGGGATTTGGACACTCCGGTCCTTTCCCCGCAGGGTCACTCTACTTTATCAATTTCTATTTCAGACGATCAAGATTAGGGTGATGTATCTGTGATGTCTTCCAACAGTGTGCCTCCGTCGTCACAATTAATGAAGGGCTAGCGGAAAAGTGCTCATGTAATACGCCAATTGCCTAAGAGGACCCTAGTAGGTTCGACCGCCTTTGACGTCCGCTAGCTCGCCCGGTGTAGCGTCCATTCACCGAATGGTTCAGCAGCCGGGTTTGTCCGTTGCGGTCTAGAAGGAATTTTGGGGTGATGCGAGCACTATAAAATTAACTTAATGCACACCCAGTGACGGCGGATCGGAGGGAGAACGGAGGAAGCCTTTTAGTCCGGTTCATAGCTCGTTCCGGTCCATCCGGACGGCAAGCGAGAGAGGCCCCTCTCTCGTTCAACAACATCTGGCCCCAGATGTTGTGGTACAAATGTGTCGTTAGCGGAGCATACGTCCGTCGCTCGGGACGCTCCGTTGTATAGGCAGTCCGCTGAGACTGCTAAGGCTTCCTCTTCTCGTCAGCGCACACGACCGCACCTTGGCTGCGTGACCGCCGATATATTACCAGCTTCGCCGATCAAGGATTCTTCGGCGACCAGGTCACACCATCCGGCAGCCAGGGATTCGAGACCGATGGACTCCGGACGTTCGCATAGGAAAAGTATGCGGGAGCCATCTGATGCGGAGCTGCCCTCGGCGAAGCAGCGATAGACTGCGCCTCCGCAGGTCTCGACGCCGGACATTCTTGTGCACATAGCAAAGCTTATCGCAGCATCCCAGCAGCCGACAGAAACGGTGTCGGATCGAGAATTATCCGACAGCGCTGGGTCGGTAGCCGGGGACTCGAGGCCTGCAGACTCCGGACGTTCGCATAGGAAGTGTGCGGGAGTCAACGTACACGGAGCTTCCAGCGGCAATGCATAGTAAGTCCGCTACTGCACAGGCCTCGGGAACGGACGTGCTTTCCTTAATAGCACAGTTTATCGCAGCATCCCAGCATCAACTGAATCTGTCGCATATATTTTATCCGACGATGCTGGGTCGGGACGCTCCGCGGAAGCGGGTACGGACGTCCGAAAGTTTCATCCGGTCCGACGGGATACCGAAAGGGATTCGGTGGATTTCAGGCTTTCCCTTTTGGAACAACATATGCTGCGATGCCGGATAAGAAACTGATAGCGTCGGTGGACTTAGAAATTTTTTTGGTTCGGTTCAGGGACATCGTCCCTCAGTTCCGACATAGTCCAATAATGTCACACAAACTTTCGAATTATTGAACGACGCTATATATATTATTATTTTATGCTTGCTATCCAAGCATTTCTGGTTTCTTGTTCGAAGAGTTATGGAGATGTCTTTCAAAAGTGTGCCTCTGTCGTCTTAGTTAATGAGGAGTTAGCGGCAATAAGTGCTCATGGAATATGTCTATCGCTTACGGAGTGACATTCGCTAGCTCACCCGGTGTAGCGTACATTCATCGAATGGTTCGGCTGCCGGGTTCGTCCGTTGCGGTCTAGGAAGGAGATTTGGGTGATGCGAGCACTTTAATTACTTTAGTACTCACCCAGTGACGGCAGATTGAGGACAGATCGGAGGAAGCCAACAACATAGGGGACCGCATGTTGTGGTTCAGATATTTTACATTCGGAGCATATGTCCGTTGCTCGGGACGCTCCGTTATATTGACAGTCCGAGAGACTGTCTTTAATGCTTCCTCATCCTCACAGCAGGGCACACGACCGCACATTGGCTACGTGACCTCGAGTATCCGATCAGTTTCGGCATTCAGTGATTCCACAGCGAATAGGTCGCGCCATCCGGTAGCCAAGGGACACGAGGCCTATACACTCCGTTCGCTCGCATATTGGAAGTATGCACGGGGTAACGATCTCGGAGCTTCCTGCGGCAATGCATCGTAAGACCGCTGCTCCTCAGGCCTCAGTGACGGACGTGCTATCCGAGTTAGCACAGTTGTTTCGCAGCATCCCAGCAATTGACGGTTTCTCGGTCGAATCAGGAATTATCCGACGGCGCTGGGTCGGTGCGGTCCGCGGTTGCATCAAGCTACGGACGACCGAACGCTTTATAGGGTCCGACAGGATGGCGAAAGGGATTCGAAAAATTTCGAGTTTTCCCTTTAGTAGTATCGGAAGATGCCTTTCATATCTTCTGGCATTTCTTCCAGTGATTATTTTTCGGACTTCATTGCTGCGATCTTGGATAAGAGACTTATAGCGTCATTGGACTCGGATTTTTCGATCGGTACAGGGACTTTGTCCCTGACTTACCGACGCAGTCCGATATTGTCATTACAACATGTGTTTTATTTTTCGACGCTATATATTTATATATATACAAGCCTGCTACTAAGCATGATAGTTTAGTTTCTTGTCCGCGTGGCTCATTTCTGCCATTTTATCTTTTTTACATATAGTTTATTTTGGCAGAGCAGGGCATACCGAGAGTTCATATGCGTCTAGACGGTGTGATTAAAGACTGCATATATTCTTTTTCGCCGTTTATGTCTTTTCCAATTTCAATGTTGGGAACGACATTATGTATAGTAGACTTAACTTAGACGCTTTATTATACGTAATCCGCCTTACTGAGGCGTTATCATTACGTCTTCAAGAAAAGATTTACGGGATATTATTCTCAATGTAATTTCTTTTGAGGGCAGTAGTTTGTTCACATATAACTCCGCCCTTCAGTGGCTGATTGGAGTTGGTTAGACGTGATGCAGCCCTAGCTACATCCACGCGTGGATAGTAGGTTAAGAACTCTCTCAGAGTCGCTTCGTTCTCGGAGGAGCTTCTCTTCGACGGCAACTTTCCGGCAATCCATGAATTGCTTGATTTATACATTCTCTTGTCTATCTAGTGTTACAAGAGATTCAGACTGGGGCAAACATTCGGTGGTTGACTCAGAGAGTGCCGCCGCAGTTGCCGGACCCGAGTGTGGCTGTTATGACAGTTGCCAGTCAAACAGATTGGGATATATACTGATCCCTACGGATTCGAAGTGCCAGGGTCTTTGGGTTCCGCAGTCTTTTAGCTATCAGTTTAACTTCCGCAGAATAATGTTTTTTAGGCTTGCTTTATGTCATTGCATGAACATTATTCAGAAACGCATGCCCAAATTCCTGTCCTTTAATTCGACAGTAGTGGCGTATCTCCGGAACCAGGGAGGCACTCTTTCGTTTCCGTTATTCAATTTAATGGAAAGAATCCGTCTGTTGGTTATAGTACACCAAGTTCAGTTTTGATCCATCATATTCTGGGTCGTCTGATTGTTTTAACGCACTCCCGTTCTCTTACGGGTCGCTTGTTGCTGTCAGAATGGACTCTCAACAAACAAGTATTCAATCAGATTTGCTATCTATGGGAGCGCCCAATGATGTTTTATTTTATGACACAGCTTGCTAATCATTTGCAGACGTATGTGTTGGCTTGTCCAGATCTCTGAGCTAATACTGTTAACGCTCTATTGATCTATAGGACGGAATGATAGGATACGCGTATCCTCCGGCGCTGTTGTTTTAGCAGGTATTGCTAAGATAAACAACCACAATACATTTCTGTTGATAGCATTTCTATCTTCACAGAGATCATGAGTAATTTACTCTCTTGTCTACTGTGGATCTTAACGTGAAATCTTCCTCTATGTGAGGATCTTTTTTCACTGGGTAAATCGTGTCATCTTTATCACAACCAGCAAGGTCGCAACCTTCATGTATTCCGTTGTGTGGTCCGTATTGCATTGTAAGCACTGTACTGGACGAGCTTTGGACGCGATTTCTTACTATAGGAGATCCTCTTCTTCGCTATTCTATGCGACTAAAGTGGAGGCTCTTCCGTCGTGGTGTAGGGATCATTATGTTCATATGGTTGATCCCTCCATACTACTCATTGCTATTTTTTAGTATACTTGTTTCACAAGATCTACTGCAGCCTGTTGTTATTTAGGTTATAGGTTTATGTTACCTCATACCTATGCACTCTACGATAGTTTACAATTGAGTCTTTTGTCTCTTTATCTAAGTCAGTTAGTAACTTTTTGATAAATAGACTTAGAATCTTTAGATTAAATTCCTATACGGATTTTAACTTCAGGTTCTTATTAGCTCACCTGACTGAAAGTCAGGGTGAGCTTTTCTGATCACTTTTCGTCCGTCGTCCGTCGTCCGGCGTGAAGGTGGTGTTTGGGTCTTTTTCTTCCAAACCACTGGCCGCATGTTAATGAAATTTCATGTGAGTAGGGGTTATATAGCGGCATTTTGATTTTTGGGCAAATTAGGTTTCGGCTCATATTGAGCAGAGGGGTGGGGCAAAAATGCTCCAATTCTTAAAAAATCTTCTTCTCAAGAACCAGCAATAGCAGAGACTTGATATTTGGTATGCAGCTTCCTTTTGAGGTGTAGACTCAAGTTTGTTCAAGAGAAGTTTGTAGGTCTATACTTGGCGATGTTATGGGAGGAGCAAAAATTTTGGCCCCACCCCAAATTTCTATTTTTTAAACCGAGAGGCCAATTTGAACCAAATTTTATGTGAGGGCTTATTGGGTCATAAGTACCTAATTTATGCAGAAATTTTTTTTCCTGTAGCCCCGTGGGAACCACAGGAGCTAAAAATAGAAAAAAATTAAAACGCCCATATCTCCAAAACTGCACGGCACCGAGAATTTTTATTTGGTGTGAAGCTTCCTTAGGACCAACAGAAAGAACTGGTAAAAAAAAATTGCCATCGGTTTTATCATAGGGTACAGTTTCGGGACTTTGAAAAAGTGCTGAGTCAGCACTTTTTAACACTGTAGGCAATGGGAAAAACATTAAAAAATCTTCTTCTCCAGATCCAGCAGGCAGAATCTTTTGATATTTGGTATGCAACATTGGAGGGTGGATCTGATTCAAGTTTGTTCAAATCCGCCCCCTGGGTTCATATTTGGGCTCAGTATAGGAGCCCGATTTCGAACTTAGTGCATTTCAGGCAAATTTCTTAAAAAATCTTCTTCTCCAGATCCAGCAGGCAGAATCTTTTGATATTTGGTATGCAACATTGTGGGGTGGATCTGATTCAAGTTTGTTCAAATTGGCCCCCTGGGTTTATATTTGGGCTCAGTATAGGAGCCCAAATTTGAACTTACTGCATTTCAGGTAAATTTCTTTGAAAATCTTCTTCTCCAGATCCAGCAGGCAGAATCTTTTGATATTTGGCATGCAACATTGTGGGGTGGATCTGATTCAAGTTTGTTCAAATCGGCCCCTTGGGTTTATATTTGGGCTCAGTATAGGAGCCCAAATTTGAACTTAGTGCATTTCAGGCAAATTTCTTTGAAAATCTTCTTCTCAAGATCCAGCAGGCAGAATCTTTTGATATTGGGTATGCAACATTGTGGGGTGGATCTGATTCTATTTTGTTCAAATCGGCTCCCTAGATTCATATTTGGGCTCACTATAGAAGCTCAAATTTGAACTTAGTGCATTTCAGGCAAATTTCTTCAAAAATCTTCTTCTCCAGATCCTGCAGGCAGAATCTTTTGATATTTGGTATGCAACATTGTGGGGTGGATCTGATTCCAGTTTGTTCAAATCAGCCACCTGGATTCATATTTGGGCTCACGATAGAAGCCCAAATTCGAACTTAGTGCATTTCAGGCAAATTTCTTTGAAAATCTTCTTCTCACGATCCAGCAGGCAGAATCTTGTGATATTTGGTATGCAGCATCCTTAGGGGGGTGAGATTCAAGTTTGTTCAAGCCATGTCCCTAGGTCCATATTTGGGCTCACTGTGGGAGCTTGAATTGTAACTTTGTTCGAAATGAGGAATTTTCTTAAAAAATCTTCTTCTTCAGATCCAGCAGTCCGAATGGTTTGATATGTGGTGAGTAGCATCCTTGGGGGGAGGGGGGGATTCAAGTGTGTTAAAGCCAAGTCCATGGGTCCATATGTGGGCTCCCTGTGGGAGCCCAAATTATAACTTAGTCAATATGAGGAATTTTTCTTTAAAAATCTTCTTCTTCAGATTCAGCAGTTGGAATGTTTTGATATTTGGCATGGAGCAACCTTGGGGGCTGAGATTCAAGTTTGTTCAAGCCAAGTGGTTCATATTTGGGCTCACTATGGGAGCCTGAATGACAACTTAGTTCAAAATGAGGAATTTTCTTTAAAAATCTTTAGATCCAGCAGATGAATGCTTTTGATATTTTTTATGCAGCATCCTTAGGGGGGTAAGATTCAAGTTTGTTCAAGCCATGTCCCTAGGTCCATATTTGGGCTGATTGTGGGAGCTCGAATTGTAACTTGGTTCAAAATGAGGAATTTTCTTTAAAAATCTTCTTCTTCAGATCCAGCAGTCGGAATGTTTTGATATTTGGTGTGCAGAATCCTTAGGGGTGTGAGATTCAGGTTTGTTAAAGCCAAGTCCCTGGGTTCATATATGGGCTCCCTGTGGGAGCCCGAATTATGACTTAGTTCAGTATGAGGAATATTCTTTAAAAATCTTTTTTTAGATCCACTGGTCAGAATATTTGGATATTTGGTTTCAGCTTTTCTTAGGAGGAGCAGATGCAACTTGTGGAAATCAATTCTCTGGGTTGATATTTAGGCTACCATGTCAGGTGAGCGCCCTCAGGCCCCCTGGGGCCTCTTGTTTAGCTAAGTAATCATTTGAGCCTCTGGAAACAGTAGTTTTCAAATTCTGACCTTTTAGACAGTAATTCTGTTGATTTCTCTTTTACTGTAGAGTCAGTGAGTTTCATGCACTATCGATGGATGATTTTCACTTTCATAGTTTCGGAATCAATACTTCCGTTACTATTTAGGTTGGATTGTTGCATAAGAGTTAGGCTCCTATTATCCGGAACCTATTATTTTAAGGTCCTTCCGTCTTAGTATGGGCATAGGCCTTTACTCTTTCCGGGTACAGTTTATGTATTTATAAACAGATATCTGTTTATTACAAGGGCGTAAGCTTCTTCTGTCTTTGATGTCTAGTAGAAGGACGTTACGCTCCATTTTATTGTTAATGGATTCTATTAACTAGCGTACTGCTTATGGTATATCATTGGCTTAGCAGTTGTGCTTAAGATTTCGGCTCATGAAGTAAGAGTTCTTCTACTTCTTGGGCTTACATTAATAGTGTTGCTATTATAGATTTTTGAAGGATTCATTGCGCTCAGCCATCCATTCATGAATTTTATCTCAGAAATATCGAGTCCATTTCTGGAGGCCTCTACTGTTAGGTCTATTATCTACTGCTCAGAATGTCATTCACTTAACAGTTGCTACTATAGCTAGGTAGGCTGTCTGTTTCGGCAGTGTCTCCGTTCGGCTGCCCTCTTCGCTCTGGGCTATTTGACCCAGGGCAAGAAAAAGGGGGGGGGGGAGGGTGTTCCCTTGGGTCACCTGTTTTTACTATGAAAACAAGGGGATACCTCCTCCGGAGTTAGTAATTCTGAGCTGTTATTGGGATGGTTGTTTAGTGAGAAGTTTAAGTTTATAAAATTCATTCAAGTCTTAGTTTTTAAAGTATAGCTTTTGAATATTGCATATGTCAACGGACATTATTATGCAATTCTCACACACTTTTAGGAGTATAAGAGTCTCTATTCTCTAGACTTACTTTATTATTGGCTTACTTTAAAAATTATTAGTATAAGGATTATTGGATATTAATAGAGTACATGGATGTATGAAGCTCAATTTTTGGAAGGTGTTGTATCTTTCTAATTTATCATAAATAAGAAAGATACATGTAAGGCCTATTACTTCTTTTCCCTACAGGGGATGACTCTATTTTATTTTATTGAGCGTATTCCATTTTGCTCTATGTCCTTGGCCCTCCGGCCTTTTTACTATTCAGCTATGTCTGGGTCATTGGTACAGTATAAAAATGTTAAAAAATTTATAGTAATTTATATATTTTTTATACTTACCAATGACCCAGACGGGGATGGCCCTCCCAGGAGTTGGGAACTCTTGCCTCCCCGCTGAGTACATAGCACTTACCAGGCACTGGTTATTAGAATGATAAATGGCGCCAATTTCGGAACGTCCTTGACACTGCGCATGCGCAGTAGGGGCGAAGTGTGGAGGGCCTTTCAGGACATGTTTTCTTTAGTTTTAGATGCAAATTTTGGGGATTGGGGGGCAAAATTTGTGTTTGGCCCTATATTTTAAGAGTTAGCACCAGCTATGTCTGGGTCATTGGTAAGTATAAAAAATATATAAATTACTATAAATTTTTTAACTTTTAGGACCTCTAAACTTTTTAGTGAGGTCTTAGTTGAAAAAATTCCCAGCACTGTCTGGGTGGCTTATCTCTGATTCCTAACGTTTGTCCCTTCCACAACAAACACGTACACTTCGACCATACATGTTAACTCTCCTGGAATGCACAGGAAAGTCCTGGAAAATCTATAGTTCCCAACCTCCCAGAAGAGAATCAGTTTGGGAGAAAAATCCCCAAAAAGAGAGTCAAATATTTTCCCTGTTTTGAGATTTCAGTGTCAAATCACGGGTCTTTGAGGCTCTGATTACAATAAATAAAACAAAAAAAATGGTACAAGTGAAATATAATCTGTAAAATAGTTCCTCATGAATAAAATATATGAAAAGGAATTAACTGGCAGAGTGCTGGAAGCCCATATTTGGGCTTTATTCTGAAGTGCCAGTACAACAGCTTGAAGGCTCACATTCAGCAGATGTGCTTTGTATTATCTTTAAAGTGATATTATATAGTCTGTGATGGTTTGCCTTGTTACAATTCATGGGAGAGTGCCCATAGGCACTCTCCCATAAATTGTAACAAGGCAAAAACCTGTGTTGAAGTTGTGATGGCCAAAAATAATTTAGCCCTCTACCAGTTAAACAATGTACAAGGTTCATACAGGTTCTAGAAAGGTATGGAAGCTTATGGGAAATAGTAAATTGATTTTCCTCACCCTGGAAAAGTATTGAAAATATTAAAAAAACAAATGGCAGAATCATGTGTTTAAATACATGTATGTGCATCTTGTATATAAAGTTCACCAGATTAGTGCAGTTTGACATGACAATTTATATCTGCTTTTCAGCCCATTGTTGTTATTATTGGCTTGTGATTTTTATGTGTACCCATACCATGTATGGTACACATAATGCCAGCATCCGGGGTGGCTCTCCATTGTTCGTCCATCCTTTGTCTGTCCATCCGTCCATTCGATGTCCATATCCATTTCTTTGGCATTCGATAACTTGAAAACTATTGCTTAGATTGTCATGATACTTTATATTTGTGATCAGGTTACTAATGTGCTGAGCTGTATAGTTTGTAGTGTACATCTGATTATTCAATACTGAGATATTAACCCTTTACCCATCCAATTAAGCATTATTCCAATCCATTTCTTTGGCATGTGATAAGTAAAAAAATATCAATCCTATTGTCATGTTACTTGATAGATATGTGTACACATAAAAATATCAATCCTATTGTTATTTTACTTGATAGATATGTTCAGGTAACTGATGTGCCGAGCTGTATAGTTTTTGATGTAAATCTGACGATTAGATCCTGAGATACTAACCCTTTATCCATCAAATTAAGAATTACTCCAGTCCATTTCTTTGGCATGCGGTAACCTAAAAAATATCGATTAGGTTGCCTTGTTACTTCATATGTGTGTTCAGGTTTCCGATGTACTGAGCTGTATAGATTTTGGTTACTTCATATAGATGTTCAGGTTACTGATTTGCCGAGCTGTATAGTTTTTTATATAAATCTGATCATTTGATCCCGAGGTATTAACCCTTGATCCACTTAATTAATAAAAAATTTTCAATCTATTTCTTTGACATGCAATACCTCAAATAATATTAATCAGATTGTGTTGTTACTTTAAATTTCTGTTTAGGTTCTGTGCTGAGCTGTATAGTTTTGGGTGTAAATCTGTTATTTTGATCCTCTGATATCAACCCTTTATCCATCAAATTAAGAATTACTCCAATCAGTTTCTTTGGAATGCGATAACTCAAAAATATTGATCAAAGTTATTATGTGTACCCATACCATGTATGGTACACATAATGTCGGCATCCGGGATGGCCTTCCATCGTTCGTCCATCCTTTGACTGTCCATCTGTCTATCCATCCGGCATCCGTATCCATTTCTTTGGCATTCGATAACTTGAAAAATATTGCTTGGATTGTCATGTTACTTTATATTTGTGTTCAGGTTACTGATGTGCTGAGCTGTATAGTTTTTGGTGTAAATCTGATAATTTGATCCTGAGATATTAACCCTTTATCCTTTATTATCCTTCAAATTGAGAATTCTTCCAATCCTTTTGGCATGAGATTACTCAAAAAATATCAATCCAATTGTCATGTTAATTTATATGCATCTTCAGGTTACTGATGTGTCGTGCTGTATAGTTTTTGGTGTAAATCTGATAATTTGATCCTGAGATATAATCCCTTTATTCCTCAAATTGAAAATTCCTCCAACAAATGGTCCTGAGATAATAACAGCTTTCTGCTAGTTGCGCACATGGGTACACATCTGATGATTTAATCAGCCTATATTTTTATACTGTACCAATGACCCAGACATAGCTGGTGCTAACTCTTAAAATATAGGGCCAAACACAAATTTTGCCCCCCACTCCCCAAAATTTGCATCTAAAACCAAAGAAAACATGTCCTGAAAGGCCCTCCACACTTCACCCCTACTGCGCATGCGCAGTGTCAAGGACGTTCCGAAATTGGCGCCATTAATCATTCTAAGTTTGGCCCTTCATCAGTTAACATCTGACTGATCTTTGTGCTTATAAATCTCAGTTTAAATGATGCCAGACACATAAATATTAGTGAAATGGTGATTCTAAGGAGGATAGAGAAGGAGGAGAGGAAAAAAATGTGTGACAGAATATTATCAGAGCTGTAACTTAAAATTTTTTAATGAAATTATGTTAAGTTACCTATTTTCGAGGCAGCAGCCATTTTGTTGTCATTCTGATTATTTAGTTACACTGTTTTTTAAGTGTTTTCCTCTCTCCCTGTCCTTTAAGTTCCCCCTTGCTATTCTCCCATGCTTTTGGCATAGTTTTTGTAATTATTATTACTAAATTTTCTTGGGAGTTTCAGCTGAATAACAGAATGAATTCTGTTCTTTTCCCCATGTTTACGTCTTCACCCACGGGTGGTTAGGCGTTGTGTTCTGCATCTACCATCTGATGTTCTGCAGTTTCTTCCCTGGAAGTCTCTGTTTTGCATCAGATAGTGTTTCTTTGGTAACTGATTTCGGGCCTGGGTGCCTGGAGTCTTATTTTAGTGTTTTTACACTCATTGTTTACATTTACAACAGCCCTCTGTGTGAGGGGGGGATTTCTAAAAAAATAATATCTTGATGTTATTTTAATCATAACTAGATACATTATTATTGTTCGTAAGTGTTGAATAAATTGTTTAAAATATTTTTAAAATTTTTGTCCACACTTAGGATTGGGATCCATTGGGGCTCAACGTTACTTTTCAGAAACTTGGGCTGTTCTGAAAAAATATTTTTTCAAAATATTTTGATTTCAATTATTTTTTCTGTATTAATGGATCATATTATTATTATGTATTTTGATTGCCAGGGGTTAGTGCGAGTACCAGGACTTGTTTTCTTTTCACATTGAAAGGATATTGATCAATTGTTTTAAGAGGAAGTCTTCCTCTGACTTTATTATCATTCTATATGTGGTCAGTGTACTCGCATTAACTCCTGTTCTGTATCGTATGATTTCGATGACAATATGGGACGCGTATGTCACGGTATGTTATTGGGGATTTGGACACTCCGGTCCTTTCCCCGCAGGGTCACTCTACTTTATCAATTTCTATTTCAGACGATCAAGATTAGGGTGATGTATCTGTGATGTCTTCCAACAGTGTGCCTCCGTCGTCACAATTAATGAAGGGCTAGCGGAAAAGTGCTCATGTAAATACGCCAATTGCCTAAGAGGACCCTAGTAGGTTCGACGGCCTTTGACGTCCGCTAGCTCGCCCGGTGTAGCGTCCATTCACCGAATGGTTCGGCAGCCGGGTTCGTCCGTTGCGGCCTAGAAGGAATTTTTGGGTGATGCGAGCACTATAAATTAACCTAATGCACACCCAGTGACGGCGGATCGGAGGGAGAACGGAGGAAGCCTTTTAGTCCGGTTCATAGCTCGTTCGGGTCCATCCGGACGGCAAGCGAGAGAGGCCCCTCTCTCGTTCAACAACATCTGGCCCCAGATGTTGTGGTACAAAATGTGTCGCAAGCGGAGCATACGTCCGTCGCTCGGGACGCTCCCTTGTATAGGCAGTCCGCGGAGACTGCTAAGGCTTCCTCTTCTCGTCAGCGCACACGACCGCACCTTGGCTGCGTGACCGCCGATATATTACCAGCTTCGCCGATCAAGGATTCTTCGGCGACCAGGTCACACCATCCGGTAGCCAGGGACACGAGGCCTGTAGACTCCGGACGTTCGCATAGGAAGTGTGCGGGAGTCAACGTACACGGAGCTTCCGGCGGCAATGCATCGTAAGACCGCTACTGCACAGGCCTCGGGAACGGACATGCTTTCCTTAATAGCACAGTTTATCGCAGCATCCCAGCATCAACTGAATCTGTCGCATATATTTTATCCGACGATGCTGGGTCGGGACGCTACGCGGAAGTGGGTACGGACGTCCGAAAGTTTCATCCGGTCCGACGGGATACCGAAAGGGATTCGGAGGATTTCGAGCTTATGCTGTTATGTATGTCATCTGACTTGGTCTTCTACAGCTTCTTTCGTCGGACCAGAATGCTGCGATGCCGGATAAGAAACTGATAGCGTCGGTGGACTTGGAAATTTTTGGTTCGGTTCAGGGACATCGTCCCTCAGTTCCGACATAGTCCAATAATGTCACACAAACTTTCGAATTATTGAACGACGCTATATATATTATTATTTTATGCTTGCTAACCAAGCATTTCTGGTTTCTTGTTCGAAGAGTTATGGAGATGTCTTTCAAAAGTGTGCCTCTATCGTCATAGTTAATGAAGAGCTAGCGGCAATAAGTGCTCATGGAATATGTCTATCGCCTACGGAGTGACATTCGCTAGCTCACCCGGTGTAGCGTACATTCATCGAATGGTTCGGCTGCCGGGTTCGTCCGTTGCGGTCTAGGAAGGAGATTTGGGTGATGCGAGCACTTTAATTACTTTAGTACTCACCCAGTGACGGCAGATTGAGGACAGATCGGAGGAAGCCTGTTAGTCCGGTTCCTGGCTTGTCCAGGTCCGTCCGGGCTGTGAGCGAGAGAGGTCCCTCTCTCGTCCAACAACATAGGGGACCGCATGTTGTGGTTCAGATATTTTACATTCGGAGCATATGTCCGTCGGTCGGGACGCTCCGTTATATTGACAGTCCGAGAGACTGTCCTTAATGCTTCCTCATCCTCACAGCAGGGCACACGACCGCACATTGGCTACGTGACCTCGAGTATCCGATTAGTTTCGGCATTCAGTGATTCCACGGCGAATAGGTCGCGCCATCCGGTAGCCAAGGGACACGAGGCCTATACACTCCGTTCGCTCGCATATTGGTAGTATGCACGGGGTAACGATCACGGAGCTTCCAGCGGCAATGCATCGTAAGACCGCTTCTCCTCAGGCCTCAGTGACGGACGTGCTATCCGAGTTAGCACAGTTGTTTCGCAGCATCCCAGCAATTGACAGTTTCTCGGTCGAATCAGGAATTATCCGACGGCGCTGGGTCGGTGCGGTCCGCGGTTGCATCAGGTACGGACGACCGAACGCTTTATAGGGTCCGACAGGATGGCGAAAGGGATTCGAAAGATTTCGAGTTTTCCCTTTAGTAGTATCGGAAGATGCCTTTCATATCTTCTGGCATTATCTTCCAGTGATTGTTATTTCGGACTTCATTGCTGCGATCTTGGATAAGAGACTTATAGCGTCATTGGACTCGGATTTTTCGATCGGTTCAGGGACATTGTCCCTGACTTACCGACGCAGTCCAATATTGTCATTACAACATGTGTTTTATTTTTCGACGCTATATATATATATATATACAAGCCTGCTACTGAGCATGATAGTTTAGTTTCTTGTCCGCGTTGCTCATTTCTGCCATTTTATCATTTATACGAATAGTTTATTTTGGCAGAGCAGGGCATACCGAGAGTTCATATGCATCTAGACGGTGTGATTAAAGACTGCATATATTCTTTTTCGCCGTTTATGTCTTTTCCAATTTCAATGTTGGGAACGACATTATGTATAGTAGACTTAACTTAGACGCTTTATCATACGTAATCCGCCTTACTGAGGCATTATCATTACGTCTTCAAGAAAAGATTTACGGGATATTATTCTCAATGTAATTTCTTTTGAGGGCAGTAGTTTGTTCACGTATAACTCCGCCCTTCAGTGGCTGATTGGAGTTGGTTAGACGTGACGCAGCCCTAGCTACATCCACACGCGTGGATAGTAAGGTTAAGAACTCTCTCAGAGTCGCTTCGTACTCGGAGGAGCTTCTCTTCGACGGCAACTTTTCGGCAATCCATGAATTGCTCGATTTACATGTTCTCTTGTCTATCTAGTGTTACAAGAGATTCAGACTGGGGCAAACATTTGGTGGTTGACTCAGAGAGTGCCACCGCAGTTGCCGGACCCGAGTGTGGCTGTTATGACGGTTGCCAGTCAAACAGATTGGGATATAATACTGATCCCTACGGATTCGAAGTGCCAGGGTCTTTGGGTTCCGCAGTCTCTTAGCAATCAGTTTTCTTCCGCGGAATAATGTTTTTTAGGCTTGCTTTATGTCATTGCATGAACATTATTCAGAAACGCATGCCCAAATTCCTGTTCTTTAATTCGACAGTAGTGGCGTATCTCCGGAACCAGGGAGGCACTCTTTCGTTTCCGTTATTCAATTTAATGGAAAGAATCCGTCTGTTGGTTATAGTACACCAAGTTCAGTTTTGGTCCGTCATATTCCGGGTCGTCTGATTGTTTTATCGGACTCCCGTTCTCTTATGGGTCGCTTGTTGCTGTCAGAATGGACTCTCAACAAACAAGTATTCAATCAGATTTGCTATCTATGGGAGCGCCCAATGATGATTTATTTATGACACAGCTTGCTAATCAATTGCAGACGTATGTGTTGGCTTGTCCAGATCTCTGAGCTAATGTTGTTAACGCTCTATTGATCTATAGGACGGAATGATAGGATACGCGTATCCTCCGGCGCTGTTGTTTCAGCAGGTATTGCTAAGATAAAGAACCACAATACATTTCTGTTGATAGCATCTCTATCTTCACAGAGATCATGGGTAATTTACTCTCTTGTCTACTGTGGGTCTTAACGTGAAATCTTCCTCTATGTGAGGATCTTTTTTCACTGGGTAAATCGTGTCATCTTTATCACAACCAGCAAGGTCGCAACCTTCATGTATTCCGTTGTGTGGTCCGTATTGCATTGTAAGCACTGTACTGGACGAGCTTTGGACGCGATTTCTTACTATAGGAGATCCTCTTCTTCGCTATTCTATGCGGCTAAAGTGGAGGCTCTTCCGTCGTGGTGTAGGGATCATTATGTTCATATTGTTGATCCCTCCATACTACTCATTGCTATTTTTTAGTATACTTGTTTCACAAGATCTACTGCAGCCTGTTATTATTTAGGTTATAGGTTTATGTTACCTCATACCTATGCACTCTACGATAGTTTACAATTGAGTCTTTTGTCTCTTTATCTAAGTCAGTTAGTAACTTTTTGATAAATAGACTTAGAATCTTTAGATTAAATTCCTATATGGATTTTAACTTCGGTTCTTATTTAGCTAAGTAATCATTTGAGCCTCTGGAAACAGTAGTTTTCAAATTCTGACCTTTTAGACAGTAATTCTGTTGGTTTCTCTTTTACTGTAGAGTCAGTGAGTTTCATGCACTATCGATGGATGATTTTCACTTTCGTAGTTTCGGAATCACTACTTACGTTACTATTTAGGTTGGATTGTTGCATAAGAGTTAGGCTCCTATTATCCGGAACCTATTATTTTAAGGTCCTTCCGTCTTCGTATGGGCATAGGCCTTTACTCTTTCCGGGTACAGTTTATGTATTTATAAACAGATATCTGTTTATTACTATGGGCGTAAGCTTCTTCTGTCTTTGATGTCTAGTAGAAGGACGTTACGCTCCATTTTATTGTTAATGGATTCTATTAACTATCGGTACTGCCTATGGTATATCATTGACTTAGCAGTTGTGCTTAAGATTTCGGTTCATGAAGTAAGAGTTCTTCTACTTCTTGGGCTTACATTAATAGTGTCGCTATTATAGATTTTTGAAGGCCGCTCATTGCGCTCAGCCATCCACATTCATGAATTTTATCTCAGAAATATCGAGTCCATTTCTGGAGGCCTCTATTGTTAGGTCTATTATCTACTGCTCAGAATGTCATTCACTTAACAGTTGCTACTATAGCTAGGTAGGCTGTCTGTTTCGGCAGTGTCTCCGTTCGGCTGCCCTCTTCGCTCTGGGCTATTTGACCCAGGGCAAGAAAAAGGGGGGGGGGGGGGGGGAGGGTGTTCCCTTGGGTCACCTGTTTTACTATGAAACAAGGGGATACCTCCTCCGGAGTTAGTAATTCTGAGCTGTTATTGGGATGGTTGTTTAGTGAGAAGTTTAGGTTTTTAAAATTCATTAAGTCTTAGTTTTTAAAGTATAGCTTTTGAATATTGCATATGTCAACGGACATGATTATGCAATCCTCAGACACTTTTAGGAGTATAAGAGTCTCTATTCTCTAGACTTACTTTATTTATTGGCTTACTTTAAAAATTATTAGTATAAGGATTATATTGGATATTAATAGAGTACATGGATGTATGAAGCTCAATTTTGGAAGGTGTTGTATCTTTCTAATTTATCATAAATAAGAAAGATACATGTAAGGCCTATTACTTCTTTTTCCCTACAGGGGATGACTCTATTTTATTTTATTGAGCGTATTCCATTTTGCTCTATGTCCTTGGCCCTCCAGCCTTTTTACTATTCAGCTATGTCTGGGTCATTGGTACAGTATAAAAATGTTAAAAAATTTATAGTAATTTATATATTTTTTATACTTACCAATGACCCAGACGGGGATGGCCCTCCCAGGAGTTGGGAACTCTTGCCTCCCGCTGAGTACATAGCGCTTACCAGGCACTGGTTATTAGAATGATTAATGGCGCCAATTTCGGAACGTCCTTGACACTGCGCATGCGCAGTAGGGGCGAAGTGTGGAGGGCCTTTCAGGACATGTTTTCTTTGGTTTTAGATGCAAATTTTGGGGATTGGGGGCAAAATTTGTGTTTGGACCTATATTTTAAGAGTTAGCACCAGCTATGTCTGGGTCATTGGTAAGTATAAAAAATATATAAATTACTATAAATTTTTTAACTTTCAAGAGATGATCACCTAGACTTCTTAGTTGAACATTTAGGTGTTCATTTCTGCTTCAGTGGGATACCCACCAGATGAACAAAACAATTTGACTTGAGGTGATGATATGCTGTCATGTGGCACACTGTTGTGTTTGAGAGGGCTGTTTCCAACAGTTTGTCATAACGTATGACAGCACTTACATTGATACCCACAATAATGTTGTGTTCATTATAAAAATGATGTAGTTGTATCCATCCCAGAAATGATCACGATACTTAAAACACAAAACTCCTCACATGCTGCTGGCAGGTATTCCTACCCAGAACAGAAAATATCTTGCCGGTAAAACAGGTACAATTTGGGCAAGTTTATCCATGTTTTTCCCTGTAAATTGAATCAACTTTTTGTCCATGGATTCCTTGAGTTGATTGTCATGAATTTCCCATCAACTCTACCATAGCCATGGCTGCTATATTTGATGGAAATTATTTTTTAACCCTCTGCACTCTGATGTCAAAATGGCAAAGTTTTCAGCAACGAATATTCCCCATAATGCATTTTGATATTCAACCAAATATACCTTGTTTGACAGAGATCAGTGAGCTCTGTCAAACGAGATATTATTGGTTAAATTCATAGTTAAATACGAGAAAAACAGAGCAATTGCAGGCGATTAGAGAAAATTCTGTTGCACTGCCAGACTGTTTTGGGTATATTAAATACTTAGGAGGTTAAGTGTTACTATTTGTTCTCATTTTGCTTTTTATTTCATGTTTTAGTCCTAAGAAATGTGTACATAGTTCACATCTCTATATACACCCACTGATTACAAACACCATACCACATGCAACTCTTGGAGAAAAAAAACAATTAACACAGATAAACTGTATCTCATTGAATGAACATCCATCACAAATTCTACTCATACTTTGTTCAACCACATCATGTCTGGGAAAACAATGGGCCTCAGATATAATATTCAATGGCGGGTAGTATAACACTAGATGAGATTCAGACAAGTGACGAGTATAATTTTTTCAGAAAATTCAATGATAAAATCCAGAACCTATTCGAGGAAGATGAAAGTGAATCACAGCTTGTAGACCTCCACGATACTTGTAAATACTACATGCCCACAGAATTTCAACAAAACAGATCTGGCATCAAGACATCTCTAAGCATATTTAACCTTAATTGCAGAAGTCTTAATGCCCTTTGGGATGCATTGAATAACTTACTATATACTATATATTTTGCAAAATGACGCCAATTCGTTTGACATTATCAGATTGACAGATATATTCAAATGTCCCCAAAACATATCTTATAATCTAACAGGTTACCAAAATATCTTAACTAATGTGCAAACTGATGATGGCAGGGGAGGTGTTGGCTTATTTATAAAGGGAGGTATAAATTATAAATTACGCCCCGACTTAACTGTTTTTATACCCCATGTATGTGAAACATTATTCGATTAGATCATAGGTTAAAGGACTCCACCGACTATAATTGGTGTAATATACCGGGCAAATTTTCAGCCTAGGGCTGACCTAAACCTTTTTCTAACTCAACTCAATTCAATATCTGGCTTTATTATTTCAGAAAATAAAAAGTGTGTCTTACTTTGTGACTTTAATATTGATTCACTCAAGATCTCTGAACATAAACAAACAGACGATTTCATTGATAATATGTTCTGTCTGGGATTTCTGCCCACCATCCGAGCAGAGTGACAGAACACTCAGCAACCTTGATAGACAACATTTTTGTTAACAAAGTCAGAAGCTCCATATCTGGAATTGTTATTACAGACCTCGCTGATCACTTTGGAACATTCTGCTTAGAAACAAGTTTAAAAATAAATATTGACAGAGAAACAATAAACACAAGAAATATATCCCATGAAAATATTAACACTTTCAATGGGAAGCTTTTGGAACTTGACATCAGCAATGTATTAACACTCATTGTTCCGATGAAGCATATGACAACTTCATAAATATATTCCTACAAGCCTTTAATGAGAGTTTCCCCTTAAAAGAAAGACAGCAAAAAAATCGATATGTCAAAAAACAACTTTGTATGACCAATGGCTTAATAACCTCCTCAATAAACAAACTTAAACTCTAACACAAACAACTGTAAAGCCCTTCCGATGAAAATAAAAGTTCTTATAAACAGTTTTGCCAAGTCTTCAACAAAACAAAACGGAAAAGTAAAGCCTCTTATTATAACTCTATACTCAGAGAAAATCAATATAAACTAAAGAAAAAATGGCAAATGTTAAAAGAAGTAATCCAAAAACCCCATTCAAAAATTAAATTATCAGCAAGTTTCAAAGTTAATGATATGGAAATCTCCAATGGCTTTAAGATTGTGCAAGAATTCAATAACTTTTTTGCTAGTGTGGGAGAATCTACTTCCACACAGATAGCAGCTTCGAATAAACATTTCTTCAGTTACCTTCAAGGCAGCCATCACCCAAACAGCTTCTTCTTTATTGAGCCCACAACCCCTGATGAAGCTGTCAACATAACTAAGAGAATGAAATCTAAAACAAGCAAAGATTGTAACAAACTGACCTCTAGACAGACTCATCAAGGAAATTATTAATTCTATATCGACCCCCCCCCCCCCTCCCCCCTATCACATATAATAAAATCTTTCGAAACCGGCATAGAACCTGAGAAGATGAAATTAGCTAAAGTTTTTCCAGTATTTAAATCAGGTGATGTGAGTGTTCTCAATAATTATAGACCAATTAGCATACTTCCTATTTTCTCCAAACTCTTAGAAAAGATTATGCAGGTTCGCCTTGACACATTCCTAATGAATAATAACATCATTTACCAACACCAATTTTGTAACGTTTGATTAAATACTCGCTTGACTCTGAATCTTGTCACTTTGTCGACCAATAGCTTATTTCTCCATCGCTTGAAGACAGTTTCTCGTGAAGTATGAACCTTGTGCGCGATGTGGTGATGTGACAATTAGCGCTTTTCAGTCACTCTTTGAATACTTCCATTGAGTCAACAAAACTAAGCAGTGAGACACTGGCTCACCCGACACAATTCGGAAGTTACATTATGATGGGACGTATCTGTGTCTGATGATTTTGTGTTTCGCCCACCATGCCAGTCTCTGTATTGTCATTCAGTATTTTTGATGAATTTTTGGTTGTCACCCTGCTGCGCCTCCCGCCAAATTCTAGTTGCCTCCTGTGAGATGAGGCCTTCTGGTTCTTTTTCCCCTTAAAGTAACTAAACAGATAGCGATGGATACTCAGAACATTATAGATTTATTTGGCCAATTCCCCATTTTATAGAACAAGTAGTAATATTTACTAAAAGAGACAGATTATTTGTTTTGTGATCTGCAGATCTCCAAGAGATAAATCTAATTTGCATTAAGGAGATGGCAGGTAGACAGCCAACCTGGCTATGCCCTCTCCTTGTAATTTGTGTACCACAGAATCAATACATATTGTTCATAATTTGTATCACTACTTGTAATTCCCACATGCTTTCCAATTTATTGTATGCTATTAAGGTACATTTATTGCAGTATAAATATTGAATTGAGTGTTAACCGATTGAACCCTGATGGGGTTTTTTTTATGTCAGTTCAATGACAGCTATTGGAAGCATCCATATTCATCATTCAAGTGTAGATCAATAAATATTTTCAACGTAATTCTTGGGGCTGCATGCTGAAAATATTGACTGGTCTATCCACAGTTTGATGGAGCAGCCATCCTACTTAATGAAATCATAACGTGTCATGATGTTGAACCAAAAAATCAGCCTTTCGGATTTAACCCTTTACCCAATGTGACAGCAAAAACTGGCCAGCCTTATTCTCAAAAATTACCATTCAATTTTCTTTATTTTTGTCTCAGAAACATCTTTGAGCTCATTCCAGTGAGGGGTCATAAGCTACATTTTGAATGCAAAAACTGAAAAAATTTAGTTATGGCCTCGCAAAGTAGATCTTCTGTTTGTCAGGCCATTTTTTGTAAAATTGCATGCGGGCGGGCGTTTTTTTATTTTATTTTTTATTTATTTTTGTTATTATTTCTTTACCATTAAGAAGTTTGTTTTCTTGGTTTGTTTTATGTTTTAGGCCTCATAATCTACAGAAAAGCATGGGTAGTGGTGTATTACATCCCTTGAGTACAAGAAGACTTTGCAATGCTAAAGCTTCTTGCACTCAAGGGACAATTTTATTAACTTCGGTAAAATATCAGACATAAACCATTTCAGTTTGATTTCTTAAAGTTTGGATTGGTTATAAAAAGAGAGCATGCGGCAGCCAAAAGGACCATGCGGGAGGGCCTGAGAAACAGATTTTTATCTTTTTTAGGCCTATTCAAGAATTTTGTTTGCAAGTGTTGTCTGCTTTTTGTGTTAGGTAAAGTTTTAAAGGGTTAATCTACTGGATATATCTTTGTATCATTACAGAGAAGTGATCACAAAAGCAATCTCTTTCATGATCTGATCACTCTCATCATGGGAACAATGGGAAGTGAAGTAGTGGTTGTTTAACATGGTAAACAAGCTCTGTTTTACTAGTAAAATAGGACCTGGTTTCTAATGTCTGGTGTGGAAGTCCTTTCAAATGGGTAACGTAGGTATAAACGATTGACTGGGCTTGACTTTATACAACTGTTGCAGTTAAGTTTAGCCATTGTACAGAAATATGTGATCTTAAGCAGCAATAAATAAATGGATCTTATCGCAATCCGATTGTGACACACTTTCATCATTGGGTTGAGATTTCATAAATATATACTGCAAAATAAAAATTGAATAAATAAAAACAAAAACAGGATTCAGCAGTGACTGCCGGGAAGAGCATGCAGGCGAGTGAATAATCACTCTCTTCATTACCCCCCGTCTACGAAGTTAGGAGGGAGATATTGAAATGGTGTTCATCTGTCCGTACATGCTTCCATCCGTCCATCTCAAACTTTGTCTGCTTAACTCCTCCTACAGTTTTCAGTGGATTTTTACAAAACTTGGTCTGAAGTATCAGTTATAAGTCTTGTGTAGATTTGTACGTGATCTGGAATTTTCGATGCGACAAATATTGCATGGTTACAACCCTTGGAAATAGCAAAATTTCCATCACAAAAGCTTGTCTGCTTAACTCCCCATACATTTTTTATTGGATTTTTACGAAATTTGCCCTGAAGTATCAAGTGTAGATGTGCATGTGGTCAGGAATTTTTGATGCAACATATTCTGCGTGGTTACAGCCCTTGGTAATTGCAAAATTTCTGTCACAAATGCTTGTCCGCTGAATTCCTGCATTTTGCATTGGATTTTTATGAAACTTTGTGTGCAGTATGAGTTTGATGTGTACATGTGCATATGGGAAGGAAGTTTCAATTTGAATAATATTTCCAGAGTTATAGCCCTTGTTCTTTGTGTTCCGCTCCACAGTTTTCCAGGCATTTCCAAATATGACATGCCATACACTCTCTTCAAATGCAAATATTCTGTAGCTTAGTTATCTGACTCATAACATGTATTACATTTCCCAAATCCACAAAAAACATATAACACTATCTGACTAAGTAGAAATAAACAATCTGAATGTGGGTGGAATAATTTATTGTCAAAGGCCAGACTTCATCCTGAAAAATTGCATGAAAAAATGCCGAAACCAGTCATTTTCAGCCACCTAGCAGCCTCAAAAGCAGAATTTTCCCACCAACCTCACCTACCCAACCCTGGAACAAAGCATCCCCTGTTTCTAAAATGCAAAAAAAAAAATATATGTTTCCGTCTCCTTTTTCAGTTACCTGTCTGGTAACAAACCCGTGTAAAAACTACATTTTAAAAAATAGCCAATTTTTCGAAGCCACTGTTTCCCATAATTCATCTGGTAATTTTCCCCTATGTATCAGACTCCAACTTTGGGACCAAAACTTCAAATTCTCTTGTCCAAAAAAAACCCTAATGTAATCATATATCTGATACTAAAAATATGTATCTATTTTACATGGCCTTAGTTTCAACATATGCCCTATGTTTAGAATTTCACCCCTGTGCAATAGTGCGAAACTGTGGAGCGGAACCATTGGAGCCTTCATAACATGAATTTTACCAGTTGCCTGGACCCCAGACCATTCCCAAAGAGGTCGGAAGAATCCCTGAATAGGTAAATTTCCAGCAGAAATTTCCAGTGAAGTATCTGTATGAAGAGTAGATAAACGTGAGCATTTTGTGCAGTCAAAACCCTTGTTGACTCCTACATTTTGTAAGATATCGAACCAAAATTTGGCATCAAGGGATCATTTTTATCTCATCTTGACAAAGTCAAGCTGAGCAATTGCCATCACTTCGCGTCCGTCGGCGTACGTATGTCCGGGCATATGTATGTACACAATTTCCTTTGGCACACCTCACAGGTCGCATTTATGATCAGATCACTTTGAAACTTGGTATGCTTGTTTGGGGTGATCTCTAGATGGGAGCTATCGATTTTCTTCAATTTCTGTCAAAAAATGTTGCCGCCGGCAACTTTCTTAGAACTTAGTTTAGTCAGACCTCGATATTTTCCTTTAGCACACCCTACAGGGCACATTTATGATTGGATTGCTTTGAAACCTGGCATGCTTGTTTGGGGTGACCTCTAGATGGGAGCTATCGATTTTCTGCCATTTTCGTCAAAACATGTTGCCGTGGGTAATGACCTTTGAACTTAGTTTAGTCAGGCATCAATATATTCCTTTGGCCCGCCGTACAGGGCACATTTTTGATCAGACCGGTTTGAAGCTTGGTATGCTTGTTTGGGGTTACCTCTAGATGGGGGTTATCAATTTTCTTCGATATCTGCCTAGAAGTGTTGTCGCTGACAATGACCTTTGATGAACTTAGTGCAGGTATGCATCAGAATTTCCCTTTGGCACACCCTGCAGAGCACATTTATTATCAGATTGCTTTGAAACTTGGTATGCTTGTTTGGGGTGACCTCTAGATGGGAGCTATCGATTGTCTTCCATTTCCTTCAAAAAATGTTACCGCTGGCAACGTTCGTAGAATTCAGTTTAGTCAGACCTCAATATTCCCTTTGGCACACCCTATAAGGCACATTTATGATCGGATTGCTTTGAAATCTGGCATGCTTGTCTGGAGTGACCTCTAGATGGGAACTATTGATTTTCTTCCATTTCCATCAAAAAATGTTGCCGCTGGCAACGACCTTTGAACTCTGTTTAGTCAGGCATCAATATATTCCTTTGGCATGCCCTACAAGACACATTTATGATCAGATTGGTTTGAAATGTATGCTTGTTTGGTGTTACCTCGAGATGGAAGCTATCGATTTTCTTCGATTTCCGTCAAAAAAAGTTGCCACTGGCAATGACCTTTGATGAACTCAATACAGTTATGCATCAATATTTCCCCTTTGGCACACCCTGCAGTACACATTTTTGACCAGATCACTTTGAAACTTGGTATGCTTGTTTGGGGTGAGCCCTAGATTGGAGCTATCGATTTTCTTCCATTTCTGTCAAAAAATGTTGCCAATGGCAACGTTCTTAGAACTTAGTTAAGTCAGACCTCAATATTTCCCTTTGCACACCCTACAGGGTACATTTATGATTGAATGAATTGTTTTGAAGTCTGGCATGCTTGTTTGGAGTGACCTCTAGATGGGAGCTATCAATTTTCTTCCATTTCCGTCAAAAAATGTTGCTGCTGCCAATGACCTTTGAACTTAGTTTAGTCAGGCATCAAGATATTCCTTTGGCATGCCCTTCAGGACACATTTATGATCAGAATGGTTTGAAACTTGGTATGTTTGTTTGTGGTTACCTCTAGATGGGAGCTATCAATTGTCTTCCATTTCTGTAAAAAAATGTTGCCGCTGGCAACGACCTTCGATGAACGTCATGCACTTATGCATCAATATATCCCCTTTGATATTTCCCCATGGCACATTTATGATTGGATCACTTGGTGTCTTGTGTGGTGTGATATCTATATGGGAGTTATCGATTTTCTTCCATTTGTGTCCAAAAATGTTGCCGCTGGCAAAGACCTTTGAACTTTGTTTAGTCAGGCTTCAGTATTTCCCTTTGGCACACCCTTCAGGGCACATTTATGATCGGATCACTTTGAAACTTGGTATGTATGTTCGGGGTGACTTTTAGATGTGAGCTATTGATTTTTTTTTTTTCCATAAAAAATTATTGTTGTTATCACCAGCATTTGAACTTATTGCATTTGAGCAGCAACTTATCCCTTTTGCACTCTCTGCAGGGTATATTTATGAATTTTCATAAAAAAGAGAGAAAAAAACATTGCCACAAGCAATGACCTTCAAACTTAGTGCATTCGTGCATTAACATCTTCCTTTGGCATGCCTCAGAGGGCACATTCATTGTCAGGTTGTTTGAAACTTTGTTTGCTTATGCAGGGTGACAAAGATAGGAGCTAGCGATTTTCTTTTCATTTCCATCAAAAATTGTTGCTGTTATCAACAATCTTTGAATTTATTGCATTTGTGCATCAACATTCTTCTTGACATCGTCTACAGGCCACATTGACCATTGGATTGTTTTTGAACTTGGTGTGCTCATTAGGCGAGACCTTTAGATAAGAGCTATTGATTAGCATTCATTTCTATGAAAAAAAGTTGCCATTTACAATAACCTCTGAACTTACTGCATTTGTGTATCAACATTCTTTCATTAACCAGTCTTACAGTTTACATTTAAAAATGCATGGATTACTCTGACGTTGTGCGCACACAATGCTGTTATGTTGAAATTTCATCAAATAACATTGGTACCAATGATTTTCAATTTTGCCATTTCACTTATAACCTACCAAGTTCAAGTTTGTCAAGTTGAGCTACAGTGTCATTGACACTTTCATTTTAGGAATAGCATCAATGAGGCAATTTTACATGCGACATTGCATTAATGCTTGAACCATTAGTTATACAAAAATACAGTGTCAGTTCTCAAATACTCAATTTAAGCATGTTGTAGTCAGAAAAGTTGGCGGGGGATATGGAAGTCGATAGATTATCTTGTTTTGATTTTGTGAATATGGAGAATTCAGGAGAGTGATTTTAACACCTTATCTAACATGACAGCCCAAACTGGCCAGCACTATACATGATAATAACCATACAAATTTTGTTATTTTTTCATTTTTGCACTAAAAATATAGCTTATCACCCCTTATTGGAACAAGCTCATTGACCCGTTTCCGGTGAGGTGTCATAAGCTATGTCTTAAGCAGAAAATGAAAGATTTTTGTTATGCGAGACAAAGCTTGGCAACTGTCGTCTCCTAGTTGGGTCAGGTAACGGGTGATTGAAATGCAATATATACCTTGATGTTTAGACAAAATTTCCCCATACATCTTGAAGGTGAGTGATTAGTCCTTGATTCAGTGTTCTCACATATTTTTATACCACCCACTTGAAAAGTGGGAGGTATATAGTGATCACTTGGTCCGTCCGTCCGTCCGTCCGTCCGTCCGTCCATCCGTCCGTCCGTCCCGTCCGTCCGTCCATCCGTTATGCTTTAGGGGGGTACACATCTGCTATCCGCAACTCCTCCTAAACCAAAGAACAGATTTATACCAATCTGAAACTCTCAGACATTCTTTTACATACATTGAAGATGTGCAACTCCTATTTTCTTTTCAGATATTTTCATTTTTACAGTTTCCCATATTGACAAATGGTCTTTGTCAATTCAGGTTTTAGTTGGGAGGGGTATAGATCTACTATCCGCTACTCCTCTTAAACCATTGAACAAATGCCATTGGAACTCTCAGACATTCTTTTACATACACTGAAGATGTGCACCTCCTATTTTTCTTTCAGATATTTTTACATTCCGACATACGTCCGTCCATCCGTTATGCTATAATGGTGTTACGCTTTTGGGGTTGGGGGGTGGGGGGGGGGGGGGGTGGGGGTGGGCGTACACATCTGCTATCCGCAACTCCTCTTAAACCAGTGAACGGATTTCATTGAAACTCTCAGACATTCTTCTACATACATTGAAGATGTGCACCTCCTATTTTCTTTTCAGATATTTTCTTTTTTATAGTTTCCCACATTGAAAAATCAGCTTTGTCAAATTCAATTGACATTCTGTACAGATCTGCTATTCTCAACTCCTCTTAAACCATTGAATAGATTTCATTGAAACTTTCCGACATTCTTTTACATATATTGAAGATGTGCACCTCCTGTTTTCAGGCACAGTGGCATTGTGTATTAAGGTGTACTGCCCGTCGATGGTGCACTTGTCTTTAACCAATTCTAACCCTGCTTGTGTGGAGTTAGCATGTTGGGGAGCCCGAGAGTCAAGTCTGAAAATAAGCAATCAGTCATTTGCAGAATCAGGTCCCCAGAGGGTGAATTTGCTGATGCTATCCTATACAGTGGGCCAATTTATCCTCTGGGTACCTCTTTCTGTTCAGGTTCAAGACCCTGATTCAGGTTCACAGAGGGTAAATTTAGTGATGCTCCCCTACTATGCTGGGTAGCATCACCAAATTCACCCTCTGGGGACCTCATTTTGCAAATGTCAATCTGCTTATTTTCTGGCTTGCTGACAGTTGCTCGCCGGTTCTCTTTGGGTACTCCAGCTTCCTCCACCTGTAAAACTGTCCAACACGAGTTGACCCTGACTGTCAAAAGTGTCATTAAACCCCAATAAATGAATAAATAAATACATAAATTTTACTGCCGGAGTATTCTGCCCTGCCAATTCAGTTGGATGATACTTGATTAGAGACAACTGCTAGGGTTATACAGTCTTTTTCTTCACCATCAAGCCGCCAAATGGTAATCCATATAACGGTCTACTTTCCATTGGTAAACTACACCTCCTCAATTTTAAACCTATCAATTCAGCCCTCAAAACTTTTGCAGAATGGAGTGTACTTGATAACATAAAATCTACAATTCCTTTTCTTTGCTTCAAAGAGTTCTGATGTCCTTTTTTGTGTTCATGAGTTCACAGAAACTATTATTTAGTGCATATTGTCCCTTGAGTGCAATAAGGCACAATCTGCAATGCTTTAGCATTGCAGATGGTGCCTTGTAGCACTCAAGGGACGATGTGCAAATGAATATTGTTGAGTATTACTTGACAAATTTGTTTGCACATACATGACAGAATAGTTTCTGCTGATACTGCTCATAAATTTCTGTATATAAATATGTAAATAAACTTCTGTTTTTATATTCAGTGTAACAGTGGTCATGGATAGTGGGTTATTATCTATTTATTGCCCATGGTCATCTGGTTACCAAAATGGGCCAGCCATTTCTTCACATCAGCATTACTTACATTTTAACCATTTGGATTGTGACAGCATGGATACGGAACTGTAGTACAGTGATGTCCTGTCGTAACTCAAAATTTCATGTGTCTAGCTGTATTTGTATGCATGTAATAAATCAGTTTATTGGTAGATCTGGGTACCATATTTCTCTGTGATCATAGTGAATTGATGTCAAATTTTGCAAGCTTTGAGTGCTTTCATGTATACGTGAAACCAGGGAAGTAGAGCACATATTATTTACTGTTCACACAAGGTGAACCTGCCAACCGGAAAATTGCCACATCTTTGAAAATGCTAATGCTTTATTCAACCCATTTAACCCTTTACCTAACCTGAAAAGCAGACGACACTTGCAAAAATAATTCTTGAATAATTATTTTTTTTTCATTTTTTGTCTCAAAAACATAGGTTATGACCCCTCATTGAAACGAGCTCAGTGAGCTTGTTCCAACAAGGGGTCATAACCTATGTTTTTGAGACAAAAAATGAAAAAAATAATGAAAATTAATTGGCGATTTTTTAGAATAGCGCTGGCCGGTTTTGGCCGTTACGTTAGGTAAAGGGTTAAAGTCATAACTAGAAAATACAATTCTAGAAAATACAACAGTAAAAGTTTTATAAATTATAGTACATGTATTCGGCTCTGGTAGTCACAGCAGAGGTGAAAGTCCTCTAAAGTGAGTAATAGAGGTTCAAGCTCGACTTCATTCTTGTGTTGCAGACATGATATAGCTACAGTTCCCCTGTGGAAAACCCTTGATGTGGAACAGTGCTTGTTGACTGTGGTAAACAAGTTCTGCTTTACTGGTAAAATAGGACCCGGAAACCAATATCGGGGTGGGAGGGGCAAAGTCCTCTCAAATAAGTAGGTAGCAAAGGTATAAACATTTGGATAATCTTGATTTATATATATGCTCTGGTCATGATATAGACATAGGTGCTCACCCCCATTGACTGTAATCCCCAATAAATAAATATTACCCATAGATTAGAGTTGAGCAGTTAACCAAAAATTTGGTTTGGTTTTGGTTTTGTTATCAAAACCGAAATTGAAACACAATTACAGAAAACCGGTTGTCGCGGTTTTCAACTTCAGTGTTGAAAAACTCTAATCAGGTCTTCACATCTCAGGATAATGAGAGAAACAACCTAAAGTTAACCTTGTTTTCAAACTTTAGAGTCACGTTCAGAACAGCTGCACTAATTGATATTGCGTTCGAGCGTCACATTTACCGTGAAAATAGGTGACAAAATTACTTCTTACACTTCGTGTTTTACAAGTTCATCCTATCAAATGTGATTTCCTTTGCAGAACTGGAACTTGTTCCACATTTATAATGACAAATATAATTATTTCTAGATGTAATTTTGAAAGCTTGAACTCCAAAATCACAGTTGAAGTTGGATGTAAATTTATGGTTACAATGACCTATATGAGCGACTTTTACTCAATAAAATTTTTTATGGTTGGCGTAATTTTTTAGAGTCTGCTGGGTTTCCCTAAACACAGATTTTATGGGGGAGGGGCTAACAACAGACTCAAGGCAAAAATTGTTTTTTCTCAAACTTGAAACTCTTGAGATAATTTATGCAAATATATTGTGCTCAGGGCCTGTAAACAATACATGGGGAGGGGGGGTGGAGGGAGGAGGGGACTAACAATAGACTCAAGGCAAAAATTTTTTTTTCTCAAACTTGAAACTCTTGAGATAATTTATGCAAATACATTGTGCTCAGGGCCTGTAAACAATACATATGCATCTGTAGTGCAATTTATTGTCTTTCATAAATTCTTGACATAACTTTGGCAGCATTAGTCTGATACAGCTGAATTCTGAAATCTTATCATCTAAGTCCCCTTCAACATCCCAATATACCAATGTTTTTAGTTCACCTGAGTGAAGCTCAAGGGGAGGTTTACCAATCACTTTCTGTGTGTTGTCCGGCGTTAACTTTAAATTATCGACTTCTTCTCACAAACTACTCAACCAAATTGAACCAAATCTGGTGTGCATGTTCCCTATCATATGTCAATTCAACTTTGTTCAAAGCAAGTTGCCCTGCCCCTCGGTAGGGACACTCCCAAAAAGTGTGCCTAAATCTTAAAAAATCTACTTCTCATGAACCAGCAGTAGCAGAGACTTGATATTTGGTTGGTGTGCAGCTTCCTTTTGAGGTGTAGACTCAGATTTGTTCAAGAGAAGTTCAAGGGGCTATTATACTTGCCATCGTTATGGGAGGGGTAAGAATTTTTGCCTCACCCAAAATTTCTATATTCCAAACTGAGAGGCTGATTTGAACCAAATTTGATATGAGGGCTTATTGGGTTATAAGTAGTTAATTTATGCCCCAAAAAATTTTCCTGTCACCTCATAGAAAGCACAGGAGTTAAAAATAGAAAAAAAATTAAAATGCCCATTTCTCCAAAACTACTCGGTACTGGGAATTTTTGTTTGGTGTGAAGCTTCCCTAGGACCAACAGAATGAAATGGTAAAAAAAAATTGCTATTGGTTTTATCATAGGGTACTTTTTCTTGACTTTGAAAAAGTGCGGAATCAGCAGTTTTTCAACACTGTGGGTAATGGGGAAAACATTTAAAGAATCTTTTTCACCCAAACAACTGCTCCAAAAGCTTTCATATTTCACATATAACATCTTTGGAAGATTGATTCAAATATTTGTTGAAATCAATTCCCTGGGTCCATATTTGGGCTCTCTATGGGAGCCCAAATGTTCAAATTAATGCATATGAGAAAAATTCTTTAAAAATCTTCTTCTTCAGTTCCACCAATCAGACTCTTTTGATATTTCATATGCAGCATCCATCATGGGGGAGGGGGGAGATGGATTCAAGTTTGTTCAATTTGAATCCCTGGCTTATAACGTAATTCAATATAAGGAATATTCTTCAAAAATCTTCTTCTTCACATCCACCAGTCAAAATCTTTTGATATTTGGTATACAGTATCCTTAGGGAGATGAGATATAAGTTTGTTAAAGCCAAGTCCCTGGACTCATATTTGGGCTTCATGTTGGAGCCCGAATTGTACCAAAACTTCTATTTTCCGAAATGAGAGGCCAATTTGAACCAAATTTGATATGAGAGCTTATTGGATCATAAGTACCTAATTTATGCCCTCCCCCCCCCCCCCCCCCCCCCCCAAAAAAAAAAAAAAAAAAAAAAATTTCCCGTTGCCCCATGGAAAGCGCAGGAGCTAAAAATTTAAAACTCTCATATCTCTAAAACTACACAGCACTGAAAATTTTTTTTGGTGTGAAGCTTCCTTAGGAACAGCAGAAAAGAATGGTCAAAAAAAAAAAAATTGCCATCAGTTTGATCAAAGGATACATTTCCAGGAATTTTGAAAAAATGCTGAGTCATCATTTTTTAATACTGTGAGTAATGGGAAAAACATTAAAGGGTCTTCTTCTCCCATACCACTGCTCCAAAGGCTTTCATATTTCACATATAACATCTTGGGATGATTCATTCACATGTTTGTTGAAATCAGTTCCCCGGGTCCATATTGGGGCTCTCTACGGGAGCCCAAATGTTTAGATTAGTGCAATATGAGGAATATTCTTTAAAAATCTTCTTCAGATCCACCAATCAGAATCTTTTGATATTTGGTATGCAGCATCCATGGGGGGAGGTGGGGAGGGAAGATTCAAGTTTGTTCAATTTGAGTCCCTGGCTTAATATTTGAGCTTTCTATGGGTGGGGTGAGGGAGTGACAGGCAGGGTTCATGTTAGGTTCAGGTTTGTTAAAATCCATTCCTTAGTGATTTTCCATAAAATTTGCCTTTCATGGCTTCATTCCTTTGTAGTGTTGAGGAACCATGTCTAACTAAATGTGAGAGCAAAATGGAGGCGAGTAGAAAATCGCTCACCTCAAATAAAGTTTGCGAGAGTGAAAACTGTGAGGAGAGTGAATTCGATTGAGTGTTGATTTCAATGTTTAACTTCAACTGACAAGCATCCTTCAAAATGAATGCATGAATACAACTGAACATGGATGGAAATTTTGACGGTGAAAATATTTGTAACCCACTAAAATTAGTTCTGGATTTTAAATGACAGATTATTAAAATCATGGAAAATGGATGCGTTAATTCCAAATCGGGCAAATTAATTTGTGTCACTGGTGAATTGGAGCGACAGGTGTAACAAGTATAAAAGAAAACAAGGAACGGGGCAACATTCCGCATCTCTTTGATAAAAAAAAATACGGAAGTATTAAAACGTTTCGCATATCTCAGAATGGGCACCATTTTTTTTATCTGAACATGCGTGTTCGTTTTGTGGTGGGAGTAAGCTCTGGGTGAGTTGTCAATGTGCGAGCCTCTTACTGATTACATGTTGTGTGTGGATGTTTTAGCAAACTACTGTGCGTCATGTTAATAACGATGGAAAGGAATTTGTTTGCAATTGTACTTTAAACGCTTCAAATTGTGAGTGATTGTTAAAAATTTTCCAACATCAAAACTTAATTGAATGTTTCTGTTGAAAAGGATGAAAACACACCCAAGAATAGAGGCGAGTGATTATTCCCGCACCTTGGACAATTTTTGCGTGAGCGATGGTGCGCGAGAGTGATCGCATGCCTTTCCCACGCGTCACTGCCCCAAATACTTCTTTGATCTACTTTGGCAGGTGAGCGATTAAGGCCGCTCGGGGGCCTCTTGTTTATGTTTTCTTCTGGTTGTTATGTTGGTATCATTGCTCATACAGACTTTAGCATAATTATCAATCATGCGTGTTTTGTTTTGTTGGAAATTAAAAAGAACTTAATTTTTTCACATTTTCTTTTTATCACTGCTGTAATATTCATCTATCCAAAATTACTTCATGTTTTCTTGCAACCTGGTTATGATATGCACCTATCAGAGATATCTTCTGGTTGGCTGAAAGCACAGCAACAATGTTTATCTATCAGAGATCTCTTCTTGTCAGCTAGGAATTAATGTCTTCTCAAATCTGAATAAAATGTTTTTGATTACATTTCAAAAATCAAATATTAACATGCTGTACATGTTGTTGACAAAGAATACACATCAGGGGAGCTTACTCTGTTTGGTCAGACATTGATATCCTACAGTTCAGGTCAGATGGTGCATATTCTGCATGTTTAAGGGACCATCTCTTGTTGAACTAAGTTGTAAACCAACTATGGTTTTATCTTAGTGTTCCAATAAATTCTTACTTTTGGTTGAAGATGAGTATAAAAGTACACAAGCACATTCACTTGTGAGGAAAAAGTTGTGAAAAACACAATTTATAAGAAAATTCCATTCTTTTCTTCACACTGATGATTTTCTTCACTGTTTGCAGTGTTTATTTAAGAAGAAAGCATAAGTAAAAACAATTAACAAGTAGAGTGTTGGAAGCCCTTATTTGGGCTTTATACAACAATTCAAAGACTTCATACTCTGTTGGTGTGCTTCTTTGAAGTGAAATTATTTCAACTGTATGCATTTGCCTTGCTGCAATTTATGGGAGAGTGCTTTTGGCACTCTCCCATAAACTGCAACATGGCAAAGACTGGTCAATAAATTTTGATGACCAGAAATAACTCAGGACTCTACCTGGTAAAATTATGTAACTGGTTTAAACCTTCAAATTGTTATGCATACATTTTTGCTAAATGCAGAAGTTTGCCGTCCATGAGTTGAGAGTGTAATAAACCCATAACTGGACAGGAGTATCAGTTATAATTTTATCCTACAGCCTTATAGGGTTGTAGGATTAAATTATTACTGAACTTGGATTGTTTTTAATGGCAGCACAGCCCATAAATATGGATTTGAGAAAGGATAATGTAATATTTGGAATAGCATTTTTGAATGGTTTCTTTTTATGTTTGTTACCTGCGTCGCCAGCGGCAGAGCGGGTCTAGTAACCGCTCGACTCCATCCGTCAATCCGTTCATCCATCCGTCTGTCCGAAATACTTCTTCTGTCAAAGTTTTCTTGGCTTCTATGAAAGGGAATGATTTTATATTTGGTCTGCTGCTTCATAATGGTGAGTTGTATCGTGTATCTAATTTTCAGATCAATTGCATGCAGTTACGCAGGTGCAGACCCGGTATTGGTCTTGGCTTGTTTAATTTTATTTTTTCTTCTTGTTCTCTTGTCTTCTACCCACTTCCTTGTCTGCACAATAACTGGAATGCAAATTGCACTATCTTGCTGCTTTTTGGCACACTGGTAGACAGTCACTAGTACTTGGTCACATATGTTTTTCAGGCTCCTGGGGAATTTGGGGTGTTCCTGAAGGTGTTTTGAAAGTGGTAGCACTCATGTCTCAGACATGGTATGACCTACATGCATAGACCAGGGACCAACATCAAATGAGAAAAATCTCCATGGAGGTTCAATATGTGGGTTAAGTTCACTGAGGTCACCAGGGATCAGTGAGTGCATTTTTTAGCTCACCTGGCTGCAAGTCAGTGTGAGGTATTGCCATCACTTGGCATCCGTCGTCCATTACCAACTTTTGTAAACTTGGCTTCTTCTTCGCAGCCATTCAGCCAAATTCAAACATATATTGCACAAACCATCCCCGGGGTATACCCTTTCTATTTTGTTCAAATGAAGCGGCTGCCTTCTTCGGGCTCTGGTCAATGATGCCAAAGCCTAAAAATCTTTAAAAATCTTCTTCTCATGAACCACCAGAGAGACTGCCTTGATATATAGTATGTAAAATTCCTTGGTGTTGAAGATTAAAGTTTGTTCAAGAGAAGCTGGTAGATCAATAGTTGGGCTCTCTGTGAGCAACAAGAACCGATGGGCTAATTTGAACCAAATTTAGCATGTAGCATAAATGGGTCCAAAGTACTTCATTGATGCCCCCCCCCCCCTCCCCCCCCCCCTCCCCCCAAAAAAAAATTTGTATCCCTGTTGGTACCTCAGGAGCTAAAAATAGACAAAAATTCAAATGCCCATATTTTCCAAACTACACAGAACAGAGAACTGTTATTTGGTATAAAGCATCCTTTTGACCAGTAGAATGGATTTTTTAAAAAAAATGGCCATCGGATGTGTCAGTGTGTTCTGTAGGGGAGGGGGGTGTTTGAAAAAATGCTGAGTCAGCATATTTGCAAAAATTGAAAAAAACTTTTCTTCACAACCACAGATCAGAATCTTTTGATATTTGGTATACAGCATCCATAGCATGGTCAAATACAAGTGTGTTCAAATAGACCCCCTCGGTTCATATTTGGGCTCAACAAAGGAGCCCAAATAATTAACTTAGGGCGCTATGGGGAATAAGCTTTAAAAATCTTCTTCTTCAGATCAAACAGTCAGATTCTTTTGATACTTGGTATACAACATTTCTACAGGGGTCAGATTGAAGTTTGTTCATATTGAGTCTCTGAGTTGATATTTGGACTTCCTATGGAAGCCTGAATATTAACTGGTGCAATATGGGGAATAATCTTTAAAAATCTTCTTCAGATCCACGTGTCAGATTATTTTGATATTTGATTTGCAGTATCTCGAGGGGAGTAGATTCAAGTTTGTTCAAATGGGATCCCTGGATGAATATTTGGGCTCTTTATTGGAGCTCAAATTTTAACTTGGTGCAATATGAGAAAATTTCTTAAAAAATCTTTTTCAGACCCACTAGTGAGAATCCTTTCATATTTGGTATGTGACCTCTCTAGAGGCATAAGATTTTAATTTGTTCAAATCGACTCCCTGCATTGATATTTGGGCTTCCTATGGGAGCCTGATTATTAACTTGGTGGAATATGGGGATATTCTTTGAAAATCTTCTTCTTGGTTAATATTTGCGCTTCCGAAGGAAACCTGAATATTAACTTTATGCAATATGGGGAATAATCTTTAAAAATCTGCTTCTTCAGGTCCACGAGTCAGATTCATTTGGTATGCAGCATCTCTGGGGAGGTTAGATTCAAGTTTGTTCAAATGGGATCCCTGGATGAATATTTGGGCTCTTTATTGGAGTCCAAATTTTAACTTCGTGCAATATGAGAACATTTCTTAAAAAATCTTCTTTTTCAGACACACTAGTGAGAATCCTTTTATATTTAGTATGTGACATCTCTAGAGGCGTAAGGTTCAAATTTGTTTAAATCGAGCTCCTGGGTTAATATCCCAAGGGAGCCCAAATATTTTCTTAGTCCAGTATGGGGAATTATCGTTTCAAATCTCCTTCAGATCCAGCAGTCAGATTCTCTTGAAGGGTTAGAGTGAAGGTTGTTCAAATCAGATCCCTGGGTTAATATTTGGGCTTTTTATTGAACCCCAAAGTTTAACTTAGAGCAATATGAGAAAATTTCTTGAAAATTCTTCTTCTTCAGATCCACCAGTGAGAATCCTTTCATATTTGGTAAGTAACATATCTAGAGGTGTCAAATTCAAGTTTGTTCAAATCGATTTGCTTGTTTTTTTAAAAACAACTTTTGTTTGTTTTTTTTTTTTTTGGGGGGGGGGGGTGGGTAGGGGGGGCTCAGTAGTTTAAAACAAAACAAAAATTTCGTTCGGTTGTTGTTTTTAGCTTAACTTGACAAAGTCAAGATAAGCTGTTGCCATCACGCGTGCGGAAGTCTGTTAGTCTGTGAGTCTGTTCACATTTTCCTTTAGCACAGGCTACACCCCGTAGTTCTTGTCTGATCATCATGAAATTTCATATGCAGGTTTGGGTTCATGTCTAGATGAGAACGTCCCCTTTTGGTCACGATCGGTCAACCGGTATGGCTGCCCAAGTCCAAAACCTGAAAACCAATAGCACAGTCTACAGGTTGTATTTATGAGGGGATTTTGTTGTAATTTGGTAGGATGCCTCTGTATATTGTCTAGATGAGAACATCCCCTTTTGGTCATGATCTGTCAACTGTGATGGCTGCCCAAGCCTGAAATCCCAAAACTTTTACCACAGTCTGCAGGTCATATTTAATATGGAGGGATTTTATTGTAACTTGGTAAGATGACTCCGTTTGATGTCTTGATGAGAACTTCCCCATTTGGTCGCGATCTGTCAACCTTGACAACTGCCCGAGCCCAAAACCTGAAACCTTTAGCACAGTCTACAGGTCATATTTACAGAGGGATTTCATTGTAACTTGGTAGGTTGACTTCATATAATGTCTAGATGAGAACATCCCCTTTTGAGCATGATTGGTCAACTGTGATGGCTACAGGGGCCCGAAGCCCGAAAACCTTTAGCACAATCTACAGGTCATATTTATGAAGAGATTTAATTCTAATTTGGTAGGATGACTTCAAATAATGTCTAGATGAGAACGTCCACTTTTGGTCGCGTTCATTCAGCCATGATGGCTGCCCAAGCCCAAAACTTGAAAACCTTTAGCATTGTCTATAGGTCGTATTTATGGAAGAATTTCATTGTAACTTGTTAGGTTAACTCCTTATACTGCCTAGATGATGACATCCCCTTTCGGCCGTGATTGGTCAGCTATCACGGCTACAGGGGCCCGAAGCCTGAAAACTTTTGGCACAGTCTACAGGTCATATTCATGGATTCATTGTAACTTGGTAGGATGACTCCAAATAATGTCTAGATGAGAACATCCCCTTTTGATCGCGATCATTCAGCCGTTATAGCTGCCCGAGCACAAAACCCCAAAACCTTTAGCATAGTCTACAGGTCGTATTTATGGAAGGATTTCATTATAACTTGTTGTTGACTCTTTATAATGCCTAGATGATGACATCCCCTTTTGGTCGTGATTGGTATCTGCACAATGGCTAATCATGACCATGACAGTTTTACGGGTGGAGGAAGCTGGAGTACCCAGAGAGAACCACCAAGCAAAAGCAGACAATTGCTAGCTCCCCAACATACTAACTCCACACAAGCAGGGCTAGCATTGGTTGAAGACAGATGTACCATCGGAGTGCAGTACGCCTTAGTACACAACACCACCATGCCTCCAAGTGGGCAATGGGGTTGAAGTGTCTTGCCTAAGGACACAATGCAGTTGCCGCAGATGGGATTCGAGATGAGCACCTCTCAGCTTGCAGCCTGCACCTGTACCTATTGAGCCACCACCAATAAATAAATAAACAAAGGATTAGTACTGAAGCACTAATACATGGGAAGGCACAAAAATAGAATGTTGAATACTCGTTTGTGTTTTGAAGTTAAAATGCCAATACTGATAACAATAGGAATTCCATCAGGCCATAAAATTTGAGAGGAACAAAAAAAAAGTCTCAAAGTTGTGTCTTATCAACTTATCTGATAGCACTGTTTTGAAATGTTCCTGTGGAAGACCCCTCTCTTCAATGATCCAACTCCCTAAAACAGCTGATGCCCCATGTGCTTGCTGCAGATAACTTCGAAATCTGTGAACTGTCATTCAGTAAGTAGGGCCATCGTAGAAATATTACCCAGGTGCTTCATTGGTGGAACTTTGCTAGGTGTCATAAAATTCTATGCATGCAAAAATGCCCACCCATAGATTTTGACCCCTCCATGATGGCTGTACTGTAATCTGTCCTCTTTATTATATCCAGATGAACAGTAAATAGGTTTTCTCAAAATTCAAGATTTTATTCTTTGTTCCATTAACCCTTTACCCAAGGTAATGGCCAAAATCGGCCAGCACTATTCTCAAAAATCGCCAATTAACTTTCATTATTTGTCTCAAAAACATAGGTTATGACCCCTCATTAGAATGAGCTCATCGAGCTCGTTCCAATGAGGGGTCATAACCTATGTTTTTGAGATAAAAAATGAAAAAAATTAGTTATTCAAGAATTTTTTTTGCGGGTGTCGTCTGCTTTTCATGTTAGGTAAAGGGTTACGCCATTACTCAGCCCAAATAGCAAACAACACTTGCAAAATTATTTCTTGAATAACTAATGCCAAATAAATAAATACATTTGGTTCTTAGGCAATTAATTTTTCAAATCAATGAGGGAGGGATGCTTTTATTTATATTTTTGGGGATTTGATAACTGGTAGAGGGGTAAATTATTTTTGTTCGAAAAAATTGGTTCACATTTTCTTGCCGTGTTAAAATTTATGCCTACAAGTACTCTCCTATACATTGTAACAAGGCAAATCCATACAGACTGAATAATTTAATCTCACAAAAATATGAAGTATAAAGAATAATGTTTAGTTATATTTATGCTCTTTTTTTGAAAAATAAATGCTGTCCCCATAATATTTGAGTTGCTTTCTCTAGAACAGAGCAAATTGGATATTTGTAAAACTAATATAAATAGACACTGTATTTTAATTATGCTTTGTTGAATACATTTGAAAATAAATATACACTGATTAAAAAAGACCAAATTTTAAAGTATTTTGATTTCAAATTTTGGAAGACATTGCAAGCCAAAAAAATGTTTTTTTTTATTGGGGGGTGGGGGGGGGGGGAGGTAATTTCAATGAAGGATCTGAAAACAAGAAGCCTTTTTTTCCTAGACATTTTAAGTTTTGCCTCAAAAACATAGTCAATTGTCCTCAATGGAATGAGCTCAAAGAAAACCAAAAACAATAACATTTGAATGACATTTTAGTTGTGAATAATGCTGGCTAGTTTTGAAAATTATATTGGGTAAAGGGTTCACATGTGTGTACAGATATGTTATCTTAAGCCTGACTTCAGCCACTGATTGTTTTAATTATTGCCTAAGGCTTTTGTAAACTACCAACAAGTCAGTAACAGAGCAATTTATGCATTTATATTGAAGTGTGCTCTGTCTTCCATTAACAACCCTCCTCTTGTAACCTTAGTGTGGGGTCATAGCTTGGTCATATGACATATCTTGGTGTAAAGATTACAGTTTATGTCTGACAGAAGTTAAGCCATTAGGGGTGTTAACCTTCAAGATAAATTTACAGTAATTGCTGCTGTTCTCCAGAATAATCTTTTGCAATACTGTTGTAGCTCCATTGTAAATCTTGACCACTAAATGACCTTCTCTTTCATTTATTGATGTCTTTGTTGTGATGGTTATATTTTCTATACTTGGGTTTTATGGAGACATTCAGTTCAAAAGGAAATGAATAGTCCATGTATCATTCAAACACATTTTAATGTGCTCAATTAAACTCGGCCAAGCTAAACCCAATACATGGTATTTCCCTATCAATTCATTTTCAAGTATTTGAAGAGTTTTATTGAAATGGTGATGATCAGATATTTTTTGGCTGCAACTAAAATGTTAGCATTTTAACTCTTTACCCAACGAATCGCCCACATCCTCCCGCGTAATATGCAAATTCTGCAGTTGAAAAAAATATTATTTTTCAAAAAATTTCAACAAAACCATATCATGTGACCCCTCTTTGGAACGAGCTCGTCGAGCTCGTTCCAACGAGGGGGCCACATGATATGGTTTTGTTGAAATTTTTTGAAGAATTAAAAAAAATGGTATTTAAAATAATAAATTTTGATATCGTCTGTGTTGGGTAAAGGGTTAACCCTTTACCTAATGAATCAGACACATTCACCCACGTAATTTACATATTGAAAAGTTGGAGATAAAAAATTCAATAAGTTTCAACAAAACCATATCATGTGGCCTCCCTCAGTTGAATAAGCTTGATGCGCAATACGCCCTACAGTAATACACAGCACCACCATGAACCCATATGAGCAATTGGGATGAAGGGGGCATGGTGGTTCAGTAGGTAGTGGTGCAGGCTCCAAGCCGAGAGGTCCTCGATTTGAATCCCACCTGCAGCAACTGCAATGTGTCCTTGGGTAAGACACTTTACCCACATTGCCCATGTGGGGCCATGGTGGCATTGCGTACTAAGGCGTACTGCATGTCGATGGTGCACATGTCTTCAACCTATGCTAACCCTGCTTGAGTGGAGTTAGTATGTTGGGAAGCTGACAGTTGCTTGCCATTGCTCAAGGGTTCTCTCCGGGTACTCTGGCTTCCTTCACCCGTAAAAGTGTTATGATCATGTTTAGCCATTGTGCAGAAATATGACCTTAACCCTTTACCCAACGCATTGCCTGCATCCGCCCACGTAATATGCAAATTCAGCAGTTGAAAAAATATTATTTTTCAAAAAATTTCAACAAAACCATATCATGTGACCCCTCGTTGGAATGAGCTCGTCGAGGTCGTTCCAACGAGGGGTCACATGATATGGTTTTGTTGAAATTCTTTGAAAAATTTTAAAAAATTATATTTAGAATAATAAATTTTGATATCGTCTGCATCGGGTAAAGGGTTAACCACCAATAAATAAATAAATAAATAATTGAGATGAAGTTTCTTCCCCAAGGACACAATGCAGTTACCCCTGGCAGGGATTGAACCATGGTCCATTAATCCTCTGCACTCTGATGTCAAAATACCTAAGTTTTCAGCAGTGAATTTTTCCCCACAATGCAATTGAGAATTTAAAAAATTATATCTTGTTTGATAGAGCTCATTGAGCTCTGAGCTCATCGAGCTCTGTCAAACGAGATATAATTTGTTAAATTTTTCATGCCACATGAGCAGTATAAAGGCAATGACAAAAATTCTGAGTCACTGTGATCCTGTATATTTGTGTTGCTTTGCAAAGCAAAGTTTTACTTCCATATATGAACTACCATTATCAAAGTCTAACATTCTAATTGAGTTAAGTAAAGGGTTAATAATCTTCTTTGTTATGAAAATGAAGTCCAGTGTAATACTTTGAATATTTTGCTTGTAGAAGTATTGATGTTAATTTTCTCATTGTTACTCGAGAGATGGCCTGGATTCAGATTTGAGTAATAAAATACATGTGTGTTAACAAAATATTATTGAATAAATTACCTTAAAAAAGATCTGCAGACAAATTTGCAATAGATTTTTCAATAGAGAGCAAAATAAAAATTCTTGTCCCCCCCCCCCCCCCCCCCCCCCACACCCCCCACCCCCAGGAAATCTTAAAAATTCTTAATATGACTGCACGAAATGAAATAAAATTTCATACATTTGTTTATAACCACATAATACATGATGGGATTGATAGTGAGCTTGGTCCGATATTTTTATACCCCCAGTGGGGGTATATAGGATTTGCCATGTCCATCCATCCATCCATCCATCCATCCATCAGTCCGTCCGTCCATCCGCCCATCCTGAAATTCAGTCATGAATAACTTGTAAAGTACTTGGATGTGTGACTTGATATTTGGTATGCAAGTGTATCCTATTGTTGTATACCCATAGTGAAATGCAGATGTCATTCGAGATTTTATTGAGGGAGTCATTGCCCTTTAAGGACTTAGAATTTGTCTGCTTTGAAAGAGAACTCAATGGAATGACTTCATATTTGATGTGCAACTCTATCTTATTGATGTCTACCCACAATACAAGGTCTCCATCCATCCATCCATCCATCCATCCATCCATCCATCCATCCATCCATCCATCCATCCATCCATCCACATCCATCCATCCATCCATCCATCCATCCATCCATCCATCCATCCATCCATCCATCCATCCATCCATCCATCCCGAAATTCCATTATGAATAACTTGTAAAGTACTTGGTTGAGTGACTTGATATTTGATATGCAAGTGTATCCTATTGCTGTATACCTATAGTGAAATGCAGGTGTCATTCGAGATTTTATTGCCAGAGTCATTGCCCATCCATCCATCCATCCATCCATCCATCCATCCATCCATCCATCCAACCGTCCATTCATCCTGATATTCAGTCATGAATAACTTGTAAAGCACTTGGTTGAGTGACTTGACATTTGGGATGCAAGTGTATCCTATTGCTGTATACCCATAGTGAAGTGCAGGTGTCATTCGAGATTTTATTGCCAGAGTCATTGCCCTTTATGCACTTAGAATTTGTATATGCCAAAAACTGTATCACCTATTGTCAGACTTGCATTGTTAAATAAGCGGGAGTATCTTTTTGTGTCACCATCTGGTGACACTTTATTTTCCTTTCCTTTTCTGAGTATCAAAATGAAGCACTTATACAATGTGCTAACATATTTTTAAAAATCGACTTGATAGCAATCTTTATTTTGGTTGACACGCACATTGCGGAGGTATTTCATTAGCTGTGCTTACAAACAGGTCTACTTTGACAGAGTTATGGCCCTTTCAGACTTAGAAGACATGTTGATATTGATTTCTGGATGATGACTTTTGTTTGGTAACTTGAATTATAGGTGTCCGATTTCAATCAAACTTGGAATGTAGCTTACTGTAAACAAGGTACCAGACAGGTTTGATTTTGAATGTGGTGCGATAATTTTTAGCTCAAGTTGACAACGTCAAGTATGAGCTATTGGGATGGGTTGTGATTTGTCATCTGCCCGTACATCTGTATGTCCATATGTCTGTCCATCCACAATCCTGCACATCCTACAGGCCACAGCACTGATCAGTTCCAAATTTCATATGTGGCACTGTCTAGATGGGAGCTATCCATGTTTTTTAAATTTTGTTTCGCAAATGCGCAATGCGACAAGGTCAGCATCAGTCAGACGTTGTACATTTCATTTCTAAAAGACAAAGTGTTCAACTTCAATCAAGTGTTTGCCGGCGTTGATCAACATATTAGTCAGTGATGACAGATAAAAGAGAATGACGAAAGGCCACAAAATCCCTGAAAGGAGAGAATCAGGAGATGCAGTATTTTGTCTCCAAGTTGGAGCATTAACCCCCATGATACAGAGTCTCATAGTGTTATATTTTATTCACAGAATTTTTCACCTTTGCTACCTTTGCAGTAGCTTTCTTATTACTCGATTGTCTGTCAAATTTGATCTCCACGCGAAGAGAAATGTTTTTGTTTTTTTTTTCTCAACAAGGTTACTGGTTATGATACCTTGACCTAACACTGTCATACATTCAGCTTTTAATTCAGAAAGTGCCGCGAGGGCAAGGCCCATGAGTGAAGTTGTGCACCGGTGACCAGAATCTTGCATATTATTGCGAGGGATTACAGGGTATCTTGGAAATATTGATACATTTTATGAGCCATCTAGCGAATCGAGCCATAATTCTGGAAGTGCCGATATGGTACCGAGTAGATGGGAGCTTCAATTTCTTTCAAATTTTGTTGAAAAGCTTGGCCGCCAGTGGCCATCTTGAATTTGGATATAAATTGTCCAACAATTCCTTTAGCACACCTTACATGTCGCAGCTCTCACCCGCTCAGACCCAAATTTCACATGTAGCTTTGGGGTAACGTCTAGATGGGAGCTATCAAATTTTTCCGAATTTCATTAAAAAACATCTTAGATTTGGCATATAAATTGTCAACAATTCCATTAGCAGACCCTTCAGGCCACACCTCTCGACCAATCTTTTTCAAATTTTATATGTAACTTTGGTATGATATCTAGATGGGAGCTATCAAATTTTTCTGAATTTTGTTGAAAAACATGGCTGGCAGTGGCCATCTTGATATTGACATATAAATTGTCAACAATTCCATTAGCAGACCTTTCAGGTCACGCCTCTCACCCGATCTTTTTCAAATTTTATAAGTAACTTTGGTATAATGTCCAGATGGGAGTTATCAGATTTTTCTGCATTCCGTTGAAAAAGATAGCCGCCACCGGTCATCTCATTTGTACACCCAACTGGCCCCATCCAACACCCGATTTTTTTCAGATTTCATATGTAGCTTTGGTATGATCTCTTTTCTGTAGAAACTTGAGTGAATGACATGGCATTACTGGATCTTTCTATTTAGTTCAGTCCCTTCTTGGACAAGTTGAGCTGCAGTGTCATTGACACTTTCATTATCTGAGTTATGGCCCCTTTTTGGACTTTGTTAACCACTAAAATACAGTTTTTCATAAAGCGGCCTGTAGGGTGTGCTAAAGGAAGTAGGCCACCAAATGTGTCCATGGGGCATTAGTGTTCCATGGACACATATGGTGGCCTGCTTTATTGGTGCTATGGTTTAATGGAGATAAGATAAGATATTTATTAATTCAATATCAACAAAGAAAAATTACTAGAAACTCATGCTTGGCAGGGGGGGAGGTTGGGACTGGGATATAGCGACCCTTGGCATTCGGGAGCATCTGTTGGCTGGGACAACTTATTGCCCTTGTTGTTGTGGGAACAAGATTATTTTCTTGCGAGAAGAGAACAAGATATTATGTTGTGGGAACAAGATATCTTCCTCATGGGCACAAGATATTATGTGGCAACAAGATATTTTTTCTTGTTGGAACAAGCTATTACTTTGTGGGTACAAGATGCTATGTTGTGGGAACAAACCAATTTGCTGTTGGAAGAAGATATTATGTTGTGGGAACAAGATATTTTCTGCTTGGCCTCAGTCAGTCAGCATCGTTTTCACATGTCAAAGTTTCTATCATATTTATTACACATCAAAATTTGGAAAAAAATCACTTGAGTCAATATATTCATCTTAACAGTGAGACATATTTCACCCAATACATATTTCCTGAAGCCTGTACTGCCCAATCCAGTTGTAAAAGATTTCATTTCCTATACAGTGTTGGAATTGGTTGTAGTAAAGGAATTCAACTAATAATAATAACACTTTGGCCGGCCGCTGGTTTGTTGCGGTTCTCGGATGAGAAGGCCTTGCTTACCCCTGTACTCCCAACTGCCTCCCTGTTCCCACGCTTCTTCTCTCCTCCCAACACTCGGAGACGAACTGCTTGATGACATCCCTTGCCCCATTCTTCCCAATCTCTCCGATTAGCATATTAACCCTCTAATCAAACTGCGTTTCAGTCATGTATTGAATAATTTAAATACCCATTGTCTGATTGGTCACTGACATGCCTTCAATTTATGATGTGGGAAAATTCCCAAATGTACTTTAAGCTGGATATATCAAGGTACATTTTGTAGTTTTGATACTTGCCATTGCGATTAAATAAAACACAACGCATTTTATATATTTGTAACTTTATTTAATTCTGTAAAATCACATAAATATCTGACTGTATACAGTAATAAATAAGCAAAGAGAAAAGTACAGCTGTTCGGTATTTTATACAGCCTTTTTATAGATTGAAAATATCCAAAACGGACATTGCCAAATTTGTATTAATTTACATTTATACCAGTTGCATTATCTAGTTAACCCTTTACCCAACGTAACGGCCAAAACCGGCCAGCGCTATTCTCAAAAATCGCCAATTAATTTTCAAAATATTTTCATTTTTTTCTCAAAAACATAGGTTATGACCCCTCGTTGGAACGAGCTCGTCGAGCTCGTTCCAACAAGGGGTCATAACCTATGTTTTTGAGACAAAAAATGAAAAAAAATAGTTATTCAAGAATTTTTTTGCAAGTGTCGTCTGCTTTTCATGTTAGGTAAAGGGTTAACATGTTTTAAGGCTTGAATAAGAATCACTTAATATGCCAATTATGCCAGAAAGAATGTGTGTTAAAATAAATGAGTGCAGGGATATCGTAATATGAAATTCTGAATCTTCTGTATACAGCATAGTCACTTGTTTACAGTGGAAAAACAGCTGACATCCTCCTTCAAATTAAGTTTGATGCAAATGTAGTGGTTAATCAGTAATTATTTGAGTAATAGCAAACAGCTACTGGTTACAAAATTTACTAACCATTTTAGCACTAATTCTGAGAGGTTTTCAGCTGTTTTTGAAAAAATAACAATATTTGAATAGTAACTTTTGTTTGTAGCTCTGTGTGTATATTGTCCATTTTGGGATGGTTTTCCTCAACTGATTGTTTTTTTTTTTTAGAAGTAAGCCTTTCAATAAAAATTGCATTTGATAAAATGGATGTCATTTACTGAAAATTATTTCGTACTGGGAAAGTGCAATTTTGCCTCAATTTGCAAAGTAAAGTATTGATGTTCTGCTTAACTGGTAGATTGCTAAATTATTCTCGGTCAATAAAATTTGTTCAGATCACTTTGCCTTGTTATAATCTATTGAAGATTGCCTCTAGGCACTTCCCCATATATAGTAACAAGGCAATTACATACAAAGTAAATAACTTCACAAAAAGATAATGTGAGGCACATCCAATGGACCATAGAATACAATGTCTTTATGTTGTGGACCATAGAATATAATGACTTTATGTTGTGTAACCTATACTCCAGAAAAAAAGCTCAAATGAGGGCTTTTAACACTTAACCAGTTAAAAATATGCATTATATTTTGTTTTTCATTAGATGGAGACCCTAACTAGAGCTGAAAATGTTAAAGGGTTTTCTTGATCGATTAATCACATAGATAAACCCATGTGTGAACAAGCCATGGGGGCAGGGGCAGTTGCCCCCCCTGGATTTGGGCAAACCAGCTTTAAAAATCGACAGAGAGAGGGAGGGGGTCATGTATATTTGTATTCCATCCATGCAGGATTTTGGGCAAATCAAAAGGTTTGCCTCCCTATATCACAAAAGCCCTGTACGCCCATGGATAAACCTTGGTTAACCGATTAATCACTTTACCTTATAGGTAGCTGAATAATTGCTGTATCGTTGATGATTTATAGCATTAACCCTTTACCCAAGGTAAAGGACAAAATCGGCCAGCTCTAAATACAAAAATCTCCATTCATATTTTATTATGTTTTCAATTTTTTTTTCCAAAACATAGCTGATTATTCCTCATTGGAATGAGCACTTTGAGCTCATTCCAATGAGGGATCATAAGCTATGTTTTTGAGACAAAAACTGAAAATATTTAGTAATTCAAGAATCTATTTTGCAAGTGTCATCTTCTGCCCACATTGGGTAAAGGTTAACTTAAGAATGACCAGTTCCAGCTACTGATACAGTATAATGATCATGCAAGTGAACAAGTATGTCATCGCGTAACTTGCATGCTTTGGTTTTGTCATGGGTACCCACAGGCATGTAAACCCAACACCTAACCATGCTACCACCAGGGCATACTTGTTGTACTGACACATCTAGTTGGTTGAGTTGTGTGAACAACTGAGACCTATGGTTTGGCGATAGTTGGTGTGTGTCCAGGCAGGCATCCTTGCACTGTTAGCGTAATAACTTGAACAAACATTCTCCGATTTGACTAATATTTGCCATATAGGTCTTTTGCAATAATATCTCAATCAAGTTTGAAAACTCGCCCACCCCGATTTTTCATTACACAGTTATGGGCCTAATTCATGTTTTTTTTCAAATTTTGAGCTCCTTAGCACAATAACTTGATCAAACATTCTCCGATTTGACTAATATTTGCCATACAGGTCTTTTGTAATAATATCTCAATCAAGAAAACTTGCCACTGCCAGATTTTTCGTTGCAGAATTATGTGTCTCAATTCATCAGTTTTTACAAATTTGAGCTCGTTAGCATGATAACTTGAGCAAACATTATCCGATTTGACTAATATTTGCCTTACAGGTCTTTAGCAATAATATCTCAATCAAGAAAGAAAAGTTGCCCGGCCCAATTTTTAATTGCAGAGTTATGGGCCTTAATTTGTCAATTTATATTAATTTTGAGCTCGTTAGCGCAATAACTTGAACAAATGTTCTCTGTTTTTTTTGTGATAGAAACTGAAAGTCAGTTAACCAAATATGGGCCTTTTGATTCCTTCAATTTTGAGCAAGTATTCAGTTTTTTCTTTGAGTAAAAGACTGCTAAACCAAACTGTATCATTCACAGGTTTGAGTCAAGTTCTCTTTTACTTTTCAATAAATTATTCATTATTGATTCACTGGAAAAACTGTCAAGGGGGAAATTATAACAGAAGGGAACTATTGATGCACAGCACATATGGTTTTTTGTGTTGTAGTTTTTCATCTTACAACAAAGAAAGCAGAGATTTTTTTTTATTTATTGGAAAATAATCAGTGTTTGTTTTCATTTTTTACTCAGTGGAAAAAAGTCTAATAGAATAACCCTTTTAATATGATTTGATATAGCCTTAGATGCTTATGTGGCATTAAGCTCTAATAAATAAATATAAATACCATACTTTCAGTACCAATATGATGTCAGAAGTCAAAGTCAACATTGTAACATTGTGAGTTGGTTTCAGCAGTAGAGTTGAATTCATCTTCTTTTATATTTCATTAACTGTTTACCTGATCAGTGTTTCTGCCAGGGAAAAAATAGTGGGTCTGGTAGGATATAGCACCCAGCCGTAGTCACAACCAGTTTGTTGTAAAGGAAGGTGGGTGGGTTTTGGGGGGGGGAGGGGGGGGGGGGCTTTTTTGTTGTTTTCATGTTAAGTTCCATACAAAAGTCACTTGCCCCCGATTTGAATGTTCATTGAAAAACTTCTCTAACTAATTCATGATGTGCATATTGAGGGCACATATTTCATGGGGCAACCTTATTTCCAAATTACTTTGATGTACTGATTGCTCTGATCAGTACATCAATGATTGATGTTGGAATTCTAGAAGCTTTCAGATTACCTTTGCAGAGATTTAGGATTACCGTAATCTTTGCCACCTTCTGTGTATGACAATTTGGCACCAACTGTTTATTCCTCAATATATGCTACATCTCATGAACCAATGTCTTGAGAGTTCACCCGTGGACAAATTTTTACGTTTTTGGCTGTGATATCACCACAAAAAATAACAAGCTTAATTCAATATTTTTCTAACACAGACCTGGCATTCTTTAAAATGCAGGAGGGCTAAAATCGCACCCCTCGCGTGGCCTGGTTTGAACAATTAGCTCTCCTCAAGCTTACAAAAGCTAAAAGCTGCAAATTGAAGTTTCACTATTACTACTATGAATTCTGCCTACTGTGCTTTGTACATTTTATTTGATGCTGCTAACAAGGTAGTCTCTGTGAGACGGCTACATTGGCCTTGCCGGAGGTATGGGAGGGACACTGTGGCCATCTTACAGAGACCACTAACATCGCAGAGATCTGAAAAGGCTGTTATGGTAATTATTTTTTTTTAAGGCCAGGAGAGCTAGTTTTTGCCCTTCCTAATTTTTTCAGAAGAGCAGTAGGCAAGAGAATAAATCGCTCTCCCGAAAATGCCAGGCCTGCTAACAACAACAGTTTCTGGCAAGGGGAATGGGTCCAATTACTGGGCCTAAAACCAGCCAAGCGGAAACACTGAAATGCAAATTGCAGATGACAATTTAAAAAAAAAAACCAACATTTTAAAATAATTAAACATTTTCTTTTTTGCCTCAGAAACCTAGCTTTTGACCAAGCACATTCCAATGGGGGGCTACAAGCAATGTTTTTAACCCTTTACCCAATGCAGACGATATCAAAATTTATTATTTTAAATATAATTTTTTATTTTTTTTTAAAAATGTCAACAAAACCATATCATGTGACCCCTCATTGGAACGAGCTCAATGAGCTCGTACCAAAGAGGGGTCACATGATATGGTTTTGTTTTCATTTTTCAAAAAATAAAATTTTTTCAGCTGCTGAATTTGCATATTATGCGGGAGGAATGCGGGCTAAAATTTCATAGTTATATAGTCATAGTATCCATATTGAAGAAAAAATATTCCATTGAAATTTTGAATATTAACTTGCATTCATCTACAGCCATTCCGATGACCATTTCCTAAGTGTTGATCTACAGCCATTCCGATGGCCATTTCCTGAGTGTTGATAGCTGCATCATATAAAATTAGCAAATAACATATTCAAACATTTGCACCGTTACTGTAACATGGGTGTGACTGGTGAATTCAATTTATACGATAAAGTTCACATATTGGGATATTATAGTCAAGTGTTCAGCACTTGTATGAGATATCTCTGTTGTGTTGTTTTTTATGCAAATGCAAGTGCGAAAGTATGGCGACTGAAATAATTCTCAAAGTGACCAAAGAAGAATTTTAGTTTTCACATTGTTGACTTTTTCATTGATTTCTATGAAATTCCATCAGTTTCCATGAAATTCCACCAATTTCCATGAAATTCCATCAATTTCCATGAAATTCCTCCAATTTCCATGAAATTCCTCATTTTCCATTGAATTCCATCAATTTCCATGGAATGCCATGGATTTCTGTGGAATTCCATGGATTCTATAATTCTCAAGATTTAGCTGATATTCATGGAAAGACGTCCCAATACTCCATGGTTTTCCATGAGATGTTGGAAGTTTATTTACTTTTGTATTGTTTGCCATGGATTTCCATCAAATTCCATGAAAATTTAAGTTTGCCATGGAGTTCCATGGATTTTGATGGAAATTTATATTTTTCATAATGCAACTGTGAGGGATGGAATTCCATTCCAATACTCCATGGCATATTTTGGATTTCCATGGCATTCCATGGAGAATCTGCAGATGGGAAAGTCTGAGATAAGCAGTCTAGAACACTAAGACTTATTTCATGAGACAGTGATGTGGTGTTGTATGACATATTGTTGGAGAAGCTCTTTCCAACAGTGTTTCACATCACAGAATTTCATTGCAATAGTCAAAGAACCCCCAATTTTCAGCATAATAAAGTAGATCACTGTTGTGGAAAAGATTACAATATTTTTTATTCAGTTAACCCTTTGCCCAATGCATAGGACATCAAAATTTATTATTTTAAATTTGTATTTTTAAAATTTTCCACAAAATGTCAACAAAACCATATCATGTGACTCTCATTGGAATGAGCCCAGGGTATATGATGTTCTTCAAGTTTTTTGAAAAATATTTTTCATTTCGTCTGATTAATTTGTAAATCATACAGATGGATGTTGTTGATTCATTATGTAAAGGATTAAAAGAGATTTACTCTAATCATTATTTTGAATAGCATGTCAAATTTATACTGAAGGTATGGTATTTATATTTATTAGAGCTTAATGCCACATTTGCATCCAATGCTATATTGTAGTGATAAAAATGTAGGCTATATTGTGTAGTGTTTCAATAATATATGCAATTAACAGGGTTATTCTGTCAGACAATATCCATTTAGTGGAGATGATTATTAACTCTTTGCATGTTGCTGGCAGATATTCCTGCCCAGCACAATTTGATATTTGGTATACAGCATTAAGGGGTGGATCTGCTTCAAGTTTGTTCAAATCGGCCCCCTGGATTCATATTTGGGCTCACTATAGAAGCTCGAATTCGAACTTAGTGCATTTCAGGCAAATTTCTTAAAAAATCTTCTTCTCCAGATCCAGCAGGCAGAATCTTTTGATATTTGGTATGTAACATTGTGGGGTGGATCTGATTCAAGTTTGTTCAAATCGGCCCCCTGGGTTCATATTTGGGCTTAATATAGGAGCCCGAATTTGAACTTAGTGCATTTCAAGCAAATTTCTTCTCAAAATCCAGCAGGTAGAATCTTTTGATATTGGGTATGCAGCATACTTAGGGGAGTGAGATTCAAGTTGTTCCAGCCAAGTCCCTAGGTTCATATTTGGGCTCACTGTGGTAGCCCGAATTATAACTTAGTTAAAAATGAGGAATTTTCTTTAAAAATCTTCTTCTTCAGATCCAGCAGTCGGAATGTTTTGATATTTGGAATGCAGCATCCTTAGGGGGGTGAGATTCAAGTTTGTTCAAGCCATGTCCCTAGATTCATATTTGGGCTTACTGTGGGAGCCCGAATGATAACTTAGTTCAAAATGAGGAATTTTCTTTAAAAATCTTCTTCTTCAGATCCAGCAGTCGGAATGTTTTGATATTTGGTATGCAGCATCCTTAGGGGGGGTGAGATTCAAGTTTGTTCAAGCCATAAATATGATATAACCTTTTCATCATGTTTTAAATTGTCTGCTTATTTAGAATCCTATTGTATAATTATGAAAGAGAAGTCAGTAAATGTTTTTGCACTTGTAACACAATCTCATTTGGATTGGTTTACAAATATACTTTCTTTGCACACTAGTGTTGAAATTTTAGAATTTGAAGCTGACACTTTTTCCTATAATGTTGCTAGGAATTTAACCAGTTCAATCTTGTTTGAGAGAGCTCTGTGGGCACTGTCAAACAAGGCTCAGTTGGTTAGATCCCAGTTGCATTATATGAATAATCTTCTGATTCAAATTGTGATTTTTTTTTACATCTGGATCGATAAATATAAAAAATAACAAAAGGAGAAGATTATTACGGGTGGGGAGCTGGTAGTGGTTAACTCTTTTTTGAAACAAAGCTCTCAGGTTTGTATTTAACCCTTTACCTTGCAAATTGGTGGCTTCTATCTCCTGTAATTGTCCTCCGAAAATTTGAAAATTTTTTTTAGGGGATTATAGAAATCAGCGGTATCTGTCCGTCCGTCCATCTGTGCATCCGTGCATGCGTCCGTCCGTCCGTCCGTCTGTCTAAGCATCCATCCTGCTTGGTGTCCCCATGATAACTCCAGTTTGGATCATTTGATTGGAAACAATTTTGGTATTTGACCTTCTTAGCCCAAACCACAGGTCAAGTTCGAATATGGGTTCAGCCAGATTATTTTTATTAGAGTTATGCCCCTTTTTCCACTTAGAAATTTTAATATTTGCTGTGTCCAGATGATAACTCCAGTTAGGATTATTTGATCAGAAAGAATGTAGGTATGTGACTTTCTGGGGTAAAAATACAGGTCAAGTTCGAGTATGGGTTCGGACCGATCATTTTTATTAGAGTTATACTCCTTTTTCGACTTGGAAATTTCAAGATTTGCGGTGTCCGGATGATAACTCCAGTTAGGATTATTTGATCGAAAAGAATTTTAGTATGTGACTTTCTGAGGTAAAAATACAGGTCAAGTTCGAATTTGGGTTCGGACCGATCATTTTTACTAGAGTTATGTCCCTTTTTCGACTCTTTTTTTTAAATTTCAACAAAACCATATGTGACCTCTCATTGGGATGTGCTCATGTTTTTGTTGAATGTTTTGTAAAAATGAAGTCCTGATGGCTTTAACTTTCATATAAGGGTTTTTTTTCTATGAAATGTGTACTAGTTACACTCACAAGAGTATAACAGTACTCACAAATTCTAAATTATTTAAGTAAGAACTGAAAATTGATTCTCGCAACAGGAGTTTACAAGAATCAAAATTGATTCTCGTAAATCTTAAATATTGCAGCCTTAATTTACATTGTGAGGAAGATGAATTTAAATTGTCATCTTCAAGTAATGTTCGGTGAAGAAAGGTGAGAATGGCCACGAATCCAATGGGGCAAACTTGAAGTCTTTATTTTAACTGGTAGAGTGCTGAATTGTGTCTCCCATTCACCAAATTCTTCTCCTTCTCTTTGTTGTTGTTGTTCTTCTTCTCATACAACTATGTCCAGGCCAGAACTTTTTTATCTTTTGACCTAGATATGATATTTAGCATGTGGGTGTATCTCCATGAGACGATGTGTCTTGTACCATCATGAACCACATATGACCTTGACCTTTGACCTCAAGGTCAAATTACTGATTTTTCAGCAAGTAAGCTTGTCCGGGCAGAACTTATGTATCTTTTCACCTCGGCTTATGATATTTTGCATGTGGGTGTATCACGATGAGGCGATGTGTTGCGTACTATCATGACCCACATATGACCTTGATCTTTGACCTCAAGGTTAAATTATTGGATTGATTTGTTTTTTTATCTTTTGACCTAAGTTTATGATATTTGGCATGTGGATATATCACAATGAGATGTTGCACCATCATGACCCACATATGACCTTGACCTTTGACCTCAATCCACATATGACATTGACCTTTGACCTCAAGGTCAAATTACTGATTTTTTGGCAAGTAAGCTTGTCTGGGCTTATTTACCTTTTCATTTTGCCTTATGATATTAGGCATGTGGGTGTATCACAATGAGACGATGTGTCGCAGACTATCATGACCAACTTATGACCTTGACCTTTGACCTCAAGGTCAAATTATAGTTTGTTTTTTTCTTTTGACCTAGGCTTATGATATTTGGCATGTGGGTATATCACCATGAGATGATGTACCATCATGACCCACTTATGACATTGACTCTTGACCTCGACCCACATATGACCTTGACCTTTGACTTCCAGGTCAAATTAATGATTTTTTTTAATCTTTTGACCAAGGCTTATGATATGTGGCATGTGGGGTGTATCACCATGAGACAATGTGCCGCATACTATCATGACCCACATATGACCTTGATCTTTGACCTCAAGGTTAAATTATTGGATTGATTTGTTTTTTATCTTTTGACGTAAGTTTATGATATTTGGCATGTGGGTATATCACAATGAGATGTTGCACCATCATGACCCACATATGACCTTGACCTTTGACCTCAATCCACATATGACCTTGACCTTTGACCCCAAGGTCAAATTATTGATTTTTTTATCTTTTGACCTAAGCTTGTGATATTTGGCACGCAGGTGTATCACCATGAGACAATGTACCATCATGACCCACATATGACATTGACCTTTGACCTCAAGGTAAAATTGCTGATTTTTGGCAAGTAGGCTTGTCCGGACAAGAACTTATTTACCTTTTCATCTTGGCTTATCATATTTGACATGGGAGTGTATCACCATAAGACGATGTGTTGCGTACCTTCAGGACCGATATATCACATTGACCTTTGACCTCAAGGTCAAATTGCAAATTTTTACAAGTACGCTTGTCAGGTCCAGAACTTTTTTACCTTTTCACCTCGGTCTATGATATTAGGCATGTGCATGTATCACCATGAGACAATATGTCACGTACCATCATGATCCACATATGACTTTGACCTTTGACCTCAAGGTCACCTTATTGACTTTTTTTTTAATCTTTTGATTTAGGCATATGTTTTTTAGAATGGAGTGTATCACCAAAAGCCGATGTGTCACATATCATCATGACCTACCTTGACTGATTTCAAGGTCAAATTATCGATTTTTTTTATCTTTTCACCTAGGCTTATGATATTTGGCATGTGGGTGTATCAACATAAGGAAACATTATATCATGTGCTGTTGTGATGACAGATAACCTTGATCTTTGTCATCAAAGTCAATTTATTGAATTGTTCAGCTAGTTTTATGATATTTGGCATATGAATGCAACAGCCAGGCTGATGTGTCACATTGTATCTTGAACTTCCATGACCTTGACATTTGACCTTTAGTTTGTTCTGTGTTAGTCGTAAGTTGGAAGCATGGAACTAATCGAAGGGGAGACATGTGTTTTAGTTCACTAAGACAGTTCCCTCTAGTTATTTTTAGAATGCGATTTGTAACATGAGGATTTTTTTTTAAGATTCTTTTGCTGCAAGTAAGGGAAGCATTCGTGTGCAAGATTTTGGATATAAATAATTGATTTGTTGCAATTTATTGGAAGTGCCTGTTGGCACTCTCCAATAAATTGTAACCAAACAAGTTTCTATAAAACATTTTTCTACTGCTGAGAAAACATCAGGCTAATGCATACGGTATATATGGACATTACCATCATGAGCTGATATGGACGCAGTCACGTTTTAGTGGAGAGAGTTATAACCCTTTACCCACTGCAGATGATTTAAAAAAAATTTATTTTAAATATCATTTTTTAAATTTTTTCAAAACATTTCAACAAAACCATATCATGTGACCCCCCCCCCCCCCCCCCCCCCCTTTGGAACGAGCTCAATGAGCTCGTTCCAAAGAGGGCTTACATGATATGGTTTTGTTGAAATGTTCCGAAAAATAACATTTTTTTAGCTGCTGAATTTGCATATTACGCAGACGGATGCGGGCAATTCGTTGGGTAAAGGGCTAATTGAGTTATTTTGTTGATTCAGCAGTTCGTACTCTATGTTTCTTATGTCTGTTGTTTGGGATTATAGCACTGGATCTGTTCTGAGGTTTATGTATTTAAAAGGATAATTGTATAACTTTTATTCTTCAGTTTCCCAGACAGTTTGCATAACTTCGAGTTAATATGACCAACTTTATGATCTACTTTCACTGAGTTCAATTGGTGTTTTTCATGAATGTTACCTTTGAGTGATTACCTGTGTGAAAGTACAACTCAACTCAACTCTAGTGTTATTTAACGGTACCTGGGATGCCAGTACTATTCAGTACTATTCAACAGTAACAATATTAACGGTATCTGTTGATTGTGTTGCATTCAGATCAATATTTCATCGTTTATTGTTTCACAGGTGAATCCAGTGAACCCAATTTGATCTGTTAACCATATAACAATACAATACAACAAGCAGTCTGATGTATCGTCTGTTACCAGGGACTTTCAACTTGATGTTAACTCTTCGTCGGCATTTGAATTAATTTTCGACAAACATGTCAAATTTCTAATATTTTCTGACTTCTATGCTTACTACTTGTTGCACTCAAATGTTTGGGAAAAAAGGTGTTGTGCAGCCTAGGAAGGGAAGAGGAGAAGATCAGTCATTATCACATAAAGAGAGTGTATCTGGTCAGAATGTTAAAGCTGGTAAAAGAAATCACCCGGAAGATAGCTTCAGTAGCGAGAGCTCTGTTTCCTTCAACAAAAACGTATTCCAGGATCTCCATGAACTTGGGGTTTAGGTAAAATCTATGGCTGATATGATTAGTACTCTTCCAAATAAAAATGATGTCTGTGATATCATTAACCCTCTTATCAAAGAGCAACTATGTAATCTAAAAGAAGAAATTCAAAATAATTTTAACGAAAAGATCCAATCTCTGGAAAATAAGGTAGAAGAAAGTTTGATGGAAAATTCTCTCCTTAGAGATGAAGTTGAAAACTACAAAACAGAAAACCTAAAACTAAAGCATGAATTAAATAAATTAAAATCTGATTCCAAACAAATACAACAAACTTTAAACAGAAATTAACAATATTCTGGGAAAATTAACATAAAAATTCTGGACTTGGAGGAGAAAGAAAATGAGAATGTCATGGAAGAAATATGTGGTATCTTCAACAAAAGCAGAATTGATTTAACCATCACACTGAGTGACATCCTCGCAGCCCATCGATTGCCATCCCAAACTGCCAGTGGTCCTCGGCCCTGCACAGTAAAATTTCTGAGGTCTGAAACCAGAGATAAGGTTATGAGGAACAAAAATAATTTCCAATATACTGGCAAAGACAGATTGAAGAAAAAAATTAAAATAAAAGTCGACATCACCAAAGCCAATGCAGAACTCATGACCGACTTATTCCGACATGTTGGAGTAGACTTTGCCTACCATAGAAATGGATAAATCTGGGGAAAACTTCACTCAGGTCGTCACCTGAAATTTGATATTTTCAAAGATATTGAATCTATTATCTATGATGCAGAAGCCAAGAATAATTAATGTAATATTTGTGTAATAGCATAACATTTGATCTAACTATATGCCGACTTATCAACATTAACAATTAAGTCGTTCTATGAGCTCCCCCAAAGTCACCAGTACAACTACCCACTAACTTCACACCAAAACTAAGACGTATAACTGTCCTATTTTGCTACAGGTACTCATGTGAAAAGGATGTGACTTGTGTCAAATATACAGACATGTTTGTCCTCAATCTGCTCAACAAGGCTGTTTGAATGTCACTCATGACTTTTAAACTGTCAAACCCTCATGTCATGGAAGTGAGGTCCATGAGCCTGCACCTATGCCATCATACCCTCTGTTGTCCCAAACAGCCATATACAACTGTTAAATAGATCCCGTCCCTTACACTTCTCTCCCTTCCAATCAAACTGACAAACTTGCATGTCATCGGAGTGAGCTCTGTGAGCTTGCTACATGGACATCTGTGTTTGCCGATCTAAGTGATCAGGCATAAGTGTTGTTCGGAGTCTTTGTGTTCTTCACTTCCCTTTACATTTGTGATTCGCATCATCTAAACTCATGTAGCAGCATTTCCTCAAAGTGAGCCTTGCCGGCTCGCCCAAAGCCATCCATATTCTGAGTGGTTGAACTGTCAGATATAACTGTTATCTGATGTCAGATGTAATTGTCATTATTCAATGTGAAATAGACCCCCCCCCCCCCCCCCCTCTTACACTTCAGTTTCGAATTGCTAGATGTAACTGTGTTATTCGATGCCTTAACATTCATACATAAGCTGTTCAAAACTGTCAGATGCAATTGTTTTTATTTAATGTGAACTATATTCCTCACCCCACACCTTACATTTCTTTTCGCATCATCTAAACTTATTTAACATTCTTATTTTGAGTGGTCTAACTGAGATATAACTGTTATCTGGTGCCGGATGTAATTGTCAATATTTAATGTGAAATAGAACCCCCCCCCCCCCTTTACACTTCAGTTTCGGACTGCTAGATGTAACTGTGTTTTTCAATGCCTTAACATTCATGCATAGGCTGTTCAAAACTGTCTGATACAATTGTTTTTATTATGCCCCCCCCGACTTAGGTCGGGTGGCATATAGCGATTGAAGTGTGTGTGTGTCCATCCATGTGTGCGTGTGTGTGTCTGAGCCAATAACTCGAAAACTGTTAGGGCCACAGTCATCAAACTTCAAACAATTATAAAGGACCATGGGAGGACGTGTCACACACCATAGCCAGGTTCGTACCTTCAAGGTCAAGGTCACACTAAAAATCGGTCAATATTCGTGTCTCAGCCATAACTCAGAAACGAATCATAGTACAATTGTTAAACTTTTTACAAATGTTAAGGACAGTCAGAAGGTGTGTCGCCTGTAATAGTTTCCGCCGCATCTGAAAGGTGAAGGTCACAGGGGGGGGGGGCATGTGTTACCTTAGTAACATTCTTCTTGTTTAATATGAAATATACTGCCCCCCTCCCTCCCCCCCCCCCCAAACACACACACACACATTTCTTTCTCTTACCAATCAACCTCCTTTTACATTTGCGATTTGCATCATGTAACTCATGTAACAGCATTTCTTCAACGTGAACTCCACCAGATCGCCCAAACTATCCATATTCTGAGTGGTCAACCTGTCAGATATAACTGTTATCTGCTGCCGGATGTAATTGTTATTATTCAGTGTGAAATCCCCCCCCCCCCTCAATTATACTTCAGTGTTCAATCTACTAGATGTAACTGTTTTTCGATGCCTTAACATTCATATTTAAGCTTAGATCATTCAGGTAGTAATAGTGCCACCTTTACCATTTAAACTTATAAACCTGCATATCATTGAAGTGGGCCCTATCAGCTCGTTCCAGGGCCACATACATCTGTATGTTAAATAGCCTGATAAAAATGGATATATTGATGACTTGGCATCTATAAACTACCTTGACTCTTACATTAAAGTATCAAATGGTAACATAACCATAACCTAGCAGTTTTTACCACAAACTGGCAAACCTGCATACCACTGAAATGAGCTCTATGACGTCGCTCTAGTGATATCTGTATTTGAGTGTCGAAAATGTCAGATATAAGAGTTACGTTAAAGTCAAATAGACCTCCCGATCATATTTCTTTATCCATTCATTCAAACTAATAAACCTGTTTTCCACAATACTGGTCACCAATAATCCCTTGAACACTGGTGGTATCTTCCAAGTCAGCTCAATGGTAGCAATTGGAAGATTCCATACTCAATATTTGTGGGTTAGACCAATTGGTATTCTTAGCTTGCAATCCTGGGGCAGCACATTGGGAATATTGATTGGCCAACCCTACACATTCACTCAGCATTCCTCCTACGTAATGAAATTTTTCGTATCTTGTTCTCCCGTGTTCAAAGGGTTAATTAGGAATCAAACGTGACATCCGAACTAATTCGAGGTGACAAGTGTTGTTGTCCATAAAGGTATTTGACCATCACAAACTGCTGAACCCGATTGAACAAATCTATTGTCGCTATTAATCCATTACTCAATTGTATACTCTGATGGTTATATTCTCCTCTGTATGATATTCCATATATCCATTTGCAGCTACGTAATGCTGTGTCCAATTATATTCTTCAACATCGTTTCAGACTGCTCCTTGGCTAGTACAGAACTTCTTCCCAAACAATGCTCATATTTCTTCTCATTGCACCAAATTTTTTGAACAACTTTAGCATCATCATCTTCATTAATAGTGCATTCATCTTTAGAATGTCAAAAACAAATTGGACTTTCCTATGTTAAGGCGGGATTCTTAGGTATCCAGAAATTACACTATGGCGGGTTGCATTTACATGGACGAGCTCCGAAATAGTGCAGACTATGATTTTGTAAGCATACATAATACCATAACTGATGCAAATGATGTCAGCAATTTCCCAATTGAAAATATCACTGGCACATGTACTAATTACTCACCTGAGCAATTCCGTTCCAAATGTCATCAAGCCGACAAATCATTATCATTCTCTCTTTTTCACATAAACTGTCAGAGTCTGAGTGCTAAGTAGGATCCTTTAATTGAATTATTAAGTGATATGCAAACTGGTGACAACACATTTGATATTATTGGACTCGGTGAAATATTCAAAATTCCGTCCAACATGAACTACAACCTTGAAGGTTACAATTCAGTTATAAAAAACACACGCCCAGACAATGACGACGCACGCGGCGGGGTTGGACTCTACGTCAAACTAGGTATTAGGTTTCAAATTCGGCATGATCTGTCTGTCTTTATACCCCATATAATAGAAACTCTGTTCATAGAAGTAAAACTAGGTAATAAAACAAAAATCATAGACGTTATGTATAGACCAAATACTCAACCCAAAGCAGACATAGATCTCTTTCTGGTGAAATTAAATGAAATAAATGATAAACTAAATCTTGAAAACAAAACCTTGTACCTAATGGCTGATTTTAATATTGATATTTTAAAGGTAGACTCTCACGCCAAAACAGAAGCCTATATCAATTTAATGTTTTCACAAGGTTTTCTACTGCACATAACCAACATGTGTAATGGCTTTTTCAGCCACATTAATTGACCACATTTTCACCAATAATGTCTCCGCTTCTATGTCGTCCGAAATAATCATCATAGATGTCTCAGCCCATTTCGGCACGTTTTATATTGAAAATCATCAAAGTAAGGCCCCAAGGCAAACATCTATACTTAAACGAAAAATAAATGATGAGTCTATAGTATACTTCCAAAGCTTACTAGAACAGAATGATTTGGAACCTGTACTTGAAATAAATTGTCCAAATTTAGCTTATGAAAAATTTGTCGACATTTACTCAAACGCCTATGAGATGGCATTTCCACTAACTGAAGTACATCTAAACAAAAAAATTTATCAAGCATCAACCATGGATGACTAAAGGCCTCATAACTTCTTCAAGTAGCAAAACCAAATTTTACAATAAAAAATTACAAAATCCAAATCAAAAGAACATAGACAATTACAAAAAATATTGTAAAATTTTTAATAGGATTAAAAAACAAAGTAAGTCTATGTGCTTTAAAAACATTTTAATAGAAAATCAAATCAATCTACAGAAAACTTGGAAAATACCGAATGAAGCCATAAAGAAACATACAATGGTAGCTAAATTCCCGTCTTCCCTTGTCCACGATAATATCGAAATTAAAGATCCACAAGAAATTGCACAAAAATTCAATAATCTCTTTGTAAATATAGGAAACATTACACGCTCTAAAATACCTAATGTATCAAAGACATATAATGAATATATGAATAACAATTACCCTAATAATATTTATATTAGCCCCACTACCCATCTAGAAGTCAGTAATATCATTGCCGCAATGAAATTAAAAACTAGCAAAGACTACAACAAGTTCACATCACAAGTACTAAAGCACAGCACTGGTTTAGTTGTGAGACCACTCGCGCATATTATCAACATTTCATTCGAGCAAGGTGTTGTACCTGACAGTATGAAAATTGCAAGAGTAATGCCGATATTCAAAACAGGTGACGATAGAAATTTTAACAATTATAGACCTATAAGCATACTGCTTGTCTTTTCTTAGGTCATGGAAAAAATAATGTATAACAGTCTCACAAATTTCTTAAACATTTTTAACATCTTAAATCTGCTTCAATATGATTTCAGAAAAAATCTCTCCACAATACATCCTGTAATGCATCTTGTAAAACACATAGCAGTTGAAAATAACAAAATGAGCAAAGACATCACTATGGTAATATTTCTTGATCTTTCAAAAGCTTTCGACTCGATAAACCACGATATTTTGATAAGAAAACTTGAATATTATGGTATTAGAGGTATTGGAAAAAAATGGTTCCAAAGTTATCTCTCTAACAGAACACAGTATGTTACGTATAATACAGAGCAATCAACCTCTTCACATATAATGTGTGACATGCCTCAGGGCTCCATTCTCGGTCCCAAATTGTTTTTAATATACATTAATGACATCCAGTCTGCTACTACAATCAATCTTTTGTCCTTTTCAGATGATACAACTGCATACGCCTCAGACGCTGACATAAACCGTCTATCATCAAATGTAAAAAAAGAAATTGAACAGATATCCGATTGGTGTTCAGCAAATCAGCTGCTGTTAAACTCCCAAAAAACAAAATATATTTTAATTAATCCTAGTTGTGGACAAAAACTTTTTCTTAACCCTTTACCCAACGTAACGGCCAAAACCGGCCAACGCAATTCACAAAAATCGCCAATTAATTTTCATTATTTTTTTCATTTTTTGTCTGAAAAACATTAGTTATGACCCCTCTTTGGAAAGAGCTCGATGAGCTCGTTCCAAAGAGGGGTCATAACCTATGTTTTTCAGACAAAAAATGAAAAATATTAGTTATTCAAGAATTTTGTTTGCAAGTGCCATCTGATTTTCATGTTAGGTAAAGGGTTAATCAACCCATTGTCATAAACAACGTAAAATTAAATAGAGTAGGAACGCATGAATGTGACAGATACACAAAATTCTTGGGACTTAACATAGATGATCGTCTCTCCTTTAAGTCCAATATTTCCCAACTATGCTCAAATATAGCTTGTGCTAATTTCGCCTTAAAAAGGTCAAGACAAAATTACCCCACAGTTCAATGAAATTCTTTATTACTCTGTAATTCACAGTCATCTTGTTTATGGTATGCAGGCCTGGGAAAATTCTAAAGCAGTCACAAAACTCCTTTCAATGTGAAAACGGTCCATTAGAATCATCAACAACTGCCATCACAACTCCCATACAGACCCCCTCTTCCTGAAAGACAAAATAGTAAAAGTAACAGACCTGTTCAGGTTACATGCTTTACTTTTCCTGTTTGATTGGCAGAACGGGCGCCTTCCCCACTCCCTTGATTCATTATTTTCTCTACTAATAACAATCGTCGTCAAACCAGAAACACGGCTGCCTTACTGCAGCTCAGAAGTAGAACCAAGTCATTAGATTACCTTCCAGTATTTTATTTTCCAAAACTTTGGAACGAGTTGGAAGCAGCTCTGCATAACAAACAAAACTGAACTACGTTTAAAAAAGCAATCGTATCGAAAATATTCAGTACTTATTCGAGCCATGTTGAGTGCAATAACCCATACAGTCTGGAGTGCAGCACCTGACAGTCCCCTACATACACACTTACAGAGACATGTATGTATATGCATGCACATGTCTGTATATCCATGTATGTGTATGTAAGTGTAATTTGTGTGTGTGTATTATCTTCCTATATCAAACGGTAAATGTTTCTGTTTCGGTCAGCTCGCCGCGAAACAATTCTCTCTCCATGCCTCACATCTCTACACCCTTCCTAATTTTACCTTAGAGCAGCTTTAACCACAGATAGAATCAACTGTTGTTGGTTACATGGCCTCACTGGAAAACAAACAGTTGGAGAGGGGAGATGTTTTTTTTCCACCTGATCAACCTCCGATTCCCGCTATGCAAAATAATTTTGCATTTGCTTATTTTTGACATTTTATGACCAATTTCAGATCTCTTATCCTGTTGTCAATTTTGGGCAATTATAAGAAGCAGTCTGAAACAGTGTTGTTAGCTGGGGGATGTCAGGTAGACAGCCAATCTGGCTATGATACCCCCTCCCCCCTCCCCCCTCCCCCCCCCCCCCCCCCCCCCCGACAGTATGCATATCAGTTGTCTTCTTCTGTACAGAATTCACCCAGTAATTAATTATTGCTCATAAAACACCTGATGTATCTAACAGTATCTTCTGTTGATGTATCTGTATATGCATACTGTCAAATAAATTATCTATCTATCTACAGTATATAGCCACCATGGTGACTTTCAGCTCTTTTGAATTGAGCCATGTTAGTAGTAGCTTCTAGCAGTCAATTACTTTAGAAAAAAAGGTTTTGTCAAGAAAATTGAAGAAATTGTTTGCTAAGGATTGATTCAACAGACCAACATTTATTTTATTAAAAAATCGTGCTCTCTATTTTTCTGTATGATGGATTATAAAGTGGAACCCTCTTAACTGAATAGTTACTTTGTGAAAAATTTGGGAAATATTCAATTGACAGAAGCAAGTATTCACTTAACCATAATTTGATCATTTTCTTAGATTTCTGGTTTTAAAATGGACGTTTAGGCCACACAAAGTAGCTCTTCTTTTTCTCAGGCCATTATTTGTGGAATTGCTTGCGGGCGAGCGGTTTTTTATTTTATTTTTTATTTCAGCAATTACTTCTTTGCCATCAAAAATTCATGTTCTTGGTTCAAGTTTTAGGCCTCATTATCTACAGAATAGCATGGGTGGTGGTGTATTTCATCCCTTGAGAGCAAGAAGGCTTTGAAATGCTAAAGCATTGCAAAGCCTTCTTGCACTCAAGGGACAAATTCAGCAATTTTTTTAACTTGGGTAAAATATCAGACATAAACCATTTAATTTTAATTTTTTAAAGTTAAATTGGTTATAAAAAGAGAGTATGCGTCAGCCAAAAGGACCATGCAGGAGGGCCTGAGAAACATATTTTTTTATTTTTTTAGGCCTTATTCTTTTAAATCTTCTTCAAACTTGTGGAGCTCTGTCAAATAAGATATAATAGATAAAGTGCCCATATTTAGTGCATTGAGGCTAAATGGATAAAAAATAGAGAATTCAGTGGTTTTCAGAGAAACATTACAAGATTTTTTATTCTATAAACAGGAGTGTACTTTATAACCCCTCTGTATTCTGATGTCAAAGTGGCAAAGTTTTCAGCTGCAAATATTTCTCATAATACAGTTTGATATTTAACAAAATATACCTTGATTGATAGAGCTTATTGAGCTCTGTCAAACAAGATATATAATTGGTTAAATTCATAGTTAAACAAGAGAAAAACAGAGTAGTTGGAGAAAATTCTGTTGCACTTCCAGAGTGCTTGGGGTTAATAGGTCAAATATGTACTAAAGATGTGATAAATGTGGTTTGGTGTCAGGAAATAATATTCAGTTAACAGAGTTATTCAGTTAACAGAGATACTGTTAACCCTTTACCTAACATGAAAAGCAGACGACACTTGCAAACAAAATTATTGAATAACTAATTTTTATCATTTTTTGTCTCAAAAACATAGGTTATGACCCTTCATTGGAACGAGCTCGATGAGCTCGTTCCAAAGAGGGGTCATAGCCTATGTTTTTGAGACAAATAATGAAAAAATGATGAAAATTAATTGGCGTTTTTTTGTGAATAGCGCTGGCTGATTTCGGCCATTACATTGGGTAAAGAGTTAAGTGGACTTAACAATACTTCCATAATGGGGAGAAAATTAAATTAACAGTGTGTGTGTTAACAGTCACACCAATGAATGAACTGGGAAATGTTTATTTGAAACCTGCATAATTTTGAGATAAATCACAAAGTGATAACAATCTCAGTTTAGAATCATATTTTGTTATTAGAAACGTGTTTGATCAAGTGAATACAGTTTTTTTTTGCTTCTGTAATAACTTCAAACAAGACTTAATATTGTAGTTTTGAACTAAAGAATGTTATATTTGTATGAGTCAAAAGACATGTAGTTTTTACTTTTATTTTGATAATTACTGTATTTAGGAGGGCTATTGCCCTCTGTTTGTCATTAAAGCTGTCAATCATTTATTTACTTTCATTGATACCACCTCAGTTGCTTTTCTGGAACATGATTATTTATTCATAAACAGAAAAATTCTACTGTTGGCAAACTTCATGGATACAGTGGATGAACAATGCACTCTGGACATTCAATATTAATTTTGTTCAATTGGGGAATCAGGAACTGCAATTTCTGAGTTGAACTGTTGACCAGGTGAGGTAAACAAATCTTGTTTATTTTTCAGTAGCACATGTTTCTCATCTGCATCCCTGTTTCCACTGTGGGATTTGTGTTTTATTCAGAAGTCCTCAGGATACTAATGCAAAGAATATGGCCAGAGGATTTTGACTGGAGAGGTGACCACATGAAAAATTGCTCTTGCAACCATATCCTTTTTCCACCAGTTGGAAAATTTACAGCTGAAGGCTCAGACTTTCCCACTTCAGAAAAATCCACATTACCCCCCTTAATCCCCCCCCCCCCCCCCACCATCCCACTACCACCACCAATCAGGTTAGACATTTCAGACTTATGATCTTGAGAGGGCAAAAGCCTGACTACACTTTTTTTTTGGAAAAGGTGTTTAGTGCATGGTTTCTGCTACCATGGCTGAGGGTCTGTCAACCCAGACCCATTCCCCCTGCTGATCATTACTGACAAAAGCATAAAATCTGGTCTAAAGAACAAACAAATATGACACCATAAAATTATAGTCAAGACGTGGTCATTCTCCCAACAATGTTGACACATTTTAAGAGCACCATTTCCGGAATTAGCATTCTGCAACTTAAGATTGTCCAGTGTCATTTGGAACTATCACTGTTTTCCTCCATTTGCCTGTTAGGTAAGATGTCGCATGCCAATTGTAGCGAAGAAACGTCAATAGCTTCAGGTGTTTCCCTGAAGATTCAGCATAATTATTCTCACAAAATCGTTCACACTAAAATATGAATCACCATCTCAGATGCAAGAAATGGCCTTCCCACAGTGATCAATTCGAAAATTTTCTTCGCACAGCGCAAGCCGTGCTCACACCAGACAGCCTGTGATTTTACCGAGCCCACTAATATATTCCTAGCAGAAACCCTGTAGTGTGAAATCACTAAAATTGTGCTAAATACCAATCCAAAAGACAAAATTCCTGACTAATGATACCTTTTTGTGGTTTAGAACTTCTAGCGTTTATGACTTCATGGAGCCACAGAATTTTCTGGATTATAAGGCAGTATGAGGATAGATGAGATTACTCACACCATATCCCACACCCCAACCCACACCAATTACCTCCTCTCTGACAATAGCTGTTGATGTTTGAGGGACTTCTTTTTTTGATTCAGTCTAGAAAAAGGATGACAGTAATTTCTCTGACAGTTCTCACTCATGACTCATTATGAATTTTAATTCTGGGAATGCAGTGATTCAATGGCTATAGCATTGGACTTCAAACTGAAAGATCCACAGTTCGATCTCTGCCAGGGATAACTGTGTTGTGTCCTTGGGCAAGCCATTAAATCCCAATGCCCACATGGGGACATGGTGACCTCGTGTACTGCATGTTGATGGTACACTTCTCTTCAACCAATGTTAACCCTGTTTGTGCAGAGTTAGCTTGTTAGGGAGTTTGACAGTTGCTCACCACTGCTTGGTGGTTTTCTCTGGTTACTCCAGCTTCCTCCACCTATAAAACTGTCTGACATGAGGTGGTCCTGGCTGTCGAAAATGCTGTTAAACCTCTGTTAAAAAAAAATTCTGTTTTTCCCTTTTATATTGTGTCATCTAAGGAGAGGGGGTTTTGTTTGCCAAACACAAACCTTAAAAATTCACAGAATTACCATGAACTTCAAGTATTTCCTCTTCTGGTAGTGAAATTTTGGAAGATCATCATACCCCCCTCCCCCCCCCCCCCCCACAAAAAAGTTTGGAGAGTATATAGTAATCACCCTGTCCATCCATCTGTCCATCTTTATAAGCACAACTCCTCCTAAACCATTTGAAGAATTTTCATGAAACTTTACACAATGAAAGAACTCCATATGAAGATGTGCATGAAGCAATATAATTCCGTTCTGACAGGCACGGGGGGTATCACTTTGTGAGCTTGCTCACAGTACCTCTAGTTGTTTTTGTTTTCCTGAACACATGAGAAACGGAAAATCAAACTTCATGGGTTGTCAGAAAAGGTTGGGACACTCATTCAGAAGTTAAATTGTGTACTAACTTAATTAATCCTATATTGTTTGACAGAGCTTAATTTATTTATTTATTGGTGTTTGAAGTCACATATTTCTGCACAATGGCTAATCATGACTATGACAATTTTACGGGAGGAGGAAGCTGGACTACTAGGAGAGAGAACCACCGAGCAACTGTCAGCTCCCCCCACAAACTAACACATGCACAGGGTTAGCATTGGTTGAAGACAGGTGCACCATCGACGAGCAGTACGCCTTAGTACACATTGCCACCATGCCCCCACGTGGGCAATGGGGGTGAAGTGTCTTACCCAAGGACACAACATGGTTGCCACAGATGGAATTCGAATCGAGGACATCTCGGCTTGCAGTCTGCCCCTCTACCAACTGAGCCACCGCACCCCGACAGAACTTAATGAGCTCCGTAATAAGACTGAATTGGTTAAATTCCAAATTGCAATATCGGAAAATCCTACAACTTGAAATTTTGATATTTTCAATAGCAGTGTGCAGATGGTTAACATAAAATTAATTTCTGAAAAGATTTGGAAAGTTGAAAGTGTTAGTGTCTACATCTAGCCAACTGCTGCGTAAAACATCTAAATTTTAATTCATTAATGTTTATTCAAACAAAGCTCCTAGATAATGGCTGGAAAGTGTTATGTCCTTGAGCAAGGCACTTTATCCATGCTGCCCATGTGGGTGCGCAGTAGTGCTGTATACTATAAGGCATACTGCAAATTGATGGTGCATGTGTCTTCAACGAGTGCTAACTCTGCTTATACAGAGTTAGTATGTTGGAGAGTCTGGCAGTTTCTCGCCATTGCTCGGCATAAAACAACCCGACACAAGGTTACCATTGTTGTCAGAAGTGTCTTTAAACCCCAGTAAAAAATGATGAATCTCATCTGTCCAATCGAAAAAGATATGTGAAAACATTACATGCCTAACAGAAATCAGTTTTGATTCCCGTGAACTCTTGATGTCAGAATAAATTTTCAGTCCTCAATTTAGAATTTGAGAGTACTGTTATACCCTTGTTCTTGTGAGTGCACCAATTTTATAATCACTAATGAAAAGGAATCTCATATTATTAGTTACACAGTTTGTTGGTGGCCTAATATGGTATATATGGTGTCAGTTAATTTCTTATTGGACGAGAGCAAAGTCCAATATGAAATTAACTGACACCATATATACCATATTAGGCCACCAAGAAACTGTAACAAATATATCTTACCGACTGCTGCAGCGATGCACAGAACTAATAACAACAGCGATCAAAATTAAATGAGAGAATTCTCACAATGTGTTCATATGTCCTTGCCTTGTTACAATTTATGGAAGAGTGCGTACAGGCACTCTCCCATAAATTGTAACAAGGCAAATTCATACATACCAAACAGTTTCATTTCGAAGGTAACATGACACACATCCACAGATTATGAAGCCTTTTAAGTTGCCTAACCTGCACGTCAGAGCAAATATGGGCTTCCAACACTCAATCTTTCAACTTGAAGCGTTTATCGGCTTCTGCCATTTTGAATAATCAATGAACAAAGGGGAGATTACCCATAGCTGTCAGCATATATTGATGTTGACAGGCAGTATATGGTTTTATGTGCAGTCTGCATGTGACGTCTTTGAACCAATGAAATTCCCAGATACTTGTTGGAGGTAAGATATTTATATATATGCTACAGTTTAACCCTTAAGAGCGTAGTTTCAATTTTTGCGAGTTTCTTGTCTTGTATGTACATGCTTTTGATGGTCTTGCTGATGGAAGTTAGAGTACCTTGACAGTGGTATCTATTGAAGTCTTGGCTGCACTTGACTTTACCTCCATGTTGTGGTCACCATTAGCCATTGTGCAGAAGTATGTGCCCGGGAAGTGAAGCAGTGCTTGTTTACTGTGGTAAACAAGCTCTGTTTCACTGGTAAAATAGGACCCAGTCACTAATACTTGGGGTGTGAGTCCTCTAAAATAGGCAACATTGGGTATAAACGATTGACTGACCTTGACTTTAACTCCATGTTGTGGTCATAATTAGCCACTGTGCAGTTGTGCCATCGCAGAAGGATAAAACTCAAGGCCAGTGGCCTCTCGTTTTATCCTTCTGCACTGGAACTCTTGCCATATCGATTAACCCATTCACACGCATGTGTCATTCTGTGTATTTCCCCCAATAGAAGTAAAAATGTCTATGCAAATACAAATCTGTATTGAGATTAGCAGCCTCAGGAGCGAGCATTCGATTCAGAAAGAGAAGGGAATGTTTTTCTACCTATGCTCATCAACAACTGATTGTGCAGTGGAGGCCACTGTTATAGTAGCAGTAATTAAACAGTAAATAAATCACCAATTCAGCAAAATAAATAAAATAGGACAATCATATTTTTGCCATGATGATATTTTATAGAGGCCTACTATGCATTAAACCTAAATGAATCCACAGCTACGTAATATTTCTTTTGTTCTCTGTCCTGAAAACAAGCCCTATAAAATCACACCAAGTACAGTTTTGATGAGAACAGCTCAGTAAAACAGTACCAATATCTGGATCTTGGGACAGTTTTGAAACAGTCCCAATAACTAGATATTTGTACGATTGCCACGGTACTGTAATCATAACCATTCAAAAGTAAAGATGCTGTAAAGGAGGTGTGAAAAACTTTCTAACACATGAATTATCGACAAGCTTTTCTCGACAGAGCTACTGAATTGAGTGTGCATCGTGTCCAAATTATAATGTACTTTTTAATTTTTTGTTGCTTTTAATAACCAACAGCCCTGGTAACCTAAAAGGGACTCCTGTGGAAACCTCAGAAGTGAAGCAGTGCTTGTTTGCGGTGGTAAACAAGTTCAGTTTTACTGGTAAAATAGGACCTGGTCACCAGTGCCCAGGGTAGAAGTCCCCTAAAATGGGCAGCATGGGTGTAAATGATTGGCTAAACTTGACTTTACACCTTTTTTGCGGTCACAATTAGCCATAGCTGCAGAAAAGTGACCTTGAACACCAGTAGATAAATAAATAACCTAAAAAAAAACCGCCCTTTTTCAAATATTAAGACGGCAATCGGGCACCACCACCCCTGAGGGAAAGCGAACCTCTTCTTCAGATAAAAAAAAGAATTATTCTTCCAAATGCTTTAAAAATGAACAATTATTAAATATATTTTAAATTTCGATGAGGGATTGAATAAGTGTTCCACCCTTGAGCTGAGACATTATATTAGCAGGAGAACAAATTACGTCATGATGTGAGTTCACTTCGAAGCCACAGATCTGTTCACAATATCTGAACTCCTGATGCATGTCATAACTTCAATAGACTTTCTAGCAAGCAAACAATGGGTTATGCCCATTTTGTTTTTCAGGGGTAGAGCAAGCAAAAAGTGTTTTAAAATGTGGTTTTACTCGTGTCAAACTTTCTAAAATATAATTTTTTTGACTTTTGTTAACATTGAGGGGCTGTGGATTAAATCACATATATCACTATTTTGTGTACTATATGGGTAAATAATTGTACAGTTGTGCAGGTGCCCTCCAATATTTGGACTTGGCTTTGCCTCGTCCAAAATATCTCCGGACACCTGCGCAACTGTACAATTATTTACCCATATAGTACACAAAATAGTGATATATCTATTACAAATAAAACACTAAAACAAAGAAACACACAAACTCTACATTATACTTCAGCAGTTAATAGTTAAAGTGGAACAATGAATGAGATTATGTCATGCATAACTCAGAAGTGTAATACCATGATGTCATGATCTTCATTCATGGAAAAAGCAATTTACAGATGCTGAATGATTGTCAACATATATGAGAAGCCAAGAAAGAGAGAAATATTTTAAGTTAAATTAGTTGTTACCAGCAAATGGGTTTCTGCGATGGTGTATTGAATTCTCTACCTCGCCTCTGGTTCATATATAGAGCTGAGGTCTCGATGTCAATACAACATCTTGGATATCAAATAGGTGGTGATTACCTATATGTATTAATCAGAAGTTGATTCATAGGTCTTCAAAATGGCATGGAATAGTCTCTAAAATGGTATAAAAAGGCCTTGAAAATGGCTTGCATGGGTCCTTGAAAGTCTTTGAATTAGCCCTTTACCCAACTTTACCCAACTCAGACGATATCAAAATTTATTATTTTAAATATCATTTTTCAAAATGTTTCAAAAAATTTCAACTAAATCATATCATGTGACCCCTCATTAGAATGAGCTCGTTCCAGTGAGGGGTAACATGATATGGTTTTGTTGAAATTTTTGAAAAAAAAAAATTTTCAGCTGCTGACTTTGCATATTATGCAGACTCATGTGGCCGATTTGTTGGGTAAAGGTTTAACCTCATCCTTGAGACAATTGTAGCACAGGTTAGAAAAGGGTTAATTATAAATTAAATACTAAATAGGTATGATTCACACCAATTCAGCAAAATTGCCTTTTAGCAATAAACATAAAATTGGTATTGCACAATTCACCAATTTTATGTTTATTGCTAAAAGGCATCCTTTTTAAGTTATACAATCCTAAATTTCTGGATATTTATGTCCACGCACAAATGATCTGGTACGCAATTAGTTACATAATACAGTTACACAAGACTTCTTAATAAACAGAAAATATGATGTGCACTAGACTGTAACTTACAATCACCATCATTAACCCTTTACCTGACGAATCGCCCGCATGCGCCCGCATAATATGCAAATTCTGCAGTTGAAAAAAATATTATTTTTCAGAAAATTTCAACAAAACCATATCATGTGATCCATCGTTGGAACGAGCTCATCGAGCTCGTTCCAACAAGGGGTCACAGATATGGTTTTGTTGAAATTTTTTTTCAAAATTTAAAAAATGGTATTAAAAATAATAAATTTTGAAATCGTCTTCGTTGGGTAAAGGGTTAAGTGGTGTAAAGGACTGTCTATTCTCCTTAGATGCTCACTGTTGTGATATCTCTGTTACATACCCCTGTGGGGACCCCAGAAAGGTGAGCAGTGCTTGTTAACTGTCGTAAACAAGTTCTGCTTTACTGGTAAAATAAGAACTTGTAACCAATACCTGTGACAGAAGTTGGCTGCAAAGGTATAAACCAGTGGCTAAATGAAACTACATACCTTTGTTGTGGTCTTGATATAGCCATAGATGCTGAAAGTGATGTTAAACACCAATACATTCCCCTGTGGGAACCCTGGAAATTGGAGCTGTGCTTGTTTACTGTGGTAAAAAGCCTTTGTTTTACTGGTAAAATAGGACCCAGTAAGCCATGTCTGTGATTAAAGTCCTCTAAAATGGGCAACATGGTTATAAGTGATTGGCTGGACTTTTTTATCCATGTTGCTGTCACAATTAGCCATTATGCAGAAATATGTGACCTTAAACATAAATTATAAGTAAATAAAGAAAAAATATAAATAAATAAATAATTAAATAAATAAATTACTCTATATAATATTATTGCCCAACAGAGTTTGAATACCCAGCAACAGCATATAGGGAGTTAGTGTACACTTGATTGCTTGATATGGATAGGGAGTTAATGGACACTTGATCACTTGATATTGCATTAAAATTCTCTGCATGGCAATTAATTTTGTATCTTTAAGCTATCTGCGACAGACAGATAGATGATAAACTTGTGTCCATCAGTGCATTTTATTTTATTTTTAAAGTATGATGGGACTTGAACCACTCAGGATAGACACACAAATAGACCATAAAATCCTCAATACATTGATGGCAGCCATGTGATGCTTATGGCACTTACAGGGTCCATAAATTACGCTCATATTATGAGTAATGACATTGTATTACATTGAAACTATCATTTTTATTTTGTGTGCAAGGGTATGGATGCAGTGTTAATGATTCAGTGAGAACGCATTCAGTCAAAATAACTTGCAAATCAATGTGCCAAAGCTAATTTTAACTGTCTGGAATGGCAACATCTTTGTGTGCTTGGTACATGTCCATGTGTCACAGTCATGATATTGCCATGGATGATGAAAATGATCATAAAGATTATTAAATAAAAATTATTGTGTATCTTGGGTATTGATGACAAATGCTATTAAAAAATCTATTAATTGAAATTGAAAATAAAATATGTTTTCATTTTTGGATTTCATTAAAAAAAATTTTTTCACTATTCTATTTTTCACTTTTCATTCCAATGAGGGCCATAAGCTGAGTTTGAATGCTTTTTAGGAATAATAAGTACTAGCTGGTTTTGGCCATTACATTTGGTAAAGAGGTGATAAAGATGAGATTTACACTAAGCCTGTACAATGCACAGGATTAAGTTACTCAGTTAATAATGAATTTTTTTCCCAGAAAGTGTGACTAACCCTGTGTAATGCACAAGGTTAGTCAACCCTGCGCAATGCACAGGGTTAGTCACATTTTCTGGTAATAAGAAACTTGTAATTGTCATTTCACACACTGCATGAAAATTTCCATTCACTACGGTTGTGCAATGCACAGGATTAGTCACACGATAGAGATACAGTGGAGCCCATTTAATTGGATATATCTTAACTGAATATCCCTGTTAAATGAATAGAATTTTTCAGCACAAAACCACTTGCCATACCTCCAGTACAAATTTGACCCAAAAAACATTTTAAACACTTTGCTATCCAGAATTACCACAGCAATGGAAATGCATGGAAAAATCTAAATGAGAAAGTTTGGGAAAATTGTACTTTTAGAAAAAAATCAAAAGAAAAAATCATGGACTTTTGTTCTGAGCTATTCTCAAGGTTGTGACAGGATTATGGCGTTGTCACAACACTTTTACACCACTGGATCTTCTTAAATAAAATATTGCCATATCAAAAATGAATTGTGAAAAAAGACAAAATAAGTATCCCTACTAGTAGTGTAATATTTTCGCATTTCTTTATTGACAGGTAGTCGAGTTTCTTCATGTTGTGAGTAGAAAAGTGTACAGACTATTTCAATAAGGTCTTAATCTGGTCAAGATTCCCTGTTCATGTTTATAACCAAAATACCGTAACATTTTGGAAAACTCCTCTTTATCAGGGTTCCCACTCAAATGAAAGTCCTTGAATGTCATTCACTTCCTTGAGAAGTACTTGAATTTGTTTCTAACCTTGGAAGGTACTTAATTTTCCACTCCTCCCTTGAAAAGTAGTTAAAATCTATTTCCCTTTAACCTCTGAGACAAGACGTTTCATGATAACTACCTCGGTCTAGTATGTAGATTCCAGACCACGATAGTCCTTGAAAATTGTTGGTAAATCTCTTGAAAAGTGCTTAACCATCAAGTTCCCACACAGCCTCTTTTATATTGATATGAAGAACTTATTTCAAGTGTATTCTTCCAAGGGAACTGTACTTGTAGGATGCATTCATTTTGACATTGTTTTTACATCATTGTTGGCTGCAGGTACAGGCAGCCAACAATAATGGAGAAATATTGTTAAGTCATTTTTTTTTTTGTTGGGGAGGGGGGATTAACAACACTCCCAATGGACAGGGTCACCTCATGTCGGATAGTTTTATGGGTGGAGGAACCACTGAATAGTGGCAAGCAGATATTATACACCTCAATGTAGTAATTTCCGCACAAGCAGGGTTAACATTGGTTGAAGCTTTAGTACACAGCACCAACATGTGAACCACCCCCCCCCTCCCCCCCCCCCCCCCCCATGTGGGTAATTGGGAATAAGTGCCTTGCCCAAGAACAGAACGCAGATACTCCTGATGGGGATTGCTTTTCGGTTTCATAAAGTTCTGTGTCATAACCACTGAGCCACCACACTTCCATTTAGTTATCAGCTGCTGAGTAAATGTATATTATGATAGTTATTAACATAAAATTAAACTGTGGACCTGAGGGTTAAATAATGCTTGAATTTCATTCTCTAATATCAGTGAGACTCTTATTTATCTTTTTGGTGAGCCACTCTTTTAAGTCTTTAAAGTCAAGTGATCATAACATAAAGGAGGAAGAGCTATATTTGATTAACCCTTTGCATAATAACAAATCGTCTACTTTTCATGTGAGTATGATTCAACGCACATCAGCTGGTACAGAACCAAGCCTGAAAATAATTTTCATTGCGCTTCCAGACAAAATGTCAGACACCAAATGAATCATGTCTGTCATTTAAGAATGATATCTGGCATGTTACAAAATGGAGTTTGAGTATTCGAAATAATGTGTTTTGGGTGTACATGTTCCTTCATCTTAAAGCTGCTCAGAATTCATCCAACCATACCTTGTTTGGCAGGGCTCATTGAGCCCTGCCAAACAAGGTATGATTGGTTTCATTCTGAATTGGAACTGAATTGCCCTTCAGACATAATTTAGATACATGTATGGCTATATCAAATCATATTCCTTCACATGCTGTTACAACTGATGAGCTGTACAGTCACTTTCTTCACATTTCCAAACTTGTCAGGACCAGAAATCACAATATTCATTAATTTCAGGCTTGCTAGTTATGTACATGATTTTCAGCATGCATGATGTTCTGATCACTAAACTTCATTGATAATTTTGGCATCAGACATTTTGACTGATGATTTTAAATCTCAGTCAGACATTGGCCTTTTTGTACCTGACATTGTTCTTGTCTGACCACTTATTTTCTGGTATGTACAGAACAATTGATGATCAAAGTATGTTACTTTCCGTATCCACAACTTCTGATCCTATTATAACCAGTTACAAAAAATTCAATGTGTCCAGTTGGAGAAAATAATATCATTTATTTTCTGTTGCTTGGCACACTCTTTTCCTTGTAGCTGTATAATTTTAAGATGTTCCTAATGTTGAGCTCACCTGCTTCCCCCCAGGCTATTTGTATGGTAAATATCTCTTAAAACAATTTATAAAACAAATTAGGTGATTGGAAATCTACACCTTCTAGGATCAGGTGTGTCATTTCAAGTAAAATTGTGTAATGAGTCACCCTATCTTCAACTGAAATCTTTCAAGTAAAAGACAACAGCTTTTCTTTATCTAAGGTCTGTCATTTAAATTGACCATAACAAATTCACAAGATGGCTGTTTTCCTGTCCAGGGTAACTGGGTAGAACTGTCAGTCTAGGGCAATCAAAGAGAGCTGGGTGGGATTATAGGTGGAGCATACATTGCCTGTCACCTGCAGATAGATGATGAAACCTTTTTGATACAAAAAAGATATTGGCAAGCTCTGCAGTGAAGAAAGTGTTGGGCAGTCAATGAGTCAACAAATAAGTTATCAAGTCACACAGTTTTCAAGTTGCTTTGTTGTTAAGTTAGAGTATTGAATATGTTGCCAGTCAATCAGTCAGCAGACAGCCATTTTTAGCAGCACCAGTTATTAGTTATACCATGTTATACCAAAGTAGACATAGGCTGATCCAAGAATGTACTTTACCATGTTTATGTTAATGCAGCCGATTATAAGGTAAATATTTGGTGGACCATTAATAAAAGTTCATAAACTGAGCAAAGATGTAATTTACTACCTCTCGCAGCCAAGCCCGCTGAGCAGCAGCCATGCCTTAGTGACCTGCAACCCCAGCAAGGTCATACTATCCACAGAAAAGTGATCGGAGTGATCATGGAAGAAATGTATATATTGTCCCTTGAAAGCATAAAGGGACCAACTGCAATGCATTAGCATTGCAGTTGGCCACCTTATGCTTTCAAGGGATGATATTTTTCTTGTTGAAGTTATGGGAAAGACATGGAAACTTGACTTTATCCGTGTTGTTGCTGGGACAATATGGAAATTTATGCTGAGAGTGACTTTAAAAACCAATAAACATGGTTTATTTTGTACTCTGTCAAACTAGCAACAAATGTTGAAAATGACCCTAAAACCCAGTCACTGAGTTAACTGACTCAACAGCTGGTCCCGATTATTTGTATAACCTGCATAAAATAACATTCAGATAATGATTTTTTGTTTACAAAACTTATTCAAATTTGAGTGAGTATAGTTTCCTGAGTTTCTGTGAAGTTTATGTTTTCTGCAGGCAGAATTTCCTACTCTTTAGGCTAATATTCACTTCCTTTAACAAATGTTTAATCTCAGTGGCACCAGGCATATTGGTCTCTGATCAAGAGGTTTGGAGCTAACCCTAAAATCCTCAGATTGATTCTATGATAATAACTACAGTATGTACATGTACACAGCACAGGTGACTTAGTATTTCTACATCATTGTTGGCTGCCTGTGCATGTTGTCAGCATTGATGTTAAAACACTGTCAAAATAAATGCAATCAACCAGCTTAAGGAAGAATGCACTTGGCACAACATTTTCAGTGCAATATAAAAGGGGCAGTTTTTGGCTGTCTGAGGATTAAATTTAAAGAGTGGCATTTGATTTTTAATCTTGACCAAGACACTTGCAGTACTGTAATTACATAGCAGATAGAGTCTGCTCCCTCCCCCACACCCACCCCCTTCCACAGCGCTATTACAATCTCATTTGTCAGGAAAGAAATGGGAGAACCAAAAATTTCATGCTTTTATCCCCCACCACCAAGTGATATAGGAATGGGGTCTTTTCATTCCTCCATCGAGACATCTGTCTGGCCATCCTTCTGTCCATATGTCCTTCCTCTTTTCTTGTTGTCAGTTTTAAAGAAAACCATTCAAAAAATATTTCTCAAATTTACTTTTGATGATGATGTCATGAATGGAATTGCAAACCAGATGTGGTCAAGTATTTCTTCCTCGAGTTATTGCCCTTGTAGGACTTAAAATTTGTTGTTATCACATTACCATTTCTTGTCATATTTCAAAGAAAACCATGCAAGGTTTTTTTCCAAATTTAATACACAGCTTGGTGCTGGTAATATTATGAAAGTGATTGCGAACCAGCTGTGTCCAAATATTTTTTGGAGAGTTATTGCCCTTGTAGGGCATAGAATTTCAAATCAAGTTCCAGGGATCAAGCCCACCTGGATGTCTTGGAGCCCTCAGATTTTAACGCTTTTGGTAATGGTAAATACAATGCAAACATCTTCTTCAGATGCACTGTCCCAAATGCTTCCATGTTTGATATTTAACTTCTTTGTAAAGATGCTTCCCAAGGTTGTTCAAATTGAGCCTCTGTCGTTAAATTTAGGGTTGTCAATACCACGATTGGTAATAAAAAAACAACAACATTAAAACATCTTCTCTCAAACCACTGTTTCCAGTGCCACCATTTTTAACATTTAACATATTTGTAAAGATAACTTACAGTTTTGTTTTTTTATGCTCCCCAAAACATTTTCAGGGGAGCATGTAGTCGCCACCCTGTCTATCTGTCTGTCCATCCATCCCTCTGTCCATCTGTCTGAAACAAATGGTTTTCAGACGATAACTTTAGTTTGACTGAACAAAATCAAACAAAATTTTATACATGTGTTTATAACCACATAATACAGGTTGGGATTGATAGTGGGCTTGGTTCGATATTTTTTAGCAGAGTTATGGCCCTTTTCCAACTGAAACATGTTCATATTGGTTTCCAGATGATAAGTTTAGTTTGAGTGAACAAAATGAAACAAAATTTTATACATAGGTTTATTACCACGTATTACAGGTTGGGATTGATAGTGGGCTTGGTCTGATATTTTTTTGGCCGAGTTATGGCCCTTTTTCAACTTAATAAACATGTTCATATTGGATTCCAGACAATAACTTTAGTTTGAGTGAACGAAATGAAACAAAATGTTATACATGGGTTTATAAGAACATAATACAGATTAGGATTGATGATAGTTGGCTTGATCCAATTTTTTTGGCAGAGTTATGTCCCTTATCTGACTTAGAAGATATGTTGATATTGGTTTCCAGATGGTAACTTGAGTTACAGGTGTCCGATTTCAATCAAACTTGGATTATAGCTTACTGTAGACAATATACCAGACAGGTTTGATTTTGAGTGTGTTGTAACAATTTTTATCTGAATTATGGCCCCTTTTTGGTTAACCACTAAAATATAGTTATTCATGAAGCGGGGGCATTAGTGCCCCATGGACACATTTGATGACCTGCTCTGTGGTTTAATGAAGATAAGATAAGATATTTATTAATTCAATATCAACAAAGACAAATGACCAGAAACTCATGCTTGGCAGTTGGGGGAAGGAGTATAGCCACCCTTGGCTTTGGGGAAGCATCTGTTGGCTGTGCCAACTCATTGCTCGTGTTTTCAAATTAAGCCCCTGATCCCATTCCAATGGATGGTTCAGATGAAATGTTTTTGTTGAAATTGTTTTTTAAAAATTGAAAACATAATATTTAAAATAATAAATATTAATATTGTGTGCATTGGTTAAAGGATTAACATTATAGATAATTGGGAGGACATTAAAAGAATCGTCTCTCAAACCATAGCTCAAAAATCTTTCATGCTGAATGTGAAAAATATTTGTAAGTATGAAATACAAGTTGGGTCAAATCAGTCTCTAGTGTTGCGTAAAGGGTTAAATAAAAACTTTCCAATCTCAAACTTGCTCCAAATGCTTCCATGTTTAATACACAACTCCTTTGTAAGGATAATTTAGAAGGTTGTTCAAATAATTCCACTGATGTCATGTTTAGAAGTGCAATGGAGTGCTCAGAGTTTTACAGTGTGACAAATGGTATTACATTCTTAACTCTTTATGTCACAAAGCACTCTTCCAAATGCTTCCGTGACTGATATTTAACTTCTTTGTGGGGATGGTTCACAAGTTTGTTTAAATCAATGCTCTAGGGTCTTATTTTAGTGTCAAATGGGTCCCTGGTTTTTTAACACTTCAGGTAATAAACAAAACTTTAAAAAATATTTTTCTCTCAAACCTCTGTCCCCATCACTTAAAAAACCTCAATACAATAGTAAATAAAAAGTGACGAATTCCCAAATTCGGCAACCGCGTTGTGTCCTTGGGCAAGACACTTCACCCCCATTGCCCACGTGGAGGCACATTGATGCTGTGTACTAAGGCGTACTGCACGTCGATGGTGCACCTGTCTTCAACCAATGCTAACCCTGCTTGTGTGGAGTTAGTATGTTGGGGAGCTGACAGTTGCTCGCCGTTGCTCAGTGGTTCTCTCTGGGTACTCCGGCTTCCTCCACCCGTAAAACTGTTGTGGTCATGATTAGCCATTGTGCAGAAATATGTGACCTTAAACACCAATAAATAAATAAAAATCAGTAAATGTCTGCCTTTGTCAAGTGAGCTCTTTAGGCTTGGGCCTTTTGTTTACCTGTGTGTTCTGTACCATTGATAGCTGCTAATGCGTTTACTTGAATAAAATGTTATAAAATAATTTTCTGAACCAAACATGTTTTTCAAGTGATTATTGTAAATGAACTTTAACCCCATCCACACTGATGTCAAAATATCAAACTTTTAAGTAGCCATTATTCCCATAATGCAACTAGAAATTTAATCAATTCAGTCTTGTTTGACAGAGCTCAATGAGCTCTGTCAAACAAGACTGAATTGATTAAATTTCTAGTTGCATCATGGGAAAAATTAGCAGCCTGAAATTTTTAGATTTTTACATCAGCGTGCAGGAGGTTAATAAAACTTTATTTTACTTTATCATTAGTGCATCTGCTGAACTAGAATAGAAATAAATTCTCATTATTATTAGGCCTATCATGATTAATCGAGATGTTGACTAATCATCGGAAACATCCATAATCGACTGCAGTTATTACTCTCCTCCCCATCGCAATCGTAAGAAGTGTCAGAGGATGTAGAATATCAAAATACATTATAATTGATATGGGAAAGAAGTATAACCATACAACACATGCCACCACAAATAATTACCCTTTCCAGTTTGCTTAAGAGTGCAATTGCCTTCTTGAATCTCAATGCAGCTATCATCAGACTCTTGACCACCTCAGCTTCAATCTTAACCCTTTACCTAACCTGAAAAGCAGACGACACTTGCAAAAAAAAATTCTTGAATAACTAATTTTTTTCATTTTTTGTCTCAAAAACATAGGTTATGTCCCCTCATTGGAACGAGCTGGCTGGTTTTGGCTGTTATGTTAGGTAAAGGGTTAAGCCAATGCTCAGGTTTGGGCCTGAGATGGTCAGGAGTCTGAATTTTTTCCTTGGAGAGAAGTAGTCCTGCAGCATGCCTGCATGCCTAAAGAATGTTCGGCCCAAGGAACTAATGTCCAAAAATATTGTTTTCTATGTAGTTGTTTCTAGAGGTCACAGAGAATGTCAATTTTAATTGATTATTCTTTTTCACAAGTCAATCATGAAATTTTACAACCATGCTAGCCCTATTTATTATTGGAAAAATAAAAGCACAGAAACATATTTTGGCTTTCCATCAGTTTACTTTAAATGATAATGTTTGTTATGCCTGCTTTTTATCATTTTAATATTGATTGATTGTCCATTGTTGTTGCTGATAATTTATACATTATCAATCATCAAACAACTTTCAAGTTATGACTCCTTTACAGCAGATGTTAAATTGGAACTTGTTTGAGCAAGATATCACAAGTTTTGTATCAGAAGAGAAAATGAAGAATTGATAGAATTTGATACTAGTTTCCAAGAACCCAGCAGGGGTCTCTTTTCCCATTTTGGCTAAGTACAGACTAAACAGGGTTTGGTTTGTTCTTAAACCTTTGTACACTGATGAATATAAATTTTCAAGATGCAAACTTTTCCCATTATATAACTAGGAATTCAACCAATTCAGTCTTATTCGACTGAGTCCATTCAATCACTTAACCCTTAAAGGCCTATTTCTAACTTTTACAACCTCAAAACAGGTGCCCTTAACATGTCATCATGAGGAGGTTCTGATTATAGGCAAATAATCTGGGCAGTGTTTTCTATTTATAGTCTTGGCTGCCTCAACTTAAAGGCCTATTTCCAACTTTTACAACCTCAAAACAGTTGCCCTTAACATGTCATCATGAGGAGGTTCTGATTACAGGCAAATAATCTAGGCTGTGTTTTCTAGTTATAGCCTTGGCTGCCTCAACTTAAAGGTCTATTTCCAACTTTTTCAACCTCAAAACAGTTGCCCTTAACATGTCATCATGAGGAGGTTCTAATTATAGGCAAATAATCTATGCTGTGTTTTCTAGTTATAGCCTTGGCTGCCTCAACTTAAAGGCCTATTTCCAACTTTTACAACCTCAAAACAGTTGCCCTTAACATTCATCATGAGGAGGTTCTGATTATAGGCAAATAATCTAGGCTGTGTTTTCTAGTTTTAGTCTTGGCTGCCTCAACTTAAAGGCCTATTCCCAACTTTTACAACCTCAAAACGGTTGCCCTTAACATGTCATCATGAGGAGGTTCTGATTATAGGCAAATAATCTAGGCTGTGTTTTCTAGTTTTAGTCTTGGCTGCCTCAACTTAAAGGCCTATTTCCAACTTTTACAACCTCAAAACAGTTGCCCTTAACATGTCATCATGAGGAGGTTCTGACTATAGGCAAATAATCTAGGCAGTGTTTTCTAGTTACAGTCTTGGCTGACTTAACTTAAATGCCTATTTCCAACTTTTCCAACCTCAAAACAGGTGCCCTTAACGTGCCATCTTGAGGAGGTTCTGCTGACTCGAGGCAAATTATCTAGGCAGTGGTTTCTAGTTACAGTCTTGGCTGTTTGTTAAGGCAGCAAAGACGTGACTGGAAATCACTGCTAAGCTTTAAGGCTGTCGACTGATGGGAATTCAGGATACTTGTCCAGTTCCTTCAGGGTTAAATTAAATCATTAAATTCCCTGTGGTATTATGAGAAAAAATGGCTGCTTCAGATTTTAATATTAAGACGTAAGTGTGCAAAGAGTTAATTAAGAGACATGCTATCTTATTAGCAAATTTATTTTCAGTCTTTCCCTGTGTGAACCACAGTAAATGTGGCAGTGCTTGTTTGTTGTAGAACAATTTGGGTTTACAATATCTGAAGGGCAAGTCCTCATCAGTAGGCAATATAATTATAAATGCTTGGCTAAATTTAACTTAATACTCATGTTGAATTTGCAATATAGCTATAGATGCTGAAAGTGAAATTTTGTCTCTAGAACATACAAATAAGCTTCAGACTCCATGCAGGCCTGAAAATAAACAGTCTGACATTTGCAGAATGAGGTCCCGAGAGGGTGAATTTGATGATGCTATCCCATACAGTGGGCCAATTTATCATCTGGGTCCCTCTTTCTGTTTAGTTTTGAGACCCCGATTCAGATTGAGGTTCACAGAGGGTAAATTTAGTGATGCTACCCTGCTGTGCAGAGTAGCATCACTAAATTCACCCTCTGGGGACCTCATTTTGCAGATGACAATCTGCTTATTTTCTGGCTTGACTCCATGAAATATGAATGCAATTATTTTGTGAAAAATGTTTCTTTATCTCTATTTTCTATTTTATTCAAAAGGAATCTTCAAATGACAGACAAAGTGGAGATAGTCTGCCTCCTGTCTCTGTTTCTGCTATACCACGGCACCTACAGAGTCACACAGACTCCTTTTCTGAATTCCGATCCCCAAAGAAAAGGAAAGTGATGTCATCTTCAGAAGATGAAGTCTCAGAATATCAACATGCAGTTGAAAGTGAAGAATCTGATGTGAGTATGAATAAAACAAAGAAGAACACAATCTGTAGCCTGAATTAGCAAACAAAACTATTGTTTATGCTTCAATCATTGACGGTAATCTATTGTATAAATGGGGTCTTACCTGGAAATGAAGGGCTTATATCACAACCCATTGGCAGGCAATGCTACATAGCATGAAAGAAACCAACAGGAAAACAGATGTTATGGTGCTTCTCCACCTTCTTTATTTTTACTATGCTGGTCGTGCTGTTTTACGTCTTAACAGGATTTCTGCCAAAATAGATAGCAACAACAATTGCATGATCTCCCCAAGGTGAGATCGCGCTTTAGTTGTTGCTATTTATACAGTCAGAAAGATTGAAACAACATGCCATTCTTTTCACAATGTGGATGCAATGCTCAGTGTTTGAGTCGAGATAGTTTCGTCTTTCTGGCAAAACATGGGAGATTAGCAATTTAATAAAGTTATGTTATATTACTTTGTCATAACTGTAGTTCGTTTGCATATTTTACAATTTGTGAAATCCCACATAACCAAATCATTCTTTTGCAGGTTATTTCCAGGCTTGTGAAGAGTGTGTAATTCAATGACTGTATGATTCAGTCTGTGTCCAGCTAGAAATTGATATGCAATGCAACTAGAATTTTTCTGTTGGATGGGTGAGGCTACCCATCCTGGGATGGGGCAGCCTTCTGGTAACAATAACAAACAATTTCTCCTTCACAAAATGGGTATAAACTGGCCTTCCACTCAAACTAGTTGAAGATACAGTGTGAAACAAATACATTAACTTTTCCTGGCTTGCCATTTTCAGGCTGGCGACTGCAGCATGGGTGATTGCCCCCTGAATATGACAGGCCTGGAATAATAAAGTCAGAATTCTGTGGATGGTAAAGGTCAGCCTGACCATTATTTCTGCGGACCATTAATTCAATCAAAAGCACCTCAAAACTGGCCATCTCAAACTGGAATCTTTGCAGGTAGAAGGAGGCAAAGAGTACAATTTGTGCCATATGTAGAGTGTTTTTGCAGTCATCTGCAGTCACTCTAATACAAGCTATAGGTCTGCAGAATTCCAAAGTTGAAATTACAGGGTATTTTTTGTTGGTTTTGCTTCAATGTTTGCAAAGCAAGATCCCTCAGGTGCGATCCAATCACTGAAACTTGATTCACATGGTGCAATTCAATGTTTTTTATTCACTCATCCAACATTCCAACTCATAAATGATAAAACTACAGATAAGCAGCATAACAATATCACCGTTGGTCGTGCATAATGATAAATTGAACAACCATTTTTACGAGTGTTTTCCAATCAGTTGAGAAAACCTAACTAGTGTTTTATAAGATGTTGATGCCTCTAAATTAGCTCCCTTGTTGTGCACCAGTCATCCTAAGTAATAATCTTCCAAGACCTTTTTCGTTTGGGAGGAATAATTTGAAAATTGCCGAGTGGAAGTCGAATCATGAACTGCACACTTGAACATTCAGGGAATCATATGGTATGTTATGCAGCAAAATATATGTCTTCTGTACATGTGCTGACTTTTAATATCTGTATTCAATAGACACAGTGAGTGTTATGGCTTATGAGTATCTTGAATCCAAATTTTCAAGGCTGCATCAATATACTACATGCTGTGCAACCATATTACACAAACCATGTACCTTAAAATGATTGATTGGTTGACCCAACAGGGTTTCTTGGAAGGGGGGGGGGGGGTCATTGAGGCAAACCAGAAAAGGCCCTCTTGGGGTCATTTAAGGCAAACCTTAATGGCCCTCCTGGAGTTTTGAAAGTGACAGGCCTGCTATTCGACAGTGGGGGAAAAAGCTCACCTGATGCTTCATTAAAAACTAGAGGTAAAAACTCCCAGTGGTGAAACACTCTGCAAAAACATGGAATCAGAAGAGATGATAAATGAAATCAAATTCAAATGGGCAACCAGAGCAGTTTTCTGCCTGATCTCAACCAAGTGGGTGAGTGGTCGAAAAAGAGCAGCTGAATAAAGTGTGTATACTTATCTTTGCAATTGAGAATACAGTAATGATGGTTCTCATTGAAAGAAGATATCTTCAGAATACTTTTGACTGACCAGTCATCTGATTGGTTGAAAAATTGTGTAAGTTCATTTCGTAAGTCTGTTGGAGCTCTCTTCTTCTGTCCTTCCAGGTGTGGGATTAATCTATAGAACCAGGAAAAATTAATTAATCAAAACTCACAGGCAGAAGCATAAACCTCTTTAACTTGTAAATTGCATTTATTTGATATGTGATGAGTAGATTACCACTGAAGTACTAATGGTGTGAATTTCCACCCAGACAGTAAAAAATCTCCAGAAAAAACATGCGTAGCCCAAACAAAGTTTCAGGCAATGAGCTTGAGGGTTTACATGTGTGGTTTCATTGGCTTAACTTTACTTGTCATGGTTGTATGGGGCTTTAAGTATTCTTGATGATGCTTAACCCTTTCCTAATGAATCTAACATATCTGCCTTTTTTTTCAACTGCTCAATATACAAATTGAGCACTTGAAAATATTTCTTTTTAAACCAAACTATATCTATATCATGTGACCCCTAATTGGAATTGGCTCGTCAAGCTCGATCCAGTGATGAGTGACATGATTTGGTATGTGTGAATTTTTTTTAATATCAGAAGCATCAGGTAAATGGTAAACTCTTAACCTGCTGAGTAATTTTTAAACATTTTTCATCAAATCTAGTTATGGCTGCTCTGAAGCAGCCATGACTAGATTTGATGAAAAATTCATGAAAATTTGACTCAAGAAATCATTGATAAAACATCTACACAATTCACAGTGGAAAATTTGGTTGAATATCCTCAAATATCACTCATTTTAATGGAAAGAGATTTCCTTTCCTGGGCAGGAATATCTGCCAGCAGTATGCAAGGAGTTAAAAGCTCTTGAAATTTAAAACCAAAATTCCAGGCCCTTCATGGTGCTTGAAAATCAGACTTTGTGAGGAAAGTCATGGAAGTCTCGAAAAAAAATTCAGCATTTGCTTGAATCATTGTTATAAAAAATTTTTCTTTGAAGCTGTGGTGTTTGTATATATTTGTTAATTACAATTATATCCATTGAAATAATACCTGATCTTGATATTGATCCCTGGGAGGCTCTGTCAGAGATCTTCCCAAAGATCAGTCATTGTCAGGTGCAATTATTATTGGTTTGAAATGTATCAACAATAATTGATAACTGGCATGTGTTTATACTTGATTATTGGGGTTTAACAACACTTTCAATATAGAAAATCATATCGTGTTGGACAGTTTTATGGGTGGAGGAAGTCAGAGTACCCAGAGAGAACCAGAGGCAACAGCGAGAAAGTGTCAAACTCTAACTAACCTGGAACAAGCAGAGTTTGCAGTTGTGGATGGCAAGGGCACCAGCAACATTCTGGATGCCTTAGTTCACAGCACCCAGTGTGCACCTCATTTGAGGAGTCGTGATTAAGTGTCTTGCCTAAGGACACAGTGTAGAGAGCTCTGATCAGGATTGAACCATTGACCATTTGGTTTAAAGTTCAATACTCTAATGATGTACCACTCCCCTCCCAAATGGCAAGTGTGCAAGCATCAGAGATGATTTAAATAATTTTAGGTACTGTTTTATTTTTGGCCATCAAATCTTGTACACATCTTTGCCTTGTTACAATTTATGTAAATGTTACAATTTATGTAAAATTGTAACACGGCAAACCCTAGCAGACTAAATAATATCACTTCAAAGATAATACAAAGCACATCTACTTAATATGAGCCTTCAAGTTGTGATACCTGCACTTCAGAATAAAGCCCAAATATGGGCTTCCAGCATTCTATCAGTTAAAAGTTCCCTAAAACAGTCCTTGAAAGATCTTGTTCTCCCAGGAGGTTTATGAACCAGGCTTGTGCTTTTTATTCTTATTCAGAGAAAAAAAGGTATTATTGTATTTTTCAGTTGAGAACTCCACTATGTGGGTGTTTTTGTGGCAATCCATCTCCACATATTGAATATTTGATCCATCAAATTGGCTTCATCTGTTTTCTATTCCAGTGAAGGGTTTCTACTCTTCCTTGAATGTTATGAGTAATTTCTGGACTGTCTTTGTTCTGGACTCTGGACTCAGTTAAAATGTACTGGAAGGTAGATTAGTACAGGCCCCAAATATTTGCCTATCCTCCTGTCACTAACAGGAGGATTTTGTCATAAACAGGAAGAGAATATTTTACCTATTGCATGTGACAAATGATGTTCATTGGCCAAATAGGTCTGAACCAGACATGTTAACTCTCCCGGAATGCCCGGGAAAATCCCGAAATTTCAGTGTAGTTCCCAGTCTCCCGGGCAGGAATAAGTTTTGGACCGAAAATCCCGGAAAACAACAGTTGAATATTTCTTTCCCATTGTAACTTATGTAAAACGCTTGGAGTCAAATCACATGCATTTCAACCTCTGGTAAAAAACTCACAAAGCAGTAAAATATGGATTTAAGTTAAATTTATTTTAGAAAAGAGTATTTTATATGATATATTTTTCAACTGTGTTCATGTTTATTCCTGGGTTTGTTTGTTCATAATCGGGAGATTCGTGATCAATGTGCGAGTGTCGAAGTGAAAATAGGTGACTTACTTTCAAAAACTCCACCTTCAAAGCAGTTTTTTGGTAAATAACATATATGAAAAGGAATTAAATAATATATATTTATTTATTCATAGAATAGCTTTAATCTTCACCCCTTTTCCAAATCAAAACGTAAACAACACCTTGACCTCAACTATTTAACACAGTTTAAAAATAGGTTAAAGTCGCTTAGGATGCCGAAAAATTATGACTGCATATTTATATACAATGGCCTTATTTTCTAACACTACATTTATTCCGTTGTGCTGACTACAGAACTGTTAACTGTTGGCCATCTGTACCCAGAAAATTTCGAATGGAATTAAAAAAAAAAAAAAAAAAATGCTTCAATGATGAAAAGAACAGTTTCGTGCAGGGCGCAAGCGTCCACACATGCAAGAAGGATTTTGATAAAGATACTTTCAAAGTACTATTCTTCTTGCAGTAACTGAACATTAGGACATCTTTTCCTGTTAACATTTCCAGACATGGGAAATTATTGGCTAAGTAGACTTTGATAAAAGCAAACCACAGGGTGTGGCACTCTGTGGAGGGAGGGGGAGGCATGAAAAAGAGGATGGTGGGGGGGGGGGGGGGGTCAAATCAACAATTATTTTATGAGTTTTTAACATAGCAGAAATGCATCGGCATAATTGACAGCTAGATCTGGATATAACCTGGTGTTAATGGTGGTCCATGAGCTGAAAATTTGCAAGTTTTTTCTTTTGTTTTGTCCCTGCGTGAACTTTTCCCTGATATCCATCCCATTTCCCTGAAATGTTTGTTCAGAATGATCTTTACAAACTGTCGCCTCAAAAATATGTGCATGCCACGACTTCATGTGAGACAGGCATGATATGGAGTTGGAAAACTACAGTGGTATTGAGGAGCTATTTGTGATAGTCGGGAGCATGGTGGCCCGTGGTTAGGGCATTGGACTTCAAATCAAAAGGCCCATGGTTCGATCTCCACCAGTGGTAACTGCATTCTGTATTTAGGCAAGAAACTTAATCCAGATTGCCCACGTGGGGGGCATGGTGGCACTGTGTACTAAGGCGTATTGCACATTGATGATGCACTTGCCTTCAACCAATGCTTACCCTGCTTGTTTGGAGTTAGTATGTTGGGGAGTCTGACAGTTGCTCATCACTGCCCAGGGGTTCTATCCGGCTTCCTCACCCTTAAAACTGTCCATCCCGAGGTGACCTTGGCAGTCAAAAGTGTTGTTAAACCCCAATAAAAAAAATAAAAAAAGACTACAATTTGTGATTGTCATGTGATAAAATATTTTTTCTCCATTGCTGTGAATCTCAGTACTGGAGAAAATCCCATAATGCATTAATTACTTTGGGTTCATTTTGAGGCACTTGTCAGAATCAGCAGAAATAGTATTTCTGACTTTGGTCAATTTTTAAAACCTTAAAACATTTGCCCCAGCATGCAAACTTAGGGTAAACTTGCAGTGTGCATTCTAGATATATTGGCAGTGGTTTCTAGACAAGTCTTGTCTGCCTATATAGGCAACCAAGACTTACTGAGACACAACTTCAAGGTTGCAGAACATGAAATGTTGTAGTGTGGCAAAGATGTATGAAAAATCCCCAGGCCCTTCAGGATTAAATGACGTCTGCAGTGTTCATTGGGAGTTTGTCTTTGGATCTGCTTTACAAATAAAACCTGTGACTTATAGAGTATTTTATTAATTAGACAAGCTGCACACCTTACTTCTGGTGTTTACCATGATGGGGAATCAATATTACCGGTAATACTGTTTGTCAGAAATTGTATCAGTTAAATACCTGAAATTGAAAACATTTAGCATTTAGCATTTTTGTATGGTGATAAGTGTTTGTCCAGAATTTGGAATTATAGATATATTCTCATGTAATTTCAGAGTTGTTCTATATGTTTTGAACAATGGACTACAGCAGGGTCTCACAGACTCTGCTCTTTGAAATGTGGACATCTGTTTGGTCAAAGGTGAGATTTTATTTATTTATTTGTACTTGAAAAAGTTGTCTTCTGAATATTTTTTGGAAGTTATTTTTTTCTTCAGGAGATGATGTATGGGAATAGATTCTGTGTATTTTGTGTATGGCCTGCAAAGGAGCTAACTTTGAACTGATAGATTAAATCAGATGAAATGGGTCAAATATGATTAACTTACAATGTAAAATTTAACAGATCTATAGCTGAAACTGAAACAGTTATGTAATTCCCTAACTCGCTGACCACAGTGTATTATTCAAATAGACAACAATGGTAGAACTCGATTGGATGCGCTGAATGTGCTAACAGCAACCCATTATACACCAATTTAACCTTCATTGAAAACCAGAATATGACACCAGCATATGCCATTTGTGTTGTCAAACTTAACTTGCTAATCTGCAAGGAAATCAGTGTAACATGGGGACCGAGGAGATTCAAATGTTGTTTCAACTGTAGATTTTATTTTGTTTAAAATTAAAAATGTTTTTATGCTGCTATAATATTATCTGATGAGTGATAAATAAATATTAACTTCATTTTTAGATTTATAGTTTCTATCCTTCCACGATGACATGAGTGCTATATTGACGAACACCTTCACACATCGGAGCATTCTGTGTTTATTACATGCCTGTAGATCCGTAATTCTCATTTTCTAAGTTCATCATGGAAAACTGTGTCTTATTTGTAGAATTTAACAGTTCTGACATCTGCTTGAAACAAAAACAAAACTCAGGTGTCATTGGCAAACACGTGTGACCGATCGAGACAATATGTAAACAGAAAAATATGAATGGAAATTGTGTCTAAATAGGTTATTTATTCATATTTTTTAAGAAATTAGCTACTGTTAGGCCCCACAAAGTAGATCTTCTGTTTCTCAGGCCATTATTTGTAAAATTGCATGCGGGCGAGCGGTTTTTTATTTTATTTTTTTATTTCTATAATTCTTTCTTCGCCATCAAAAGTTCATATCTTGGTTTATGTTTTAGGTCTCATAATCTACAGAATAGCATGGGAGGTGGTGTATTTTGTCCCTTGAGAGCAAGAAGGCTTTGCAATGCTAAAGCATTGCAAAGCCATCTTGCACTCAAGGGACAAATTTATCAATTTATCAATTTTTTTAACTTTGGTAAAATATCAGACATAAACCATTTAATTTTGATTTGTTTAAAGTTTCCATTGGTTATAAAAAGAGAGCATGTGGCAGCCAAAAAGACCATGCGGGAGGACCTGAGAAACAGTTTTTTAATTTTTTTTAGGCCTTATCTGAGAGATATTTGCTTCAAAGCCAAAACTTGAGTGTTATAAAATCACTCCCATTTTATAGAATAAGTTTAATTGTGTTAATTTTGGTGGATTTGAACAAAAACGATTTACATTCTATTTATCCGCTCTCACCACAGATTCTGAATTGATCTGGGTCAGAATGCGATGTTTCGATTAGACAATTAAGAAAATGGGTGGTGTTTACTTCTTTTGATGGATCCATGGTGCTAAAATAGTCTGTCAGTGGAAATCCATATGGAACATGTGTTAAATATGTAAATATGGAACTGGAGGAAAAGTAATAGGCATGTAATAATTAATTAAAACAGCAGTTAATCTTGTATCTTTTGTTGTATAGTATAGTCAAGTCTTGAATTACATATGTGAATGTCCCAAAAAAGTCTTGAAAATAAGGCCTATAAAAAATTTTTTGTGTTTCTCAGGCAATTTTTCCTCAATTTTATGTTAAGGGAGGGAGACTTTTTTGTTTGTTTATTCACAAAACAGTTCTGAAAATAGTTACAGTCAGAAATTTGACTACTTACACTATTATGTTGCAAACCAATATTTTCAGCAGTGAAATTTCCCATAATGTAGTTGAAAATTTAACCAGCTATATTTTTTTTGACAGGCTCTGTGAGGTATAGTTGGTTTGTGAGCTCTGTCAAACAAGGTATAGTTGGCCTTCGGCTTCGCCTTCAATATTATCCCTCCGTCCAAATCGATCTTGTGCACTAAAAAATGACAGTTTGAACGCGAATGCTGTTCTGTTTATTACCTGTATAACTCATTATGAAATACCTGATATTTGACTCTTTCAGTTGTATTGACAAATGGTTGAAGGGCCAGGGAGGTAAATGTCCACAATGCAACTGCAAAGCTAAACGACAAGACATCAGAGTTCTCTATGCAAAGTCAGTCAAGGTAATTAATTATGCTGCTTAACTGGTAGAGTGCTAGAAGCCATTATCAGGACTCTACTGAAAAGTGCTGAAAGTCACTTCATTGGCTTTACACTGTATTGATTACCTCATTTCCTCAACAGTTGAAACACAAAAAATGTTTAAACAAAAATTGTTTTATTACAATTTATTGGAGTGTGCCAAGAAGCAAAAACAAAGCATTGTTTATGAACAAAATCTTATTAAACTGGGGCTCCTTTTGATTGTAGCATAGTACCCTTTAAAATAAAATACTCATGTTACAAATCACCTTTGAAAAATAATTGAGCACTCTACCAGTTAACTCTTAGAAGCCGGGGAATCGGAATGAATTTATTGAACATGACATACCGCGAAAAACACAGTAAGCAGGTGCTGACTATTAAGGCAGATGACACTTGACTAGAAGCACTTGCTCAATGTTTAATTCTCCCCAGCCCAAAGATAGCCGAACCGTCACAGCCAGATTACCTGCCGTATTACGTCAGAGGCAAGAAAACTAGACTCCCGGCTTCTAAGAGTTAACTAATCTTTTTCAGCTCACCTCAATAAATGTCACAACCCTATTTTCTTCATTTGACCTCCATAGTGTAGTGTTCTCTACTAGAAAATCACAGTACCAAAACCCAACCAAACCTGGAATAGAACTTCCTTGGCTGATTAACATTTAGTTTTTGTAGAGATAAATTTGATCTACTCCAGACTTCAGAAGAGACACTAAAGCTGGAAAACTGCTTAAATTTAATTTTTTTTCTTCTAAGTCGGTAGTAACAACAGGTTGTAGTAATCAACTATTTGTGATTTCTGTGATAGACCTAACTTGTTAGTTTTTTCATCATGTTGTGATGTAGTCAGATTTGACTTCGAGTTTGATGAAGTTAGGTGGATATAATCAATTGGTTTCCAGGTGTTAACTTTAGTTGTATTTAACCCTTTACCTAACATGAAAAGCAGATGACACTTGCAAATAAAATTCTTGAATAACTAATTTTTTTCATTTTTTGTCTCGAAAACATAGGTTATGACCCCTCGTTGGAACGAGCTCGACGAGCTCGTTCCAAAGAGGGGTCATAACCTATGTTTTTGAGACAAAAAATGAAAAAAATAATGAAAATTAATTGGCGATTTTTCTGAATAGTGCTGATGGTTTTGGCCATTACATTGGGTAAAGGGTTAATGCAGGGTTAATGCTGATCCACTAAACTTAAAGAGTTGATTCCCTCATGGAAAGAAAAGAACCCTATTAATTTTTGATTTGTCAACCCAAATAAAAAGATTCCTGATTTTATCTTGTTCAGGCATTGGACATGAGTGAAAGAGACAGGGCATTGGAGGCTCTGGAGAGAGAGAAAGAAGCTAGAAGAAAAGTTGAACTTGATGCTGCACAAATGAGACTGCAATATCAGTTAGCCATTGGAGAGTGTGGTCGTTTGAGGCAAGAATTAGAAAAACAAAGAGCAGAGATTCAATTACTGAGGTAAAGATTTTTAGGAACCGTTGATATGGTTGAAATATGAAGAGGTATCTTTTACACTTCTAACTCAGTTCAACAACAATATTTTGTCTATTTAACCCTCTGATCACTAATGTTACAAACCAAAATCTCAGGCCATCAGTGTAATTTTGTAGGAAATTTGATGCGGTTATGGCCTGGAATCAATCTAGCTGTCAAATTTGTCATCACTTATATTTAGATTCATTTGTCTAAAAAATATTTCAGTTGCTTGGAAAAGTGATTCTTTTGATACATTTTGGATGATTGAATCTTAAAATTTCATAAAGATTTATTTTCTCTGCATCAAAGTCAGAAATGTTGCTCAATCAAGACTTGTTTTGATAGACATTTTGATGACTTTACAAACAGAAGTAAGAGGACACACCACAGCCTTAATTTTATGATTACACCGGGTTCAACAAATTATGTTAATATCTCGGTGTTCAATGGGAATTAAATACTTATTGATTGGACTATCTGTAACCCAGACAGGAAAGAATACCTGTATATCTTTGTGAAAAAAGGCACATTACATTAGATCAACTCTCCTCTGAATGCAAATTTCTACAAAATTGGGTAAACAAACATCCCATAACAGTATCAAATTCCTGACTGAATTAGAATGGTGGCTTGAGAGCTTACTTAAATACTAGAATTTCAAGTGGCAGTATTTTCCTCAAGTGCAACTCTGAATTCAAACAATTTAATCTTGTTTGACAGAGCTCCTTGAGCTCTGCCAAACAAAATTAAATCATTTAAATTCAGAATTGCATTATGTGAAACATTTGTCACTTAAAATTTGTTATTTTGACATCAGTATGCAAATGGTTAATCAGTAACTGGTTATTGTCATATCACCGAAGCTAAGAAACGTCGAACCTGGTTAGTCTTTGGGTGGGTGACTGTCTGAGCAATTGATTCCTCCTCCCGCATTGTGTTCTTTGTTCAAGGCACCCCGATTGTCCACATTGTGGCATGATTATGCTGTGTTCTAAGGTGTACTGCATGTCGATGGTGCACATGTCTTCAACCAATCAAACCCTGCCTGTACGGAGTTATGATGTTGGGGAGCTGGTAGCTCCTCATCATTGCTTGGTGGTTCTCTCCAGGTACTCCGGCTTCCTCCACCCATAAAAATGTCACCGACATGATATGGCCTTGGCTGTGAAAGTGTTGTTAAACCCTAATACATGAATAAATAAATATATTATTATTTATTTATTTATTGGTGTTTAAGGTCACATATTTATGCACAATGAATAAATAAATATTAACCCATTACATAGTAGACAACACTTGTAATATTGTTTTGCAACATATTTTTGCTAAATAATTTACAAATTTAATTTTTTTGCTTCCAAAACATAGCTTATGAGACATTATTGAAATGAGCTGAACAAGCTTATTTCAATTAGAGATCAGAAGTAGGGTTTGAGTAGCAAAAATTGAAATATAACAAAAGATGAAGTGTTTTTTTTTGTGTATAGCAATGAAAGGATGCAGCCGATATGTTAGATATGTGAGTACGCACTAGTTCAGGTCAGTGGAACCCTGTTAATTGAATAAACACTTTGCCAGTGAAAAATAATAGATGTATTCAATTAGGTCAATTTCCTATATTTAGTGATAGGATATTATATCTTGTTTGAAAGACCACATGGGCTCTGTCAAACAAGATGTAATAGACTAATTGCTCATATTGGATGTATAAAGGCCCAATAGGTCTATAAGCATGTAAAATTCAGTGGTTATCAGAGTGGTTCTTTGATACATCACAGAACTTTGTATCCAGTTAACGTGAGTTGTTTGTTTATTGGGGTTTAACAACACTTTCAACAGCCACATCATGTCAAGAAAGTTTTATGGGTGGGCCAAGCCAGGGTGCCCAGAGAGAAGCACTGAGCAGTGGCAGGCAACTGTCAGACTCTCCAAAATACCAACTCAGCAGAGGACAGTCCGGCAGAGGTATTTATTTATTGGAGTTTAACATCACTTTTGATAGCCAGTGTCACCTCGTGTCAGACAGTTTTATGGGTGGAGGAAGCCAAAGTACCTAGTGAGAACCACTGAGCAATGGCGAGCAACTCCACACAAGCAGGGTTAGCATTGGTTGAAGACAGCACCATCGATGTGCAGTATGCCTTAGTACACAATGCCGACATGGGCAATGTGGGTGAAGTGTCTTGCCCAGGGACACAACACGGTTGCCACAGGTGGGATTTGAACCAAGGACCTCTCAGCTTGCACCTGTACCTACTGAAGCACCACGCCCCCTCTACAGAGTTATAAGCAGTTGGTGGCAAGTACACATCAACATGCAGTATGCCTTAGAACACACTGCCACCATGCCCCTACACTTTGTTTTAAGTGTCTTGCCCAAGGACCTAATGCCGTTACCACTAGACAGGATTGAACCATCAACCTTTCGGTTTGAAGTCCAATGCTTTGACCACAGAGCCACTGCTATCTCCCAACAGGAGTTGTTTTATGGATTGGTTCAATGAAGTGAAACTCTCAAAAGTTTGTAGGAGGTAATATATATTTACATATCAAGATCAACTGGAATATTTGTTTTTCTGGTTCAACTAACTATTTGGGTGCCTGTAGTAAAATCAGCCCACATTTATTCAGTGTTTGGATTTATAGTTTTTGTAGATTTAACACTAGATTTAACACAGTGCATACTTACTTTCAGATCAAGACATGGTGCCGATCACACTGCGGGTGATTTAAGCCAGGAACAAGGTTCAAAGAAATTGACTGGACAGTTTACTCTTGATAAAACAATAAAAATATGGGATGTAAGTAACCAAGTTATTGCTCAGTGCTGTCTTCAGCAACAGTGTGTTGACATGAACAAAAGTATGATAGTAATAAATGAAAGTTTCATTCTCCCTTACAGTGCTCTGACTGATAAATTCTACACAGAATACTCAATACTGTTCCTTATTTCTGGATAAATAATTGTCTTAACCCTTTACCAATGCTGACTATATCAAAATTTATTACTTGAAATATTATTTCTTCAAATTTGAAAAAAAATTTCAACAAAATCATATCATGTGGCCCCTCATTGGAACGAGCTCAGTGAGTTCGTACCATTGAGGGGTAGCATGATATGGTTTTGTTGAAATTTGCATATTACCCGGATGGATGCAGCCGATTTGTTAGGTAAAGGCTTAAAACTGATTACATGCTGTCCTGTGACAAATTGATTGGAAAGAACTCTATAAGCATTTCATCTCTATATGGGGAAGAGGAGTCATACTTGATCATTGTAATAAACAAATTCATTTTTCCTCATATAATAGGACCTGGTGACAGTGCCTGATGAAGTTTGTACTCCCAAGTGAGCTGCATAGCTACTATAATAATAATAACACTTTGGCCGGGTGCTGATTTGTCACGGTTCTCAGATGAGAAGGCCTTGGTTACCCCTGTACTCCCAACAGCCTCCCTATTCCCACGCTGCTTCTCTCCTCCCAACACTCGGAAACGAACGGCTTGATAACATCCTTTGCCCCATTCTTCCCAATCTCTCCGATTAGCATATTAACCCTCTCCTTTGAGTCTCCCACTAACCACATGTCCTTCATTCTCCCACCCCACTTCCCCATTATACTCCCAGTGAATCTTATTCTGTAAGACTGGTATTTTGGGCATTCTAGAAGAAAGTGTTCCAGGGTCTCCACCATGCTCAAATTACACATCTGGCACTCCTTTTCACTGTTTTTCCCAATTTTACCCCTCAGCTCCAGGGACCGCGACCTCAGCTTGAACAACAGTGACCCCCCAAAGGTGCCATCAAGGTACTCTTCAAAACCAGGCTTCTCTTTATCACGCAGGCCACCCAAAGACCTCTTTGATTTGACCCCCCTCTCGCCAATTACAGTTACAGTCCTCCATGACCCTTTTTCTGACAATTTTTAGCTTAACTTTGGGGAAGCCAAATTTGAGGTATTGCCATGGCCCGTCCTTCCATCTGTTTGTCTGTCCATCTGTCGCGCCGTACATACAGCTCGGGCTAGAGGCCGTATTTATGAACCGATCTTTACGAAACTTCTTGGGTACCTTTGTTATCACTGTGAGACGAGAACGAGTGTTTTGGGGTCCAGACCGAAATTTAAGATGGCCACTGGCAGCCATTTTGTACCAAACTTAGGTGCAATCAGATTTTTGCGCAGAACTTCCTTATGAAAGCTCCGATTTGAATAATTTTTTTTGTATGAATGTATAGTACCATGGGATACATCACATATAATACAGGTTTTTTTCTTGTGCATAAATTATGCAAATTAGACTAACTTTGATTTATTTAGTGTTCCTTTCAGCACTTTAAGTGCAAATGCCAATACAGCTCGGGCTAGAGGCTGTATTTATGAACCGATCTTTCCAAAACTTCTTGGGTACCTTTGTTATCACCACGGGACGAGAACGAGTGTTTTGGGGTCCGGTCTGAAATTCAAGATGGCCACTGGCAGCCATTTTGTACAAAATTAGGTGCATTCAGATTTTTGCGTAGAACTTCCATATGAAGGCGCTGATTTGAATAATTTTCTGTGTCAATGTTTAGTACCATGGGATACATCACATATAATACGGGTTTTTTTCTTGTGCATAAATTATGCCAATTAGACTAACTTTGATCTATTTCATGTTACTTTCAGCACTGTAACTGCAAATGCCAATGCGGCTCGGGCAAGATGCCGTATTTATGAACTGATCTTTACGAAACTTCTTGGGCACCTTTGTTATCACCTTGGGACGAGAACGAGTGTTTTTGGGTGCAGTCCGAAATTCAAGATGGCTGTCGGTGGCCATTTTGTACCAAAATTGGTGCAATCAGTTTTTTGTACAGAACTTTTGTATGAAAGTTCTGATTTGAATAAATTTCTGTATGAATGTTTAGTAACATGAAATACATCACATATAATACAGGTTTTTTTCTCATGCAAAAATTATGCAAATTAGATGAACTTTGATTTATTCAGTGCTACTTATACACAGTAAGTGCACATGTCAATATGACTCGGGCTAGAGTCTGTATTTATGAACCGATCTTCACAAAACTTCTTGGGTACCTTTGTTATCACCTTGGGATGAGAACGAGTGTTTCTGGATGCGGTCCAGAATTCAAGATGGCTGCCAGTGGCCATTTTGTACCAAAATTAGGTCCAATCGTTTTTTTGTACACAACTTCTATACGGCTCAGGCTAGAGGCCGTATTTATAAACCGATCTTTACGAAACTTCTTGCGTGCCTTTGTTATCACTGTGGGATGAGAATGAATGTTTTTGGGTGCAGTCCAAAATTCAAGATGGCCACCAGCAACCTTTTTGTACCAAAATTAGTGCAATCAGTTTTTTGTGCAGAACTTCTGTATGAAAGTTCTGATTTGAATAAATTTTTGTAGGAATGTTTAGTAACATGGAATACATCACATATAATACAGGTTTTTTTCTCGTGCAGTAATTATGCAAATTAGATGAACTTTGATTTGTTCAGTGATACTTATACACAGTAAGTGCACATGTCAGTACAGCTTGGGCTAGAGTCTGTATTTATGAACTGATCTTCACAAAACTTCTTGGGGTACCTTTGTTATCACCTTGTGACAGGAACAAGTGTTTTTGGGTGCCTTTGTTATCACGGTGCTATGATAACAAATATTTTTGGGTTCAATCAGACCCACTCTGGGACTCAAAGATTTCTTTCTAGTTTAGCATCTAACTGTCACCCACCTTTACAATACTTTACCTACACATTTGTTACAGGCTACGGTCAGCATTTATGTACAGACCGTTACAATACTTTACATGTACCTTTGTTATCTGGTCATTACCTAGATGTTTGTCATTGCTGTGTCACATACTATACATGTACATGTCTTAAACAAGTTGAGCTACAGTGTCATTGACACTTTCATTTTATTTTTGTAATTATTTCTTTGCCATCAAAAGTTCATGTTCTTGCTTTGATTTATGTTTTAGGCCTCATAATCTACAGAATTGCATGGGTGGTGGTGGATTTCGTCCCTTGAGTGCAAGAAGGCTTTGCAGTGCTAAAGCATTGCAAAGCCTTGTTGCACTCAAGGGACAAATTTATCAATTTTATTAACTTGTGTAAAATATCAGACATAAATCATTCAGTTTTTATTTTTTCAAGTTTTCATTGGTTATAAAAAGATAACATGCGACAGCTAAAAAGACCATGTGTGAGGGCCTGGGAAAATGATTTTTAACTCTTTTAGGCCTAAAATACTTTTTGTTGACACTATATGAAAAGTCATATACTTCTTTACCTGACCTGTCTAGCAGATAATACTTACACAAAAAACATTTCTTGAATCACTAAAAAATTGTTAATTTTTGGCATCAGAAACACAGTTTATTACACCTCATTCAGTCGTAATTTGAAGGCAAGCACTGAAAACAACTGGAACGGTGTCATTTGTGTGCAAAGCACACTATGATGTATCCCTGCATTTTCAATATGCACATCTAGAGACCCTACTGGAACATATGAATGTACTTTTAATGTTTCGAATTAAAACTCATAGGAGCCTTTCGCCGGAAACCGATTCTCTAATGACAAAAGTGGTGCCACATGGGGTCGAATCAGAAAGCCGAAACCTTTATGCATATCTAAAGACCCTACAGAAACATATGAACATCCTTTCAGCATTTCAAATTGAAACCCCCAGGAGCCTTTCACCGGAAACTGAAATTTTTATACTGTACCAATGACCCAGACATAGCTGGTGCTAACTCTTAAAATATAGGGCCAAACACAAATTTTGCCCCCCAATCCCCAAAATTTGCATCTAAAACCAAAGAAAACATGTCCTGAAAGGCCCTCCACACTTCGCCTCTACTGCGCATGCGCAGTGTCAAGGACGTTCCGAAATTGGCGCCATTAATCATTCTAAGTTTGGCCCTTCATCAGTTAACATCTGACTGATCTTTGTGCTTGTAAATCTCAGTTTAAATGATGCCAGACACATAAATATTAGTGAAATGGTGATTCTAAGGAGGATAGAGAAGGAGGAGAGGAAAAAAATGTGTGACAGAATATTATCAGGGCTGTAACTTAAAATTTTTTAATGAAATTATGTTAAGTTACCTATTTTCGAGGCAGCAGCCATTTTGTTGTCATTCTGATTATTTAGTTACACTGTTTTTTAAGTGTTTTTCTCTCTCCCTGTCCTTTAAGTCCCCCCCTTGCTATTCTCCCATGCTTTTGGCATAGTTTTTGTAATTATTATTATCAAATTTTCTTGGGAGTTTTAGCTGAATAACAGAATGAATTCTGTTCTTTTCCCCATGTTTACGTCTTCACCTACGGGTGGTTAGGCGTTGTGTTCTGCATCTACCATCTGATGTTCTGCAGTTTCTTCCCTGGAAGTCTCTGTTTTGCATCAGATAGTGTGTTTTTGGTAACTGATTTCGGGCCTGGGTGCCTGGAGTCTTATTTTAGTGTTTTTACACTTATTGTTTACATTTGCAACAGCCCTCTGTGTGAGGGGGGGATTTCTTGAAAATAATATCTTGATGTTATTTTAATCATAACTAGATACATTATTATTGTTCGTAAGTGTTGAATAAATTGTTTAAAATATTTTTAAAATTTTTGTCCACACTTAGGCTTGGGATCCATTGGGGCTCAACGTTACTTTTCAGAAACTTGTGCTGTTCTGAAAAAATATTTTTTCAAAATATTTTGATTTCAATTATTTTTTCTATATTAATGGATCATATTATTATTATGTATTTTGATTGCCAGGGGTTAGTGCGAGTACCAGGACTTGTTTTCTTTTTCACATTGAAAGGATATTGATCAATTGTAATAACAGGAAGTCTTCCTCTGACTTTATAATCATTCTATATGTGGTCAGTGTACTCGCATTAACTCCTGTTCTGTATCGTATGATTTCGATGACAATATGGGAAGCGTATGTCACGGTATGTTATTGGGGAATTGGACACTCCGGTCCTTTCCCCGCAGGGTCACTCTACTTTATCAATTTCTATTTCAGACGATCAAGATTAGGGTGATGTATCTGTGATGTCTTCCAACAGTGTGCCTCCGTCGTCACAATTAATGAAGGGCTAGCGGAAAAGTGCTCATGTAAATACGCCAATTGCCTAAGAGGACCCTAGTAGGTTCGACGTCCGCTAGCTCGCCCGGTGTAGCGTCCATTCACCGAATGGTTCGGCAGCCGGGTTCGTCCGTTGCGGTCTAGAAGGAATTTTGGGGTGATGCGAGCACTATAAATCAACCTAATGCACACCCAGTGACGGCGGATCAGAGGGAGAACGGAGGAAGCCTTTTAGTCCGGTTCATAGCTCGTTCCGGTCCATCCGGACGGCAAGCGAGAGAGGCCCCTCTCTCGTTCAACAACATCTGGCCCCAGATGTTGTGGTACAAAATGTTTCGCATTCGGAGCATACGTCCGTCGCTCGGGACGCTCCGACATATAGTCAGTCCGGAGTAGACTGTCAATAAGGCTTCCTCATTCTCATAGTTGCGCACACGACCGCTCTTGGCTACGTGACCACAGATATCCAGTCAGCTTCGCCAGTCTGAGATTCATCGCGACCAGGTCACACCATCCGGTAGCCAGGGACACGAGGCCTGCAGACTCCGGACGTTTGCATAGGAAGTGTGCGGGAGTCAACGTACACGGAGCTTCCGGCGGCAATGCACCGTAAGACCGCTACTGCACAGGCCTCGGGAACGGACGTGCTTTCTTAAATAGCACAGTTTATCGCAGCATCCCAGCATCAACTGAATCTGTCGCATATTTTTTATCCGACGATGCTGGGTCGGGACGCTCCGCGGAAGCGGGTACGGACGTCCGAAAATTTCATCCGGTCCGACGGGATACCGAAAGGGATTTGGAGGATTTCGAGCTTTCCCTTTCGGAACAACATATGCTGTTGTGTATGTCATCTGACTTGGTCTTCTACAGCTTCTTTAGTCGGACCAGAATGCTGCGATGCCGGATAAGAAACTGATAGCGTCGGCGGACTTAGAAATTTTTGGTTCGGTTCAGGGACATCGTCCCTCAGTTCCGACATAGTCCAATAATGTCACACAAACTTTCGAATTATTGAACGACGCTATATATATTATTATTTTATGCTTGCTATATCCAAGCATTTCTGGTTTCTTGTTCGCAAAGTTACGAAGATGTCTTTCAAAAGTGTGCCTCTGTCGTCATAGTTAATGAAGAGCTAGCGGCAATAAGTGCTCATGGAATATGTCTATCGCCTACGGAGTGACATTCGCTAGCACACCCGGTGTAGCGTACATTCATCGAATGGTTCGGCTGCCGGGTTCGTCCGTTGCGGTCTAGGAAGGAGATTTGGGTGATGCGAGCACTTTAATTACTTTAGTACTCACCCACTGACGGCAGATTGAGGACAGATCGGAGGAAGCCTGTTAGTCCGGTTCCTGGCTTGTCCAGGTCCGTCCGGGCTGTGAGCGAGAGAGGTCCCTCTCTCGTCCAACAACATAGGGGACCACATGTTGTGGTTCAGATATTTTACATTCGGAGCATATGTCTGTCGGTCGGGATGCTCCGTTATATTGACAGTCCGAGAGACTGTCCTTAATGCTTCCTCATCCTCACAGCAGGGCACACGACCGCACATTGGCTACCTGACCTCGAGTATCCGATCAGTTTCGTCATTCAGTGATTCCACGGCGAATAGGTCGCGCCATCCGGTAGCCAAGGGACATGAGGCCTATACACTCCGTTCGCTCGCATATTGGTAGTATGCACGGGGTAACGATCACGGAGCTTCCAGCGGCAATGCATTGTAGGACCGCTTCTTCTCAGGCCTCAGTGAGGGACGTGCTATCCGAATTAGCACAGTTGTTTCGCAGCATCCCAGCAATTGACAGTTTCTTGGTAGAATCAGGAATTATCCGACGGCGCTGGGTCGGTGCGGTCCGCGGTTGCATCAGGTACGGACGACCGAACGCTTTATAGGGTCCGACAGGATGGCGAAAGGGATTTGAAAGATTTCGAGTTTTCCCTTTAGTAGTATCGGAAGCTGCCTTTCATTTCTTCTGGCATTATCTTCCAGTGATTGTTATTTCGGACTTCATTGCTGCGATCTTGGATAAGAGACTTATAGCGTCATTGGACTCGGATTTTTCGATCGGTTCAGGGACATTGTCCCTGACTTACCGACGCAGTCCAATAATGTCATTACAACATGTGTTTTATTTTTCGACGCTATATATATATACATACAAGCCTGCTACCAAGCATGATAGTTTAGTTTCTTGTCCGCGTTGCTCATTTCTGCCGTTTTATCATTTATACGAATAGTTTATTTTGGCAGAGCAGGGCATACCGAGAGTTCATATGCGTCTAGACGGTGTGGTTAAAGACTGGAAATATTCTTTTTCGCCGTTTATGTCTTTTCCAACTTCAATGTTGGAAACGACATGATGTATAGTAGACTTAACTTAGACGCTTTATCATACGTAATCCGCCTTACTGAGGCGTTATTACGTCTTCAAGAAAAGATTTACGGGATATTATTCTCAATGTAATTTCTTTTGAGGGCAGTAGTTTGTTCACGTATAACTCCGCCCTTCAGTGGCTGATTGGAGTTGGTTCGACGTGACGCAGCCCTAGCTACATCCACACGCGTGGATAGTAAGTTTAAGAACTCTCTCAGAGTCGCTTCGTTCTCGGAGGAGCTTCTCTTCGACGGCAACTTTTCGGCAATCCATGAATTGCTCGATTTACATGTTCTCTTGTCTATCTAGTGTTACAAGAGATTCAGACTGGGGCAAACATTCGGTGGTTGACTCAGAGAGTGCCACCGCAGTTGCCGGACCCGAGTGTGGCTGTTATGACGGTTGCCAGTCAAACAGATTGGGATATAATACTGATCCCAACGGATTCGAAGTGCCAGGGTCTTTGGGTTCCGCAGTCTCTTAGCAACCAATTTTCTTCCGCGGAATAATGTTTTTTTAGGCTTGCTTTATGTCATTGCATGAACATTATTCAGAAACGCATGCCCAAATCCTGTCCTTTAATTCGACAGTAGTGGCGTATCTCCGGAACCAGGGAGGCACTCTTTCGTTTCCGTTATTCAATTTAACGGAAAGAATCCGTCTGTTGGTTATAGTACACCAAGTTCTGTTTTGGTCCGTCATATTCCGGGTCGTCTGATTGTTTTACCGGACTCCCGTTCACTTTACGGGTCGCTTGTTGCTGTCAGAATGGACTCTCAACAAACAAGTATTCAATCAGATTTGCTATCTATGGGAGCGCCCAATGATGATTTATTTACGACACAGCTTGCTAATCAATTGCAGACGTATGTGTTGGCTTGTCCAGATCTCTGAGCTAATGTTGTTAATGCTCTATTGATCTATAGGACGGAATGATAGGATACGCGTATCCTCCGGCGCTGTTGTTTCAGCAGGTATTGCTAAGATAAACAACCACAATACATTTCTGTTGATAGCATCTCTATCTTCACAGAGATCATGGGTAATTTACTCTCTTGTCTACTGTGGGTCTTAACGTGAAATCTTCCTCAATGTGAGGATCTTTTTTCACTGGGTAAATCGTGTCATCTTTATCACAACCCGCAAGGTCGCAACCTTCATGTTTTCCGTTGTGTGGTCCGTATTGCATTGTAACCATTGTACTGGACGAGCTTTGGACGCGATTTCTTACTATAGGAGATCCTCTTCTTCGCTATTCTATGCGGCTAAAGTGGAGGCTCTTCCGTCGTTGGTGTAGGGATCATTATGTTCATATTGTTGATCCCTCCATACTACTCATTGCAATTTTTTAGTATACTTGTTTCACAAGATCTACTGCAGCCTGTTTTTATTAAGGTTATAGGTTTATGTTACCTAATACCTATGCACTCTACGATAGTTTACAACTGAGTCTTATGTCTCTTTATCTAAGTCAGTTAGTAACTTTTTGATTAATAGACTTAGAATCTTTAGATTAAATTCCTATATGGATTTTAACTTCGGTTCTTATTTAGCTAAGTAATCATTTGAGCCTCTAGAAACAGTAGTTTTCAAATTCTGACCTTTTAGACAGTAATTCTGTTGGTTTCTCTTTTACTGTAGACTCAGTGAGTTTCATGCACTATCGATGGATGATTTTCACTTTCATAGTTTCGGAATCACTACTTCCGTTACTATTTAGGTTGGATTTTTGCATAAGAGTTAGGCTCCTAATATCCAGAACCTATTGTTTTTAAGGTCCTTCCGTCTTCGTACGGGCATAGGCCTTTACTCTTTCCGGGTAGAGTTTATGTATTTATAAACAGATATCTGTTTATTACTATGGGCGTAAGCTTCTTCTGTCTTTGATGCCTAGTAGAAGGACGTTACGCTCCATTCTATTGTTAATGGATTCTATTAACTATCGGTACTGCTTATGGTATATCATTGACTTAGCAGTTGTGCTTAAGATTTCGGCTCATGAAGTAAGAGTTCTTCTACATCTTGGGCTTACATTAATAGTGTCGCTATTATAGATTTTTGAAGGCCGCTCATTGCGCTCAGCCATCCACATTCATGAATTTTTATCTCAGAAATATCGAGTCCATTTCTGGAGGCCTCTATTGTTAGGTCTATTATCTACTGCTCAGAATGTCATTCACTTAACAGTTGCTACTATAGCTAGGTAGGCTGTCTGTTTCGGCAGTGTCTCCGTTCGGCTGCCCTCTTCGTTCTTGGCTATTTGACCCAGTTCAAGAAAAAGGGGGGGGGGGTGTTCCCTTGGGTCACCTGTTTTACTATGAAAACAAGGGGATACCTCCTCCGGAGTTAGTCATTCTGAGCTGTTATTGGGATGGTTGTTTAGTGAGAAGTTTAGGTTTTTAAAATTCATTCAAGTCTTAGTTTTTAAAGTATAGCTTTTGATTATTGCATATGTCAACGGACATGATTGTGCAATCCTCAGACACTTTTAGGAGTATAAGAGTCTCTATTCTCTAGACTTACTTTATTTATTGGCTTACTTTAAAAATTATTAGTATAAGGATTATATTGGATATTAATAGAGTACATGGATGTATGAAGCTCAGTTTTGGAAGGTGTTGTATCTTTCTAATTTATCATAAATAAGAAAGATACATGTAAGGCCTATTACTTCTTTTTCCCTACAGGGGATGACTCTATTTTATATTTTTGAGCGTATTCCATTTTGCTCTATGTCCTTGGCCCTCCAGCCTTTTTACTATTCAGCTATGTCTGGGTCATTGGTACAGTATAAAAATGTTAAAAAATTTATAGTAATTTCTATATTTTTTATACTTACCAATGACCCAGACGGGGATGGCCCTCCCAGGAGTTGGGAACTCTTGCCTCCCCGCTGAGTACATAGCGCTTACCAGGCACTGGTTTTTAGAATGATTAATGGCGCCAATTTCGGAACGTCCTTGACACTGCGCATGCGCAGTAGAGGCGAAGTGTGGAGGGCCTTTCAGGACATGTTTTCTTTGGTTTTAGATGCAAATTTTGGGGATTGGGGGGCAAAATTTGTGTTTGGCCCTATATTTTAAGAGTTAGCACCAGCTATGTCTGGGTCATTGGTAAGTATAAAAAATATAGAAATTACTATAAATTTTTTAACTTTCTACAGGCGTCGCATCAGGCTGAATCAAAAAGCCAACACCTTTATGCACATCTAGAGACCCAAAAGGAACACTTTCAATGTTTTGAATTAAAACCCCTAGGAACTTTTTGCCAGAAACCGATTCTCTAACAAGAATAGTGGTGCTGCATGCACGAAATGGGGCTGAATCAAAAGTCCAAACCCTTTATGCACATCTAGAGACCCCACCAGAACATATGAACACACTTTCAATGTTTCGAATTAAAACCCCTAGGAGCCTTTTGCTTGAAACCAATTCTTGAACGACAAAAGTGGTGCTACGGATGCCACATGGGGGAGGGGGGGGGGGGGGGGGGGGGGCAAATCAGAAATCTGAAACCTTCATGCACACCTAGATAACCTACCAAAACATATGAACACACTTCCAATGTTTTGAATTAAAACCCCTAGGAGCCTTTTGCCAGAAACCGATTCACTAATGACAAAAGTGGCACTGCAGGCCCACACAGGCCAGATCAAAAATCCAAAACCTTTATGCACATCTAGAGACCTTACCGGAACATATGAACACACTTTCAATGTTTCAAATTTAAACCCTAGGAGCCTTGCTGGAAACTGGTTGTCTAATGACAATAGTGATGGGGCCGAATAAACAAAAGGAAACCATTATGTGCATCTAGAGATGCTATTGGAACATATGAACATACTTTCAACGTTTCAAATTAAACCTCTAGGAGCCTTTCACCGGAAACTGATTCTCTAATGACAAAAGTGGCATTGTGGGCGACACATGGGGCCAAATCAAAAATTCAATACGTTTATGCACAACTAGAGACCCTACTGGAACATCTAAACACACTTTAAACAACCGAAATTACATATCCTTGGAGCATTTCGTCGAAAAGCAGTATTTTAGCTCAGTCTTGGTGACAAAAAATCAAACTAAACCAATTTTTGTCATCTCTTTACCACACTTAAGAAGTATGGTAAGTTTCGAAATTATAGCTCAAAAAAGGGATGTATTGACAGAGATCACTATATCCCCGCATTTTCAAAAATGCGGGGATAATAAAAAAATTTGAATGGCTGGGTTTTTTTTAATATCACTGCCAGATATGGCCAATCATGTTTAGTAAAGGGTTAAAATTCAAACCAGTATATAACCAAGTGGAATCCTTTGTAAGTACAGCATTTTCTTTTTTTAACTTTCAGGCTGGAAAGTGTCGTGTTATGGCATATTGTCCGTCACTTGCTACACTTGTTGTCTCACAACCTTCAGCTAGTCCATTGTTTCCTGGTTTTGGATTGAAAAAAGTGAGTATATAAAATTTTTTATGATGTGTTACATTCATTGCTTGCCTGAAAAAAGCTTACTTATTGAAAACTTGAATAAAATATTATGATTTTTGTTATGATCATAAATTTAAACTTTTTATGTATTTATTTGCATTGCTCTAGACTTTTAGCTCACCTATTTCAAAGAAGTGGTGAACTTATGTGGTGACTCAGTTAACGCGAATGTTGGCATCAGACGCATATGTCCAACTTTTGTAAGAATTAGTGTTGAGGTCATTTTCTCAAAGTCCAGTGGGCCCAGGACTTGTATATTGCACATGTAGGTTGTAGGGGGCTAACACAACAGTATCCAACCCAAATACTGTGATTTTTCCCCAATTTCACCAAAACTAAAAAAAATTTCAGCCCTAACTTACTCAATTCTGGTTGAAAGAATTAGTGTTCAGGTCAGATTTTTTGCAGATTGTGGTGCCGTAACTTCTTATTCCTGCGTATCTTTTTTGTTTGAATAACATCTTTAGGTACTGACTTTTTATTTTTTGATTGTAAGAATTAGTGTTGAGGTCAGATTCCTGCACATTGGGGTGCCTTAATTTTTCATTACTGTATATATTTTTTTATTTGAAGGACATCTTTTGACATTAACTCTACTTTATGCACAAATTTAATCTTTATTTTATGTGTTCTTCATGAATTTGATGGAGATTTTAGTGGAACCTAAATTTTTTCTATTTGTAAGAATTAGTGTTTAGGTCAGCTTCTGTGCAGATTGAGGTGCTTTAATCTCTCATTATTGTGTATTTTTTTTAGTGCACCTAGTTCAACGTTACCCCTTCTAATTTTGAAACACTCATGTAATTTGGGGGCACTGGTTGCCAGTGTGAGTTTGATGAAATTTAATGGTCTGTTTTTCACCTTTCCAGATAAGTTGCGTGGATTTCAAGACAACGCAGTACTTAACAATTCATTCCAAGGACATCAGAGATATGGCATTTAATCCAACTGCTGATGATGGTTTGCTGCTGAGCTGTGCCTTAGATAAAAGTGTCAAAATTACAAACATTCTAAGCAATAGTGTTGTCCAGGTGTAAGTAACTATGTTATTGAATATATTTTCCTCTTTCAGCCCTGGCATGTCTAATTCTGACTCTTTATACTCTTAACCCTTTACCCAATGAATCGGCCACATCCGCCCGCATAATATGTAAATTCAGCAGCTGAAAAAATAGATTCAACAAAGATTCAACAAAACCATATCACATGACCCCTCTTTGGAATGAGCTCGCCGAGCTCGTTCCAATGAGGGGTCAGATGATATGGTTTTGTTGAAATTTTTTTTAAAATTTAAAAAAATTATATTTAAAATAATAAATTTTGATATCGCCTCTGTTAGGTAAAGGGGAACATTTGTTTCTCAGGGATTTAATTTTTCTCATCAGTGAGGGAGAAAGGCTTTTATTTTTGTTTTTCTTGTTTGTTATTTTTATACACCTTATTATGGATTTACCGATAACCTGGGTAGGAGCAAATGTCCAGGCGGCACATATCTGGGTTGGCAGGTGGGATGAGTGTCCAGGTGCCCGCATTCTTATTGGTGCATGAATATTTCCCCAGGTGGATATCACTCCTACATGGTGGGTGGACATTTCCCTGGGTTGCTGGGTTGTTTTCTTTTTAGAATAGTAGACATTTCCCCAGCCTTTGTTTCTGTTACATTTCAATTTGTTTTGGGTTAAATTTTCTGTGTTTTTGGTGGTTTTGTTTTTTATAACAATTTAATGTCCACCCACACTGGGGAAATGTCTGCCGGAGAAATGTCCATCTGGGGAAATATCCAGCATTTTTATAAGTGCTAAAAACTTGTTTAATTAGATGTTTGAACAATTTGTCAACATTTTCAGTCCATCTTTAAACTTAGCTCACAGTCATCACGGTTTTGCAAATGTCTATCTTTCAGATCAGAATGAGTTGTGAACAAAAGAAATGTTTCATAGCGAAGTCACTACACTTTACAGTGTGGTAATTCCTTTTATTATGCAGAAAGGATTTTTTCTTTGTCAAGTTTATTTGTTTAAAAAAAAGAACACTTCAAATAGGCTACTTACGTGTCTACTAAAATTAATTGAAAGATAACCACAATAGTACAGTGGAGCCCACTTAATTGGACATCTCTTAATTGGATATCCCTGTTAATTGAATATAATTTCCCAACACCAAGCCATTTACCATTCCTCCAGTACAAATTTGGCCTGTTAATTGAAAATAGGTTGTTGAGGAAACTCCTGTTAATTGAATAAAAAATCTTGTAAAATGTCGAGAAATTGCCCTGACTCTTCCCAGATTTTTATACTGTACCAATGACCCAGACATAGCTGGTGCTAACTCTTAAAATATAGGGCCAAACACAAATTTTGCCCCCCAATCCCCCAAATTTGCATCTAAAACCAAAGAAAACATGTCCTGAATGGCCCTCCATACTTCACCTCTACTTCGCATGCGCAGTGTCAAGGACGTCCCGAAATTGGCGCCATTAATCATTCTTAGTTTGGCCCTTCATCAGTTAACATCTGACTGATCTTTGTGCTTGTAAATCTCAGTTTAAATGATGCCAGACACATAAATATTAGTGAAATGGTGATTCTAACGAGGATATAGAAGGAGGAGAGGAAAAATGAGTGACAGAAAATAATCAGGGCTGTAACTTGAAAATTTTTTTGATCAAATTATGTTAAGTTACCTATTTTCGAGGCAACTGCCTGTTGTGGTCATTCTTGTTATCAAGATTACACTGCTTATTCAGTGTTTTCCTCTCTCCCTTTCCTTTAAGTCCCCTCTTGCTATTCTCCCATGCTTTTGGCATATTTTCTGTAATATTATTACTAAAATTTCTTGGGAGTTTTAGCTGGATAACAGAATGTATTCTGTTCTTTTCCCCATGTTTACGTCTTCACCTATGGGTGGTTAGGCGTAGTGTTCTGCATCTACCATCTGATGTTCTGCAGTTTCTTCCTTGGAAGTCTCTGTTTTGCATCAGATAGTGTATTTTTGGCAACTGATTTCGGGCCAGGATGCCTGGAGTCTTGATCTAGTGTTTTTACACTTATTGTTTACATTTCCAACAGCCCTCTGTGTGAGGGGGGATTTCTTGAAAATAATATCTTGATGTTAATTTAATCATAACTAGCCACATTATTATTGTTCGTAAGTGTTGCATAAATTGTTTAAAATATTTTTAGAATTTTTGTCCACACTTAGACTTGGGATCCATTGGGGCTCAACATTACTTTTCAGAAACTTGGGCTGTTCTGAAAAAAAATATTTTTTCAAAAGTTTTTGATTCAATTATTTTTTCTATGTTAATGGATCTTGTTATTATGTATTTTGATTGCAGGGGTTGGTGCGAGTACTAGGACTTTGTTTTCTTTTCACATTGAAAGGATATTGTTCAATTGTAATAAGAGGAAATCTTCCTCTGACTTTCATAATCATTGTATAATGTAGTCAGTGTACTCGCACTAACTCCTGTTATGTATGTGTTGACTACGATGACAACATGGGAAGCGTGTGTCACGGTATGTTAGTGGGGAATTGGCCATTCCGGTCCTTTCCCCGCAGGGTCACTCTACTTTATTAATCTCTATTTCAGACGATCATGATCAGGGTGATGTATCCGTGATGTCTTCCAAAAAGTGTGCCTCCGTCGTCACAATTAATGTAGAGCTAGCGGAAAAGTGCTCAGGTAATACGTCAATTGCCTAAGAGGACCCTAGTAGGTTCGATGGCCTTTGACGTCCGCTAGCTCGCCTGGTGTAGCGTCCTTTCATCGAATGGTTCGGCAGCCGGGTTCGTCCGTTGCGGTCTAGAAAGGAGTTCTGGGTGATGCGAGCACTATAAACATCCATGTGCACACCCAGTGACGGCGGATTAGAGGGGAGAACGGAGGAACCCTTTTAGTCCGGTTCATAGCTCGTCCAGGCCCATCCGGGCTGCGAGCGAGAGAGGCCCCTCTCTCGTACTTCAACATCTGGCCCCAGATGTTGTGGTACAAAATGTATCGCATTCGGAGCATACATCCGCCGCTCGGGACGCTCCGTTATATAGACAGTCCAGAGAGACTGTCAATAAGGCTTCCTCTTTCTCATGGCAGCGCACACGACCGCACCTTGGCTACGTGACCTCCGATATCCAGTCAACTTCGCCAATCAGAGAATCCTCGGCGACCAGGTCACGCCATCCGATAGCCAGGGACACGAGGCCTGCAGACTCCGGACGTTCGCATAAGAAAGTATGTGGGAGTCAACGTACTCGGAGCTTCCAGCGGCAAAGCATCGTAAGACCGCTTCTGCACAGGCCTCGGTGACGGACGTGCTATCCCAAATAGCACAGCTTATCGCAGCATCCCAGCAACGACAGAATCCCTGTCGCATAATATAATATCCGACGACGCTGGGTCGGGACGCTCCGCGGAAGCATCAGGTGCGGACGTCCGAAAATTTCATACGGTCCGACAGGATGCCGAAAGGGATTCAGAGGTTTTCGAGCTTTCCTTTTCGGAACAACATAAGCTGCTGTATATGTCATCCGACTTCTTCTTCTAGAGGTTCTTCGTCGGACCAGAATGCTGCGATACCGGATAAGAAACTGATAGCGTCGGTGGACTTAGAAATTTTTGGTTCGGTTCAGGGACATCGTCCCTCAGTTCCGACACAGTCCAATAATGTCTCAGATACGTTCGATTTATTGAACGACGCTATATATATTTTTTATATGCTTGCTATGTACAAGCATATCTGGTTTCTTGTTCGCAAAATTACTGAGATGTTTTTCAAAAGTGTGCCCCTGTCGTCATAGTTAATGAAGAGCTAGCGGCAAGTAGTGCTCATGGATTACGTCAATCTCCTAAGAGGTCCCTAGTAGGATCGACGGAGTTGACATTCGCTAGCTCACCCGGTGTAGTGTCCATTCATCGAATGGTTCGGCAGTCGGGTTCGTCCGTTGCGGTCTAGGATGGAGATTTGGGTGATGCGAGCACTATAATAGACTTTAGTACACACCCAGTGACGACGGATTAGAGGAGAGATCGGAGGAAGCCTGTTAGTCCGGTTCCTAGCTCGTCCAGTCCGTCCGGGCGGCGAGTGAGAGAGGTCCCTCTCTCTTGCAACAACATATGGGACCGGATGTTGTGGTACAGACATTTCACCTTCGGAGCGTATGTCCGCCACTCCGGACGCTCTGTTATATAGACAGTCCAAGTGACTGTCGATAATGCTTCCTCATCCTCACAGCAGCGCACACGACCGCACATTGGCTACGTGACCTTGAATATCCGGCCAGCTTCGGCATTCAGTGATTCCATGCCGAACAGGTCACGCCATCCGGTAGCCAAGGGACACGAGGCCTGCACACTCCGGTCGCTCGCATAATAGAAGTATGCACGGGGTAACGAACACGGAGCTTCCAGCGGCAATGCATCGTAAGACCGCTTCTCCACAGGCCTCAGTGACGGACGTGCTATCCAAAATAGCACAGCTTATCGTAGCATCCCAGCAAACGACAGATTCTCGGTCGGATCAGGAATAATCCGACAGCGCTGGGTCGGTACGCTCCGCTGTTGCATCAGGTACGGACGACCGAATATTTCATAGGGTCCGACAGGATGGCGAAAGGGATTCGGATGATTTCGAGCTTTCCCTTTCAGAACAACAGAAGCTGCCATACATTTCTTCCGGCATTATCTTCCAGAGGTTGTTCCGTCAGACTACATTGCTGCGATGCTGGATAAGAGACTATAGCGTCATTGGACACGGAGTTTGGGATCGGTTCAGGGACGTTGTCCCTGAGTTGCCGACGCAGTCCAATAATGTCTTTAGAACATTTGAATTATTGAACGACGCTATATATATATAAGCTTGCTATCAACATGCTAGTATAGTTTCTTGTCCGCAATGCTCTATTCTGCCTTTCGTGAATTCTAGGGAATAATTGTTTATTGGCAGAACTGGGCTTACCGAGAGTTCCTTTGCGTCTAAGACGGCGAGACTGAAGACTGCTAATTATCTTTTTCGCCGTCTATGTCAATTCCGACCACGATGTTGGAAACGACAATGATGTATAATAGACTTAACTTAGATGCTTTATCATACGTATACCACCTTACTGAGACGTTTATCATTACATCTTCAACAGAAAGAATTCCAGGATATGATCCTCAATGAGATTTCTTTCTGGGGCAGTAGTTTTTCCACGTATAACTCCGCCCTTCAGTGGCAATCTGGAGTTGGTTAGACGTGACGCAGCCCTAGCTACATCCACACGCATGGATAGTAAGGTGAAGAACTCTCTCAGAGTCGCATCGGTCTCGAGAAGCTTCTCTTCGACGGCAACCTTCCAGCAATCTTGAATTGCTCGATATACACGTTCTCTTGTTTATCAAGTGTAACAAGAGATTCAGACGTGGGCAAACATTCGGTGGTTGACTCAGAGAGTTCCACTGTAGTTGCCGGATCCGAGTTTTTCGATTATGACGGATGTCAGTCAAACAGGTTGGGACACAATTCTGATCCCAACGGATTTGAAGTGCCGGGGTCTTTGGGTTCCGCAGTTTTTAGGCAAGCTCCTTACTTCCAAGGAAGAATTTTATGTTGGCTTGCACTACGTCATTGGATGAATTTTATTCAGAAACGCATGTTCAATCCTGTTCGATAATACGACAGTAGTTGCGTATATCCGGAACCAGGGAGGCACTCATTCGGTTCTGTTATTAATTTTAACGGAAAGAATCCTTCTGTTTGTTATAGAACACCAAGTTCTGTTTCGGTTCGTCATATTCTCGGTTGTCGAATCGTATTAGCAGACTCACTTTCATGTAAGGGTCGTTTGTTGCCGTCGGAATGGACTATCAACAAACAAGTATTCAATCAGATTTGCTATCAATGGGAGCGCCCAGTGATAATTTATTTGCGACACAACTCTCCAATCAATTGTAGACGTATGTGTCACCGTGTCCGGATCCCTGAGCATATGTAGTTAACGCTCTATCGATCTAGTAGGATGCTATGATAGGATATGCGTATCCTCCATCGCTGTTGATTCAGCAAGTATTGCTAGAATTATTCATTCACAATACAATTCTGTTGGTAGCATCTCTGTCCCACAGAGACGGTGGATAAATTTACTTAGATGTCTACTGTGGGACTTACCACGGAAACTTCCTCCACCAGAGGATCTTTTTTCGCTGGGGAAATCGTGTCAACTTTATCACAACCCGCAAGGTCTCAACCTTCACGTATTCCGTTGTGCGGTCCTTCTTGCATAGCAAGCACTGTATAGGACCAGCAGTGGACGCAATTCCTAACTGTAAAGGGACCTCCTCTTCGCTATACTATGCGGCTAAAGTGGAGGGTCTTCCGTCGTTGGTGTAGGGATCTTTATGTTGATATTTTTAATTCCTCCATACCAGACATTGCAAACTTTCTAGTATACTTGTTTGACGAGATCAACTGCAGCCAGTTACTGTTATAGGTTATAGGTCTATGGTATCTGATACCTATGCACACCATGATAGTTTACAGTGGAGCCTAATGTCTCTTTATCTAAGTTAGTGTGAAACTTTTCGGTAAGAGACCTAGAATCGTTAGATTAATTCCTATTCGGAATTTAGCTTGGGTTCTTATTAACTAAAGCATCCATTTGAATCCTTGAGACAGCAGTTTCAAATTCTGGTCTTTTAAGGCAGCGATTCTCTTAGCCTTCTCTTCTGCTGAAGAGTCAGTGAGCTTCATGCACTATCGGTGGACGATTCTCACTTTCGTAGTATCGGGAACTCGATTACCTTTACTACTAATGTTGTATTTTTGGTTAAGAATCAGGCTCCTAATGATATCCGGAACCTATTGTTTTTAAGGTCCTTCCGTCTTCGATCGGGCATAGGCCTTTACTCTGTCCGGATAGACCTTTATGTATTTATTAACAGATCTCAGTTTATCAGTAGGACGTAAAGCTTCTTCTGGCTCTGATGCCTAATAGAAGGGTCATTACGGTCCATTCTATTACTTAATACATTCAGTTATCTATCGGTACTGCTTAGGATAATCTATCCTTAACTCAGCAGTTTGTGCTTAAGATTTCGGCTCATGAAGTAAGAGCTCTTCTACATCTTGGGCTGACGTATAGTTTTGCTATTATAGATTTAATAGGCTGCATATTGGTCTCAACCATCCACATTCATGAATTTTTATCTCAGAAATATTGTATCCATTTCTGGAGACCTGTATTGTTTAGGTCCATTATCAGCTGCTCAGAAAGTCGATCACTTAACAATTGCAACTATAGCTATGTAGGCTTTATGTTCCGGCAGTGACTCCGTCCTGCTGCCCTCTTCGCTCTGGGCTATTTGACCCAGGGCAAGAAAAAGGGGGGGGGGGGAGGGTGTTCCCTTGGGTCACCTGTTTTTATTATGAAAACAAGGGGATACCTCCTCCGGAGTTAGTATTTCTGAGCTGTTACTGGGATGGTTTCTTAAGTGAAAGTTATGTTTTTTAATTCATTCATGTCATAGTTTTAAAGTATAGCAATTGTATATGTCATGTGTCAAACGGATGTTATTATACTATCCTCGGACACTTTTTAAAGAGTATAAAGAGTCTCAATTCTTTGGACTAACTTTATTTATTGGCTTACTTTAAATATAATTAGTATACGAATTATACTGGATATTAATAGAGAATATGGATGTTATCATGCTCAATTATAAAAGGTATTGTGTCTTTCTAATTTGTCATAAATAAGAAAGATACACGTGTAGCCTATTTCTCCTTTTCTCCTACAGGAGATGACTCTATTTATATAGTTGAGCTTATTGGATTTTCCTCTATGTCCTGGGCCCTCCAGCCTTTTTACTATTCAGCTATGTCTGGGTCATTGGTACAGTATAAAAATCTTAAAAAATTTAAAGTAATTTATATATTTTTTATACTTACCAATGATCCAGACGGGGATGGCCCTCCCAGGAGTTGGGAACTCATACCTCCCCGCTGAAGACATAACGCTTACCAGGCACTGTTGGTAAGAATGATTAATGGCGCCAATTTCGGGACGTCCTTGACACTGCGCATGCGCAGTAGAGGTGAAGTATGGAGGGCCATTCAGGACTTGTTTTCTTTGGTTTTAGATGCAAAGTTTGGGGATTGGGGGGCAAAATTTGTGTTTGGCCCTATATTTTAAGAGTTAGCACCAGCTATGTCTGGATCATTGGTAAGTATAAAAAATATATAAATTACTATAAATTTTTTAAGTTTTCCTTTGTTTATATACCTATTTGGCCTCAGTACATTCGATATAGGCATTTAATCTATTATATCTTGTTTGACAGAGCTCATGGAGCTCTGTCAAACAAGATATAATAAAATAAATAGTAAGTTTATCTCTAGAATACAGGAAATTGACACAATCCCTATTAATTGAATACTCATGTTAATTGAATAATTTTCATTGGCAAAGTGGTTATTCAATTAACAGGGTTCCACTGTATTTCAATATCAGTTTTTGTTATTTGATAGCACCTCATGTTACTGTATCTCAGCTACCACAAACATGAGATAGTTTGCTAGCCACCAACCAGATGGCTGAGCTCAGCTGGCCAGCCATCTGCCATGTATCCCAGCCAGCTATGAATTCAGAATTTTGGGGCTTCCACATTGTGGGGTGACGTTATAAAATTTCTGGCATAAATTAGAAAAGCACAGCATCACTGAGTGCCACAAATGGCACACAGTTATCCCTGCTTTATTTTGTCGGAAATTTCATGGCTTTCATCCACATATTAAGTGAAAGCGTGTCCTCATCTAACAAGACTTTTTTTCTGAACCGGATTTGTAAAGGATGTAATCTCCAGGATTTCCACAAGGAAATGTCCATTTCCCCTTCCATTTGAATTCATATATACCTTCCTGGATGAGTGGCCTAAATTGTCTGCCAAGTCTACAGATTTTTCTACATTTTTTTCTGGTGACAGGGGGTAGGGTAGCCTAGCTGGCACCCTCTGCATTTATGCCTCTGATACAAGTATCATTGGTTAAGTGTGGCCTGAACTCTGAACTGTATAAGCTAATTTCAGATGGATAAAATAGAGTCTATAGTATGGAACCAAACATCAGCAGAAATATCAGTGTTTTGTCTTGTAACTAAAATCGGCCTGCTCATGCTCACAGCCATACAGTCTTCATAAATGGCTATATGGGTGGATTTTTCTTTTTTTTAGAGAGAGATGGGGAGGGGTCAGGGGTCACATGATCTTGAAGTTAAAAAAAGGTAGTAAATAAATAAATATTCTGTTAACCTCCGACTACTGTAATTCCACACAGAGAGAATACAAAACTCAAGTTCGTAATTGCAAGAATAGTTTGTATCATTTGCTATGGTAACTATAAAAAATCCCAGCAATGACAGTCAAGTTAATTAGTCTATATTTAGCACAGCAGCTGTTATGTAATATGACACTTCAGAACTTGGCATAAGTTGTAAATGGCTTGTATGCATCATGGTGGTCGGTTGATCCTGTTTCTTTATTTAAGCTTCAGTGCTCTACTATTGAAGTCGCTGTCTCATCAACACACTTCAGCAGACCAGGGTAAGCAAGGCTGTTCTGCTTCTAAGAAAGCATCATGAGAATGTCTCACAAGGGTACAATAACCCTCTTATATTTACTCTGGAAGTCGTCATTATAGCGACTCGGGAAAGGGGCATAGGTCTGATCAAAGCTATGGATCAGACCCCCCCTAGGCCGACGATTAACAGAAGGTTATCATCTTCACGAGAAACTGGACGTTAATCACAGAAGTTCCTTTCAAAGAGAGTCGCTTCTAGTGGAGGTAAAGGCTCTCTTATTGAAGGGAACATTTGAGGTTGATGAGACGAGCTTCTTAGCGGAGAGAACGTATTTCTCCTCCCGTAAGCATTGTAAGTCATACAGGTGATGGACTTGACCTCTATTGCTTGCCAGCTGACAGAAGATTATCAACTTCACGAGAAACTGGATGTTAATCACGGAAGTTCCTTTTAAAGAGAGTTGCTCCTAGTGGAGGTAAAGGCTCTCTTATTGAAGGAAACAATTGAGGTCGTTGAGAATAGATTTGGGTTGCTTGCCACTTGGCGGTAAGTTATCAACCTCGCAAAAAGTGGATAAATTGCTGAAGATCAGTGAATGAGAATGTAGTCTTGGCAGGCCTTCGGCTATCAGCCCGAGCAAGCTCCACTTACAAGAGAGGCTTTCCTTCTAGAGGTATAAGCTTTTCTATTGAAGAAAAGCATTAGACGTCGCCGAAATGATTCTCCAGTTTTTTATTATCACGTGTTTCTCGTCCTGAATCCAGATGGATAGTGCATAGATAGGCTGAGATATGCGTTGGCGTCAAGACAATTATGTCATTGTGGACTTCTAGGGCCTCAGTTCTCAGCTTTGAATGGTCTTCATGTACAGGAAGACCTTTAGCTGCTTCAGCTTGGCTGAGTTAGTTGTTAGTACCATTTGTTAGAGGAGGCTATTCTCTTAAGCCAGTGTGATTTGGTTTGAGTTATTATGTTAATATGGTTTATTACATGCCCATGCAGTCTCTCTTATGCAATACGGCGTGCAATACGGCTGTGCAATACGGAATTCTGTATTGCACACCAACCTGTTCCAACCGGGACTTTTTTTATGCAATGCTACTGCATAAAGTGCATGGTGTTTACCACCGTTGATAGAAAAGAAAATTAGGTCAGTAGGTGCTTGGGTCATGTAATAAATTCAAAACCACATGTATGTTTCAATGAGTCGTTTTGTATTCAATTCGTCAGATGTGCGTAGAAAGAAAACGTCTCGACCTTCGGTCTCGACTTTTTCTTTCTACGCACATCTGACTCATTGAATACAAAACGACTCATTGAAACATACATGTAGTTTTGTCTATGTATTTGTTCATCACGTCCTTTTCCGCCCTTATTGGAATTATGGAGTCGGTCAGATGTGAGGGAGCTTTGCGGTTCCTATACTATTTGATGACTAATACAAGAACGATTCAAGGAAAGTGGGTGTGGTGGTTCAATATGATTTTGAATCCCCCTCCCCCCCTTCCCACCGCCAATATTTTAAGAGGCATTTACCAGGCAAGACGTAGTTTTCTTCCCGTAAGCCTTGTATGCATTTAAGTATATACATGCATTTCATGACTTCTCGATTGGCAGCTTGGTCGTGTTCTATGGCGACCTCATGGGCACATTCACTTTTTAGTTGGGTTTGTTTCCTGTGGTTGTTCGTCTATATGTCATATACAAGCATATGATTCATCATCAATAAATTGCTATCCTTTGGGTACCTGTAAGGTTGTCTTGTCAGTTAACTGGTATTCAGATGATTACATGCGGGATTTCAATGCTCATATGCATAATAAGTGTATTATTAGGCAGAAGCATTATTGTATGTTATGGACCTTAGAAACAATGTATTATTTTGGGGGCGGTCTGTGACGAGTTTGTTAATCATAGCTCATTCCAAAATCCAGGTTTCTATAAATTTTGGTACCCAATCGAATATAACTTGTCTATACATTCTTGTATATTTGCACGTGTCTGGGAGCATAGATATCGGATAGAACACGTCTGGGAGTGTTATTTATTGGAATTTATTGTACACCTGAACGGGTTTGCCTGTGGGTTACCTCGAAAGTGTGTTGACTCTCCAGAGATCATCCATTGTTCACACTTCTGTAGATGAGTTGGCAATGGTTCTACATCTTTGCTGCCTGCCTGTTCAGGCAGCCAGCAATGATGTAGAACCATTGCCTACTCATCTACAGCTATATAGATAATTTTGAGCTTTAGGATTTCAAAAATGTGTATGTTGTATATATTATATCACCAGTTTTCGACCTCTCTACGTATGCCGACTCCAGTATACATGACAAGGGGGCTATTAATTACCAGGATCGCTGCGATAGCCTTAGCTTCTGAAGTGGTATTAAGCACCAATTTATTAATAATTAATATCTGGGTGCCTGTTCAACGAATATATATTGTTATTTGGTACAGTCATTTTACCGATATCGAATCTTTACCAAATGCGGGTCACTTCAACTTTAATCACGTTGCAAAAATCGAAAGGTAACACAAAGTAGCAAAACTTTGAATCAAAAGTTTCATTAATATTTTACTCTTTAAATGATAAAGTTACAGTGTTATCTGGCATCTGCATATTATGTTATTTAGTTGGAAATCATTAGCACCCTGTCTAGTTTCCAAATTTCGTGTATGGGAATTCCCCGTTCTATTTTTTTCACTCTTCGACAACAGGGTCATTCCATCGGACCGAGACTTACTTTTCAGCTGAAAGCATCGCCATTTCATTCACCTTTTAGCAGGAGGAAAAGTACATATTTATCTGCATTCTATATTTTTATACTGTACCAATGACCCAGACTTAGCTGGTGCTAACTCTAAAAAATCCAGGGCCAAACACAAATTTTGCCCCCAATCCCCAAAATTTGCATCCAAAACCAAAAGAAATCATGTCCAAAAGGACCTCCATACTTCGCCCCTACTGTGCATGCGCAGTGTCAAGGACGTTCCGAAATTGGCGCCAATTATCATTCTCTGTTTGGCCCTTCATCAGTCAACATCTCACTGATCTTTGTGCTTGTAAATCTCAGTTTAAAGGATGCCAGACACGTAATTATTGGAGAAATGGTGATTCTAAGGAGGATATAGAAGGAGGAGAGGAAAAAGGAGTGACAAAAAATAATCAGGGCTGTACTTAAAATGGGCCTCTTGTTGTCATTCTTGCTAAAAAGTTGCACTGCTTATTCTGTGTTTCCTCTCCCCTGGTCTTCTAAGTCCCCCCTTGCAATTCTCCCATGCTTTTGGCATATTTTTGAGAAATATCATTTCTAAATTCTCTTGGGAGAGTTGCTTGGTTACAGAATGTTTTCTGTTATTTTCCCCATAGTTACGTTTTCACCCATGGGTGTATAAACGTTGTGTTCTGCATCTTCCATCTGATGTTCTGCAGATTCTCCCCTGGGAGTCTCTGTCTTGCATCAGATAGAGTGTAATTTTGATGACTGATTTCGGGCCAGTTTTGTCAGTGCCTGGAGTCATGTTTTCTGGTGTTTTACACTGTTTGTTTACATTGGCAACAGTCTCTTTTGAGGGGGGCTGTTTGCCTTTGGTGTAGTTTATCTCACTATAAGATACATTTTTATTATCCGTAAGTGTTGCATTAATTATTTAATATAAATTTAAAATTTTTGACCACACTTAGCCATCGGATCCATCGGGGCTCAACGTTACTTTTCAGAAACTTGGGCTTCGCTGAAAAAATATTTTTCAAAAATTATTTTGATTTGCAATTGTTTTTTCATTATTAATGGATCATGTTATTATGTATCTTTGTGTCAGGGGTTTGTGCGAGTAACTAGGACTTGTTGTTGACTTTTCACAATGAAAGGCTATTGTTCAAATTGTAATAGGAAGAAATCTTCTTCTGACTTTCATGATCATTGCATTAATTGTAGTCAGTGTTCTCGCACTAATCCCTGTTCAATATTGGGATGACAAACATTGGAAACGTGTGTCACGATATGTTGTTAGTGGAGAAAGGGCTATGCCGACTCTTTCTCCGCAAGGTCACTCTACTCTCTCAGTTTCTATTTCAGAGGAACAAGAACAGGGTGATGTTTCCATGTTATCTTCCGCAAGTGTGCTTCCGTCGTCACAAATGAATACAGAGCTAGCGGCAAAAGTGCTCATGGAGATTAAACAAATGTTGTCCGCTAGCTCGCCCGGTGTAGCGTCCATTCACCGAATGGTTCGGCAGCCGGGTTCGTCCGATGCGGTCCAGGAGGAAATGTTGGGTGATGCGAGCACTATAAACATTCAACGTGCACACCCAGTGACGGCGGATAGTAGGCGAGATCGGAGGAAGCCTTTGAGTCCGGTTCCTAGCTCGTCCAGGTCCAGCCAGGCCGCGAGCGAGAGAGGCCCCTCTCTCGTACAACAACATCTGGGACCAGATGTTGTGGTACAAAATGTGTCGCAAGCGGAGCATACGACCGTCGCTCGGGACGCTCCGTTGTATAGGCAGTCCGCGGAGACTGCTCAGGCTTCTTCCTCTCGTCAGCGCACACGACCGCACCTTGGCTACGTGATCGCCGATATTTTACCAGCTTCGCCGATAGGGATTCTTCGGCGACCAGGTCACACCATCCGGTAGCCAGGGACACGAGGCCGATGGACTCCGGACGTTCGCATAGGAAAAGTATTCGGGAGTCATCAGATGCGGAGCTGCCCTCGGCGAAGCAGCGAAAGACTGCGCCTCTGCAGACCTCGGTGTCGGACGTACTTGTGCAGATAGCACAACTTATTGCAGCATCCCAGCAGCCGACAGAAACGGTGTCGGATCGGGAATTATCCGACGGCGCTGGGTCGGTACGCTCCGCCGAAGCATCGGGGGTGGACGACCGGGAGCATCATGAGGTCCGACCGGATGGTGAAGGGGATACGGATGACTTGGAGCTATCCCTTTCGGAACAACATAAAGCTGCCGTGGACTTCATCCGGCACTTTCTCCCTCAAGTTGTTCCGTCAGGCCAGACTGCTGCGGTTCCGGACAAGAGAATTATAGCGTCATTGGACTCTGATTTCTTTGAGCGGTTCAGGGACATCGCTCCCGAGTTTCCGTCTCAGTCCAATAATGTTGCAAGAACATTTGAATTATTGAATGACGCTATATTCAAACTTGCTTCCAAAACGGGGAAAGCAGGTTTCTTGTCCGCCAATACTCTCAACCTGTCTTTCATTAATGCAAGGAATAAATTGGACACGGCAGGACAGGGTATCCCGAGAGTTCCTCTGCGTATGGACGACGAGGCGGAAGACTTAGAGTTATCATTACCGTCGTCGGCGTCTATTCCAACCGCGGTGTTGGAAACAACTATTTCGTCTAACAGAGCCAGTTTAGATGCCTTATCTTACGCAGATCACCTTACTAAGGCGTTATCACTGCGCCTTCAAGGGAAAGAATTTCAGGATATACAATCCTCTTTAAGACTTCTTTCAAGGGCAGTAGCTTATTCCACGTGTAATTCCGCCCTTTCAGTGGCAAACCTGGAGTTGGTTAGACGTGACGCAGCCCTAGCTACATCCACACTCGTGGATACTAAGGTGAAGAACTCTCTCAGAGTCGCTTCGGTCTCCGGAGAACTCCTCTTTGACGGCAAGCTTTCTGCAATTTACGATAAAATTACAAAGAAAGCTTCGGATTCTCTGGTGTTCAAATCTGCTTCTAAGAAGTCGGACACGGCAGATAAGAGTAAGACAGGCACTTCTGGGTCTAATGCGCCCAAGAGAGGTTCCTGTAGAGGTTCCGGTGCGTCCTCTTGGTCTTATTCGAGAGACCGTCAAGGTAGCGACTCACGTTCGGGACGTCCTTCGGGCCGGGACAACCGGTCGGACGCCCCGAGGTCGACGGGACGAGGTGCGGGTCGTGGAGGACGTGGTTTCTCCTACCGCAGGCCTCGCAGGTCCAGGAGGTGATGGCTTAAACCTCTATCGCGTACCGGTTGGCGGAAGGTTGTCGAGTTTTTCACAAGAGTGGGCGTCGATTACGGACGACCCTTGGGTGAGAGGGGTGACTTCAGAAGGTCTAAAGATATCCTTCAAACGAAAGCCTCCATTAACTCGAAGTCCAAAATGGACTCAACTTCCGTCAAATCCGCAGAAAAGAGACGCTCTATTATCAGAGGTGCAGTCTCTTTTAATGAAGAACGCGGTTGAGGTCGTAGAAAACCAGGAGACTCCGGGATTCTACAGCCATCTGTTTCTGGTTCCGAAACCAGACGGCTCGTTCCGTCCAGTCATAGATTTGAGCTGGATAAACAGGTTGATCGTCGCTCCGAAGTTTTATTTGGAGACGATTCGGTCGGTCAGAGCGAGTATTCGGGTGAACGATTATGACATGAGCATAGATCTCAAAGATGCGTACTTTCACGTCATGGTACATCCGACATTCAGAAAGTATCTACGCTTCGCAGTCCTAGGAGTGGTGTATCAATTCCGGGCAATGTGCTTCGGATTGAATCTAGCACCCTGGGCTTTCACTCGGGTAATGAACTCGGTAATGATCTATTTCCGAGCTCATTCGTCTGCGGTAACGTCGGCCTACCTGGACGACATTCTTCAGAGGTACGGCAACGAGTTAACGCTTCAGAACGATGTTCAGAATCTACTTCTATTGCTCCGACGTCTCGGTTTTATAGTAAACGAGAAGTCGGATCTGGTGCCGTCCAAGTCATTCACACATCTGGGAATGAGCTTCGAGACGCACAACAATCTCGTTCGTCTGCCGTTAACCAGAGCGAAATTAGTCAGTTGTTACGCTCGCTATTGTCTGCACGCAGACAAAGTCACGGCGAGAGAATTTATGAGACTGATAGGTCTGTGCGGAGCCGCTGCGGATCTCATTCCGATGGGGCGGTTACGCACGCGTCCTCTCCAAATTTTCTTGACTCAGAATTGGAGTGTGAAAATTCATTCGCTCGACATAGACGTTCTCTTGTCAGATCAAGTGAAACGAGAGATTCAGACTTGGGCAAAAATTCAGTGGTTAACTCAGGGAGTTCCGCTGCAGTTGCCGGATCCGAGTTTTACCATTATGACGGATGCCAGTCAAACAGGTTGGGGTGCTTCATTGATCCCAACGGATTCGAGATGCCAGGGTCTTTGGGATCCGCAATTCCTGGGCAAGCACATAAACATCAAGGAAATGATGTCAATTTGGCTTGCGTTACGTCATTGGATGGACATTATTCACAATGCTCATGTCCAAATCCTATCCGACAATACGACAGTAGTGGCGTATATACGGAATCAGGGAGGCACTCATTCAGTTCCGCTGTTCAATCTAACGGAAAGAATCCTTCTGTTTGCGCTAGAACATCAGGTTCTTCTTTCGGTCCGTCACATACCGGGTCGTCTGAATGTACTAGCAGACTCCCTTTCACGAAAGGGTCGCTTGTTGCCATCGGAGTGGACTCTCAACAAACAAGTATTCAATCAGATTTGCTACCAATGGGAACGGCCAATGATAGACTTATTTGCGACACATCTCAACAATCAGTTGCAGACGTATGTGTCTCCGTGTCCGGATCGAAGAGCATTTGCAGTAGACGCTCTGTCGATTCCTTGGGACGGAATGATAGGATATGCGTATCCTCCAGCGCCGTTAATTCAGCAAGTATTGCTAAAGATAAAACAATCTCAATGCAAGATTCTGTTGGTAGCATCTCTGTCTCCACAGAGACCGTGGATAAATCTACTCAGGTGTCTGTTGTGGGACCTACTGCGAAAGCTTCCTCCACGGGAGGATCTTCTTTCGCAGGGGAAATCGCGTCAACTCCATCACAACCCGCAAGGTCTCAACCTTCACGTTTTTCCGTTGTGCGGTCCTTCTTGCATGGCAAGCACTTTACAGGACGAGCAGTGGACGCGATTTCTAACTGTAGGAGGACCTCCTCTTCGCTAAACTATGCGGCTAAGTGGAAGGTTTTTCGTCATTGGTGTAGGGATCATTCTGTGGATATTTTTGATCCCTCTATACCAGACATTGCAAACTTTCTAGTATACTTGTTTGACGAAATCAAACTGCAGCCTGTTACTATTAAGGGTTATAGGTCTATGTTATCTGATACCTATGCACATCATGATAGTTTACAAATTGGATCTAATGTCTCTTTATCTAAGTTGGTTAGAAACTTCTCGATAAATAGACCCAGAACTCTTAGGTTAATTCCTAAATGGAATTTAGCTTGGGTTCTTCTTAAACTGAAGGAAAAGCCATTTGAACCTCTTGGGACAGTAGATTTCAAATTCTTATCTTATAAGACAGTTTTTCTCTTAGCTTTCTCTTCTGCTAGAAGAGTCAGTGAGCTTCATGCACTGTCGGTGGATGATTCTCACTATCGTAGTGTCGGGAACACTATCACCTTCACTACTAATGTGGGATTTTTAGCTAAGAATCAGGCTCCTAATAAATATCCGGAACCTATTGTTATTAAGGCTGTTCCGTCTTCAGACGGGCGTAGGCCTTTACTCTGTCCTGTCAGAGCGTTACGTATCTTAAACAGAGATCTCAGTTTATCAGAAAGGGACGAAAACGTTTCTTTCTGTCTCTGATGCCTAATAGAAGGGACATTTCGGTCCATTCTATTGCTAGATTTATTCAATTAACTATCCGTACTGCTTATGAGAGTTTATCTTCTTCTCAGCAGTCTGTGCTTAAGATTTCTGCTCATGAAGTAAGAGCTCTTGCTACTTCTTGGGCTTACGCTAATAGTATTGCTATTACAGATTTAATGAAGGCTGCTTATTGGTCTCAGCCATCCACATTCACAAATTTTTATCTCAGAAATATTGAGTCCATTTCTGGAGACCTGCATTGTTTAGGTCCGTTATCTGTTGCTCAGAATGTCGTCCACTAAACAGTTGCAACTATAGTTATGCAGGCTTTCTGTTCCGGCAGTGACTCCGTCCGGCTGCCCTCTTCGCTCTGGGCTATTTGACCCAGGGCAAGGGAAAGGGGGGGGGGAGGGTGTTCCCTTAGGTCACCTGCTTTATAGTGAAAAGCAAGGGAATGCCTCCTCCGAAGTCAGTATTTCTGAGTCGTTTCCGGGATGGTTTTAAAGTGTAATATTAATGTTAAAAATTCATTCATGTCATATTTTTAAAGTGTAGCTTGGTGTGAAGCATTTGTATATGTCAAGTGTCAAACGGGCGTTAATATACAATCCTCGGACACTTTTAAAAGAATATAAAGAGTCTCAATTCTCTGGACTAACTTTATTTATTGGCTTACTTTAAGAATAATTAGTATAAAGGGTTATACTGGATGTTAATAGAGAACATGAATGTTATTGTGCTCAATTATGAAGGGTATTGTATCTTTCTAATTTAACATAAAATAAGAAAGATACATGTAAAGCCTAATACTCCTTTTCTCCTTGAGGGGTTGCCTCTATATTATATAGTTGAGCTTATTGGATTTTCCTCTATGTCCTAGGCCCTCCAGCCTTTTTACTATTCAGCTAAGTCTGGGTCATTGGTACAGTATAAAAATGTTAAAAGATTTATAGTAATTTATATATTTTTTATACTTACCAATGATTCAGACGGGGATGGCCCTCCCAGGAGTTGGGAACTCTTACCTCCCCGCTGAGTACATAGCGCTGACCAGGCACTGCCAGTAAGAATGATAATTGGCGCCAATTTCGAAACGTCCTTGACACTGTGCATGCGCAGTAGGGGCGAAGTATGGAGGTCCTATAGGACATGATTTCTTTTGGTTTTGGATGCAAATTTTGGGGATTGGGGGGGCAAAATTTGTGTTTGGCCCTGGATTTTTTAGAGTTAGCACCAGCTATGTCTGGGTCATTGGTAAGTATAAAAAATATATAAATTACTATAAATTTTTTAACTTTTCACGATGAATTTAGTTTTGCTTGCGTGTATTTTTACCTATTTCGAATCAGCAAAATCCACACTTGATCAATAAGAAATAACTCGAGATTGATTGTTTTTTCCGAACTTTTCTCGGTCAACTAGAACAACTGCGTAAATCAAAGAGACGTGAACTGTATCTGGGTGACTGTGGAGTATGTTGTGTCAGTGTTTGCAACAGCTCTGTCAAACTGACAAATTACTTGGGGTGGGGTGGGGGTTGGTTGCAATGGCAGAATTCCATAAGGTGAAGAATAATTGTGTAAATGGTGGAGTGAGAGGATAGGGTGGGGATTTGAGTGATTCCCAGGCCGCACAACCCCAAACTTTTTTGAATGTGATCAAGTTACCCTGCTATTACCTGTGCCACCACCTCTCCACTTGGGATCAAAGGAAGAGTTGGGGGGGGGGGGGGGTCATAGGCAAAACGCCAGTTATCTTGGTCAATATTATATGGTCACATTTAAAATTAGTGGTAGCGTGACCTGGGCATCACACACACACACACACCCTCACTCCCCCCCCCCCCCCCCCCCCCACACACACACACACACACGCCAGACTGGGCTGTTCTAAAGTCATCCAGATCACTGCTGTCAGGGTGGTGGAAGCAGTTTGTGTGGACTTTTTGTCATTTTTTTTATTTTTGGGTGGTGTCTGGAGGAATAACATTGTTTCCTGCAATTTTGCCCCCCCCCCCCCCCCCCTCCACAGAGAGAGAGAGAGAGTGGGGAGAGAGAGAGAGAGAGCTATGGGAGACCGGCCATGGTACAAAAATTAAATTACATGTCTCCCGACCCAGGAATTCCATCAGCAGGGTAGGGGGGCCCTTTTAGGGCATCTTTCCCCTAAATTCAATTTACTGCATCATTTTATTTGTTCACACTGCTGTAGATGAGTTGGCAATGGTTCTACATCTTTGCTGCCTGCCTGTTCAGGCAGCCAGCAATGATGTAGAACCATTGCCAACTTATCTACGGCTATATAGATAATTTTGAGCTTTAGGATTTCAAAAATGTACTTGTAGTGCCCCCCCACCCTCGCCTTAGCTGAGGCTCCAAGGAGTTAAGTGAGGCAACAAGGAGACATAATTACATTAAAATGTTTCACCCACTGCACTCTGATGTCGATAATTCTCACTTTTTATGCAGGATCATCTCCCCTGTGTTGGGAAAAAATCATCAATCTTGTGATTTCATGATCAGGGATTGCTGAAAGTGCTGGAGGTGAAAACAGTGAGGGGAACAAAAGTTTGCTTGAAGTCAAGTACCAGTAATTATGGCACATCTACATTTCTTGTGAGTTCACTTCAAATTATGCCATGGCTGCTTAGCAGCAGCCATGACATAATTTGACAATAAACTTGAGAAACAATGAAACTTGGGGAAAATTATTTACATGGAACAAGAAATCAGAAAGTGGGCCTACAGAAGGATGGGTGGGGTCACTAACTGGGGTTGTTGGATAGGGTGGGGTGGAGTGATGTAGGTGCAAAGAGTTAACAGTTTCTCTCCTGGAGATTTTGAGGGGTTTATTCCATCCACATACAAAATTACTGTTAGGGAAAGTTCCTAAGATTTGAAAAGGGGTGAGCTAATTAAAATTTGAAATCTGCTACCACGCGGCAGCAGATTTCGAATTGTAAATTACTCATCCCGTTGCTATCACAATCTAGAAAAATATTGGTTGATTTGTCACCATATGTGGAGTTTGAAGCATGCCTCAACATATGAGTGGCTCGTTGATACCACCACCCTGTGTATACAGGTGTTCAGAGATAGAAGGCATCAGGGGCTCAGAAGTATGGGAGGGGGTGGGGGTGGGGGGTGGGGGGTTGGCACGTGCCCCTCCAACTTTCCTCCATGGGTATATGTATGGGTAATATGAATAAATATGTACTAAGGATAGATTTTATGCAAAATATTTTGTTCATAAAAGATTATTATAATTTCCTGGAGAATGCCTTAAGGCATTCTCCAGGAAATTGTAATAATATAATATTTATGAACAAAGTTGTGTGTTTTAACCACGTATAACGTATGTAGTATTGGAGGGAAAAACCACTATTGTGGTGAATTCAAGCTGTATTGGTATGTGCTAATGCCCTCCCAAGTCCAATATGCTTCCTACGCCCCTGGAAGGCATGTCAAGCTGATCAGAGGCCCAAATTCTCTTTTACACACACCATGTCTATGCATGGGTAAACCATATTCATCCTTCCTAGCACAGTCCATGCAAATGTTCCCATTGCCAAGTTGGACCAGCAGGTCGTAGAAGCCAATTCGACTTGGAAGAGCCTTTTATTGAGCCTTGTGGCATTCTCCAGGAATTTGTAGCAATATTACAATATTAGATATATTTTTTCATAGCTAAAGTGTGAACGGTATTTGTAAATGTTTATTTACTTGTTACTTATTATTTCAACTAGATAATCATGGATGAAAGTTGAGGATGCACCTGCCCCCACACCCCCCCCCCCCCCACCCCACATGGGTCACCGGGGCTCATCGACACAAAATATTCAGAATAAGCATGCAGATGTGTCTCCTGTTGCACCAGAAACGAAATATTTAATGTGCTAATCCGTTCCCAGTGGTTAGTACTGGTTACACAAATATTTAGTCCTTGGAACGTCTTTAACGCTCATTGTTGTCGCCTAATTTCGTTTTAAAACACCCCCAAGTTGAAATCCATGTTATCCAATGCACGGAAGAGAAAACTGGCCAACGATTTCACTCAGTATGTGAAAGAACATAACCGTGTTTCAAACTATGGCATTTAAAACAAAAAATTCCAGCAATTAAGTTAAATTTACGAAAAGATTTGTGGTGATTCGATTATCATAAATTGGTTCGAAAATGGTAAAATGGGTAGGTCCAACAATTTCCTTATCCATAAAATATAACATTCAGAATAATTTCCATTTTTTATCACATGATTTGGGATACTTTTCTGAATTGAAACAGCATAGAAAAGTTATTGGTGGAGAACATTTTCAAAACGAAATCGGATATGGTCTGAAAGTGGTTCGATATTGGTAAAATGACTGTACCGCTTTTATTGATTCCAGAGTGCTCCCCTCTTTGTTTTTGAAGAAGATTCCTTTAAAAAGGCGGAGGGGGGGGGGGGGGTGATTTTTAGCTCAACTTTGACGTAAGTCAAAGTTGAGCTTATGCCATGGCCAGTCGTCCATCTGGCTGTCTGTCTGTCTGTTCTATAAGGCTCAGGCTAGAGGCCGTATTTATGAACCAATCTTTGCGAAACTTCTTGAGTACCTTTGTTATCAAAGTGGGTCAAGAACGAGTGTTTTTAGGTGCGGTCCGAAATTTAAGACGGCCGCTGGCAGCCATTTTGTACAAAATTAGGTGCAATCAGATTTTTGCACAGCACTTCTATATGAAAGCTCTGATTTGAATAATTTTTTGTATGAATGTTTACTACCATGGGATACATCACATATAATACGGGTTTTTTTCTCGAGTGTAAATTATGCAAATTAGACTAACTTTGATTTATTTAGTGTTACTTTCAGCACTGTTAGTGCAAATGCCAATACAGCTCGGGCTAGAGGCCGTATTTATGAACCGATCTTTACGAAACTTCTTGGGTATCTTTGTTATCACCGTGGGACGAGAACGAGTGTTTTGGAGTCTGGTCTTAAATTCAAGATGGCCACTGGCAGCCATTTTGTACAAAATTAGGTGCAATCAGATTTTTGCACAGAACTTCCATATGAAAGCTCTGATTTGAATAATTTTTTGTGTGAATGTTCAGTAACATGGCATACATCACATACAATACAGGTTTTTTTCTCATGCATAAATTATGCCAATTAGACTAACTTTGGTCTATTTAGTGTTACTTTCAGCACTGTAACTGCAAATGCCAATACTGCTCGGGCTAGAGGCCGTATTTATGAACTGATCTTTACAAAACTGCTTGAGTACCTTAGTTATCACCGTGGGACGAGAACGAGTGGTTTTGGGTGCAGTCCAAAATTCACCAGCAGCCATTTTGTACTTTAGTTAGTGCAATCAGTGTTTTGTACAGAACTTCTGTATGAAAGTTCTGATTTGAATAAATTTTTGTAGGAATGTTTAGTAACATGGAATACATCACATATAATACAGGTTTTTTTCTCGTGCAGAAATTATGCAAATTAGATGAACTTTGATTTATTCAGTGCTACTTATACACTGTAAGTGCACATGTCAATATGGCTAGGGCTGGAGGCTGTATTTATGAACCGATCTTCACGAAACTTCTTGGGTACCTTTGTTATCACCTTGGGACGAGAACGAGTGTTTTTGGGTGTGGTCCAAAATTCAAGATGGCTGCCAGTGACCATTTTGTACCAAAATTAGTGCAATCAGTTTTTTGTACACAACTTCTATACGGCTCAGGCTAGAGGCTGTATTTATGAACCAATCTTTACAAAACATTTTGGGTACCTTTGTTATTACCGTGGGACGAGAACGAGTGGTTTTGGGTGCAGTCCAAAATTCAAGATGGCCACCAGCAGCCATTTTGTACTTTAGTTAGTGCAATCAGTTTTTTGTACAGAACTTCTGTATGAAAGTTCTGATTTGAATAAATTTTTGTATGAATGTTTAGTAACATGGAATACATCACATATAATACGGGGTTTTTTTCTCGTGCAGAAATTATGCAAATTAGATGAATTTTGATTTGATTTATTCAGTGCTACTTATACACTGTAAGTGCACATGTCAATACGGCTAGGGCTGGAGGCTGTATTTATGAACCGATCTTCAGAAAACTTCTTGGGTACCTTTGTTATCACCGTGCGACGAGAACGAGTGTTTTAAGGTGCGGTCCGAAATTCAAGATGGCTGCCGGTGGCCATTTTGTACCAAAATTAGTGCAATCAGTTTTTTGTACAGATCTTCTGTATGAAAGTTCTGATTTGAATAAATTTTTGTAGGAATGTTTAGTAACATGGAATACATCGCATATAATACAGGTTTTTTTCTCGTGCAGAAATTATGCAAATTAGATGAACTTTGATTTGTTCAGTGCTACTTGTAAACAGTAAGTGCACATGTCAATACGGCTCGGGCTAGAGTCTGTATTTATGAACCGATCTTCATGAAACTTCTTGGGGTACCTTTGTTATCACCTTGTGACAGGAACGATTGTTTTTGGGTGCCTTTGTCATCACTGTGCTATGAGAACAAATATTTTTGGGTTCAGTCAGACCCACTCTGGGACTCAAAAGATTTCTTTTTTAGTTTAGCATCTAACTGTCACCCCACCTTTACAATACTTTACCTATATATTTGTTACAGGCTACAGTCAGCATTTATGTACAGACCATTATAATACTTTACATGTACCTTTGTTATCAAGTCATTACCTAGATTTTACCATTATAATACTTTACATGTACCTTTGTTATCAAGTCATTACCTAGATTTTTGTCATTGCTGTGTCACATACTATACATGTACATTTCTTAAACAAGTTGAGCTACAGTGTCATTGACACTTTCATTTAAATCTCCTCCGGCTTGATAAGTGTGTAACTATGAGTGAAGCTGTTTTGTCTGTAGATTATATCCTGGATAGAGCTTGTGTATTATTGTATATGGCGTAAGTTTGTCGGGTTAACCTCTCATTCTCAAATACGCCATTCTAATTTTTAGGGCTTAGTTTGGACTAGCCTTAAAAATTGGGAACTCTTTACATCCAATTAGCATAGTCATTCATGCTAAGAATACAGAATTACTTGAATTTGGCTCCTTATTTATATGATATGTCTTCTCTATTACTGTATAGAGAGACATACATGCAATTCCTTTTAAATTTAATTTCCTTTCACCTTGGATAGCAGGCTTGGGAACTATGTTGGTCTGCTAATTCTGAAGTCCTAGTCCCTCTGCATTTTTACGATTCAGTTAGTCTGGGCCATTGGTTTATAGTATAGAAATATGATAAATTTAAAGTAATTTGTATATTTTTTATACTTACCAATGGCCCAGACGGGTATGGCCTTCCCATGAGTGGGCACTCATACCTCTCCGCTGAGTTATTATGTAGTACACTCTTCTACAAAGAATGATGTTGGCGCCAATTCCGGTCACTTCCTGACAGCTGCGCATGTGCAGAGAGTAAAAGTATGGAGGACCAGATAGGACTTTTAATTTTCGGTTTTGCAAGCAAATTTTGGGGATTGGGGGGGTTCAAAATTTGTTTTTGGCCCTTGATAACTTTGAGTTTGCGCCAGCTAGTCTGGGCCATTTGGTAAGTATAAAAAATATACAAATTACTTTAAATTTATCATATTTTGACATCAGAATGCAGAAGGTTAATGAAGAAAATCATGCTGATATAACAAAACATCATGATTGGCATCTATGCAGTAATTAGCAATGCAAGACTCTCCTCTTTGGCCACAAATGGCTCTTGGGCTGCTGATCATTGATGGAAGTTTGAGGTACAATGCCCAAGAAAATCATGTTATTACTATTGTTATTAAACTCAGATAAAGGTGAATGACTTTCTCCTGTGGAATAGGTTAGTACATACCTGCAAAGAGACAAATAAAAGTTTTATGAACCACCAATTACATCATTTATTTCTCAAGATTGCAAGTCTTGTGACATTTCAAAATATTCTGAAGCAGTTCACCAGTTTGACATCTCCAAACACTCTCTGTGGCATCAATTTCAGGGTCCATGCTGTCACAGCATACTGTCCTATTGGAAGGGGATATAAAATGGCTGCCCCATGTGTGGAGAGAGACATTCTCTGCAGGCTAAAGATTCCTTCATAGTTTTCGAGAAAAAGTGAGGCTACAAAGTTGACGCTACAATTGGCACCTGGCAGTGGGAACACTGCATACCATCATCATTGAGCCAAAGAGAGGCATTAATATGGACTATATAACTTGTTTGCAAATCCTTGTAAAATTAATAAACTTACTCAACCCACAAGTCCTCTGATTAATTTTATGTTAATAACTACCATATAACATGAACATGGCTGCAGATTACTGCAGATTACTTCACAGTGTTTCTACATTATTGCTGACTGGACAGGCAGCCAACAATGATGTGAAAATGATGTCAGGATAAATGCTTCCTACCAGTAAAGTTCTCGGGGAAGAATACACTTTGGACAACATTTTCAGAGTAATATAATAGACCACAAAAAGTAGATCTTCTGTTTCTCAGGCCATTATTTGTGAAATTGCATGCGTGTGAGCGGTTTTTTATTTTATTTTTTATTTCAGTAATTACTTCTTTGCCATCAAAAATTCATGTTCTTGGTTCAAGTTTTAGGCCTCATAATCTACAGAATAGCATGGGTGGTGGTGTATTTCATCCCTTGAGTGCAAGAAGGCTTTGCAATGCTAAAGCATTGCAAAGCCTTCTTGCACTCAAGGGACAAATTCATCAATTTTTTTTAACTTGGGTAAAATATCAGACATAAACCATTTCATTTTTATTTTTTTTTAAGTTTAAATTGGTTATAAAAAGAGAGCATGCGGCAGCCAAAAGGTCCATGCGGGAGGGCCTGAGAAACAGATTTTTTATTTTTTTAGGCCATAGGGGCAGTTTATGGCTGCATGGGAACTTAAGGGTTAAAACTAATGCTTCAAAGTATTTTGTTTGATTTTTGCAGACAATATTTACAGATGTATACAGAAGTTTATAAGTTTTGTAATAATGCAATGAATGTTCAGACAGGTCCACAAGGCAATGACTTTTAATCTTTCAGAATTTCCAATATCTTATTAAAAGACATTATACTACCCTATCATTGGAGTAAGTTTCTTTTAACCCTTTATCTAACATGAAAGGGAGATGACTCTTGCAAACAAAATTCTTGAATAACATTTTTCATTTTTTTGCATCCAAAACATAGCTTATGATTCCTCATTGGAACGAACCCTATGAGGGATCATAAGCTTTATTTTTGAGACAGAAAATGAAAAATGGTGAAATTTGAATGGTGGTTTTTGTAAATAGCACTGACCTGTTTGGACCATTACCTTGGGTAAAGGTCCATCGTGTAGGTAACTCCCCGTGATTTTATTATCATGAAACTTCTATTGTATGTTTTTCCTCAACTTTATCTCTTTGTAGTTATGAAGCACCAATGCCAGTTTGGAGCTGTGTGTGGAACACTGATGACCGGAATTATTTTTACTCAGGATTGCAGAATGGGACTGTTTTAGAGTATGATATACGAAACACTTCATCACATGTTGATGAACTCAACAAAGAAGGGAGCAGGTCTCCTTGTGTTTCTCTTGAATATATTTGTAAAAATCCTGATTCTCAATTTAGGTTTGTATATTTTTTTCAATGGTTTCTTATTTTGTTTGCTGTTGAATTTGACTAGTGTATGGAATATATTTTTTTTCAATAAAAATCATTAAAAATTAGAAAATTTCAATAATGTATTTTATGTCAGAAGCAGGTTTTTCAAATCTAAGTCATCGTCTTCATTATTTACTTATATTATTTATTTATTATGGTTTAATGACACATTAACAGCCAGGGTCATATTATGTTGGTGACAGTTTTATGGGTGGAGGAAGCTGGAGTACCCGAAAAGAAACAACGAGCAGCTGTCAGCTCTCCAACATCATAACTCTGAACTCTGCACTGCAGCACAGGCAGGGTTAGATTGGTTGTAGACATGCACACCATCAACGTGCAGTATGCCTTAGTACACAGCATAATCATGCCCCCATGTAGGCAATCAGGGTTAAGTGCCTTGCCCAAGGTCACAACGCGGGAGTGTGAATCAGTCGCTCATTGTCTCCATTCAGAATTTGATGTAGCAGGAGTGATGATTATTACTGCTATTTTATGTACAGTGGAGCCCACTTAATTGGATATCTCTTAATTGTATATCCCTGTTAATTGAATATAATTTTCAAACACAAAACCATTTACCATACCTTCCGTACAAATTTGATCTGTTAATTGCATATGGGTTGTAGAGTAAACTCCTGTTAATTGTATATAAATTTTCATAATATGTCGAAAAAATTGCTGTGACACGCACCAAATTCCCCTTATTTATCAACCTTTCTGGACCCACTACATCCAATACAGGCATTTATTCTATTATATCTTGTTTGACAGAGCTCATAGAGCTCTGTCAAACAAGATATAATAGAATAAATGCTCAGTTACCCCCAGAACACAGGAAACTGACCAAATCCGTGTTAATTGTATACACCTGTTAATTGAATAATTTTCACTGGCAAAATGGATATTCAATTAAGAGGATTCTACTGTACTTCAAAATTTCCTGCAATGAATAACATCAGTTTGGCCTATGAAACAATTTTTTGTTTCTCAGACAGCTTATAACCCCTTGTTAGGATGATCTCAATGAGATCCTTCAAGTGAAGAGTCATAAGCTATGTTTTTTGGACACAGAATAAAAAATTTATAATATTTGAATGGTGTGTTTTGTGAAAAGCACTGACTGATTTTGACCCATGCGTCAGGTGGAGGGTAAATATTATTTACATCTTTTTGCAAAAAAAAAAACAAAATGCACTGGGACATTTTCAGCTTATGGTCCACTAGTTTGCCCATTGTCTTAAAGTGCAAGACATGTACATACATGTGCTTATCAGTGCGGCATATGCACCAGATTGTACATACACATACACCTCTTGGATCAAGTGTATGCATTGGTATTAATTACAACCTACTTGAATCGACAGAAAATTGCAAATAAACTTGGCTCATTAAATCTTCAGAAAAAGATCTAAAAGTTCCCAAAAGCTTAGCCTGAAAGAAACTAGAGACAATGTGAAAATAAATTGAAAGAAGGTCACTCCATTCTTGGAGTTTTACCATTGAATTAATGATATGCCGTTATTTGACACATTGTTTAAAAGGTCTCAGAGAGTTCTTTCCAACATAATGTCACAAAATATCATTCACTTCGCAAAAACGGTAACAAAATCTGTTGACAAAGTAGAAAACTTCTGTTAATTGAATAAAAAAATCTTATAAGTTGAGAAATTACTGTGATAATCAATGCATTCTACTTGTTTATAGACCTATTTGGCCTCTCTATATCCATTACAGGCATTCAATCTATTATCTTGTTTGACAGAGTCTGTCAGACAAGATATGTTCGAATAAATGCTCAGTGTATCTCGAGAGAACAAGTAAGTGACGTATCCCTGTCAATTTAATACTTCGGTTAAAATAATTTTCACTGGTAGGGCCCCGCAAAGTAGATCTTCTGTTTCTCAGGCCATTTCATTTTTTTTTATTTTATTTTTTTATTTTTGTAATTATTTCTTTGCCATCAAAAGTTCATGTTCTTGGTTTGTTTTTATGTTTCAGGTCTCATAATCTCCTGGTGGTGTATTTTGTCCCTTGGGTGCAAGAAGTCTTTGCAATGCTGAAGCATTGCAAAGCCTTGATGCACTCACACAAGGGACAAATTTATCAATTTTATAAACGTGGGTAAAATATCAGACATGAACCGTTTAATTCATAGTTTTTTTTAAGTTTGCATTGCTTATAAAGAGAGAGCATACAGCAGCCAAAGGGACCATGTGGGAGGCTCTGAAAAACTGATATTTTTATACTGTACCAATGACCCAGACATAGCTGGTGCTAACTCTTAAAATATAGGGCCAAACACAAATTTTGCCCCCCAATCCCCAAAATTTGCATCTAAAACTAAAGAAAACATGTCCTGAGAGGCCCTCCACACTTCGCCCCTACTGCGCATGCGCAGTGTCAAGGACGTTCCGAAATTGGCGCCATTTATCATTCTAAGTTTGGCCCTTCATCAGTTAACATCTGACTGATCTTTGTGCTTTTAAATCTCAGTATAAATGATGCCAGACACATAAATATTAGTGAAATGGTGATTCTAAGGAGGATAGAAAAGGAGGAGAGGAAAAGAATGTGTGACAGAATATTATCAGGGCTGTAACTTAAAATTTTTTAATGAAATTATGTTAAGTTACCTATTTTCAAGGCAGCAGCCATTTTGTTGTCATTCTGATTATTTAGTTACACTGTTTTTTCAAGTGTTTTTCCTCTCTCCCTGTCCTTTAAGTTCCCCCTTGCTATTCTCCCATGCTTTTGGCATAATTTCTGTAATTATTATTACTAAAATTTCTTGGGAGTTTAGCTGAATAACAGAATGAATTCTGTTCTTTCCCCATGTTTACGTCTTCACCTACGGGTGGTTAGGCGTTGTGTTCTGCATCTACCATCTGATGTTCTGCAGTTTCTTCCCTGGAAGTCTCTGTTTTGCATCAGATGGTGTATTTTTGGTAACTGATTTCGGGCCTGGGTGCCTGGAGTCTTATTTTAGTGTTTTTACACTCATTGTTTACATTTACAACAGCCCTCTGTGTGAGGGGGGGATTTCTAAATAATAATATCTTTATGTTATTTTAATCATAACTAGATACATTATTATTGTTCGTAAGTGTTGAAGAAATTGTTTAAAATATTTTTAAAATTTTTGTCCACACTTAGGCTTGGGATCCATTGGGGCTCAACGTTACTTTTCAGAAACTTGGGCTGTTCTGAAAAAAATATTTTTTCAAAATATTTTGATTTCAATTGTTTTTTCTATATTAATGGATCATATTATTATTATGTATTTTGATTGCCAGGGGTTAGTGCGAGTACCAGGACTTGTTTTCTTTTCACATTGAAAGGATATTGATCAATTGTTTTAAGAGGAAGTCTTCCTCTGACCTTATTATCATTCTATATGTGGTCAGTGTACTCTCATTAACTCCGGTTCTGTATCGTATGATTTCGATGACAATATGGGAAGCGTATGTCACGGTATGTTGTTGGGGATTTGGACACTCCGGTCCTTTCCCCGCAGGGTCACTCTACTTTATCAATTTCTATTTCAGACGATCAAGATTAGGGTGATGTATCTGTGATGTCTTCCAACAGTGTGCCTCCGTCGTCACAATTAATGAAGGGCTAGCGGAAAAGTGCTCATGTAATACGCCAATTGCCTAAGAGGACCCTAGTAGGTTCGACGGCCTTTGACGTCCGCTAGCTCGCCCGGTGTAGCGTCCATTCACCGAATGGTTCGGCAGCCGGGTTCGTCCGTTGCGGTCTAGAAGGAATTTTCGGGTGATGCGAGCACTATAAAATTAACTTAATGCACACCCAGTGACGGCGGATCGGAGGGAGAACGCAGGAAGCCTTTTAGTCCGGTTCATAGCTCGTTCCGGTCCATCCGGACGGCAAGCGAGAGAGGCCCCTCTCTCGTTCAACAACATCTGGCCCCAGATGTTGTGATACAAATGTGTCGTTAGCGGAGCATACGTCCGTCGCTCGGGACGCTCCGTTGTATAGGCAGTCCGCTGAGACTGCTAAGGCTTCCTCTTCTCGTCAGCGCACACGACCGCACCTTGGCTGCGTGACCGCCGATATATTACCAGCTTCGCCGATCAAGGATTCTTCGGCGACCAGGTCACACCATCCGGCAGCCAGGGATTCGAGACCGATGGACTCCGGACGTTCGCATAGGAAAAGTATGCGGGAGCCATCTGATGCGGAGCTGCCCTCGGCGAAGCAGCGATAGACTGCGCCTCCGCAGGTCTCGACGCCGGACATTCTTGTGCACATAGCACAGCTTATCGCAGCATCCCAGCAGCCGACAGAAACGGTGTCGGATCGAGAATTATCCGACAGCGCTGGGTCGGTAGCCGGGGACTCGAGGCCTGCAGACTCCAGACGTTCGCATAGGAAGTATGCGGGAGTCAACGTACACGGAGCTTCCAGCGGCAATGCATCGTAAGTCCGCTACTGCACAGGCCTCGGGAACGGACGTGCTTTCCTTAATAGCACAGTTTATCGCAGCATCCCAGCATCAACTGAATCTGTCGCATATATTTTATCCGACGATGCTGGGTTGGGACGCTCCGCGGAAGCGGGTACGGACGTCCGAAAGTTTCATCCGGTCCGACGGGATACCGAAAGGGATTCGGTGGATTTCAAGCTTTCCCTTTCGGAACAACATATGCTGCGATGCCGGATAAGAAACTGATAGCGTCGGTGGACTTAGAAATTTTTGGTTCGGTTCAGGGACATCGTCCCTCAGTTCCGACATAGTCCAATAATGTCACACAAACTTTCGAATTATTGAACGACGCTATATATATTATTATTTTATGCTTGCTATCCAAGCATTTCTGGTTTCTTGTTCGAAGAGTTATGGAGATGTCTTTCAAAAGTGTGCCTCTGTCGTCATAGTTAATTAAGAGTTAGCGGCAATAAGTGCTCATGGAATATGTCTATCGCTTACGGAGTGACATTCGCTAGCTCACCCGGTGTAGCGTACATTCATCGAATGGTTCGGCTGCCGGGTTCGTCCGTTGCGGTCTAGGAAGGAGATTTGGGTGATGCGAGCACTTTAATTACTTTAGTACTCACCCAGTGACGGCAGATTGAGGACAGATCGGAGGAAGCCAACAACATAGGGGACCGCATGTGTGGTTCAGATATTTTACATTCGGAGCATATGTCCGTTGCTCGGGACGCTCCGTTATATTGACAGTCCGAGAGACTGTCTTTAATGCTTCCTCATCCTCACAGCAGGGCACACGACCGCACATTGGCTACGTGACCTCGAGTATCCGATCAGTTTCGGCATTCAGTGATTCCACAGCGAATAGGTCGCGCCATCCGGTAGCCAAGGGACACGAGGCCTATACACTCCGTTCGCTCGCATATTGGAAATATGCACGGGGTAACGATCTCGGAGCTTCCTGCGCCAATGCATCGTAAGACCGCTGCTCCTCAGGCCTCAGTGACGGACGTGCTATCCGAGTTAGCACAGTTGTTTCGCAGCATCCCAGCAATTGACGGTTTCTCGGTCGAATCAGGAATTGTCCGACGGCGCTGGGTCGGTGCGGTCCGCGGTTGCATCAAGCTACGGACAACCGAACGCTTTATAGGGTCCGACAGGATGGCGAAAGGGATTCGAAAGATTTCGAGTTTTCCCTTTAGTAGTATCGGAAGATGCCTTTCATATCTTCTGGCATTTCTTCCAGTGATTATTTTTCGGACTTCATTGCTGCGATCGTGGATAAGAGACTTATAGCGTCATTGGACTCGGTTTTTTCGATCGGTACAGGGACTTTGTCCCTGACTTACCGACGCAGTCCAATATTGTCATTACAACATGTGTTTTATTTTTCGACGCTATATATATTTATATATATATACAAGCCTGCTACTAAGCATGATAGTTTAGTTTCTTGTCCGCGTGGCTCATTTCTGCCATTTTATCTTTTTTACATATAGTTTATTTTGGCAGAGCAGGGCATACCGAGAGTTCATATGCGTCTAGACGGTGTGATTAAAGACTGCATATATTCTTTTTCGCCGTTTATGTCTTTTCCAATTTCAATGTTGGGAACGACATTATGTATAGTAGACTTAACTTAGACGCTTTATTATACGTAATCCGCCTTACTGAGGCGTTATCTTTACGTCTTCAAGAAAAGATTTACGGGATATTATTCTCAATGTAATTTCTTTTGAGGGCAGTAGTTTGTTCACGTATAACTCCGCCCTTCAGTGGCTGATTGGAGTTGGTTAGACGTGATGCAGCCCTAGCTACATCCACGCGTGGATAGTAGGTTAAGAACTCTCTCAGAGTCGCTTCGTTCTCGGAGGAGCTTCTCTTCGACGGCAACTTTCCGGCAATCCATGAATTGCTTGATTTATACATTCTCTTGTCTATCTAGTGTTACAAGAGATTCAGACTGGGGCAAACATTCGGTGGTTGACTCAGAGAGTGCCGCCGCAGTTGCCGGACCCGAGTGTGGCTGTTATGACGGTTGCCAGTCAAACAGATTGGGATATATACTGATCCCTACGGATTCGAAGTGCCAGGGTCTTTGGGTTCCGCAGTCTTTTAGCTATCAGTTTAACTTCCGCGGAATAATGTTTTTTAGGCTTGCTTTATGTCATTGCATGAACATTATTCAGAAACGCATGCCCAAATTCCTGTCCTTTAATTCGACAGTAGTGGCGTATCTCCGGAACCAGGGAGGCACTCTTTCGTTTCCGTTATTCAATTTAATGGAAAGAATCCGTCTGTTGGTTATAGTACACCAAGTTCAGTTTTGGTCCGTCATATTCTGGGTCGTCTGATTGTTTTATCGCACTCCCGTTCTCTTACGGGTCGCTTGTTGCTGTCAGAATGGACTCTCAACAAACAAGTATTCAATCAGATTTGCTATCTATGGGAGCGCCCAATGATGTTTTATTTATGACACAGCTTGCTTATCAATTGCAGACGTATGTGTTGGCTTGTCCAGATCTCTGAGCTAATACTGTTAACGCTCTATTGATCTATAGGACGGATTGATAGGATACGCGTATCCTCCGGCGCTGTTGTTTTAGCAGGTATTGCTAAGATAAACAACCACAATACATTTCTGTTGATAGCATCTCTATCTTCACAGAGATCATGAGTAATTTACTCTCTTGTCTACTGTGGATCTTAACGTGAAATCTTCCTCTATGTGAGGATCTTTTTTCACTGGGTAAATCGTGTCATCTTTATCACAACCAGCAAGGTCGCAACCTTCATGTATTCCGTTGTGTGGTCCGTATTGCATTGTAAGCACTGTACTGGACGAGCTTTGGACGCGATTTCTTACTATAGGAGATCCTCTTCTTCGCTATTCTATGCGACTAAAGTGGAGGCTCTTCCGTCGTGGTGTAGGGATCATTATGTTCATATGGTTGATCCCTCCATACTACTCATTGCTATTTTTTAGTATACTTGTTTCACAAGATCTACTGCAGCCTGTTGTTATTTAGGTTATAGGTTTATGTTACCTCATACCTATGCACTCTACGATAGTTTACAATTGAGTCTTTTGTCTCTTTATCTAAGTCAGTTAGTAACTTTTTGATAAATAGACTTAGAATCTTTAGATTAAATTCCTATACGGATTTTAACTTCAGGTTCTTATTTAGCTAAGTAATCATTTGAGCCTCTGGAAACAGTAGTTTTCAAATTCTGACCTTTTAGACAGTAATTCTGTTGGTTTCTCTTTTACTGTAGAGTCAGTGAGTTTCATGCACTATCGATGGATGATTTTCACTTTCATAGTTTCGGAATCAATACTTCCGTTACTATTTAGGTTGGATTATTGCATAAGAGTTAGGCTCCTATTATCCGGAACCTATTATTTTAAGGTCCTTCCGTCTTCGTATGGGCATAGGCCTTTACTCTTTCCGGGTACAGTTTATGTATTTATAAACAGATATCTGTTTATTACAAGGGCGTAAGCTTCTTCTGTCTTTGATGTCTAGTAGAAGGACGTTACGCTCCATTTTATTGTTAATGGATTCTATTAACTAGCGTACTGCTTATGGTATATCATTGGCTTGGCAGTTGTGCTTAAGATTTCGGCTCATGAAGTAAGAGTTCTTCTACTTCTTGGGCTTACATTAATAGTATTGCTATTGTAGATTTTTGAAGGCTGCTCATTGCGCTCAGCCATCCATTCATGAATTTTATCTCAGAAATATCGAGTCCATTTCTGGAGGCCTCTATTGTTAGGTCTATTATCTACTGCTCAGAATGTCATTCACTTAACAGTTGCTACTATAGCTAGGTAGGCTGTCTGTTTCGGCAGTGTCTCCGTTCGGCTGCCCTCTTCGCTCTGGGCTATTTGACCCAGGGCAAGAAAAAGGGGGGGGGGAGGGTGTTCCCTTGGGTCACCTGTTTTTACTATGAAAACAAGGGGATACCTCCTCCGGAGTTAGTAATTCTGAGCTGTTATTGGGATGGTTGTTTAGTGAGAAGTTTAAGTTTATAAAATTCATTCAAGTCTTAGTTTTTAAAGTATAGCTTTTGAATATTGCATATGTCAACGGACATGATTATGCAATTCTCACACACTTTTAGGAGTATAAGAGTCTCTATTCTCTAGACTTACTTTATTATTGGCTTACTTTAAAAATTATTAGTATAAGGATTATTGGATATTAATAGAGTACATGGATGTATGAAGCTCAATTTTTGGAAGGTGTTGTATCTTTCTAATTTATCATAAATAAGAAAGATACATGTAAGGCCTATTACTTCTTTTCCCTACAGGGGATGACTCTATTTTATTTTATTGAGCGTATTCCATTTTGCTCTATGTCCTTGGCCCTCCAGCCTTTTTACTATTCAGCTATGTCTGGGTCATTGGTACAGTATAAAAATGTTAAAAAATTTATAGTAATTTATATATTTTTTATACTTACCAATGACCCAGACGGGGATGGCCCTCCCAGGAGTTGGGAACTCTTGCCTCCCCGCTGAGTACATAGCGCTTACCAGGCACTGGTTATTAGAATGATAAATGGCGCCAATTTCGGAACGTCCTTGACACTGCGCATGCGCAGTAGGGGCGAAGTGTGGAGGGCCTCTCAGGACATGTTTTCTTTAGTTTTAGATGCAAATTTTGGGGATTGGGGGGCAAAATTTGTGTTTGGCCCTATATTTTAAGAGTTAGCACCAGCTATGTCTGGGTCATTGGTAAGTATAAAAAATATATAAATTACTATAAATTTTTTAACTTTTAACTTTTTTAGGCCTAAAGTGGGTATCAAATTAATGGTTCCACTGTACAATAATCTTCCTGTGGAAATCTCAAATAGTAGAGCAGTGCTTGATTACTGTGGTAAACAAAATGTAGAATCGTTACCTAGAGTTCAAGTCCTATGGCAGAAATGATTAGTCTAGCAGTGAAAGTGTAGCCAGTTCCCACAGGAACACCAGAAAATGAAACAGTGCTTGTTTACTGTAGTAAACAAGCTCTGTTTTACTGGTAAAATGGGACCTGGTAACCATTGCCTGGTCTGGAAGTCCACTAAAATGGGCAACATGACTATTAACAATTGGCTGGACTTTACTTTACATCTATGTTGTTTTGATTAGCCATTGGGACCTTAAACACCAATAAATAAAGTGTTATCAAAGATGCTGAAATTGTTTTTTAACACAGATATATATAAACACTAACATAATTACTGTATTTACTCTATGTATTGGGACAGCTAAAAATAAATATTTTCACAGATGTCCCACATCTTAGAAAATGGGGAAAAAACACAACCTGGTCTTGTTTTGATGCTGAATCAAGTTGTGTGTGATTCGTTTTCCATCACAAAATACAAAAATCGCCATTCAATTTTCTTTTAGATTTTCATTTTTTGCTTCCAAAACATAGCTTTTTCCCCTCATTAGAACGAGCGCATTGCGCTCGTTCTAATTAGGGGTCATAAGCTATGTTTTGGAAGCAAAAAATGAAAATTTTTAGTTACACAAGAATTCTTTTTATGGGTGTCATCTGCCACTAGTGTTCAGTAAAGGGTTGAAGACTGTCACAATGTAATATTAAATAGTCTTCCTCATGTCAGTCCGGACTGTAAATATTAAAACTTAGGAACAGATTTAAATAAAAACAATACAAATCAGTATGTATTATCAATATTTTATTGTTTAAAAAGGAAAATTAAACACAAACTTAGCTTCAATATTGAGCATTTTGCACTGTTTTCAGGTGACTGGGCCAACTGAAAACAAGTCTCCAGAGTGTCCCAAACATTGGAGCATAAAAAAAAAAAATTTCTGGAAAAAATGTCTCCCAAATTATAGAGTGTCCCAATATATAGAGTAAATACGGTAGATTCCGTACAAAACTTTTAAACTTTTTTCCTCTGTTGACAGGCCAGGTGGTGTACTTGTAGGTCAGTTAGATAAAATTTCCTTCTACGAGAAGAAACAAGAGGATTTCAGATTACATCTGCTACCCCTTGAAGGTGAGATATATCTTTTTTCTTAATATTATGTTATCTGAGCAGCCCAAAACAAGGTCGACCTGGAATATTTCAGGTCTTCTATGAAGTATCTTCTATTAACCAATTGAGTGAGCTTTTTTATCTGAAATGCAGGTTTCACAACTTGAAGGCTTCATAATCTGTAGATCTACTTCAAATGAAATTATTTAGTTTGTCAGGATTTGTCTTCTTAAACATTGATAGGAGAGTGCCCATAGGAACTTGCCCATAAATTGTTACAAAACAAAGACATGAGAACAAATGTTGACTCTGCCTGATGATAATCCAGATTGCAAAGTGAAAATTACCATTTCAGAGGCCAATGTTAATTTAGGATATATTTGTAATAATGCTGAAAAATCAATTAAGTGATCTACATGGCCTTTGAAATATGGCATTAAATAGCTCTTGGTAGCTATCAGGTTCCAACTTGCACAGATTTCTAGATTCAGATAAGGTAATCTATGACTGCTAAGATGGTGATCCCAAGAAAGAGGTAATCTATGACTGTTAAGATGGTAATCCCAAGAAAGCAAAGAAGCTTATTCATATTCGTTTTTTCCCCATGTTGTAGGTACAGAAGTATTTACTTGACTGAATGACAAAAATTTGAATCATTGATTTTAGTAGAAATTATTTAGAAAAGTGGTAATCCAACCGAGATGGCATGGCTATGCTACGTTGTACCCAAAACCACTTTTTTAAGTTTTCTAATTACTTTGCTGGAGAGGTGACAGGATGAGAACAAAAAAAGTCATGTCTTTCTCCATAACACTTGCTAGTACATATGTGTTGATACAGTGAGAAATTGTTGAATTTTTGCCCATCAAGGGAGTTAATCACAATACACAAAATAAAGTAAGAGAATTTTTATGACAATTTGATGGAAGACTGAGAATGTTGGCGACTTTTTACTGTTTTTATTTACCTGTTTTGATTATAAAAACTGTTTATCATGCTTTCAGGTAGTTTGACTAGTTTGAATTTTGAATCTTCCACTCGACACTTTTTGGCAACATTCCGGCCCACAGCAAAACACTTCACTGTAAGACACCAGGTGAGTTTTTTTAAACAAAGTTTTGATCCTTATTGTTTGTTATTACACAACATCCATTTTTTGCAAAGCATAAGACCACTGTTAGAATAATTCCAAATGTCTGTTTCTTCAAGAAATGTTCTTAATAATGTAACCTCTTTAGGGCTAAAAAAAGTTAAAAATCTGTTTCTCAGGCCCTCCCGCATGGTCCTTTTGCTCTCTTTTTATAACAAATGCAAATGCAAACTTAAAAAAAAAAAATAAATAAATGGTTCATGTCTGATATTGCAAAGCCTTCTTGCACTCAAGGGACGAAATACACCACCACCCATGCTATTCTGTAGATTATGAGGCCTAAAAAATAAAACAAACCAAGAACACGAACTTTTGATGGCAAAGAAATAATTACAAAAATAAATTTAAAAAAACGTTTGCCCTCATACAATTTTTAAAAAAAGTGGTCTGAGAAACAGAAGATCTTCTTTGCAGGGGCCTTGCCTAACCCTTAAAGGCCTAATTGGGGAGAGCAATGGCCCATTAACATTAGACTTGAGATCAAATGGAGGACAGTTCGATCCTGACTCACATTATGTACATGGTGTCTTTGGACAAGACATTCGTTCATTCATTCATTCCCATTGACCAAGTGTTAGCATAGTGGCACTGTGTTCAAAGACATGGTGTCCTACAATGGTACACATGCCATCAACCAATGCTAACCATTCCTGTGCCAGGTTAGTCAGTTGCAGAGTCCAATAGTTACTTACTGTTGCTCGGTGGTTCTCTCTCAGTACTCCAGCCTCCACAACTTATAAAACTGTCCCCACATGATATGAACCTGGCTGTTGAATGTGTCATTAATCCCATAAAACAAACAAATGAACAAGCAAACAAAGCTCTAATTCTGACTTTCATCACTTTACTGCAACAGAACAGGTGCCCCATTTGCAGTCTCTGTGTAAATTTGAAGGTTGTATTCTAAGTATCTTGGCAGTTGTTTCTGTACAAGGCTTGGCTGACTCTATAGGAATCCAAGACTAATGTGGAAACAACTACAAAGTCTCAGAATTGAGACTGAAAGTTTAACCCTTTACCTAACGTAACAGCCAAACCCGGCCAGTGCTATTCTCAAAAATCGCCAATTAATTTTCATTATTTTTTTCATTTTTTGTCTCAAAAACATAGGTTATGACCCCTCGTTGGAACGAGCTCGTCCCAACGAGGGGTCATAACCTATGTTTTTGAGACAAAAAATGAAAAAAAATTAGTTATTCAAGAATTATTTTTGCAAGTGTCGTCTGCTTTTCAGGTTAGGTAAAGGGTTAACAAAAATGTATAAAGATGTCTAGGCCTTCAAGAGTTAAAATGCCCAGAAGATGACACTTGCAAAAAATACCATCAATAACTGAAAACATTTTGAATTTTAGTTTTGTTTCAGAAACCTGACTCTCCATAGGACCGAGCTTGATCAGTAGCAGATTCAGATGTGGTACACCTGGCATGGTGCTCCCCTCCTATTTTTTGTAATTCAGTTTTTTTTACAAGCAGTGATAACATGGGTCACAATATTATCAGCGATAACACATGGACATCCACTACCTTTGGAAGTGGATAGCCATGTGTTATTGCAGATAATACCATAACCCATGAATACAGCTATAGGCCTAACTCGTACGTGGGCCTCATGTGAGCCGATATAAATTGGCTTCTTTTCTTCAAAATTTGAATGCTGGAATATTGAGTGAGACTTCGTATCGTGATCCATGATAGAAATGTAGCACCCCCCCCCCCCCCCCAAACTCAGATTCCTGGGTCCGCCAATGTTGATGAAGTCTAAAACTTGAAAAGATAGAGATTTTTGTGAATAGTACTGGCTGTATATGATAATTTAGCTAGGTGAAGGATTAATAAAATTTAGAGAATCTGATATTGGTGTATTATGATGGTACAAGAAAGGTTTTTTTTTTATGGATGGAGATCCAGGTATCAGTATTGGATAATGGTTGCTATGTTATCAGCACCGAGAACGTTCTGCTATTTCAGTAATATCTGCTCTGCTAAAAACTGGAAGGATAGTTAATGAGACGCAAAAAATATTAACCTGAGGCAAACTTGTTTTTCTGACTTTTGACAAAGAGAGGACATCTTCAGTATTTTTGGGAGGTTTTGCATCATTAAAAAATATGGAATGTCATAATTGTGAAGTTACTTCTCTGTGTCTGGAAAAGGATAATACTTGACTTTTTATCAAGAAAGAATGTGGAGTTCTGAAACTTTCTAATTTTCATGACCACCCAAGTTGAATACAGTGCCAAATGTTTCAGAATGGCACTGGGAAGATGCTGATTCAGGACTTAGCATATTGAGTGCCGTTGTGTGACACACAGTGCCACTCTCTTGAGCCTTTTTTCAACAATATGTCACATATTCAGTGTTCACACTGGACCAAAACTGTCTGGTGCCAAATTTTTAGCCATTCTTGTTATTTTAGTGCCATACAAAGTGTTTTATTGCCAAATGAGGTGGGTTTTTTTTGCTGTGTAATCCAAATAAATTGATCAAGTTTTGAAAAATGAACAGGCAGTTTTTTCAAGAGTGACCAGACAATTGGTCACGATAAAAATCGGACAGATATCGAAAGTTCTGACAAAATCCTCCGTAAGCAAAAGGGCAGTCACCTAAGTTATATCTATGCCACTGATTCAAATAATGATCAAGCAATGTGATGTTGGCATATACACCTGTTGTTGCACCTAGACCATTACAGATTAAATGACAAATTAGTGTTAATCCACTGGGCTTATGGGTCTGGCGTCCTTACAAAAGGCAGCATTTAATTAGATAAATATATCACACAATTACGAGTTACTCACGATGGTATGAAGTGTTTATCTAATTTTATTACTTTCCAAAGTGTGATTTACTGGGATTCCCGGTTTGATTATAAACGATAACTTAACAAGTGAATTATGCAATTAACAATTGGGTCATGTATCCGTGCGTGCAAAGGAATACGCTTTGCTGTGGGTGTAATGGGAACTTCATTGTTTTTTTTGTTTTTTTTAACCCTTCACCTAACATGAAAAGCAGAGGACACTTGCCAAAAAAATTCTTGAATAACTATTATTTTCATTTCTTATCTCAAAAACATAGGTTATCACCCCTCATTGGAACGAGCTCGATGAGCTCGTTCCAATGAGGGGTCATAACCTATGTTTTAGAGACAAAAAATGAAAAAATAATGAAAATTAATTGACAATTTTTAGCTCAACTTGACAAAGTCAAGCTGAGCTATTGCCATCACTTCTCGTCCATCGGCGTACGTACGTACATACGTACGTTAGTACGTACGTCCACAATTTCCTTTGGCACACCTCACAGGTCGCATTTATGATCAGATTACTTTGAAACTTGGTATGCTTGTTTGGGGTGACCTCTAGATGGGAGCTATCGATTTTCTTCAATTTCCGTCAAAAAATGTTGCCGCGGCCAACGTTCTTAGAACTTAGTTTAGTCAAACCACAATATTTCCCTTTGGCACACCCTACTGGGCACATTTATGATTTGATTGCTTTGAAACCTGGTATGCTTATTTAGGGTGACCTCTAGATGGGAGCTATCGATTTTCTTCAATTTCCGGCAAAAAATGTTGCCACGGCCAACGTTCGTAGAACTTAGTTTAGTCAGACCTCAATATTTCCCTTTGGCACACCCTACAGGGCACATTTATGATCAGATTGCTTTGAAACCTGGTATGCTTGTTTGGGGAGACCTCTAGATGGGAGCTATCGATATTTTTATACTGTACCAATGACCCAGACATAGCTGGCTGGTGCTAACTCTTAAAATATAGGGCCAAACACAAATTTTGCCCCCCAATCCCCAAAATTTGCATCTAAAACTAAAGAAAACATGTCCTGAAAGGCCCTCCACACTTCGCCCCTACTGCGCATGCGCAGTGTCAAGGACGTTCCGAAATTGGCGCCATTAATCATTCTAAGTTTGGCCCTTTATCAGTTAACATCTGACTGATCTTTGTGCTTATAAATCTCAGTTTAAATGATGCCAGACACATAAATATTAGTGAAATGGTGATTCTAAGGAGGATAGAGAAGGAGGAGAGGAAAAGAATGTGTGACAGAATATTATCAGGGCTGTAACTTAAAATTTTTTAATGAAATTATGTTAAGTTACCTATTTTCAAGGCAGCAGCCATTTTGTTGTCATTCTGATTATTTAGTTACACTGTTTTTTAAGTGTTTTCCTCTCTCCCTGTCCTTTAAGTTCCCCCTTGCTATTCTCCCATGCTTTTGGCATAGTTTCTGTAATTATTATTACTAAAATTTCTTGGGAGTTTTAGCTGAATAACAGAATGAATTCTGTTCTTTCCCCATGTTTACGTCTTCACCTACGGGTGGTTAGGCGTTGTGTTCTGCATCTACCATCTGATGTTCTGCAGTTTCTTCCCTGGAAGTCTCTGTTTTGCATCAGATAGTGTATTTTTGGTAACTGATTTCGGGCCTGGGTGCCTGGAGTCTTATTTTAGTGTTTTTACACTCATTGTTTACATTTACAACAGCCCTCTGTGTGAGGGGGGGATTTCTAAAAAATAATATCTTTATGTTATTTTAATCATAACTAGATACATTATTATTGTTCGTAAGTGTTGAATAAATTGTTTAAAATATTTTTAAAATTTTTGTCCACACTTAGGCTTGGGATCCATTGGGGCTCAACGTTACTTTTCAGAAACTTGGGCTGTTCTGAAAAAATATTTTTTCAAAATATTTTGATTTCAATTATTTTTTCTATATTAATGGATCATATTATTATTATGTATTTTGATTGCCAGGGGTTAGTGCGAGTACCAGGAGTTAATGAAGAGTTAGCAGCAATAAGTGCTCATGGAATATGTCTATCGCCTACGGAGTGACATTCGCTAGCTCACCCGGTGTAGCGTACATTCATCGAATGGTTCGGCTGCCGGGTTCGTCCGTTGCGGTCTAGGAAGGAGATTTGGGTGATGCGAGCACTTTAATTACTTTAGTACTCACCCAGTGACGGCAGATTGAGGACAGATCGGAGGAAGCCTGTTAGTCCGGTTCCTGGCTTGTCCAGGTCCGTCCGGGCTGTGAGCGAGAGAGGTCCCTCTCTCGCCCAACAACATAGGGGACCGCATGTTGTGGTTCAGATATTTTACATTCGGAGCATATGTCCGTTGGTCGGGACGCTCCGTTATATTGACAGTCCGAGAGACTGTCTTTAATGCTTCCTCATCCTCACAGCAGGGCACACGACCGCACATTGGCTACGTGACCTCGAGTATCCGATCAGTTTCGGCATTCAGTGATTCCACGGCGAATAGGTCGCGCCATCCGGTAGCCAAGGGACACGAGGCCTATACACTCCGTTCGCTCGCATATTGGTAGTATGCACGGGGTAACGATCACGGAGCTTCCAGCGGCAATGCATCGTAAGACCGCTTCTCCTCAGGCCTCAGTGACGGACGTGCTATCCGAGTTAGCACAGTTGTTTCGCAGCATCCCAGCAATTGACAGTTTCTCGGTCGAATCAGGAATTATCCGACGGCGCTGGGTCGGTGCGTTCCGTGGTTGCATCAGCTACGGACGACCGAACGCTTTATAGGGTCCGACAGGATGGCGAAAGGGATTCGAAAGATTTCGAGTTTTCCCTTTAGTAGTATCGGAAGATGCCTTTCATATCTTCTGGCATTATCTTCCAGTGATTATTATTTCGGACTTCATTGCTGCGATCTTGGATAAGAGACTTATAGCGTCATTGGACTCGGATTTTTCGATCGGTTCAGGGACATTGTCCCTGACTTACCGGCGCAGTCCAATATTGTCATTACAACATGTGTTTTATTTTTCGACGCTATATATATATATATATACAAGCCTGCTACTTAGCATGATAGTTTAGTTTCTTGTCCGCGTTGCTCATTTCTGCCATTTTATCATTTATACAAATAGTTTATTTTGGCAGAGCAGGGCATACCGAGAGTTTATATGTGTCTAGACGGTGTGATTAAAGACTGCATATATTCTTTTTCGCCGTTTATGTCTTTTCCAATTTCAATGTTGGGAACGACATTATGTATAGTAGACTTAACTTAGACGCTTTATTATACGTAATCCGCCTTACTGAGGCGTTATCATTACGTCTTCAAGAAAAGATTTACGGGATATTATTCTCAATGTAATTTCTTTTGAGGGCAGTAGTTTGTTCACGTATAACTCCGCCCTTCAGTGGCTGATTGGAGTTAGTTAGACGTGACGCAGCCCTAGCTACATCCACACGCGTGGATAGTAAGGTTAAGAACTCTCTCAGAGTCGCTTCGTTCTCGGAGGAGCTTCTCTTCGACGGCAACTTTTCGGCAATCCATGAATTGCTCGATTTATACGTTCTCTTGTCTATCTAGTGTTACAAGAGATTCAGACTGGGGCAAACATTCGGTGGTTGACTCAGAGAGTGCCGCCGCAGTTGCCGGACCCGAGTGTGGCTGTTATGACGGTTGCCAGTCAAACAGACTGGGATATAATACTGATCCCTACGGATTCGAAGTGCCAGGGTCTTTGGGTTCCGCAGTCTTTTAGCAATCAGTTTAACTTCCGCGGAATAATGTTTTTTAGGCTTGCTTTATGTCATTGCATGAACATTATTCAGAAACGCATGCCCAAATTCCTGTCCTTTAATTCGACAGTAGTGGCGTATCTCCGGAACCAGGGAGGCACTCTTTCGTTTCCGTTATTCAATTTAATGGAAAGAATCCGTCTGTTGGTTATAGTACACCAAGTTCAGTTTTGGTCCGTCATATTCCGGGTCGTCTGATTGTTTTATCGGACTCCCGTTCTCTTACGGGTCGCTTGTTGCTGTCAGAATGGACTCTCAACAAACAAGTATTCAATCAGATTTGCTATCTATGGGAGCGCCCAATGATGATTTATTTATGACACAGCTTGCTAATCAATTGCAGACGTATGTGTTGGCTTGTCCAGATCTCTGAGCTAATATTGTTAACGCTCTATTGATCTATAGGACGGAATGATAGGATACGCGTATCCTCCGGCGCTGTTGTTTTAGCAGGTATTGCTAAGATAAATAACCACAATACATTTCTGTTGATAGCATCTCTATCTTCACAGAGATCATGAGTAATTTACTCTCTTGTCTACTGTGGGTCTTAACGTGAAATCTTCCTCTTTGTGAGGATCTTTTTCACTGGGTAAATCGTGTCATCTTTATCACAACCAGCAAGGTCGCAACCTTCATGTATTCCGTTGTGTGGTCCGTATTGCATTGTAAGCACTGTACTGGACGAGCTTTGGACGCGATTTCTTACTATAGGAGATCCTCTTCTTCGCTATTCTATGCGGCTAAAGTGGAGGCTCTTCCGTCGTGGTGTAGGGATCATTATGTTCATATTGTTGATCCCTCCATACTACTCATTGCTATTTTTTAGTATACTTGTTTCACAAGATCTACTGCAGCCTGTTATTATTTAGGTTATAGGTTTATGTTACCTCATACCTATGCACTCTACGATAGTTTACAATTGAGTCTTTTGTCTCTTTATCTAAGTCAGTTAGTAACTTTTTGATAAATAGACTTAGAATCTTTAGATTAAATTCCTATACGGATTTTAACTTCGGTTCTTATTTAGCTAAGTAATCATTTGAGCCTCTGGAAACAGTAGTTTTCAAATTCTGACCTTTTAGACAGTAATTCTGTTGGTTCTCTTTTACTGTAGAGTCAGTGAGTTTCATGCACTATCGATGGATGATTTTCACTTTCATAGTTTCGGAATCAATACTTCCGTTACTATTTAGGTTGGATTGTTGCATAAGAGTTAGGCTCCTATTATCCGGAACCTATTATTTTAAGGTCCTTCCGTCTTCGTATGGGCATAGGCCTTTACTCTTTCCGGGTACAGTTTATGTATTTATAAACAGATATCTGTTTATTACAAAGGGCGTAAGCTTCTTCTGTCTTTGATGTCTAGTAGAAGGACGTTACGCTCCATTTTATTGTTAATGGATTCTATTAACTATCAGTACTGCTTATGGTATATCATTGACTTAGCAGTTGTGCTTAAGATTTCGGCTCATGAAGTAAGAGTTCTTCTACTTCTTGGGCTTACATATTATAATAGTGTCGCTATTATAGATTTTTGAAGGCCGCTCATTGCGCTCAGCCATCCACATTCATGAATTTTATCTTAGAAATATCGAGTCCATTTCTGGAGGCCTCTATTGTTAGGTCTATTATCTACTGCTCAGAATGTCATTCACTTAACAGTTGCTACTATAGCTAGGTAGGCTGTCTGTTTCGGCAGTGTCTCCGTTCGGCTGCCCTCTTCGCTCTGGGCTATTTGACCCAGGGCAAGAAAAAGTGGGGGGGGGGAGGGTGTTCCCTTGGGTCACCTGTTTTACTATGAAAACAAGGGGATACCTCCTCCGGAGTTAGTAATTCTGAGCTGTTATTGGGATGGTTGTTTAGTGAGAAGTTTAGGTTTTTAAAATTCATTCAAGTCTTAGTTTTTAAAGTATAGCTTTTGAATATTGCATATGTCAACGGACATGATTATGCAATCCTCAGACACTTTTAGGAGTATAAGAGTCTCTATTCTCTAGACTTACTTTATTTATTGGCTTACTTTAAAAATTATTAGTATAAGGATTATATTGGATATTAATAGAGTACATGGATGTATGAAGCTCAAGTTTGGAAGGTGTTGTATCTTTCTAATTTATCATAAATAAGAAAGATACATGTAAGGCCTATTTCTTCTTTTTCCCTACAGGGGATGACTCTATTTTATTTTATTGAGCGTATTCCATTTTGCTCTATGTCCTTGGCCCTCCAGCCTTTTTACTATTCAGCTATGTCTGGGTCATTGGTACAGTATAAAAATGTTAAAAAATTTATAGTAATTTATATATTTTTTATACTTACCAATGACCCAGACGGGGATGACCCTCCCAGGAGTTGGGAACTCTTGCCTCCCCGCTGAGTACATAGCGCTTACCAGGCACTGGTTATTAGAATGATTAATGGCGCCAATTTCGGAACGTCCTTGACACTGCGCATGCGCAGTAGGGGCGAAGTGTGGAGGGCCTTTCAGGACATGTTTTCTTTAGTTTTAGATGCAAATTTTGGGGATTGGGGAGCAAAATTTGTGTTTGGCCCTATATTTTAAGAGTTAGCACCAGCCAGCTATGTCTGGGTCATTGGTAAGTATAAAAAATATATAAATTACTATAAATTTTTTTACTTTCTTCAATTTCTGTCAAAAAATGTTGCCACGGCCAACGTTCTTAGAACTTAGTTTAGTCAGAAGACTCAATATTTCCCTTTGGCACACCCTACAGGGTACATTTATGATTGTATTGCTTTGAAACCTGGCATGCTTGTTTGGGGTGACCTCTAGATGGGAGCTATCGATTTTCTTCAATTTGCGTCAAAAAAATGTTGCCGCGGCCAACGTTCTTAGAACTTAGTTTAGTCAAACCACAATATTTCCCTTTGGCACACCCTACAGGGCACATTTATGATTTGATTGCTTTGAAACCTGGTATGCTTATTTAGGGTGACCTCTAGATGGGAGCTATCGATTTTCTTCAATTTCCGGCAAAAAATGTTGCCACGGCCAACGTTCATAGAACTTAGTTTAGTCAGACCTCAATATTTCTCTTTGGCACACCCTACAGGGCCCATTTATGATCAGATTTCTTTGAAACCTGGTATGCTTGTTTGGGGAGACCTCTAGATGGGAGCTATCGATTTTCTTCAATTTCTGTCAAAAAATGTTGCCGCGGCCAACGTTCTTAGAACTTAGTTTAGTCAGAAGACTCAATATTTCCCTTTGGCACACCCTACAGGGCACATTTATAATCGGATTGCTTTGAAACCTGGCATGCTTGTTTGGGGTGACCTCTAGATGGGAGCTATCGATTTTCTTCAATTTCCATCAAAAAATGTTGCAGCAGCCAACATTCTTAGAACTTAGTTTAGTCAGACCACAATATTTCCCTTTGGCTCACCCTACAGGGCACATTTATGATTAGATTGCTTTGAAACCTGGTATGCTTATTTACGGTGACCTCTAGATGGGAGCTATCGATTTTCTTCCATTTCTGTCAAAAAATGTTGCCACGGGCAACGTTCTTAGAATTTAGTCTAGTCAGACCACAATATTTCCCTTTTGTACACCCTTCAGGGCACATTTATGATCGGATTGCTTTGAAACCTGGCATGCTTGTTTGGGGAGGCCTCTAGATGGGAGCTATCGATTTTCTTTGGTTTCTGTCAAAAAATGTTGCCACTGGCAAAAAAAATGACATTGGTACCAATGATGTTCAATTTTGCGATTTCATTTATAACTTACCAAGTTCAAGTTTGTCAAGTTGAGCTACAGTGTCACTGACACTTTCATTTAGAATAGCGCTGGCCGGTTTTGGCCGGTATGTTAGGTAAATAATATAATTATCGTTAATAATGAAAAGTAATAAACAGAGTAATCACTTGATTGGACTGGTTACGTGAAATAATTCATTCGAGGCGAGGGACTATATTGTAAAACACTTGTGCGTATTCGCGCACTCCTGTTTGTACAACGTCCCTCAAATCTCATGAATTATTTCACGCAACTAGTCCAGTCAAGTGATTACTCTCTATAAATTATGCCTTTTGTAAAGTTGATAACCTACAATGTTTCGCTGAAGAAAAAACAATGCCCCATTACCACTCACTGATCATTAACATTGAAAGTTTGACCAAACCCTATTTCTAACATCCTATTGACACAATCACTGGGTTTGAGTGCATTTTTTTGTTTGCTTCATAATTGATCATGCCCTTTACTGCAGCAGTAGATTCCCTTCACAAGTAAAAGAAACTTTTGGTGCCAAAATTTTGGCCAATGAAGATTTTATTGTTCCAAATCAAGCTTTTTAGTACAATTGGCAAAATTGGCTCCCGACAGCATGAATGCTGCACTTTTTCTATCGGGTTAGGGAATGGTTCTCTGGTGGAAGCCCAAATTTTGCCTTCAACCTATTACCTAACACAAATAAGGATGACAACACATGTAAAAAACATAGCTATTGTCTCCTCATTGGAATGTACTCAACAAGCTAATATGGGGTTGTTTCATTACCAATAGGCACTCTCCAATAAACTCACAAATCAGTCATTAAAGAAAAGTTCTGACTGCACAAATAATTTTTCTCTTTACAAGTTAAAAGTCAGTCCCTTGGTCATTGTAACCAGTAGAGTTGCTCTTTTACAAGTTTTTGGAATGCATCAAAAATTTTAAAAATAATGAAATTTGAATGGAAAGTCTTGTCGGGTTTTGGATGTTATATTCAGTAAAGTGTTAAGTTATTCATATCTTTATCTTTTTAGATGTGTGAGCTGACATGTACAAATATAAGTGCTGATCCTACTGTGATAGACAATCTGTGTAGTTGTAATGTCGTTCAGACTTTTAATGGAGGACATACACAAACTATTTTATCAAAATCTATTTTACTACCTCATCCTGAAGATTCTTCAAGATTGGTGGTTTGTGCTGGTGATGAGTCTTCAAATTCGGTAAGTATTCTCACTCAATGTCTTGTATTTATTTTTAGTGAGGGTAACCTTACATATTTTGTTTCTGAGCTGCATTTATACCCAATTTTATAGGATTATTATTCATCGATAAAGGTCAGTACAGTGGAGCCTACTTAATTGGATATCTCTTAATTGTATATCCCTGTTAATTGAATATTCAGTACAAATTTGATCTGTTAATTGCATATGGGTTGTAGAGTAAACTCCTGATAATTGTATATAAAATTTTTTAATATGTCAAAAAAATTACTTTGACACACCCCAAATTGCCCTTATTTATCAACCCTTTTGGCCTTACTTCATCCAATGCAGGCATTTATTCTATTATATCTTGTTTGACAGAGCTCTATGAGCTCTGTCAAACAAGATATAATAGAATAAATCCTCAGTTTACCTCCAGAACACAGGAAACTGACCAAATCCCTGTTAATTGTATACACCTGTTAATTGAATAATTTTCACTGGCAAAATGGATATTCAATTAAGAGGATTCCACTGTACAACATACCTTCTTGTGGACTGTTTTTTGACTCTCACAATTGAGTTGAAAGAATGCCTTCATAATCAAATTATGCCCCGTCGTCTTGCGTCGACGTCCGCGTCACACTTTCTCTTATCCGCCACTCCTCTTTAACCTATGAATGGATTTTGATGAAACTTTCAGTGATTCTTTATCACATAATGGCATTGTGCACCTCCTATTTTTATTTTTTGATCCGCTGTATTTTTTCCAGAGTTATGCCCCTTTTCCACTTAGAATTCTGTCTGAAACGCCAGGCGACACACGTTTCCATGGAAGACTCACATCTAAGTATTGAGTTTATTGTGAAAAGTAAAACAATTTAAAGAGCAAGAGTGGAAATATTCAGTTGAAAATAAAAATACAAATTTGTGTCAGTTTCAATGGAGGAAATAGACTAACCTGTTCAGTGCACAGGTGTTTTTTGCTTCCTGGGATCACAAGGACAGGTAATTTAATTTTCATTTCAGGAAAATAAATAGTAAAAATAAACAACGGCCACATGCATGTGTTCAGAAAAACAAATTGCCAATTAAGTGGGATCTACTACATTTATGTTTTATATGTATTTACAGGTATACTTATGGGATAGCAGTACAGGAGAGACAATACAGAAGCTGAATGTGGGTGACAAAGTTGTTGACTTAATTTCTGTCTCCCTCAGTGAGAATCACTTCCTGCTTGCCCTAACTGACAAACAGCTCAAAGTACACAAGTGGTGACTTGAAATTCTTAGGAAATATTAACAGACCTTTGTCTAAGATTATCTTGGATATTGATTAGCAGGGTATTCTTCCACCACATACATGTGGGCTTTATTGGAGGTTAGATACATGTTGTGTCCAGAATCTGAAATATGCATACAGCTTATAAAGTTCTTGGTCAGTTTGACATATCAGTGACAATAATGATGTATTCAAGATCTTACCAGACATTTAGTGTTTCTTCTTCCTTCATTCTTTAATACAAGATGAGCTATGCTCACGAAAATGATACATGTATAGAAAGGTCTCTTATGAAGTTGTTGTTTATGTTTGACCTCAAACATCTTTTAACCCTTTACCTAACATGAAAAGCAGACGACACTTGCAAACAAAATTCTTCAATAACTATTTTTTTTCATTTTTTGTCTCAAAAACATAGGTTATGATCTCTCATTGAAACAAGCTCATTCCAAAGAGGGGTCATAACCTATGTTTTTGGAACAAAAAAATGAAAAAATAGTGAAAATTAATTGGCCGCTTTTGTGAATAGCGACGACCGGTTTCGTTCATTACGTTGGGTAAAGTGTTAATAGGGATGAGAAACTTCAGTAAATTTGGTGATTTCATTGAGTTCTAGCCTAAAATTCTATTTCTAGAAATTAGTATAAAGATGGTCGTAAAAGACAATTTTCAAGAAAATTTATAGAAATAAAATAACTGCAATCAACAGGTTAAAAAATATCTTTTAAATGACAGGTTCACTGTGTGTCATTTTGTTGTTTCAAGGAACATTCCTGTGGGAACCCTCAGACGTGAAGCATGTTCATGTACTACAGTAAACAAGGTCTGCTTTTCAGGTAAAATAGGACCGAGGAACCAATACCCAGGTGGAAGTCTAAACTAACTTTGCAGCAGAGGTGTAAACGACTGGCTGAATTCCACTTTATACTTGTGTTTTGGACATAAAGTAAACTTAACCCTTTACCTAACAAATCGGATGCATCCATCCACGTAATTTCCAAATCAAGCAGTTGAAAAAATATTTTTTTTAAAAAGTTCAATAAAACCATATCATGTGACCTCTCATTGGAATGAGCTCATTCCAGTGAGGGGGTCATATAATATAATTTTGTGGAAATTTTTTGAAAAATTTGGAAAAAATATTTAAAATAATAAATTTTGATATTGTGTGCATTGGATGAAGGGTTAAACACCAATAATACTAATAATAATAATTTGAAGAAACACAAATATGTCCACTGAAATGTGAGAACTTCAGCTAATTTTATCAATTTCATTAGTGTGCCATTCTCATCCCTGATTAAAAGTCACCTGGGTCAGTGTAGTAGGGTAGCACCTGGATATTCCTTCTAGAGCTGATAAATTCTTGAGGCTTTGTTTGGGGTTGTACCGTTGAGGTGCAGTCTTCAAGTGATTATGCTGACAAAATTCTTAATGCCCTAGCAGCGGTTTTCCAAGTCATCAGTACCAAAACTGGGAGTCAAAACATATGAAACTTTTGTGCATTTGATTCCTGTGCATGTGCATTGTTTCTATTCTGCATAATTAAATGATTGTAATTTTTTCCATGTGTAACAGCAGTTTTCCTTTTATTGCTTAGCCCTTTACCTAATGAATCGCCCACATCCACCCGCATAATTTGCAAATTGAGCAGTTGATAAAAAAAATTTTTTTTATAATATTTCAACAAAACCATATCATGTGACCCCATGATGAGCTTGTTCCAATGAGGGGTCACATGATATGGTTTTGTTGACATTTTCTGAAAAAGTTTAAAAAATAGTAATTAATATAATGAATAGAAGATATGGAGTGAGTGTTTTTCTCATATAATATTTATGAAACGAGTCTAAGAATTTTCCATTTGGGCGAGCCTCTGGCTCGCCCAAACGGAAAATTCAGACGGGTTTCATAAATATTATATGAGAAAAACACTCATTTCAAATTCTGTTTATCATATGACACACAAATTAGCAACTTAGTATGACTTTTTAACCCATCACCTAACTTGAGTTGCAGACTTCACTTGGAAAAAACATCCTCGTATAAATAAAAATTTTCATATTTTGCTTCCAAAACATAGGTTATGACCCCTCATTGGAATGAGCACGACAAGCTAGTTCCAATGAGGGGTCATAACCTATGTTTTGGAAGCAAAAGTGAAAATATAAAAAAAAAGGAATGGCGTTTTTCTTGTAGGTAAAAGATTAATGCAATATAACCCACCATAAATAGGACAGATAACATATATGCTCCCTACTGAAATTATGTAAATTTGACCCAGTTGTATTTTGTTTAGCCAATCAAATTGTCCAGTTTTGAAATTGACCAGTGAAAGCTCCCAACTCTAATTATTTAAAAAATTATGAAAATGTGGCCCAGTTGTATTTTGTTCAGCCAATCAAATTGTCTAGTTTTGAAATTGACCAATGAAATTGACGGAAGGCTTTATTTATCACTGATTAATATGAAAACAAAATATCAAATGTTTTAAAGTGAACAAAACGGACGAGTCATATGATAAATTTTGATATTCTCTGTGTTGGGTAAAGGGTTAAAAAGCATGGCTTATGATTGGAACAGGGGGCGCGGTGGCTCAGTTGGTAGAGGTGCAGGCTGCAAGCCGAGAGGTCCTCGGTTGAATCCCACCTGCGGCAACCGCGTTGTGTCCTTGGGCAAGACACTTCACCCCGATTGCCTACATGGGGGCACGATGACGCTGTGTACTGAGGCGTACTGCACGTCAATGGTGCGCATGTCTTCAACCAATCTAACCCTGCCTGTGCTGCGGTGCAGAGTTCAGAGTTACGATGTTGGAGAGCTGACAGCTGCTCGTCGTTGCTCGGTGGTTCTCTCCGGGTACTCAGGCTTCCTCCACCCGTAAAACTGTCATGGTCACGATTAGCCATTGTGCATAAGAATGTGACCTTAAACACCAATAAATAAATAAATATAATAATATGATTGGAACAGAACAAGCTCATTGTGCTTGTTCCAATGACATGTCAAAAAGCTTTGTTTCAGAAAAATTATAAAATGTGAATGGTGGTTTTTATGAATAGTGTGGACTGGAGTTGGCAATTACAGTAGGTAAAGGCTGTAAGATATTCAAATTTATTTTAATTAGTGGGGTTTTTTTCATATTTTTCAAAAAAATTCAACAAAACTATATCAAGGGATCCCTCACTGGAATGAGATCAAAAAGCCTGGTTTTGTTGAATTTTGTTTTGAATTTTTTTTTTTAACTGCTCAGTTTCTTAATTATATGTTTATAAAGTAAAGGATTAATATCATTTGATTTAAATTGATCGTGGTTGTCATTTTCTGTCAATCTGAGGAGACCAGATCACCATAGGTATCTTATTTGATCAGGCTGATCGGGTCTCATAAAAGACACAGAGAATGACAACCCAAATTGATTGTTATATGTTTATTATGTAATGGAGGATATTTAAAATTTACCGTATTTACTCTATGTATTGGGACAGCTAAAAATAATTATTTTCACAGGTGTCCCAATTCTTAGAAAATGGGAAAAGAACACAGCCTGGTCTTGATTTGATGCTGAATAAAGTTGTGTGTGATTCATTTTCCATCACTATATACAAAAATCGTCGTCCAATTTTTTTTATATTTTCATTTTTTGCTTCCAAAACATAGCTTATGATCCCTCATTGGAACGAGTGCATTGCGCTCGTTCCAATGAGGGATCATAAGCTATGTTTTGGAAGCAAAAAATGAAAATTTTTAGTTACTCAAGAATTTTTTTTATGAGTGTCGTCTGCTACTAGCGACGGGTCAACTGGAAACAAATCTCCTGAATGTCCCAAACTTTAGAACATAAAAAAATATAGTTTTCTGGAAAAAATGTGTGTCCCAAATCATAGAGTGTTCCAATACATAGAGTAAATACGGTAATATGACATCTGACCTGTTCACAAAGATGAAATTTGGGAATGTTTGTTCAGAATGTTCAGAGCAAAAACACTCTGCATTTTGACTTTGTGTTTTGTAAGACTGTTGCCTAGTAACAAATGGATCACTTCACCTGATCTATGTTGTGCTATCATTGTCACATTTCATCCCATATTGACTTGTCTGGTGAGCAAATCAATAAGGGAGAAAATGTGACAGTGAGAACAGAGGGTATTTGTCCTTTTGCCATCTAGACTACCGTATTTACTCTATGTATTGGGACAGCTAAAAATAATTATTTTCACAGGTGTCCCAATCCTTAGAAAATGGGAAAAGAACACAGCCTGGTCTTGATTTGATGCTGAATAAAGTTGTGTGTGATTCGTTTTCCATCACTATATACGAAAATCGCCATCCAATTTTTTTTTATATTTTCATTTTTTGCTTCCAAAACATAGCTTATGATCCCTCATTGGAACGAGCGCACGTTCCAATGAGGGACCATAAGCTATGTTTTGGAAGCAAAAACTGAAAATTTTTAGTTACTCAAGAAATTTTTTTATGAGTGTCGTCTGCTACTAGCGAAGGGCCAACTGGAAACAAATCTCCTGAATGTCCCAAACTTTGGAGCATAAAAAAATTATAGTTTTCTGGAAAAAATGTGTGTCCCAAATCATAGAGTGTCCCAATACATAGAGTAAATACGGTAAGTGATTAGAGTCCATTGGGGACAGTAGTTCAGTTCTCTCCCACTAGAACAGTTTGTACAGTTTATGCACAAACACGGTAAAACCACTCGGTCATTTTTTGCTGGGTCTTGTAGTTTGGTTTTTCAGTTTACCATAAAAACCAGAAAAATCTTACAGCTGTAACTATTCGAAAGAATTCTCTGATCCCTATCTAATTGCATGTTATTTTTATTTATTATAATTTGTTTCCCAATTTACCCCAAATCAGAAATTGACAACTAGATTGTATCAATGAAGCAATACCAACCTGCTCAGAAAGGTTTTGTTAACCTGTTGTCAACAAGTTGTTCTTTAATCAGTTTTCTGTACTCTTTGATATCGGTCGGCTGCCTCCAAGACCTTTGTTGGGCTGCAGCTGAGAAAAGAGAATTACATTATAACACAACTGTTTTGAGTTTTTCAGTTTTTACATATATGAAGAGGTGTCTGTATGGGTGTTTGTATGGGTGTGCATTCATGCGTGTGAGTGTGTCTTTTTTCATTCATTGAGAGATGTTTAGATGTGAACCTCAGTGTAGCAACTGTATTATGATTCTTACAACCTTGCTGATAAATTGGGGGTTTATGTGCATTATTTGCACAGTGTATCCTACAAAATTGGGATTTAATTTTATATGAAGCCCTCTTAACTGCATCATACCTTTCCATAATATGAAAGAGAGTATTTAGGCGAAACACTTAATTATGGGTTATGCAGGCATGGAATAGCCTTCCATTAATATATTTGGCCAAGCAAAGCTTTTAACAAATGAGTTAACCAGATAATGATAATAATTCACTGATGAAATCTATGAATTTTGCTATTAAACCTGTACAAAAACGAATGTATCCAAATACTACCTGATGTAGTCATTGATAAGTCCCAGTGGAAGAACTACATAAAGACTAAAAAAGTTAAAAATCTGTTTCTCAGGCCCTCCCACATGGTCCTTTTGGCTGCTGCATGCTCTCTTTTTATAATCAATGCAAACTAAAAAAAAATAAAAATTAAATTTTTAATGTTGGATATTTTACCCAAGTTAATAAAATTTATAAATTTAACCCTTGAGTGCAACAAGGCTTTGCAATGCTTCAGCATTGCAAAGTCTTCTTACACTCAAGGGACAAAATACACCACCACCCATGCTTTTCCATAGATTATGAGGCCTAAAACATAAAACAGGCCAAGAACATGAACTTTTGATGGCAAAAAAATAATTACAAAAATAAAAAATAAAATAAAAAACCACCTGCAGTTTTTCAAAAATATGGCCTGAGAAACAGAAGATCTACTTTGTGGGGCATAATGCATGTTCCCTTACCAATCTGCACTCTAATGTTAAAAGTTTATCCTACAAGGTTTTTCCATAATGCAACTAGAAATCTATATATAATGTGGGGTGGGTTCTGTGTGTGTATGTATGTAGGTGAGGTTTGTAAAATGCAACTCCTGCAAGACGGTTTGCTCTGTGAGGCTGAAATCGTCAGGAGTTGCGAGGATATCTCGAAAGAATTTCGTTTGAAATATATTTTTTAATTAAAAGAAGGAATGTTGGTATGCATATGTATTTTAATTTTCAGGCAGTCGGAAAAAGAAAAATTGGTAGGTGAATTCGACTGGACAAACTTGAATCTCGATGTGAAAATAGAAATGAATCTCTCGGTATATGAAAAATTGTCACTTAGGTCTCCAAGCCTGTGGAACAGGCAGTCCGGCAAGTTCAACCAATTCATTCTTGTTTGACAGAGCTCAGTGAGATTGAATTGGTTCAATTGGTTCAACAAAACCATATCATGTGACCCCTCGTTGGAACAAGCTCAATGAGCTTGTTCCAAAGAGGGGTCACATGATATGGTTTTGTTGAAAATTTTTGAAAAATAATATTTTTTCAACTGCTGAATTTGCATATTACGCGGGCAGATGCGGGTGATTCGTTAGGTAAAGGGTTAAATTCCTAGTTGCATTATGAGAAAAAATACTGCTTGAAATATCGGTATTCTGATATCTGTTTTCAAGGGTTAATCATTTATTCATGTATCAACTAAATTCAGCTTGCTCTATTTACAAACGGTCAAATTTGAGAAGTTTTCCTATTTTTTTTATCTCCAAAACATAGTTATGACCCTCATTGTTAAGAGCCTTGTTCCGATGAGGGGTCATACGTTGTTGTTTTTGAGACAAAAAATTAAAATGTTTAGTTATTCAGGAGTTTTCTTCGAGAGTGTCTTCACCAAGTCATGTTCAATAAAGAGTAACCTCCAACATTTTTTATTTATTGTGGTTTAATGACACTTTCAACAGCCAGAGTCACCTTGTGTTGGACAGTTTTATGGGTGGAGGAAGCTAGGAAGCTGGAGTACCCAGAGAAAACCACCTTGCAATGGCAAGCAACTGTCAAGACTCCCCAACATACTAACTTCACACAAGCAGGGTTAGCATTGGTTGAAGACAAGTGCTCCATCAATGTGGAGTATGCCATAGTACACAATGGCACCATGCTCCCTGTGGGCAAATGGGATTAAGTGTCTTGCCTAAGGACACAACACGGTTGCCACAGGTGAGATTCAAACCGAGAACCTCTCAGCTTGCAGCCTGCATCTCTACCTACTGAGCCACCATACTCCCTAACCTCCAACATTTCTATGTATGTGGAGTGTGGATTACAATAAAAATACCCACTTGGAAATAACAGTAAAAAAAAGCAAAAGTGAGGTTTCAGCGACTGGATCCTCTGGGTTGAAAATGGAAATCCATTATTTTTTTTAACTGCTGCGTGCTAAAAACCACTATCAGGACTTTCAAAAAAATGAGGGTTTCCGAACAAAAGCCAATATTTTCCATGCTGATGTTTCATATTCAGTCAAATGCAAATAATATTTTGTTCATATAAATTTGTTTTATTACAACTCATTGGAGAGGGCCAGTGGGCACTCTACAGTAATTCGTAATAAAACAAAGTCTGAATTATAAATTCAGACCACTAAAAATAACCAGTTAAATTTTGTTTATGCTTCTTAGTCTTTTCAGAGAATATGAAATACCGACATTATAGAAACAGAGTACCGCTCATTCAGACTTCCCAACAATATTGAATTCAATGTTGGTGGTATAGATTTTGTTATTTTTGCAGTTGCCGGGAAGCTCTCCTAAATATTAATATAGGTAGGAAAGAGGTGTGCCTCAGTTACCAACTGACTCTTAATAGAAAGCCTGCTGCATATATAACTTATAACTCTTTACACCTTGTACCTGCCATACATCCGGCAGTGTTTCAATTTTGAGGCAATCTTTTGCTCGACATCATCGCGCTTACAATTTTTATTTTTTCATGTCGACAACAATGCGCATTGGCTCCACCTAGTGAGTGATTAATCCTTACCTAACAAATAAGCTGCATCTGCTGCATAATGTACAAATTGTGCACTCATGCATTCTGAGGAGAATCATCTGATTGTCTTACGATTACTCTCTTGAAATTACATTTCATGTATTGTACTAAACTCAAAGAAATTTGATTATTGCTGCAAAAAGCTTAATCAAAACATCGGGTAATATTTTTGGAATCCCTTCTTAATGTGCACCAGTGGAGTATATGCAGATGTTCATTGCTGGTTTTCTTGAAAACAGTTTCCCGATTCCGGGACTCAATAATAGAATGCTTCACTTCAAGTGGTAGCAAGCAGTATACAACTTGCCACCAATTTTCAAAATCGAAAGACTGCATTTTCGGCCAGTGATATTCACAAAAATTTGCCCGTGTGGGGGCACGATGACGCTGTGTACTAAGGCGTACTGCACGTCGATGGTACGCATGTCTTCAACCAGTCTAACCCTGCCTGTGCTGCAGTGCGGAGTTATGATGTTTGGGAGCTGGCAGCTGCTCGTCGTTGCTCGGTGGTTCTCTCTGGGTACTCCGGCTTCCTCCACCCGTAAAACTGTCACGGTCATGATTAGCCATTGTTCATAAATATGTGACCTTAAAACATCAATAAATAAATTCACAAAAATTAACAATCAAAATTTGTTCTTTTTCATGTTTAGTCTCCAAAGTAGCTTATGACCCCTCATTGGAATGGGCTTGTTTAGCTCTTTCAAAGAAAGGTCATATATTTTCTTTTAGGTAAAAAATGGAAATGTTCTGTTATTCAAAATATATTTTTGCAAGTGTCATTTGCTAGTTGTGACACGTAAAGAATTAAAACCCAAATCATTTACAGTTTCTTTGGTGTAAATTTGCCTTGTTGAATTGCATACAGGTCATAGATTAAATCAGGGTTTCCTCTACCATGGCTGAGGGTCTGTCAACCGGACCAATTACCCCCACCAGTCATTTACTGATAAAGCATAAAATCGGGTCAAAAAAACAAACAAACAACATGACACTGTAAAATTCTAGTCAAGACGTGGTCATTCTAACAACAAAGTTGACACATTTTAGGAGCACCGTTTCTGGAATTGGCATTCTGCAACTTAAGATTATCAAGTGTCATTCAGAAACTGTTTCTTTTTTCTACTGTTTGCCAATTAAGTAAGATGTCACATGCCGATTGTAGTGAAGAAACGGTGATAGCTTTGGGTGTTTCCCCGACGAATCAACATAATTTTTCTCACAAAATTGTCCACACTAAAACATGAATGCAAGGAAATGGCCTTCCTGCAGAGTTCAATTCTAAAATTTTCTTCGCCTGGCGTCAACCATGGTTACGCCAGGCAATCTGTCATTTTCCCCTCCTACCAGACCCACTGATTTATTCCTAACAGAAATCCTGTTTAAATCCCTGTTAACTCTTAGATCCTCAAATTCATTTTATGCTAATAACTACCATATATACATGTGCTCAACTGCATGTGAACTAATAGTGTTTCTGCATCTTTGTTGGCTGTCTGTACATGCAGCCAAAATGATGTAAAAACACTGCCAAGTCAAAACACTGCCAAGACAAAGCAATACAAAGGTGGCAGTTTGGGAGGGGTCTTTTCACTTATCCAACAGCTATAGTTTAAGGAAGAAGTGTCATAATCCCTCATATGAAACATATTTACCGATTGAAGTCTGTTTCTGATTGATGAGAGGTTTTGAAGTTTACTAATCTATCGGAGAGATGAGAAATTTACTCTGTTCAAGTGATTACTTTTAATTAATCTTTGTGTGTATAAAAATAAGAAATCTATTACATAAACTTCACACCTGTCACAGAGCCCAAATATTACCTGATACATTCAAATTTATTAAAATTCTGTTGAATGTGACACAGAGATCCAAATAGTCTAATAGTCATATATTACTTTCCCTGAATAGTCTTTTAAAATGTTCTATGGAATTGTTTATTTTTCTGTATTTTTTTCCTCCTAGGGGCAACTTTTCCTCCTCCACTGATCTGAAGTAAAGTTGCTTCATGAAAAGATTTAATAAAGTTGATCATTTTAAAAATATTTGGATGAGAATCTGCAATAAACAACTTAACTTGTGGTGCCATCCTTCAACATGATCTGTTGTCCGTGGACCTACTGCTTCATGATGGTTCCATGTATGTAAACCATAGTTTCTTTTGATCCAGTTCTCGGTTACATAGTCAGTAAACTTTGGACTCACTGATGCTCCTTCTAATGTGTGCAACCAAGCATCACTCACCTTTGATAGAGGCACAAGCTATGGCCCTCCTGATCAATAAGTTAACATCCTCATTGTCTTTGTATTGCACTTGCAAATCACACTTTTGAACATTTTTCCATAGGGCCTGTCCATAATGAAAAAAAAAACACCCTTTAACTCAGGTGTTTAAAAAACTGCTCAGCACAGCTTTCTGTGTGGCAGTCTCAAAGTATATGAATACAGTCTCCGGGTCCAAACGAATATTCAGTCCAGGACTGAAAATAAGCAGTCTGACATTTGCAGAATGAGGTTCCTAGAGGGTGAATTTGATGATGCTATCCCATACATTGGGTCAATTTATCCTCTGGGTACCTCTGTCTGTTTAGTTTTGAGACCCTGATTCAGATTGAGGTTCATAGAGGGTAAATTTAGTGATACTAACCTGCTGTGCAGGGTACCATCACTAAATTCACCCTCTGGGGACCTCATTTTACAGATGACAGTCTGCTTATTTTCTAGCTTGAACATGTGCCAGAGAAATTATGGGTCAATTTATCCTCTGGGTGCCACTGTCTGTTTAGTTCAGATGACAGTCTGCTTATTTTCTGGCTTGATTCAGTCCACAACATTTATCTTTCTTGGTAAATCAAAGTTATAGTCCTAGAATCATGATCAACCATTTTCTTCAATTCTTCCAAAAACAAATCCACAGCGATTTGATCTTTATTAAACTGATCAAATGATATATGTTCATGTTACTGAATGGAAATCAGAGTATAAAGTTGAGCTGTCGGTGTAGTGAACATCAACACTAAAATAATATTTGCCGGCAACTCCAGTGATGGGTGAGAAAGGATTGTTAATTTAGTCTGAAACAGACTATAGCCATTTGTCACACATTATCTACTCCTTGATGGATGAGCAAGAATAACCCATTTGGGCCTGTATGAGGACGTAAGGGTTAACAGATTTAAAGAGTATTGTGGTCTGTTGATTCAGCAAAACCCTGTTAATCAGTTTGCAGTTTTACTATCCGCTGAAATTAATTCAGTGTACAGAAGTATATGCTCAATCAAAATTTTGTCCTTTCAATATTCTCTAGTGATAAAGTGTATATTAAATCGATTACCGTATCTACTCTATGTATTGGGACACTCTATGATTTGGGACACACATTTTTTCCAGAAAACTATATTTTTTTATGCTCTAAAGTTTGGGACATTCAGGAGATTTGTTTCCAGTTGACCCGTCACTAGTAGCAGACGACACTCATACAAAAATTCTCGAGTAACTAAAAATTTTCAGTTTTTGCTTCCAAAACATAGCTTATGATCCCTCATTGGAACGCGCGCAATGCGCTCGTTCCAATGAGGGATCATAAGCTATGTTTTGGAAGCAAAAAATGAAAATATAAAAAATATTGGACGGCGATTTTTGTATATAGTGATGGAAAATGAATCACACACAACTTTATTCAGCATCAAATCAAGACCAGGCTGTGTTCTTTTCCCATTTTCTAAGAATTGGGACACCTGTGAAAATAATTATTTTTAGCTGTCCCAATACATAGAGTAAATACGGTATACCTTGTTTGATTGAGATCACTATCTTTCAAACAAGATGTAATCAATTAACTAACACAACAAGTTTTGAGGCAATGAATATCTGAAATCCGCAGAAATTTTGTGATCATGGTATACAAAATCCCAATAGATTGACACATATTTTTGTCTTGCCTGGTTTCGTGTGTGGAAGTTATATTCAGTTACTGGGGTTATTCAATTAAGAGATGTCCAGTTAAAGTAAGATTTCATATGTAATAATTGATATAAAGGTGATGGATGGATTTGAGAGCTCTTCTTTTTGTGTATATATGTAAAGATGACAACATTGACACTGATGAGAAAAAGTGGATTCTGGTTTATTTAAAACTGGCCGCATCTGCAACAAAAAAACCTTTCAGACTTGTTAGTTATATTTTTCGTGAACTTCTGTATTATTAATTTTTTTGTATTCCACACTTCTCAGAAGAAAATGTTATTTGTTAAATAAAATAATAAGGCTTAAAAAAAATAAAAATCTGTTTCTCAGGCCTTCCCACGTGGTCCTTTTGGCTGCCGCATGATCTCTTTTTATAACCAATGCAAACAGAAAAAAAATTAAAATTAAATGGTTTATGTCTGATATTTTACCCAAGTCAAAAAAAATTGATAAAATTGTCCCTTGAGTGCAAGAAGGCTTTGCAATGCTTTAGCATTGCAAAGCCTTCTTGCTGTCAAGGGCCAAAATACACCACCACCCATGCTACTCTGTAGATTATGAGGCCTAAAACATAAACCAAGAACATGAACTTTTGATGGCAAAGAAATAATTACAGAAATGAAAAATAAAATAAAAAAACGCTCGTCCATATGCAGTTTTACAAATAATGATCTGAGAAACAGAAGATATACTTTGTGTGGCCTAAAGTTCCATATTTTCTTTTGAGACACAATGCTCACTTTTTGTTAGATATAAGCTATTTTCTTGAAGAGAAAAAAAACTTATGAGAGAAAAGTTTTGGATGGATTTTGCATGTGCTGTTTGGTAACGTCAGTCATTTTATGAAGTAAGAGTTTATAAAATACTGTTACATACTGTGGACAGTTTTATTCTTTTGTACCTGTTAGATCATATTTTTATTTTATATATTGCATTGAATAATAAGTAGATAAAAATCAAGCATTGCATGCTTGTTTTTGTTTTATTGAATTTCAAATTTATGAGAAATAGCCAATCCTATAGTATCAAATGCCAACAGGCACAAATAGTGTTTAGGGGAGCCCCGGATTGTAGGACAAAGCCTGTCTTTTGTGGTAAATAATACTGATGCACAAAATGATTTGGCACATTGTCCCCTGAGTACCAATGTGTTCTATGTGCCAGTAGGCACATAAAACACATTGGAACTCAGGGGACGACATGACTACCTAACCGATCAGACATCTTAACTGGTAGAGTTCTGGAAGCCCATGTTTGGGCTTTATTCTTTAGTGTAGGTACCAGAACTTAAAGGCTTCATATTTACTTGCTATGTTTCATTTTGTCTTTGAAGTGATATTATTTATTCAGAAAGGATTTTTGCCTTGTTACAATTTATGGGAGAGTGCCCAAAGACACTCTCTCATAAATTGCAACAAGTCAAAGACCCGTGAACAAATTTTGATGGTCAAAAATAACTAAGCACTGTACCAGTTAAGCATATCATGAAATATCTGATAGAAACTAAAGGACTCATACAAGTAACAACTCAGTACATCAGTGGCAAAATTGCTTGTTAGGTTCTCAAGTTCTTACCCAGTGGCATGGAAATCAAGTTTGGCTGTTATTTACTTCCTCCAAATTTACCTCATCTCAGGTGTTTCTGTGACTCGTCTTCAGGTTATCTCAGTCTGAGTGGGAAACATTGCACAAAATGTTGAATGGGTGGGAAATATTGTGAAATAACTCACAGCATCCTGTGGGAAATTAACATAGTGTTTTGTCACAAAAGAAATCTCAACTTTCTGTAATCACAGGTACTCAGTGTGACAGAATGTTCTCTTTTATTATATGCTAAACGATAGATTATCAAAGAAATTGCGGAAAGACAGAAATTGTATCCCCCACTGTAGATGTAGAAATTTTTACGATATCAATGAAAATGGCAGCTTTCAAAAGATCACTTCAAGGTGAAATACAAGTCAAATTATCACTGGAAATGATCAATTTGTTCTAAAAATGTATAATGAAAAGTAAATGTAATGTTTGTGAGTGGATACCGATCATTTCCAGCAATAATTCAACACATATTCCTTGAATTGATGCATGAAACCTGCTAGTCCAAACATGGTCTGAAAGTCTGTAATATAAGTTTTTGGGTTGGTACGTCCTTTCAACACTACCTGTTTGGAGTATCAGTCAAATCACTTCCGTGTTTCAGTGATTCAATGTGCAGTTTACTTTCATGCATCAATTCAAGGTTGAAACGAGTGAAATTATCAGATTCTTATAAAAAGCGTATAATAAAAAGAAAATCTAGTGTTTTGAGTGGATATCGAAAATTATCTCACTTGTGACCGAGACGAATGGTTATTTTCGTGCAAGCGCTCGCAAAAAATAAACATTTGTCTCTGTTACTCATGAGATAATTTTTGGTATCCACTCAAAAACACTAGATATCCTCTATTTATCTGCAAAAATAATGGCACTAAATGAGCAAATACAAAATGTTATTAGATATCTTTTTTTTCTACTTCTTAATCCCAGTTGCCTTTGTGGGGGCATGGTGGCACTCTGTGTGCTAAGGCGTACTGCACGTAGATGTTGAACTTGTCTTCACCCAATTCTGACCCTGCATGTGTAGAGTTAGTACATTGCAGAGTCTGACAGTTGCTCGGTGGTTCTCTCTGGGTACTCCAGCTTCCTCCACCTGTAAAACTGTTTGACACAAGGTGAACCCGGCTGTTAAAAGTGTTGTTAACCCTTTACCCAATGCAGACGATATCAAAATTTATTATTTTAAATATCAATTTTTCAAAAAATTTCAACAAAACCAAATCATGTGACCCCTCGTTGGAACGAGCTCGAAGAGCTCGTTCCAACGAGGGGTCACATGATATGGTTTTGTTGAAATTTTTTGAAAAATTATATTTTTTCAACTGCTGAATTTGCATATTACGCAGGTGGATGCGGGCGATGCATTGGGTAAAGGGTTAAACTCAAATAAATAAATGTATTTGCTGCTGATTAGATGTTATGCGTGTATGACATTCTGTTGGAAAGGGCTCATCGCAGTCTTTCCATTTGAATATAACACAACTGCATTTTACAGTAAAGGTCAGGATCTAACTACAAGGTTAACACAGGCTTTGGAAACTTCTGATTAGTTATAGAAAAGAGAAATTTGATTTTTCAAGACCTGGAAAGTTATGGAAAATCTGAAGTACCGGTAATGAAAATGAAATGGAGATTCTTGTGAATAGTGGCTTTAGCATTACGTTGGGTAAAGGGTTAAAGCTTTTTCCAGATATGGTCTTCACTGCCGTTTAACAGCTCACTCAAACACAGACTTTGCATTTTGTTGGAACCTTTTGAACGGACCTGAGCCTGATAGCAGAGTTCATACAGGCTACGGAAACTCCAGGAAACTTATGAAAAAGTGAATTTCATTTTCCACACTCTAGAAGGTTATGGAAAATCTGAATTTTTTTTTTTTTAACTGGTAGAATGCTGAATTACTTTTGCTTGCCAAAACTTGATCATATGTCTTTGCCTTTTTACACTTTTTGGAAGGGTGCATACAGGCACTCTCCCATAAATTGTAACAAAGAAAATTCATACAGACTAAATAATTTCCCATCAAAGATAATATGAAGTACATCCAGAGAATATGAAGCCTTTTGCTTGCGGCAGCAACTGCACTTTAGAGCAAAGCCCAAATATGGACTTCCAGCACTCTACCACTTAACCCCTCACCTAATGTAACGGCCAAAACTGGCCAGCACTATTCACAAAAATCACCTGCTTTTCATGTTAGGTAAAGGGTTAATAGGCTCTGGAGAGGCTTTGGAAATTCACATTTTATGTTTGTGTAAATTGTGTTCTACATGTATATGGCCCAAATCACTGAACTACAACCAGTGGCATTTCATGCAAGTTTCAGTGAAGGGGTCCTATATGTACAAAGGGTTAGTTGTAGAATTTTGTATTGTTGTTGGCCATAATGAGAATTCTTGAGTAGTCATCCTACCAAGCCTGAAAATAAGCAGACTGTCATCTGCAAAATGACATCCCCAGAGGGTGAATTTGGTGATGCTACCCTGCACAGCAGGGTAGCATCACAAAATTTACCCCCTGTGAACCTCAGCCTGAATCAAGGTCTCAAGCCAAAACAGAAAGATGTACCTAGAGGATAAATTGGCCCACTGTATGGGATAGCATCAGCAAATTCACTCTCTGGGGACCCCATTTTGCAAATGCCAGGTTGCTTATATTCAGGCTTGCATCCTACCATTTAATTCTATTTCGAACAGCATGTGGCCAAATATACCTGTATCCTTTACTGCTACTTGTGTAGAGAATTGATGACTTAACAAACTCATCTGCTAATCATGGACCACCGTGTAGAATACCCAGTGTTCCATGATTAGCAAATTTGCTTGTTGGATCCTCATCACTATTGGTTATAAAAATGAAGGTACCCCTTTGTTTCCCTGTGTATTCTGTAGTTTATTGGGTATGGGGCTATGGAAAATTTGTTTGGGTATGGGGCTATGAAAAATTTGTTTGGGTATGGGGCTATGGAAAATTTGTAGTACAGGCTATGGAAAAAACTATGGAAAAGCTATGGAAAAATGTACCACAAGGCTTGTATGAATCGTGTAACTATTTGGTATCTGTAACCTCATTGCAGAATAGATCATGGCCAAAAAGTTGTTGAAGACAAAACAATGGATAAATAACCTACCGTATTTACTCTATGTATTGGGTCACTCTATGATTTGGGACACACATTTTTTCCAGAAAACTATATTTTTTTTATGCTCTAAAGTTTGGGACATTCAGGAGATTTGTTTCCAGTTGACCCGTCGCTAGTAGCAGACGACACTCATACAAAAAATTCTTGAGTAACTAAAAATTTTCATTTTTTGCTTCCAAAACATAGCTTATGATCCCTCATTGGAACGAGCGCAATGCGCTCGTTCCAATGAGGGATCATAAGCTATGTTTTGGAAGCAAAAAATGAAAATATAAAAAAAATTGGATGGCGATTTTTGTATATAGTGATGGAAAATGAATTACACACAACTTTATTCAGCAGCAAATCAAGACCAGGCTGTGTTCTTTTCCCATTTTCTAAGAATTGGGACACCTGTGAAAATAATTATTTTTAGCTGTCCCAATACATAGAGTAAATACGGTATACTCCAGATTTCTTATTGTGGCTTTTCTGTTATCTCTTTACCTAACACGAGTAGCAGATTGCACTTGTAAAAAAAATTCTCAAATATCCCAGAATTTGAAGTTTTTGCCTCAGAAACATAGCTTATGACACCTCAGTGGAACATACTCATTGAGCTTGTTCCAATGAGAGGTCATAAGTTATGTTTTTGAGGCCAGTTAGAGCTTCTTTGCTAGGTAAAGGGTTATATGTTGCCTGTAAACTTTTCACACAGTTCTTCCAAACTATCATTTAGAATAAGGTGACGAACAAGTGCAAGAAAAAAGTAGCTTTTCTTCTTTATTGGAAATCCCAATCCTGACATTGATCCTGTAAAGTTTTCATTTGCACAAATGAGCTAAATATTTAATGTGGTTATTTCCATTTTCTAGTGTTATCTCAGAACTGTAGCAACAGAGTGGTGGAAAGGAAAGCTATATTGGGTGCCAAAGAGAGGGTACACCACAAAGTCAATTATTCTGACTTTTTTTTCATTTTCATTTCTTTGTTTTAAGTCCAGAACATGAATAGATTTTTTTATTTCATTTTCATAATATAGAGATAGGGAGGAGAGGAGATTGGAAGGGGGTAGAGCTCCAGTTTGCTGGAACAGAGAATATAAAGTCCTTTGGGTTCTGGGGGTCACATAACTCCTAATCTGCTGAGTTTTTTTTTTTTAAACCCTTTACCTAACGAATCAGCCGTATCCAGCCATGTAATATGCAAATTCAGTAGCTGAAAACTATTATTTTTTTAAAAATGTCAACAAAACCATGTCATGTGACCCCACTTTGGAACGAGCTTGTCGAGCTCGTTCCAATAAGGGGTCACCTGATATGGTTTGGTTGGAATTTTTTGAAAATTCAAAATATGATATTTAAAATAATAAATTTTGATATGATCTGCGTTGGGAAAGAGTTAAACTATTTTTCATCAGATCAGACTAGATTTGATGAAAAATTCATGAAAATTTTACTCATGAAATCACTGGTACAAAGATTGATACAGTTTTCTGGGGAATTTTTTCTTAAATGTGCTCAAAATTTACTTATTTTAGTGGTAAGATAGTTCTTGCCCTTGAATATCCATCGGTAGCATGCGAAGAGTTAACCCTTTACCCAACATAATGGAAAAAAAAACGGTCAGCACTATCACAAAAATCACTATTTGATTTTCATCATATTTTCATTTTTTGTCTCAAAAACATTGCTAATGACTCCTCACTGGAACAAGCTCATTCTAGTGAGGGGTCATAAGCTATGTTTTTGATGCTAAAAGTGACAAAAATTAGTTATTCAATAATTTTATTTGCAAGTGTTGTCTGCTTTTCATGCTAGGTAAAGGGTTAAGCCAAATCATTTTTTATACTCTTCAGTTTGAATTTGCTGAATTTCTGGCAACTTGTGACTGCCAGTTTATCATATATTCAAAAGCAATGCTAGAGTGTCATGGAGTAGAGGATACATTCAGGTTCAGCTCAGGGTGCTATCAAGCCTTGCTATTCCTTTCATCATCAGCACAAAGTAATTCTGCCAAATATCCTTTTTGTGTGCAGGTCCAATTGTGGGCATGCGTTATTTCAGAAATCCAGAGAAATTAATCATAATGCCAGTGATAACAGATTTTCGTAATTTTTTTCATCCAAAACATTGCTTATGATATATAATTCAGAACAAACTTACAGAGAATTTTGCTGGAATGTTGCATTCCATCCTCCATTGATAATTGTGATTCGATTACACAATCGGAATGCAATAAATGTAGACACAATACATATTGTAGACTTGTTTTTTGAAGATATTTTTTCTTTGCTCGGCATTGATGTGCATAGAAATCAATCACTTGTTTTTTACAAGGTTGTATTCAGTTTGTGCCTTGTTATGTTAAAATTTATCATGATCATAATTTATGTTAAATCACTGCCATTAATGTTTCAATAAAAAATATTCAATGTAAAATTTCTTGTCTTCAAGCCATCATTCTACCACACTCGCAGATGCGCAGCCTAAAGAAATAACAGGCAAACTTTGTATGTTTGAGAGCACCAATTAACTTGTGTCTGATGTAATGACCAATACAATTTCTTGAAACTCAATAAAAATTATTCCATGTAAAATTTCTTGTCTTCAAGCCTTCATCCTACCACACCTGCAAAAAAGGAGTCTAAGGAAAAGACAGGCAAACTGCATGTTTGACAGACACCAATTAACTTGTATCTGACGTAAGGATCAATACAGTTTCTTGAAACTCAATGTAAGTTGATATAATTTTAGTAGGATCACCAATTTTTTGACTTATCAGTTATTGGAAAGCTCTCTTGTAGAGAGCTTTCCAATAAATGATAACAATCAAAGATTTTGATAAGATCTGCACATATAATTAACACATGGACTATGTGCAATTAACATGCACCTGTGGTTGTGAGCATTGGCTGCAATAAGGACAGTACCTCGTAATAGTACACCATACTTTGGATTGTAATCTGTGTGTCAGGTACTTTGTGCATGATAACAGTCACCCTACTGTTGGTGCTTGTCAACTTGACAGGCACACAAAAAATAATTATTTGAAGGCTTGCATCCTGCTAAAATTTCTTTCATAATGGGTTGAGCACTTTGTAACACCTGTACAGTGGATTGACATGGCACATTCATGCTGTGGAGTTTCCACACACACAATAATCTCAAACTCATTGATAGAGTGCAAGCAATGGTCTTGTTAGTAGAATGCATCTACAGGTTTTATTCAGAGGTCCATTAACTGAAACTTTGCCTATGCCCTTATGGTTTTTAATAGAATATTTGTCACGCCTTCTCCAGGATAGTGTTTATAATGGAGAGCAGTGCACCTTCATACATAAGTTCAAGGGTTTGTAAGTTCCTGAAACCATTACACATCATGGCCGTTCAACGTGTTTGCTGCTGAACTCCACCTCTGCTTGTTGACTCCAAATAACTTTTGTCATACTTCGACCTTATTGTGTGGGAACAGATCTGATGGCAAAAGAAATGCCCTCACTTCTGCTCACTTGGTTATTTATTAGAGAAAGGAAAGATAGTGCCCAATATGTAATTTGGGAGTAACGAAGGCCCTGGAAATTTCATTTTAGAATGCCCCAAATAGCTGCTCAGCAGAACAAGACTCCTTTGGAAGCTAATGCAATGGAAGTGTCAATGACACTGCAGCTCAACTTGTTAAGACATGTACATGTATAGTATGTGACACAGCAATGACAAACATCTAGGTAATAACCTGATAACAAAGGTACATATAAAGTATTGTAACGGTCTGTACATAAATACTGACCGTAGCCTGTAACAAATGTATAGGTAAAGTATTGTAAAGGTGGGCGACAATCAGATGCTAAACTAGAAAAGAAATCTTTGAGTCCCAGAGTGGTTCTGAATGAACCCCAAAATATTTGTTTTCATAGCACAGTGATAACAAAGGCACCCCAAAACACTCGTTCCTGTCCCAAGGTGATAACAAATGTACCCAAGAAGTTTCGTGAAGATCGGTTCATAAATACGGCCTCTAGCCTGACCCATATAGAAGTTGTGTACAAAAAACTGATTGGACATAATTTCGGTACAAAATGGCCACTGGCAGCCATCTTGAATTTTGGACCGCACCCAGAAACACTCGTTCTCGTCCCAAGGTGATGACAAAGGTACCAAAGAAGTTTCGTGAAGATCGGTTCCTAAATACAGCCTCTAGCCCGAGCCGTATTAACATGTGCACTTACTGTGTATAAGTAGCACTGAATAAATCAAAGTTCATCTAATTTGCATAATTTCTGCATGCGAAAAAAACTCGTATTATATGTGATGTATTCCATGTTACTAAACATTCATTCAAAAATGTATTCAAATCAGAACCTTCATATAGAAGTTCTGTATCAAAAACTGATTGTACCTAATTTTGGTACAAAATGGCCGCCGGCAGCCATCTTGAATTTCGAACCGCACCCAGAAACACTCGTTCTCGTCCCAAGATAATAACAAAGGTACCCAAGAAGTTTCATGAAGATCGATTCATAAATACAGCCTCCAGCCCTAACCGTATTGACATGTGCACTTACTGTGTACATGTAGCACTGAATAAATCAAAGTTCATCTAATTTGCATAATGTCTGCATGCATGAGAAAAAAAACCCGTATTGTATGTGATGTATTCCATGTTGCTAAACATTCATACAACAATTTATTCAAATCAGAACTTTCATACAGAAGTTCTGTACAAAAAACTGATTGCACCAATTTTGGTACAAAATGGCTGCTGGTGGCCATCTTGAATTTCGGACTGCACCCAAAAACACTCGTTCTCGTCCCACGGTGAGAACAAAGGTACCCAAGAAGTTTCGTGAAGATCGGTTCATAAATACGGCCTCTAGCCTGAGCCGAAAAGAAGTTGTGTACAAAAAACTGATTGGACATAATTTCGGTACAAAATGGCCACTGGCAGCCATCTTGAATTGAATTTTGGATCGCACCTAGAAACACTCGTTCTCGTCCCAAGGTGATAACAAAGGTACCCAAGAAGTTTCGTGAAGATCGGTTCATAAATACAGCCTCTAGCCCGAGCCGTATTGACATGTGCACTCACTGTGTACATGTAGCACTGAATAAATCAAAGTTCATCTAATTTTCACAATTTCTGCACGAGAAAAAAACCCGTATTATATGTGATGTATTCCATGTTACTAAACATTCATACAAAAATATATTCAAATCAGAACTTTCATACAGAAGTTCTGTACAAAAAACTGATTGCACTAACTAAAGTACAAAATGGCTGCTGGTGGCCATCTTGAATTTCGGACCGCACCTAATAACACTCGTTCTCGTCCCACGGTGATAACAAAGGTACTCAAGAAGTTTTGTAAAGATCGGTTCATAAATACGGCCTCTAGCCCGAGCCGTATTGATTTGTTGACGGCATAAACTCAATTTTGACTTGCATCAAAGTTGAGCTAAAATGGGACGAAAACATGAAGGATAACTGGATGAGAATGGCATGAGGGAAAGGGTGAAAGTTATAATCGGGGAGATTGGGAAAGTACCAATGGTGGGAGTTATGAATCAGTTTTTGACTGAATGCTGGGAGATTAGAAGGGAGAGTGGGTGAGGAATAACCCGGTGGGTGAGGAATGACACGGCGGTAGACTGGGTTGACGTAGCCATCCTCATTAGAAGACCATGGCAAATCAGTGGAAGGCCAAAGAGTTATTATAAATGAAAGAACAACAATTTAATAGGAATTTAACCCTTTACCCAATGTAACTACCAAAACCAGCCAGCGCTATTTACAAAAATAACCATTCAATTTTCATTATTTTTTGTCTCAAAAACATAGCTTATGACCCCTCATTGGAAGCTATGTTTTTTGAGACAAAAAATTAAAATATTAAGTTATTTCATAATTTTGTTTGCAGGTGTCGTCTGCTTTTCGTGTTAGGAAAAGGGTTAATAAGTTACCAACCACAAATAACTTTGGCAAACTACAAATAAATCGGGCAAGTACAATTTGACTTGTAAAAGAAAAAAAAAAAGAAGAGTTTTCGGCAAAAATTATGTTTCTAAACTTAAGCAACACACACCCGTAACCAAGCCTGAATACAAGCAGACTGTCCGGTATCTGCAGAGTGAGGTCCCCAAAGGGTAAATCTGGTGATGCTACCCTGCAGAGCAAATTTATCCTCTGGGAACCTCAGTCTGAATCAAGGTCTCAGGCCTAACCAGAAAGAGGTACCCAGAGGATGAATTGGGGGATTCTAGCTGGGTTAGGGTTAGCAAATTCACCCCTGAGGACCTCAAATAATTGCAGTTTTGCACAATCGTGGGGAATATTCATAACTTCTGCATTACTTGCTTGTTCCGCTCTTCCTCCAACTTTTGCATATGGTCCAGAGAAATTCTCTGTATGCCATTCATTCAGAAATGAAAATGCAACTGCAAATCCACCCCAAAATAGAGTCATATTATTAGTTACCATATTAGGCCACCAACAAACTGTGTAACGAATATATCTTACCGACTGCTGCATCGATGCACAGAACTAATGACAACAGCGATCAAAATTAAATGAAAGAATTCTCACAATGTGTTCACGTGTCTTTGCCTTCTTACAATTTATGGGAGAGTGCCTACGGGCACTCGCCCATAAATTGTAACAAGGCAAATTCATACATACGAAACAGTTTCATTTCATAGGTAACACACATTCACAGAATATGAAGCCTTTTAAGTTGCCTAACCTGCTCTTCAGACCAAATATGGGCTTCCAACATTCAATCTTTCAACTTGAAGCGTTTATCGGCTGCCGCCATTTTGAATAATCAATGAACAAAGGGGAGATTACTCATAGCTGTCAGCGTATATTGATGTTGACAGGCAGGATATGGTTTTATATGCAGTCTGCATGTGACGTATTTGAACCATTGAAATTCCCAGATACTTGTAGGGGGTAAGATATTTCTTTATATGTATTCACTGCCCTGTTTCGACAATGTGCACACGCAAAACTTACGTCATATGCAGCTAAATTAATCCACTTTGACTTCAATACAACAAAGTTAATCGGGGAAAGTAGTTATCTTTACTGGGGTAGTAAGATTATAGAAAAAGGACGGGCAAAGGGTTTTGATCAGGTCGTATTCTCATTTCAGTTCCCATGCAGCCACCGGTATTTCAGTATTTATTTCTGCGTTTCGCCTTAACTCTTTTGGCACGACAGGCGACTAAAGTCGCTGACGGCAGACCGCGGAAAGGTACTGCAGTAGTTATTTTAGCCAACTGTGTGTGTCCATTTCAAAGCGCTTTTAACCCTTTACCCAACGCAGACGATATCAAAATTTATTATTTTAAATACCATTTTTTCAAAGTTTTCAAAAGAATTCAACAAAACCATATCATGTGACCCCTCGTTGGAACGAGCTCGGCGATTTTTTTAAAAATATTTTTTCAAGTACTGAAGTTGCATATTACGCGGAGGGGGAGGGGGTGCGGCCGTTTCGTTGGGTAAAGGGTTGAACAAACATACATATGCCTATGTTTCATGCACCATTCATGTCCTATCCATTGAAAGTATAAAGGTGCCATTTAAATATATTCAGGAATCATTTTAAAAACTGTCAATGAGATCATTAGAACATCTTTTAAAATAATAACCGCTTTAGTCTAACAACCTTTACTTTTTGTAAAATTCCTGATGAATATTAGGCGCTAGGAATTCTGTTTCTCAGATTATTTCGCGCCAAAAGAGTTAAAGAAGGCAGGGAAGTTACATGTTTGGCATCATAAGGTTGTTAAACATGCCTATGGTGGTACATATTTTTTTTTAAAAAATTATTGTTGTAATTATATCTTAATTTTTAGCCTAAACTGAAAACAAAGCGCCCGCTATTTCATTACAATGTGAAAAATTACCAATGAAAATACCGTAACGCACCAGCAACTAGTTTCCGGTATATTACCGGAAAATCAAACGGTAAAACCCCGTATTCAAACTTTACGATGGAGACATTTTGTTCGACCAAGAAGCAGAACCAATGATCTGATATTTTTATTTGTATAACTAATTCACTGCACCGGACGCTTGTTCAATCGTCATCAAAGGTAGACCAATTAATATCTTCAATCTGTAGCCAATGGGCTGCAGTTTTATGATAATTATTATTCTACCTCAGTAGCGGGCATGTTGACATGGGTGTTGCTGTTATGCAAAAGCAGTAACTAAAGACTCAAATGCCTTCGTTCTGAAAAGCAAGCTCCACTGAGCGTGAACAGTTCTGCCGGTTCGTTGGTGCGATTATACTTTGAGCATTGAGAAACTGTTCTTACCGGAAAATTCACGGTGGCAAGATATGCAGTTAGTTGCCAGTACTTTACAATACATTGTATATTATATATATATTGTATATTTACAATTTCATAACAGTGCAGCTGAGCTCGTTCCAATGAGGGATCACAAGCTATGTTTTTTGTGAATGTGAACTGTATTGGTTTAAAAGCAAAACTATTTTATTAACGCGGCGTGTTTCATTATTTATAGAATTCCGTCTGACTCTATCCAATAATTTATGACAAAACATGAGAACAAACTCTGGCTACCAAGATTAATCCAGTACGATACCAGTTAACAGAGAAGTGCGACCATGTAGCATTTGGCGGACCTAATCTCGACGGTCAAATATGTGTCACACCCCACCAATCCAGATCTCCATTAACATCCCTGGAAGAGAACTAAATTAATTTGGTAGTCAAGCTGTTCACCAAAAAGTGTGTTGTTACTGAGCATAGCACTTCATTCACCAAAGGAACCCTAGAAATATAGTAGCGTTTGGTGAATGGTATAGTAGTGCCCGATAACCCTTTCCTAGATTCAAGTCGAATGAAGATTAAAGACATTCGGGCTTCAACTTCTAAGCCATAGTTACATGGGGGGGGGGGGCGGGGGGGGGGTGACAATGCCATCAGTAAAGATGATACACTACTACGAGACGATCTTGCCCCCAATGTAGAACATGTACATATCATTTGTCACACCATTTCACCCAGATCTTTCGAATCTTTCCAACATACTTTGAAAACAAGGGGCAGTTATTGAGAACGTTCCGGTCTCATCCACCATATTTCCCAAACTTCCTGTCGTGGCGTTTAACCGACAATAAAAAAATTCGTGACGTCGTACGATTTTATTTGAAGAATCCAAAGCCCATACCAATAGCTAAAAACAGTCTTCGGCTTAGCGTTGTTATTACGATGAGCCGAAGACTGTTTTAGCAATTGGTATGGGCGTTATCAAATGCACATGAAAGGGCACACGTCCCAATGGCGTCCCCTGGTGGGAATATTGACCCTTTCAGTCCTTCGGAATACCGCCTTAAAACTTCTGCTTGTAACTTAGATAACTTCAAACCTGGCCGTATGAACCTGCGTGGAGTCAGTTTAGAACTTAGTGTCAGTCAAGCCACTTGAAAGGCGGTTGTAAAATGTGTACCAGATGAATACATTAGATTCCTTTCACAGCACCTGCATTGAGGAAACATTCAGAATTTCTTTGCTGCGGTAGTTGCAAAAGTTCAAATGTGATTTACTTCCTTCAGTTTAGTGGGTGTTTGTCAAATACAGTTTGTTAGCGAAACCAATACTCTGTTTCACAAACGTGTGAACAATTACCGGTCATTCAAGAAGATGGAACTTGACTGTGTAATTACATGACCTTGTATGTCGACCGATCACCTTTTACTTTATTCCGGCCCTTCATCATTGACCCCAAGCCCGAATGCACAAAAGTTGAGCGCGTCTCTCGAGAAATATTCTAGACAAAGCAGCTCAGCATTTGAAGACATCTCGATCTCAAAATAACTTCAAGCAATTGTTTTCTTGAGTATTTTTAAAGAGTATGTTGACATCAAGTAATATTAACTGGTAGTTAGGGTACTTAGTGCTCGCTTCAATGTTTGTCCAGAAGCATATACGCCTTTGAATTATTTTTTGTTTTTGTTTTGTTCTCATTGCTATATCAATTAAGTTGAAACCTTTTTGGCGAGAGTTTTTATCTTCGAATTTCGTTTGTTTTATTGTTTGTGAGATAATATTTTTTGTTCTTCTGTCTGTATCCAGAAAGTCTTCGACAGTACCAAGGCGTGTTTAAGATTTTTTCATGTAATGTTTGATGCTTAGTTTAGATGAATATTGTTCGCTTCTGTTTCATGCGTGCTGGATCTTGCATACATGAAACATAAGAGCCGCGGGCACGTGCTTCCTGTGACCCCACCGAAGGTTTACAGTTACAAGTAGAAGTTTTAGGGCGGTATTCCGAAGGACTGAAAGGGTCAATATTCTCATCAGGTGACGCCATTGGGACGTGTGCCCTTTCATTTGCATTTGATAGCGCCCATACCAATAGCTAAAAATAGTCTTCGACTGAGCGTTGTTATTTCCTGTCAATTCAGCTTTGGATTCTTCAAATAAAATCGTTGAAGAGAAATTTAGTGATACAGTGAGTGGTTCGTTGAACTAATCTGTCATCAAATCGAAAGGTCCTAAATTCGACCATGGTCCGAATCTTCTGCGTTGTGCCTTTGTGCAAGTCGTCGCTTGATCTTAATTATCGAAGTGGGTGCATGATGCTAATGCGAACGTTACGTTTATGGTACACATTACTTCAAACAATGCTAAACAAGCTTGCGTCGGGTTAGTAAATAGAACAGTCAGGCAGTTGATCACCGTTTGCTCGGTGGTTCTCTCCGATACTCTGCCACTTCCATGCGTAAAACTGTCTGGTATGATATGGTCGTCCTGCTGAAATATCGTTAACCCCGAATAAACAAACAAACGAATTACGAATGTAAGGTATCTCGGTGATTCTTTTGGTTTTGAAGCGTTGTGCAGCATTGCAGCTTCTGTAATAATGCAGTTATCGCATCCTCCCTACATTTTCGGGTTTTCTTTTTGTAATTAACACGTCTTGTTGGCAGTCAAAATGTAAATATTAGTCTAGTTAACACGTGGTCTTGGATTATTTTGATGAATATAATACTGGCCGAAGAAAAGGGGCAATTTGCTTTGTTCCTGTTGGGCGATAAGTATTTAAAATCAATTAGAAAAGGATGAAATGTAAGGCGAATTCTGGAATGCATTACACTTCATAAATGTTTTAGAAAGATAATATCTGAGATTTGTAGACAAGAGATTTGTGAGACAATATAATTTATGATAATTTATGACGAACAAATCATAGAATATTTGTATAGGCAACGTATGCAACAAATAGATAAGTTAGTGATTTGACAAAGTTTTCACATTTCGTCGTGTCAGAACCTCAAGGTTCTATCTTCCACAGGAAGATAGAACATTGTGGTTCTCACACGACGATTTGCAAAAAAAAAAATCTTGGCATCGAGTGAGTGTCTATAATTTCAACATCGTTGTAATATTTTTTTCTCTGGACTCAGTGCTTCAGGGTAAACGGTCTCTGTCAAGAAACTCATTGATATGAAACATTTCAAATTGTTCCACAAAACATCATTTGGTCTTATAAAGAATGGCAAATGCGTGTACTTTACCATAAGAAAGTGAGTGAAATATTCAATTTATAGAAGGTATCACTGAAGATGAATATGAAATTGTTAGTGATACCACTATTCCACGTCTTGTGGATTTTGATGATATATTGGGAAATAAATATGGAGAAAAAAAAATCAAATTACGATTCACCCGTAAAGGTCATCATCATAATGCAAGTGTTATTTACATTACACATAATATATTTCAACATCACGCTGGTCCTACCATAAGTTTCCATGCACGATATATGATTTTATTTCAAATCACAAGAGATGAAGGATATGATTAAAGTGTTAGCAACTCAAGTTATATAACTATATTTAAATGTTGCTTTTCAAGATGCAATAAGTACTAATCAGGATTATTTATTAACCCTTTACCTAACGTAACGGAAAATCCGGCCAGCGCTATTCTCAAAAATCGACAATTAATTTTCATTATTGTTTTCATTTTTGTCTCAAAAACATAGGTTATGACCCCTCGTTGGAACGAGCTCGACGAGCTCGTTCCAACGAGGGGTCATAACCTATGTTTTTGAGACAAAAAATGAAAAAAAATAGTTATTCATTCATTATTTTTGCAAGTGTCGTCTGCTTTTCAGGTTAGGTAAAGTGTTAATTGTTTTTATCCCAGAACTCCTGGTTTATTGAATAAGAACTGATATTATTCATCCTTGAGAAAGACAAAATGAACGTGGTCCCTCTGTTTACTCAGAATTATATATAGACAGTGGCTTGTTGATTCTGTGGCAGTTGTTTGAAGTTTATCAATGAGTACATATCGCTGCAGGATCTTTCACCCAATCCTTGGAAAACTTATCCAACGGACAAATGTATTTGCAAGAGAAAAAGTACTCAAGAAAGGTTTCGAAAAAAATTAAAATGGCTTACATTAGCAAGTAGAATAAAAATTAAAATGTAATCACACTAAAAGAAAAAAAATCCAGCTATGTCACAATTCACGGTTTAGAACACACCTAAACCTGTTCGTGGGATAAGGTCTTATTTTAAGTGATCGCATTTTTATAACTCCGAACAAATCTAAACCTGTTTTATATTCGACACACATTTTCATGCAAGCTCAATAAATGCAAAGTCTAACAAGTTGTACATTAATTTATTTAGATTTGTTTAAGACAAAGTTATGTTAAATGTACAACCAAATACACAGTTTCCATTTTCTGAATTTATATAAATAGCATTACATTTATTTTTTAAGTCAAGTCATCATTTTATCCTGTTGGAAAAAGACGGAGAGACAAAAGAACAAACAAAAAAATCCTTTAGTGAAAGAATATGGTTGTATGCAAGCCTGCATATAAGCAACCTGTCATTTGCAAAATGGGGTCCCCATTGGGTGAATTTGCTGATGCTATCCCATACAGTGGGCCAATTAATCCTCCAGGTATATCTTTCTGTTTTGGCTTGAGACCTTGATTCAGACTGAGGTTCACAGAGGGTAAATTTTGTGATGCTACCCTGCTGTGCAATCAGGAATGAACAGGAAAGTGTGTAGCCTGTAAAGATCATCAAACTTGAGAATTTGAGGAATAAAGGATTCGCTTGGAATTTTTTTGTTCTGATATTTATTACACGCATAGTTCTCTTTTGTAATGTAAAGAGCTTTTTGTGGCTGTTGCATGACCCCAGACTTGAATTGCATACAGCAAGTGATCCTGAACAAAAGCGAAGTAGAGTGTTTTGAGGGCTTGATGGGGAGAATTCTTTTTGCCCTATTTATTGTGTATATCGCTCTGGAAATCTTCGATGCTATATGTGAAACATGGGTATCAAATTTGATATTTTCATCAAAACATACTCCTAAGAATTGTATTGCCTTCGTGTCCGATCTATTTGATATCTGGGTTAATTCTGGATTGTTAAGGAGAAGGCGACGCTGGGTTTGGACATACTTTGTATGAGATGGGTGAATGATTATGTACTTGGTTTTGGGGCATTTAGGGATAATTTATTTGCCTTGCACCACTCACTTACTTTTGTGATTTCGACATTTAGGGTGTTGAATTTTATAAGGGAAGATACCTTGTGTGAATGATAAATTGAAGATGTGGGTCAGAGGTTCCGCGATTTCATTAATAGTTTCTTGTAGTATTTTTTGTAGAAATGCTGTAGCAGTCCGTGCTTTGCTTTCTATTTAGATTATTTGTAATGGCGATAATTTCTTCTTTAGTGGTCGGTGTGATAAAGAAGTTATCGCTTGAGTTATGTCGAAGATAAGTGTCGAATTCTGTGTTAATGGGACACGTATACACAAAATTAATAACGTCCATCATTGCCTTCTATCTCTGGTAAATAGCGTCTCACCAGACGGGATGGAAATTTTATTTAACCTTCAGGATGGCAGAGTAATTTAACAGCTAAGTTATGCACCGTTTCCATACGCAATAAGCTCATTCACAAACACCTTATTAACCCTTTACCCAACGTAACGGCCAAAACCGGCCAGCGCTATTCTCAAAAATCGCCAATTAATTTTCAAAATATTTTCATTTTTTGTCTCAAAAACATAGGTTATGACCCCTCGTTGGAACGAGCTCGTCGAGCTCGTTCCAACGAGGGGTCATAACCTATGTTTTTGAGACAAAAAATGAAAAAAATTTAGTTATTCAAGATTTTTTTTTGCAAGTGTCGTCTGCTTTTCATGTTAGGTAAAGGGTTAATAAACAGACTACTAACCAGAAATTGTATTCGCTATTTATTTATCATTATCCAGTATCTGGTGTTGATAACCTCTCTCTACAGAACAAAAAATCCCCGTTGAACTCTTGAGATATGATTCCGATTTCACGCTGTAAGTAATGCTCCTTAGGCACGCAGATTGATATTTTTTGACCCAGTCTATTTTTTGGTGAGAGCTGAGCTTGACATCAAATAACTTACATACTAATATCTCAGGTAGCTGGCGCTTCACCAGACACCAGTGGACGATTATTTAACCATTAGGATACCGAAGTTTTTCAACGATAATATCAGTGCTCCTTTGGCACGCATATTGCACAAATTTCTCCTCTCAGTAAACTCATTTACATGCCATAAAAAGTACTTAAGGGCCTATATAAGTAATGAAATTTTGTTTGTTTTGAAAATTCTCACCTCTGATGTTCCTTCAATTCAAATTAAATATACGTAAAATGTACATCAAAATGAAGGTTGGGATGTATAGAACACGAAACACATGTGTAATCAACTCATAGAGTCGACTGTAGGCACCACTGGTTCCTGGAAGTCTGCTGCCGTATTCGCACCAGAACTGATAATTTAATAATATTTCACGAAAACAACTTGTGGCCAAATGTGCTTTACATATCCAAGAACAAAGCTAGGGGATAAAATTGTTTCAAAACACGGCCACAGAGCTGCATTGGGGAAAATTCCAAAGCCTTTGCTTTTGTTTACGTATGAGTACACTTTCGATTTCCGGTCGACGTCATCGGACAGAAAAAGCATGTAAAATCAACGCCGTCTAAAATTAAATAATGAAAAAGATCGCCTTCATACAGTATACTGTTATTAGATAGAGATTGCACAGTTGCCATATTCAATGCAAGGTATCATGATACCTGTTGAAATTTCTTAGAATTACGATTTTGTTTTTTGATGGAAATTCGTGGTAACGAGTGATTTGCGCATGTCTGTCGAGCATGGAAACCATCTTCAATAAAAAAATGCAGACAGTGGTGTCCTTTTCCAAAATGCAGACCTATCGCTGTATTCGAAAGTGTTTTGAATGCCTAGCTTTGTTCTTGGATATATGAAGCACATTTGGCCACAAGTTGTTCTGATGAAATATTATTTTATTATCAGTTCTGGTGCGAATACGGTAGCAGACTTCCAGGAACCAGTGGTGCCTACAGTCGACTCTTTGAGTTGATTGCATGTGTGTTTTGGGTTCTATACACCCCAACCTTCATTTTGATGTATAATTTGCGTATATTTAATCTGAATTTAAGGAATATGAGAGGTGAGAATTTCAAAATAAACAAAATTCCATTACTTATATAGGCCCTTAAGAGATCTGCCAGGAATATGGATTTCTATCTTGCTTTATTACTATTACTATCCATCAACTTGGCTAGGGAACCTTTTCACACAGTACAATAAATACACGTTTAACCCTTGAGATACCATAGAAAGAACACTGTGTGAGCAATACTCCGTAGGCACGCATACTGAAGAGAGTCTGAGTTCGTATATCCATTACAACCCAGTATAATATATTGATGAACGTCGTTTGTTGTTTACGTTTGGTGCTCAGCTCTTGGTAAATTATATTGGGCTGTAGTATGGAATTAACTGACACCATATATACCATATTAGGCCAACAAACTGTGTAACGAATATATCTTACCGATTGCTGCATCGATGCATAGAACTAATAACAACAGCGATCAAAATGAAATGAGAGAATTTTCACAATGTGTTCACGTGTCTTTGCCTTGTTACAAATTATGGGAGAGTACAGGCACTCTCCCATAAATTGTAACAAGGCAAATTCACACATACCAAACAGTTTCACTTCGAAGGTAACATGACACACATCCACAAAATATGAAGCCTTTTAAAGTTGCCTAACCTGCACTTCAGACCAAATATGGGCTTCCAACACTCAATCTTTCAACTTGAAGCGTTTATCGGCTGCCGCCATTTTGAATAATCAATGAACAAAGGGGAGATTACCCATAGTTGACAGACAGTATATGGTTTTATATGCAGTCTGCATGTGACGTCTTTGAACCAATGAAATTCCCAGATACTTGTAGGTAAGATATACTTCAATATGCGTGCCTAATGAGTATTGCTCTCACGGTGATCTTCATGTGATATCTCAATGGTTAAACAGGTATTTATTGTAATGTTTGAAAAGGTTATCTAGCCAAGATGATGGATAGCAATAAAGCAAATAGAAATCCCTACTCCTGGAAGATCTCTAAATAATTTTTATGTAAATGTGTTTACAAAGAGGAGAAATTTGTGCACCAAAGGAGTACTGATATTACCATTAAAACTTCGGTATCATAATGGTTAAATAATCGTCCACTGGTGTCTGGTGAAGCGCCATCTACCTGTAATATTAGATAAGGATGTAAATTATTTGACATCATGTTTGTTGCTCAGCTCTTGCCAAAATAGATTGGGTTGTAAACGAGCTTCAAACGCAAAAACATTTCAGTATACGTGCCGAAGGAGCATTACTTGCAACGTGAAATCACAATCATATCTCAAGAGTTAAACAGGTATTTTTTGTTCCGTTTTGAAAGGTTATCTACACGAGATACCTGATGATGATAAATATATATCTAATAACAATAGTCTGTTTATTAATAAGGTGTTCGTGAATGAGCTTATTGCGAATGGAAAACGGTGCAATATGCGTGCCAAAGGAGTCATAACTTAGCTGTTAAATTACTCTGCCATCCTGATGGTTAAATAAAATTTCTATCCCGTCCGGTGAGAGGCTATTTACCAGAGATAGAAGGTAATAATGGGCGTTATTAATTTTGTGTATACGTTTGGATCATGGGTCTTGGCAAATTATATTGGTTTGTAATGGAACTTGGGACTCAAACACACATCAATCTGCGTGCCTAAGGAGTATTACTCTCGCCAAGACATTGCAGTCATACTTTAATTGTTAAACAGGTATTTGTTGTTCTATATGAGGATGTTACCTGACCAAGATGGGAGCGCGGTGGCTCAGTAGGTAGAGGTGCAGGCTACAAGCCGAGAGGTCCTCGGTTCGAATCCCACCTGCGGCAACCGCGTTGTGTCCTTGGGAAGACACTTCATCTCCATTGCCCGCGAGTTATTTAATCGTAACGTCAGTGTTCCCTTGGCACGCATATTGTACTAGTTTCAATGAATTCATTGAGAGACCGTAACAATTTACCCGGGGTCTGCCAAAAATATGGATTTAAATTTTGCTTTATAACTATAGAGTATCGTGGGCAGGTATTTATTTATTGGTGTTTAAGGTCACATATGTATGCACAATGGCTAATCATGACCGTGACAGTTTTACGGGTGGAGGAAGCCGGAGACCCCGGAGAGAACCACCGAGCAACGGCGAGCAACTGTCAGCTCCCCAACATACTAACTCCACACAAGCAGGGTTAGCATTGGTTGAAGACAAGTGCACCATCACGTGCAGTACGCCTTAGTAAACGGCGTCACCGTGCCCCCAAATGGGCAATGGGGGTGAAGTGGCTTGCCCAAGGACACAACGCGGTTGCCGCAGGTGGGATTCGAACCGAAGACCTCTCGGCTTGCAGCCTGCAGCTCTACTTACTGAGCCACCGCGCCCCTCCATTTCATGAAACTTTACCATTATTGTTTCGAAACTTCCATTACTGCACAACTTTATGAGCAAGGGAGTTAATGTTGGACTACTCAATGGAGTGGGGGGGGGGGGGGGGCATGAAAGAAAGATTGTGTGTGGCCTACCATATTATTATTATTAATTTTTTGTACGTTGCTCAACAGAGACACACGCAAAATTATTTGTTGTTCGTTGAACACGCGAAATTTGGAAAAACATCGAAGCGAGCTTGCATGTCAAAAACAAAATGTCGGAAATGACCGTATATAAGCTCTATATACGGTCAGCTCGTTGATACACAGTCTCATATACGGTCACTAGATATTGAAGCTGATTGGTCAATAACAATTACTGGCATAATAAATAATGATACGCCGACTTTTTGATTTCTAACAATTCCTCACCCTATCGAACGGACACGAATGCCACCCCGTCCCCCTTCCTTGAGATTTCTAACTAGGTTTGGGCGGTCATTTTCTCTTTTTCCGACCATTTATGCCCCCCCCCCCCCCCCCCCCCCTGTCTGCTGGATGTGTCGTTAAACCTCAGTAAAAAATAAAACAATCATGGCCCTCCACGCGGTATATTGTTTTTTTCCGGAAGAGTACAACAGTCCACGCCCATAAAATGTCCAGTTTTATCCATCGAATTTGCCAGTCCGTTCGCTCACGGCAAATAAGAATGTAATACACCCGATTACACAGCTCCCTAAAGTTTACGGTAAAATACATCCAAATGATCTCTATGCGCACATGCTTCTCCCACCCTGGGAAAATGCTGCCCAATTAATATAAGTATGACCAGGTAAAATCTGGAGTCTAGAAACACTGGGTAAATTCAGGTACTTTGAGAATAGCGGATTTATAAATTAATGAAAAGATGGATTAACACATTAAGATGATTTTCACTCATACAAATACAATCCATTACAATGTCCTCTTGATTAACCCTTTACCCAAAGTAACGGCCAAAACCGGCCAGCGCTATTCTCAAAAATCGCCAATTAATTTTCATTATTTTTTTCATTTTTTGTCTCAAAAACATAGGTTATGACCCCTCGTTGGAACGAGCTCGTCGAGCTCGTTCCAACGAGGGGTCATAACCTATGTTTTTGAGACAAAAAATGAAAAAAATTAGTTATTCAAGAATTTTTTTTGCAAGTGTCGTCTGCTTTTCATGTTAGGTAAAGGGTTAATACAAGAGTCTACATGTTATTTCCACAGCTACCAATGTTGATTGTTTTTATTTTAATAATGTTACTTGGAAGTTGTACACATAAAAGCATTTTAACTCTATAAATTGGGTAATTCGGATAGCCGATTGTAAGAAAGTTGGGCGGAGAGTTTGGTAACCGCTCCCGTTAACACTTTGTATTATATGTACACTGCAGTCCAGTTAATAAATTTGTTACATGGTGTAAAGACTTTTAGTCTCAGTACTTTGCGAAGTGTGATCCCCGGCACGAAATATCTTCGCGACCAGGCCCTCCGGTCATATAAGTTTTACCTAGTGCACTGCTCAAAAACTTACAGAATACACTTCTGGCAATACATCCCCTGTAATTTAACTTGGTGGTGGTGGGCGGGGCGGGGCGGGGCGGGGCGGGGCAGGGGTCGGAAGGGGGGGCGTATTTGCTGTTTATCTATACAATGACGCTTCACTTGAGTAGCATGTGTCTCGTTTTGATTCTCGTTTTTTTAGTTTTTCTTCTGTAATATTTCGGAAGTGTACTGGGTAAAAAGTAGTACCTCTTCGTTAGGGAAAATACCCCAGTGGTATTTACTGGGTAGCATATCTTTGTGAGGGTAGACTACTCCTGTGCTTCACCTTGGGTAACCCGGGACGTGAAGTAGTGCTTAGTGCTCGTTTACTGTTGTAAACAAGCTCTGTTTTACTGTTAAAATATAGGAGCCATTCATCAATGCTTGGGTGGAAGTTCTCTAACATGGGTATAAATGATTGACTAAACTTTATCTCCATGTTGCGGTCACGATTATGTGACCTTAGACACCAATAAATAAATAAATACTCCAGTGATATTTACTGGTCATCACTTTCCGGGATTGGGGTGGGGGAGCAGGGCTGATGCAGGATTACTTATCAGAGGGTGGGGGACGCATGTGTGCATTGATATTATTTGGATGTATCGCTCTTTTTGTGATGTATATTGGCGGGATTGGGAAGACATCCAGGGGCATGTCATGTGGTGGTCTTCAGTGACCCTCTGTGGTCTATAATGGCGCGATAGGGAAGGATTCCAAGGGCATGTGGGACGTCTTCAATGAACCTCAAGTATGGGATTTTATTGAAAAGTGAGTTAACTGTACTCTCAGGGACCGGAGGTGGGGTGGACAACATTCCTGTCCTGTCTGTTCGGTGAGATTTGTTAGAACTCAGAACCTGGTGTATCGGAATCTATCGCACAGTGCTAAAGAACAAAAGACCACCTGCATACCAAGCGAGATGAAATCTCGAAATTTCGAGATAAAAAGTCAAAGTTTCGAGATATTAAGTCAAAATTTCGAAATAAAAAGTCGAAATTTCGAGATATTAAGTCGAAATTTCGAGATAAAAAGTCGACTTATGGGTCTGAGAATAATTTTTTATCATGTCCCCTAATACGCTTCCGTACAAAACCGTTATCTCTTAATATCGCACTGCTGGTGCACAAAGTAATTTCCTATATTATGCGTCCCTACACTATTCGTCCAAACATTTTGCCGACATCTCCTGACTCGAGTTGACTGTATTTGGATCTTCATCCGATTTATCCACGATGGCTTCAGGACAACAAAGGTATCCGGGGAAAGTAGTTATCATTACGGGCGGGAGTAATGGCATAGGAAAAGGATGTGCAAAAATTTTCGGTGAGTTCTTATTCTCATTTGCGTTCCCAGCTAATAATAATAATAATAACACTTTGGCCGGCCGCTGATTTGTCGCGGTTCTCGGGTGAGAAGGCCTTGGTTACCCCTGTACTCCCAACTGCCTTCCTGTTCCCACGCTTCTTCTCTTCTCCCATCACTCTGAGACGAACTGCTTGATGACATCCTTTGCCCCATTCTTCCCAATCTCTCCGATTAGCATATTAACCCTCTCCTTTGGGTCTCCCACTAACCACATGACCTTCATTCTTCCATCCCACTTCCCCATTATACTCCCAGTGAATCTTATTCTTTTAGACTGGTATTTTGGGCATTCTCGTAGAAAGTGTTCCAGGGTCTCCACCACGCCTAAATTACACAACTGGCACTCCTTTTCACTGTCTTTCCCAATTTTTCCCCTCAGCTGCAGGGACCGCGATCTCAGCTTGAACAAGTTTTGGGAAGCTACCAGAATCGAACACGAAAAAATTTGGAGGAGCTGCGGTGCATTGTTGTAGATTTGGTACACATTAACTGCTAAAGTCTGGTGTGTATTTCAGGGGTATATGCCCACTGATATCTTCTGAAGACTCCTTTCGTAGAGTAGTTGTAGCGCTTCAGGATGACTGTATATGCTTCATTCTGTACGTAAGTGTTTTTTATTTGGGTGACTAATTCCCGGGGACCGCTCGTTACGGGCGAGTACCTTTTCAGTTATTCGCCTTGATGACACAACATACTTTTTAAAACCTTGTACGAGACTTCCCGCTTGATGAATCATAATTACAACACGCATGAACAACTATTTCTATCCCCCTAGTTGCACATGCGTGAAAAACAGACCTATCTTCAATATCCAATTTACTATAGAGGTCAATGGGAGAAAGCAATAAAACTTCATTTTTCATCCATATTTGCTTTTCAATAAAATTCGCGTACATATGGTCAAATAGTTTAGGGCATCCTCTTTAAAGTGATGTTTAATACTTATTTCTAGACAAAATTCTTCATGTTTCCATTTTTGTTTTAAATATCTTATTTTATCTGTGTGCATTTCCTTACGAATTTATGAAAAAGGGCTGATTGCGGTAGCTTTAAAGTTAAAAATATATATTAACCATCAATAGCATGCATTCTGCGTACATCATTCGGAATAAAGTAAACTTTAAATTATTTGATTCTATAAAAATATTTCAATTATGGTTTTGTTTGAATGTTTCCATTTCACTTTGAAAATAGTGATTTTTATATTTATGCGATTTCAACAGCCGATTCTCCACGGCTAATATTGTCTTCACTGACGTGAATGAAAGGACTTGAAAGCTCCATCATTTCTATTGCCTAGTAAATATAAGTGTTTAATTTTGCATTGAACACAATGTATGTGATTTTAACAATTTAGAATTAATAACTTTGCTGACGGTGTACAGGTTTAGAACAATTAGGTTAACTTGAAGTTGACAGCTAATTGGAAAAACTTTGATGTGGGTGTTGTTTTTTAACAATTACTCATTGTCAGGTTTCTAATTATTATAAAACCAGTACATCTTCATAGGTGATAGTTGAATGAATTCAGTTCTTTCATAACAACCGCCCTCACCCCGTACACTCATAAGACTCTTCCAATCCACTGAATCCAGGTGGTTTTGTAGGAATCCACGCCAATTAACCGACTGTAAAATAGCATTTAGCGCTACTCCATTTTGGGGGAATATTCTCAACCCATGAATAAATAGTTTGTTTATTTTATTTTGGTCTTACATTTGCTACAGTTTCTACGAAGATTCCATTATGGCAAATATACCCCCCCCCCCCTCCCCCCCCTCCCCCCCCCCCCCTCAGCGTATTCTTATATAATTAGATATAATGTGCAGCAATTCACGAAAACGTTTTTCTATTTTATTTTATTACCAGTAAAATTGCTATGTGTATGGCAGAAGGGGAGATGATATTTATTTATTTATTTATTTATTTATTTATTTATTTATTTATTTATTTATTTTTATTTATTTATTTATTTATTTATTTATTTATTTATTTATTTATTTATTTATTTATTTATTGGTTTTAAGGTCACATTCATGTGCACCGGCTAATCATGACCACAACATAGGGATAAAGTAAAGTTTTGTCAATCGTTCATACTCATGTTGCCCAATTGAGAGGACTTTCATCCCAAGCATTGATGACTGGGTCCTATTTTACCAGGAAAGCAGAACTTTTTTACCATAGTCAACAAGAACAGCTTTACCTCCCGGGGTTCCGGGGGGGGGGGGGGGTGATATACACTCGAATATATGCGTATATACTTTCAAAAAAAGGTGTCATCCCAACAAGCCGAATCCCACCCAATAAGACGAGTGGGTAAAATATCCCAACAAGCCGAATCCCAACAAGACGAACATTTATATTTCTAAATAATTATCTCCGGAATTTAGACATAAGAAGCAAAAGGTTTATGCTATGCCTTTTTGGGGCGTTTTTTACTCTCAACTTTCAATATCCAAGAAAGAGCATAAAAACCGCTTGCAAGCTTGCTATTAATGGGTCGTCGTGTTTACCCGGTGGTGCATTAACAAGAAAAAAAAACTTGCGAGCGGTTCTTATGCACTTTCTCAGATACTGAAAGTTGAGAGGAAAATCTACCTCTGGGTGTACAGTTGTAGGTTTATTTTCCTGGATGGAAATTATAGTCTGTATGATTGTAGGATAAAATACCCTCGGACAAAATACCCTTAGGACATAATACCCTCAAAAAGAATACCCTTAGGACATAATACCCTCAATGGGTAGGACAAAATACCCTCGGACAAAATACCCTCAGACCAAATGTATATAAAGTTGGATTTTTTTTTTTTGCTATCTGCCATTTATATTGTGTTTCATATTCAATTGCCATCTGCCATTGGTATTGTGCTTCATATCTGTTTAGTTTAACCCTTTACCTAACCTGAAAAGCAGACGACACTTGCAAAAATAATTCTTGAATAACTAATTTTTTGTCTCCAAAACATAGGTTATGACCCCCTCGTTGGAACGAGCTCGACGAGCTCGTTCTAACGAGGGGTCATAACCTATGTTTTTGAGACAAAAATGAAAAAGCAGTGAAAATTAATTGGCGATTTTTGAGAATAGCGCTGGCCGGTTTTGGCCATTATGTTAGGTAAAGGGTTAATAAAAAAAAATTTAAAATATTGGTACTTGTCATTTCAAACAAAACACCGGCTAGTGCATTAGATGCAATTACCCCGCACCCCCCCCCCCCCCCAACAAAAAAAATCCAACTTTATATACATTTAGTCTGAGGGTATTTTGTCCGAGGGTATTTTGTCCTACCCATTGAGGGCATTATGTCCTAAGGGTATTTTTTTGAGGGTATTATGTCCTAAGGGTATTTTGTCCGAGGGTATTTTGTCCGGATACCAGTCTGTATAGGTCTTGTGGTAATCCTATTTCTCCCCACTATAGGTTTCCATTCGACAGAGGTGTTAACTTATGATTGTATGGCTCACAATAAAGATGAATTACTTCTGTTTAGTAGGGCATTAAATAGTTATGATTGTGTGCAAGAATTAACGTGGCGAAGTCTGCTCATTCTGAGGTGACGCTGAGTACTATCCTGAAACACGATGATCAGTACTTAGTCCGAGTCCACCATGGGTGGGAGTATGAGAGTCTGTAAGGATTAGCGTGGCGAAGTCTGCTCGTTCTGTGGTGGCGCTAAGTATCATCCCGCAAGACGACGATCCTGCACTTAATCCGAGTCCACCATGGGTGAGGGTGTGTAAGCATAAAAGTAACGAAGTCAGCTCATTATGTGGTGACGCTAAGTACGATCCCGCTAGCCGGCGATCCCGTACTTAGTCCGAATCTACCATGGATGGGAGTAGGAGTGTATGCAAGGTCTAGCGTGGAGAAGTCAGCTCCTCCTGTGGTGACGCTAAGTACTAATCCTGCACTTAGTCCGAGTCTACCATGGGTGGAGTATGAGTGCGTGCAAAAGCTATGATGATTAATTAAACACGAATATAAAGTACCGGAGTGTGGATTCCCACCCACCCCACCCCCTCCCCCAAGGAGTTAATTCTCCACTCAGCAAAAATGTACAATTTCTGATTAAAAGCATAATAAATCTCAGCAAAGTTTCTGTTGATGGACCACCGGGTTAATTAGTATTTTTGATTTCTCAACAAAAATATTAGTAAGCCGCACTTTTGTGACTTATATAGTATTGGGTAACTGACTCACTCAACATTATAGTAGTGCACCGTTCAGGTTTATTACAGAGGCGTAGCCATGGGGTCCTTGGAGGGCCAAGGCCCCTTAAAATACCCCCTCCCCCCAAACATGATCCAATGCGAGTTTCACATAATGTAAAGCCCACAAAATAGTGCTACACATGCTACAATTTTTTCGACCTTAGAGCACTGGATTGTGCAAAATGTTCTTGGGGGAGGCCTTGTCATAACTAGAACCCTCGGGTCATTATACTAGCCTTCCACTTTCCGGGAGAAAACTGGAAGGATGGGTAACGACAAGAGAGAGTCCTAGTTAGGATTAGGGGTGGACAAACATCATTGTTTGCAGCCGCCCCCGACCTCAACAAAAATTGATTTGGCTCCCAATTATAGAATCCTGGATACGCCACTGGTCTATTATGGGTCTCATAGGGACTACCCCATTCCCCCAACCAACTCCCACATCAATTCAATATAGTCCAGTATTATTAGCTACAAACACTTGACTTGTGACTTTTTTTATTTCCGACCAAAAATACTAATAAGTCACGTCGTTGTAGGTAGTATTATTGGTCGATTGACTCCCAACACATACATGTTACAAAAGTGCACCCTTGCTGCAGTAGTACATCCTTGTATGTTGCAGGCACCCTCAAACACCCCCGCCCCACCACCACACCGCGTACCACTCCATCGGTGTCCAAAAACGCGCTACAACAGTCTTTTGTTCTTATGTAAATACGTGTAAAAATATGTATGCTCTTTATAAAGATATATACATAATTTTGTTGTTGATATTGTGCTAAGATATTTGTGCTTTAAATATTGTGTGAAAAGAGAAAAAGTTGTTTATTTCCCAATTTACTACAACTTGCACGTTTTTTTTTTCTAAATGATAAATTGATAAATTTCAGTGTAAGGTAACTATCGTTCTTGTTGTTAATATATGAAGAGAATACGTAAAAAGGTTGCCGTTCTTACCTCGCATTTGCGGAGGAAATCATTCACTTTTGAGGCCAAATATATTTTTGAGAAAGTTCAGCATCCACACACACTCACATGATTCTAGGGAGACAATTTTTAGGGCAGCCAAAGTTGTAAAGTTGCACTGTGAAAATCGATTTTTTCGGGCGATGTTCATATTTTTGGGGGGCAACACAAACTTGCCCGAAACGAAATGAAACTGCCCTAAAAAAAATCCCTTTTTCGGGCTATAAAATTGTTCTCAATGCATTTTACTCTACTATTGCAAAACCAAGAATTCAAAAATTAAAATATGAAGAACGCCACCCCACCACTCCCACACCCAGTCCTCACATCCCCTTATTTAAGATTTGCGTGTGCTTTTGGAAGAAAGTTGTTTGTAAATATTTACTTATTTGTTGTGTTTAAGTTTTTGAATTTTTATTTATAAAAACATTTCACATCAAATTTTAGTCTTTGCTTTTCATTTTGTACATTTACAGTTCTGCAGATGACGCGACCGACAGCCAATTGTAAAGTTGTGAATTGCATTCAATTCCAAACATACAAGTATACCGAGATATGAATACGATGTGCAGGTAACGAATGGTAGCCGACTATTGGTAATCACATTTCGTTTTCATATTCCAATGTGCTTGTGCGTTCGAGACGACTGTAAATTAATTACTTCATCGATGGTACACAGCGAGGTGCGAAGCTTTTTAATTATTACCCGTGGAGTCAAGTGTGAAAAAATAGGGGCGACAACTCGAAATTTAATGTCTGACTCAGGCAATAGAAATAGTTCAGTATGATTACAAAAGAAAAAAAAAAAAAAATTAATATCAGTCCGTCAATTATTTCAGAGGTAAAGAACCTACAATTTCTCCATGATCCTTTCGGCGACGCCAAAACTGTAACATTCGACCCCGGGACAACGAACGTACCGCTCGCTGTTCCGTGTCGGATAATAGTTTTGGGAAACTTCCAAAGGCAGTATGGGATGTATCTTAACCACTCAACACATCACGCGTTTGGGCCCTTGATAAATTTCCCATCCCGGGCACAAGTCCTTTTATCGATGTCCTCATCTATGGTGGGATGAGGGTGCCCCGAAATAATAACTCTGAGCTTTCAATTTGGTGTGTAAGTTTCTTTTTTATTCTCTTGCACATGTTAAAATTGATAATTTTACAACGTTTCTTTTCATTCAACAATAGGATATGTCAAGAGTATCGACTCTAAAAGAGAAAAAAATTAAATCACTGGACGTATGGTAAAAGGGGGGTGAAAAAGGGAAAACTACACCCCTACGGCTAACAGTCTACGGGCATCCACTATTTTCCATTTCAAACTCCGCCATGTTCGCATCGGAGTACACAACTTAGGGTCTATTTAATTATTCATTCAAAAAGAGGCCTCGGTCAATCAATCTATTACTTATTCCTAAAAAAACAGCGACAAATTGTTCTATGACTATGCCAAAGAGAATAATTTTTTATACCATGATTACCTATTCTACTATAAATGAAAAGCCTATGACATAAATTTTAGCTTTACACACCAACCGTGGTGAACACGCCAGCAATGGGATTTCAATAGCAAAAATTTACACCAAAAGTAGAACTACATCCACGTTGACCTTTGGTGACGCTGACCGGAATGCAAACTTGTCTAAATTTATCGCACGTCGCCTCGCGAAGAGTGAAATAGAAGTGGCAATTATTTATTACGTTTTTAAATGGGTTTACCTCATAAGATGCCAGAAATTAACAAACATGCATTGTCTCATGTTAATAAAGCATGCACAACTCGAAATAGTATGTTATTAAAACGAAAAAGGCTCAGTTTCTTTTTTTCATTTCGTTTCGACGATAAAATTGACAGCCCACCGATGCGCGTGTAAACAAAAACAGATTCGCACGTATGTACGTCTGGTGCCCAGTAAAATCGAGAAAAAATAATAGCGACTCTTAATAATCTGGCGATCATGGTATAAATAAAATATACCCAAAGTAGCTTGGTGTATCAAATGTTCACCACTCGTGGTGAACATTTGGTACACCAAGCTACTATGGGTATATTCTATATCTAAATATGTCATCCTCCTCACTTTGAACATCCGAAACAGCTGATACGGCTCATCGGAGATTAATTTTAAAACAAAATACTATTTGTGTTTGACTGAATATGAAATATAAGCAAGGAAAGTGTTGGCTTTTGCTCTGATATCCTCATTTTTAAATAAATCCATGATAGTGGCTTCTAGCACTCAACCAGTTAAGAAGTCTTGACAGCAGGATTGTGTTAGTATTTTAAGCTGCGATAACATTTGGCTTAACGGTTTCACTGAGCACCATTCGGGAGAAAATAGGAATTTGAGGTTAAAACTTTAGAAAATCGAAAAATAATAACAAAACAAGTGACCACAAAGCATCAACGCGCTGTTTGATTTCGTGCGTAATAATACTTACAAAAGCACCAAAGGGTTAAATTATACAAAAGATTCCTTACGTAATAACACGTACAAAAGTATCAAAGGGTTAAATTAAACAAAAGATTTCGTACCTATTAACACGTACAAAAGTATCAAAGGGTTAAAAGTAGAACTATTTTATTCGTGTCGGCGAGTCTCATTATTATCTACAAGCCTGTGGTAAGGACCAAGAGATGTTGCTTTACTTTATCTAGCAATCATATACATTTTGGCTTGAAAACTACAAGAAACGGTACGTATCATATACCACTCAAAGTTTCCTTAGCACCAAGTATGTCCAACTACCTGTTTTACGTTTTAGTTGAAATATTTTAATGAAAAGTGTATATATTTTTTATTTAATTATATCTTTAATGATTTAAGTACAGAAATTAAAATTTTATTTGTGTTTGAGATTATTTTTTAGCTTTTGAATACGATAACCATGGAAAATGGATATTATTTGTAAAAGAGGACATTTTTCAATTTGCCAAAAAGTTGACGGAGCGAACTGGTATGGGTTCAATATCGAGTATGAGACCCTTTACTGTTAATTACAGCATTATAACGCCTACTCATGCCCCCAATCAGGTTCCTGGTGTCTTTTCTGGGATGTTGTTCCATTCTTGGACCAGCATGGCACCAAGCTCCTGGACACTTCTTGGCTGGACTAGACGGGCTGAAATTGCAAGCTGCAACTCATTTCAGACATGTTCGATTGGATTGAGGTCAGGGGATCTTGCTGGTCAGTCCATACGCTCAATCCCCTCCCTCTGTCGGTGCTCTCCGACAGCGTGGGCAACATGAGGATGGGCATTATCGTCCATCAGAATGAATCTAACACCCACTGCACCTGCATACAATCTGACGTGAACATCCAGGATCTCATCAATACACCGCTGTGCACTCAATGTACCACGTTCAGGGACACAGGGCGCTCTGTACGTTCATCCCCGTTGATGCCGCCCCAGACCATGATTGACCCTCCACCATAGCGGCCGTGCTCAGCAATGGTGGCTGCATGGAATCATTCTGTTGGCCTTCTCCATACCCTAGACCGCCTATCTGTGTGGTCTAGGCAGTACCTTGACTCATCTGTGAAAAGGACAGGTCGCCAATCTTCTCTGGTCCATCCAACGTGGTTCATGGCCCATTCATATCGTGCCTGGCGGTGGTTCTGGGACAGCGGAATGCGAATACATGGACTTCTCGATTGGAGACCACCTTCGTGCAACCTTGCCCGGATAGTCTGCATCGAAACATTTACCCCGGATGCATTCTAAAGGTCACTGCAAAGCTGGGTTGCTGTGGAAAACCAGTTCCTACGGGCCTGAATGATCAAAAACCGGTCTTCAGCTGCAGATGTTGCCCTGTCTCTGCCACCACAATGCCGTCTTACTGGTGTGCCATATTGCTGAAATCTTGCCCAGACTCTGGTGATCAACGTATGGTGCACACCAAGGGCTTCGCCAACCTGACGATGGGTAGCCCCTTGCTCCACCATCCCTACAGCCCGCCACATTTCTGCCTCAGACAAATGTCTTCGTACAATTGCATTCGACATATTCAGTCATTAAATCACAAGGGTTTGTGTTGAAATGAAGACTGAATACCCTACACATCTCATGTACATGTCGACAGTACACGAAAATGTCATGAAAATCAAGGGGTACATACTTTCCACGACTGTCCCGAAAAGTCTGCTTGTCAAGAGAGCTAATGTAAACACTGGGGACCATCTCAATACATTCCTCAATCATATCCACCAAAAATATCGCAAGTGTGTCACAAGAAAATTTCACAATGATGTGTCAAATATGTGGTGCTTAGCAAAGTTTGAGTATTTTTTTTGCGAGCTGTGCCATATTATTCAAACAAAACAGGCAGTAAAACTGTGTTTGTGACAATTTACAATTGAAGTCAACCTGGCATCGAATGTTCTTATAAACTTCTAATTAATACCTAAACGGTCAACTGTGCTAATATAAACCAATTTATAACATAACAGCTGTTCGATGAATTCGTTAATTGGAGCAAAATTATTGGTTTTTGTGTGCAATTACCAGCAAGTAAAATGAAAACGATCGTAAAGTATTAACCCTGTGCTTACTGCAACTGTATTACAATAGCACAATAAAAAACATTCCTGGAAAACCTACCTTAAGGTCCACCATTGTAATGATGAAACTTTATAATTGTAGTTGGAATATCTCACCTAAACAGGATGTGGAACCATCAAGATATAAGATAAAATATAATTGTTCACATGTAACTGACTCTATCATCTTGCCCTTTTCAAATGATGATGGGTTTCACGCATCTTACCAGATGAACCCAACAGCATGGCCATCTATGATGTATTGAGACATGGTGTCTCTCGAATGGCAGTGGTGTAAAAGCTGCATTTCGTCCATGGTGCCTCACTATCCGCAGCCAGATACACATTCCTTGTTGTGTTTGATGCTGCATGGCTGATGAGTTTGTATTCCTTGTTGTGTTTGATGCTGCATGGCTGATGAGTTTGTAGCTGTCAAAATAAATAATCAAATAAAGATTCAAACAATTTAATAGCAGATGTTAATTATTGGTTGTCCTCCCCTCTCAGGATCTCACCTTATGCAAGTAGTTATAAGGAAAAAAATCAAAGACAGAAAATCGGTGGAATGGGTGGGTATTATCAGCTTCATCCTTTGCTTTTGGCCACTAAAAACTCCAGTCATCTCTGTATCTAGATCTTGTTCTACTTACCCTTGCCGGGGGTGCGGTGGCGTCGCTGTAACCGGTTCTCTTCAGATCACCGAAGTTAAGCAACGTCGAGCGCGGTTAGTATTGGATGGGTGACCATTTCAACAACTGATTCGTGCTCCCGCGTTGTGTCCTTGGGAAAGGCACTTAACCCCGATTGACTACATGGGGGCACGATGACACTGTGTACTAAGGCGTACTGCACGTCGATGGTGAGCAAGTCTTCAACCAATCTAACCCTGCCTGTGCCGCGGCGCAGAGTTACGATGTTGGAGAGCTGACAGCTGCTCGTCGTTGCTCGGTGGTTCTCTCCGGGTACTCCGGCTTCCTCCACCCGTAAAACAGTCACCGACATGCTATGACCCCGGCTGTTAATGTGTCGTTAAACCCTATAAAAAAAACTTACCCTTGCCTAACCTAATGATCTAAATCTATAAGTGTTATAGTCGATAATAAAGATATGCAGATAAGTTCTCACATGTCTTGCTTCGGAAATATGGCTCTTCAGTTGAGTAATCTCGTCGAGACTATAACGGTAGGAATTCATGTGCTAGGTTTCCGAGCAAGGAGGGTGAAGGATTCTAAACCACTGTGAAACGTTTTTAGGTAGCTCAATGGGCTCGAGTAAGGTAAAGGGTTAATTTCAATCTCCAAATATCTAGTTTGTCAATCCTCGCAATCTGCGTCGTTATAAGTCGTAGGCGGGAAGACAGCCAATCTGGCTGTGCCTTATCTTTGCAATGTACACAACTTTCATTTTATTATATCTGCTGTCATGTTACTTTATATTCAGTATGTAGATGTAGGCCTACCACATCCATTGCATTTAACCCTTTGCCCAACATAATTACCAAAACCGACCAGCGCTATTCACAAAAATTGCCAATTAATTTTTTCATTATATTTTCATTTTTTTGTCTCAAAAACATAGCTTATGACCCCTCTCTGGAACGAACTCGACGAGCTCGTTCCAATGAGGGTCATAACCTATGTTTTTGAGACAAAAAATTAGTTATTCAAGAATTTTGTTAGCAAGTCGTCCCCTGAGTTCCAATGTGTTCTATGTGCCTACTGGCTCATAGAACACATTGGAACCCAGGGGAAGAAGTGTCGTCTGCTTTTCATGTTAGGTAAATGGTTAATTACAGAGTATATCTGCTTTCATGTTACTTTATATTCAGTATGTAGATGTAACATGTTCATTGTATATACATATATGTTCATTGTATATATATATATTGCGAGCTGTGCCATATTATTCAAACAAAACACGCATGCAGTAAAACTGTGTTTGTGACAATTAACAATTGTGTATGTTATTAAATAAGCATTCGTTCGTTCATTCAAATTAATAAGATGCTCTCCTACCCACTGAATAATTTCTATATCCAAAGATAGTTGGTATGATTCACTGACTTGTATACAGAAAAGTACAATGCTACTACCGATCTTCTTGAAAGGTAATAAATGTAGTTTTTAGAGTTTTGTACAGTTTGAAAAGTTGTACTTGAAAGGTGATTAATGTTGTTTTTACCACTTACAAAGATGTTGTTTAAAAAATTTGATATAAAAACACAGTAAAATGGAATTGTTTGTACGAAGTGTTATTGTTGTTTCTTCCTAAAAAACACCATATCGAAAAAATACTTTCCTCTAAATATAAGACATTTCTGCGAAAAAATTTACTTTTCGGCGAACTGTCCGATATTTTCCGACGATTCGTCTTTATTTACAGCGAAGTGTCCGAAGTTCCGGCGAAACATCGAAAATTCCGGCGAACTGTCCAGCTTTTTACAGCGAGACGTCCAAAAGGCCGACGAACTGTCCAAATTTTTCCTTCCGGCAAAATGTTCTTTCGGCGAAAAGTCCAGACCCCCTGCTATGAATCCTTCAGTTGGGGCATGATGCTGTAAGTTCTCAGTTGCAGATAAACTCTTTGGTTCAGCTTTTTAATGTTGCACACTACAACTGATGAGATTTTAACTGAACTTCTTGAATTAACCTCATTATTGAAGAAATATGAAGATCATTAAGAGTGGGACCAACACATTTTGAACCTGAATCTTCCGAATTTCAAAATACACCCTCACACCATTTTTATTCAACCAGTATGCTTATCAGCTATATAAATTCACGTATTAGTCTATTATTTTGTGTATTTCACGTATACAATAAACAGGAATTTGGCCATTTCCCGTATTCCAGTCATAAATTGAGCATTTATTTGATTATATCTTTTTTGACAGAGCTAGGCGCCCAGTCATAAAAGGTATAATAGATTAACTACTTATGTATGATATGCTGAAATGGAATGGGTCAATAAACATGAAAAACTCAACGGCTGTCAGAGGATGTCACAAGAGGTTCTATTCAATGACCAATAACATACTAAGGCAGGAATAGGCCCATAATCGAAAAGAGGGCCACCTACCAATTTTTCAGATTTGTACTCTCCTTTGTAAATAAGTTTAGTCACTGACATTGGAACATCGATTGCAGACGCAGTGGTAAGTTGGCACAATGAAAAATGATACGTGTTTATTTTTTCAGCTTTCGTCCTGTTTTTCGATAATTTGCCTCTGGTCCAGAGGTAAGGTTTTTTTAAGGTATAAATGTGCCACCTCACCCCGAGGTGTTTGCGGGTACATGAATTCATTTGCCACCATGGTAAACTCTACCACCAAGTTAAAATTTGCCAATGCAAGTTTTTTAAAACATTTTGCATAACTTTAATGAATGGAAGGCAACAGTGTGTTAATTTTCTGCCTTGTGTTTTTGTGCAAGTAACTTGATATCACTTCCCAAGTGGGTGCATGGTGGTGCATTATGCTAATGAGCACACTACCTTTATGGAAAACACAACTTCAAACAATATTAAACCCATTTGTGCAGGTTAGTAGGTGTTAGTTGGACAATTGCTCACCATTGCTCTCTTCACAGCTTCGCCACCGCCACCCATAAAACAGTCTGAGATGGTATGATCCTGGTGGTTAAAATTGTCATTAAACTGAATAATCAAACAAATAAACAAAATTTATTACTTTCCAAAGTGTGATTTACTGGGATTTCAGGGTTTGATTATAAACGATAACTTCACAAGTGAATTATGCAGTCAACAATTGTGTCATGTATCCTTGCACGCAAACGAAGACGCTTTACCGTGAGTGTAATAGGAACTTCGTTATTTTTTTAACCGTTTACTAACATGAAAAGCAGACGACACTTGCAAAAAAAAAATCTTGAATAACTATTATTTTCATTTTTTTTGTCTCAAAAACATAGGTTATGACCCCTCAATGGAACGACCTCGGCGAGCCCGTCCAATGAGGGGCCATAACCTATGTTTTAGAGACAAAAAATGAAAAAATAATAAAAATTAATTGGCGATTTTTGAGAATAGCGCTGGCCGTTACGTTAGGTAAAGGGTTAAATAATATAATTATCGTTAATAATGAAAAGTAATAAACAGAGTAATCGCTTGACTGGATTGGTTACGTAAAATGATTCACTCGAGGCGAGGGACTATATTGTAAAACACTCGTGTTTGTATAACGTCCCTCACCTCTCGTGAATTATTTCACGTAACCATTCCAGTCAAGCGATTACTCTCTATGTATCTGGGTGATTATCGACATAGGTATAAATTTGACTGCATACTTCTGACGCAGTCATGATATCACCATAGACCTTAAACACAAATAAATCAATAAATCCAGCTCTGATACAGTGCTGGACCCTTTTGGGTGAAAATCGTTCATATAATCATCATTCTAAAATGAACTAACTTTCTTTTAACATTCCAGCGCTGAATGGTTCGAATGTTGTGATATGTGACATTGATGGTGAGTATAGCTTTTGGGTAAAAGAATATTAGTTATTCAACTTCTGGCTAATTTCGACGCCATATGATTGGTTGAAAACGATCACGTTCAACTGCCTCCTCACACGGTGAGTGCCACACGTGACATAGCTAATATATGACCTCCTTGAGTCCCATTTTCAAATGCTAACATGATGAAATTGGAATCTTTGGTCATATAAAGTAAGGAGATACGGAAATGTGGTAGGATAAGTACTTAACCCTTAGTAGTGGACGAGCAGACGATATAAAGATAAAAAATTCTGACGCGAGCCTCGGTAATAATTTAATCCAACAGCTCGACAGAGCTGTTGGATTTAAATTATTACTGAACCTTCCAACAAACAAGTGTTGAAAGGATTAAGTTCCTCAAGATTCACTACCCATTAATTTCCAGAGCTTATCAGCTTATATGGCACGTTTTTGTGTTCTTTCTGTAACATGTCTTGATTCACTTGATGACGGATGGGTTTTAACCGCTGTGTATCCAGTATTTATCCCAATTTAGAAAGTACAGCTATACAGGGACGTCGGGAAGATTTCCAATTGAATGGGTGGAGTGTAAACCTGATTTATCTCACTGCCATGGCTCAAGTCCCTAATGATGAAATATTTCAACTACATCAAGGCATGTCTACATCAAAGGCATGCCTTGATGCTGTTGTTGGTGTATTATTCAGTCAGGATAATAGAACTGGAGAGTTCTTGAAAATGTATTTGCGGATAAATACTTGTATCAACCGTAGATGAATCAAATGACGTAAATGCAAGGCATTTCCAACTTTTTGTTCCAATGGCACGTACCATTCTTCAAATTTGTATGACTGACTGTTTGCATGTGACATAAGATAAAGTATCAAATTTCGTCTTTGGGCGTACGTCTCTAAAAAGATGCGAAAATATGATCACATGATGAACTTTGAGACTCCTTTTCTGTAAATGCCCCTGGATGACTATTTTCGTCACTGGAAGAGATTTACGAAAGTTAGCTCCGCTTGATTTTCTTAAGTTGTCCGTAAATCTAACACAAGGGGTATGAGAATTTCATAAAAAAATTGAAATTTCAAAATGTTAGCAAAGTTGTATGATCGATGTGCACATCATTTCACAAACTTAAGGCATTTGTCTGTAGATTATAAGTTATCTCCGTCAACATGTATGGTATATGGAGATTTAATACCTGGATGTCGGTTTTTTAAACACCGAGCCGTAGGCAAAGTGTTCAAACGCGACATCCAGGTATGAAATCTCCATATACCATACATGTTGGCGGAGATAAATGTTTTTGTCCCGTTTGAAACACAATACACATAGTGGAAATAAATTTGTGGACACATTTTTCAGCTCCACGATCACTTGGACCAAATTCGTGATAATTATTTTGTTAGCTCAACTTTGACGTAAGTCAAATTTGAGGTTATGCCATGGCCAGTCGTCTGTCGTCCGTCTGTCCGTCAACAATTCAATGCGGCTCGGACTAGAGGCCGTATTTATGAACCGATCTTTACAAAACTTCTTGAGTACCTTTGTTATCACCGTGGGGCGAGAACGTGAGTTTTTGGGTGTGGTCCGAAATTCAAGATGGCCACCAGCAGTCATTTTGTACTTTAGTTAGTGCAATCAATTTTTGTACAGAACTTCTGTATGAAAGTTTTGATTTGAATAAATTTTTGTATGAATGTTTAGTAACATGGAATACATCACATATAATATGGGGGTTTTTCGTGCAGAAATTATTCAAATTAGATGAACTTTTCTTTATTCAGTGCTACTTATACATAGTAAGTGCACATGTCAATACGGCTCTATTTTCTATTGATGTCATACGCGTTTTCTCAACAATTACATGCTTCTAAATTGGACCTTCCTCGCCAGTGTAATAATTTAAGGGGAGATAACTTATCGAAAGTCGATTTTCATGACGAGATTAGTTAGGATGCAGAAGTTATGAGCTTACAGCGTGTATTTTGTGTTCTTCCTACAATGTATCATGATCCCACTTTATCCAGAATTGGCTTTAAAAACGTGCATGCTCATAGTATATATATTTAATTATATTTGTTAACCCTTTGACCCATAGTGGTATCGTTCATGTCAGTCCAATCGCAGCGATTCGGAGGGTCCCTATTCATTATTTGGAGTAGATCAATTGAAATTTTCGATGTGCAACTCCAAGGCTGCACTTGAACATTTTGATTGATCTACACCACACATTCACTTCGCAGTTACCCTACGTAATGGAATTACGACATATCAAACCGTAGACTGGAAAAACGGCCTTTCGTGGGCAAAGGGTTAAAATCTAACAGTGCGGCAAGTGCCCGAGAATAAAACATGCACAATCATGTATTGAGAATGAGAGTGGAGATGCTGTAAGTGTTCAGGACTTTTTTCCCAATCCTTTTTCCGACCTGGAACTAAATTATGTATAATGCAACGGAGATACCTTGCTTTTGATAAGTGTGCAGAAACTGTTAGTAAAAAAACAAAGTTAACTGAATTAAATAAAATTTATAAATAAATAAATAAATAAATAAATAAATAAATAAATAAATAAATAAATAAATAAATAAATGATTTGTATTTACCTTATTGTTAATTGGTTGATGCACGATGTATGGTAATTTTATGTTGTGTTGTAATTAAGTAGGTTAACAGTCACAAAAAGATCATGTCACAATTTGCATTTCAGAAACGGAAGGTCGCAGAGTACAATCTGAATGTATGGAAAACGGACCGGGTGAAGTGTTGTTCTTAAAATGTGACGTAACGGATGAAGAAAGTATAAAGGTTCGATACGTCTATAGTAAACTTGCTCACAGAATGTAAACTCATTTTTGAAATCAGAGCCACACTATATCACATTGTTTTACATGGGGAAATAGACTTCTGAGGAATAGAGCCTAATAAACAATGGATGTGATACTGGGAAAAACCATTGTAAAGACGTCTCTTTTTGTCCAGGAATAAAAAAAAAACATATCATTTAGCCAGTATATCTTAGATTCCAATGACCACGTTATTGTAATAAATTCTTCCATATCTATAAAGATGTACTTTTAAAAAAACGAAGTGACTAATAAACTCTACAGTGGTGGAGTTAGGTGGATTTGTCAAAATTTGATGGAAAGTTAGATTTTGGCAGAGTACTTTCTTATTCCCAAAAAGCACTAGGGGTTAATCTGTCGTGGAAATAGAGTTACGGTCAACGAGAGTCGCAGCCGGTACTCGGTTACGATAGTTTATCTCACATCACCCCAGTCAGCCTTGTTGAATTTGGGCAATGTGTCCTTTTCTTTAGGTGTCAGTTCTTTTAACCCTTTACCCAACGCAGACGATATCAAAATTTATTATTTTAAATATAATTTTTTTTAAATTTTTCAAAAAAAATTGAACAAAACCATATCATGTGACCCCTCATTGGAACGAACTCAACGAGCTCGTTCCAATGAGGGGTCACATGATATGTTTTTTTTAAATATTTTGAAAAAATCAATTTTTTCAACTGCTCAATTTGCATATTACGCGGCGGATGCGGGCGATTCGTTAGGTAAAGGAGTAAAGTATTAAAAAGGGAAGGATAATTACGACAGTCATTTAACAAAATAAATTATTGGCACGAATAAAAACATTACCAACAATTATTCCTTGAATTCAGGCACAATATTCACTCTTTGATAAATGTATTAATTCAGGGTTCACTGTTTCTTTGGGCCCACGTTGTCTCGATGTCGAAGCAGACGTCACACAGTCTCAAAACTTCTACATCTCTTACTGGGTAAGTGCTGCATGCTTGGGTTTCTTCCTCGTGGCATTTATGTGTATTTTTTCTCACAACATTATATTTTACTGAATATTCTCAACACATTTCTTGCTTTTCTATAAGTTAATACCACCGCCGTCTAGAGTTATGCCACTTTAAACGTCCAGTGTCCTTTTCATTTCATGTGCCACTAATTGGATTACCCCCCCCCCCCCCCCCCCCACACACACACACACGCAAACATACACTTCACCACCAAATCTTGTCAAAGCTCCAAAGCTCCCATCAACAAACCAATGTTTAATGTTTATATCTCAGGGCTCTACAAATAGTTCGTACTCAAAATCTAGCCACCTCATATAGTTCAGATTCTGTTGGCGGACGTTTGTTTACAGCAGTACCTTAGACCGGGAGCTCGTATTCAGCCCAACACACTATCTAGTGAGAACTTTCTCCAGAGGTTTCTAGTGAATTGTTGAGTCACTGACTGCCTACCCGATATTTATACATTGAATATGCAATTTATACTCAATTATAATCGTCCTCTATGAAAACTTACACCTCATCCAATATATCTATGGCTATTGAAGAATCAGTCAAGGGCTTTGTTTAAACATGATAGGGAAACTTCAAATTTCTTCAAGCATTATGTTGCATTTGTTTGGAAGTGGCTGGCTGTGAGAAACTCGAAAGTAAGGATACCGGGAAATGCATGAACTTCATACCCCGCCACGCTTCCAATCATTGACTGAAGAACACATCGAGAGAAAAAAGGACGTCGTTGTATTCCTTTTGTCAATGTTATGCTTTGGCAAATCGTGGGATTTAAAACTCTGTGGTAGGACGACGAGGAGAGAAATGATGAGAGTACGTAGTGGATGAACGCTAGTACCATTAGTAATAGATGCAGTTGCTATCAGCATAGAACAATGTTAAATATGATTGCGAACGACCAGAGTGGTCAACAGGCTTCCACATCGATGGACTAGGTGTTAAGCAACTTCAAACTTAATGTTACACTGGTCGGTCGTCGTACTGGGAACTCCAGAACAACAGCAATAACGTAAGATATTCCAATTTAAGTAGCTGTAAACCTTATGATTCCCCGGGGTGAACATGACATGCATTGAGCGTGGAACAAATCTTATTATGCTAGTAAATTTGTTTATCCAATCAAATGAAGTTACTAAGAAACATAGACTCCGCAATATTAGGTTCAGGATGGCTGAAAAGCACCCAATATTAATTTAATATTAGGTGCCCGTCAGCCATTTTGTTTTATCATTATATCCACACGCTTCAGCTTTTAATTTACACGTACGTACATGCTGCAGCGCAGTCGTAGAGAAGACCCACCATATAAAATAGCCCAGTCGTATAAACATTGCATTCGATTGAATGAAACTGTTATAATAAAATGCCAAACCAGCCCAAAACATTGGCGGTTATAGAACAAGTCACGAGAGATTTATTAGAATGCGGAAGCAAAATTACTCCCCTTGTTTGTATGTAAACATCGTCTGCTTTGTTTACATTTTTCAAGAAGTGTGCATCATTTAAATGTTCGTTGAGGTTACTTCCCCAAAGACATTTTAGCATGCCGTGCATAATAAATACGTTACAGGGCGATTAGTTGGCAGATACACTGTCATATACGACTTAGAGAAAACAATATTAGGTTCGGCTTCGCCTCACCTAATATTGTTTTCTCTTCGCCGTATATGACACTGCATCTGCCAACTAAACGCCCTGTAACTTATATTCATGTTTCTTCCAAACAAGGGCAACAACTGTATCTTATTTGGCAGCTCGCTATACAAGTATTTTTTTCAAGATTTAGCGAGCATAAATGGACAGTGTGTGTAAGGCGGTGGGGTATGCGTGGTGGTAACTATACAGAATAACTCACCAACACGAATATAGTACGACCTTGGTGCATTTGATATATTTTAGTTCTGATTTCAGAACGCTGTAGAAGCTACTTCGAGCAAATATGGTAGAATTGACTGCCTCATTAACAATGCGGCGAAACGTAAGTAAACCTTCACATTTATTAGGTTCGTGTTCTCAGACACAAATACATATATAATATTAAGATATTGTAACCAGACTGTCGGTCACTTAAAATTTTCTACATGGATTGAAACTTTGAACTTCGACTAAGTCTTTTGTTACGAGTAAAACACAATTTACTCTCACAACACTGGATTCCAGTCAACTCGCGATATGTAGGATAATTCTGTACTCAGAGCGATATTCACCGTACAAATTGGTATTTCCAAAATTCTCCGTTTTACATTATTTATTTATTTATTATTTATTTATTAGTGTTTAAGGTTACTTATTTCTGCTCAATGACTAATCATGACCACGCCAGTTTTACGGATGAAGGAAGCCGGAGTACCCGGAGAGAACCACCGAGCAACGACAAGCAACTGTCAGCTCACAAACATACTAACTCTACACAAGCAGGGTTAGCATTATGTGAAGACAGGTGCATCAACGATGTGCAGTACGCCTTAGAACACAACGCCACCATGCCCCACGTGGGGAAGCGGGATTAAGTGTCTTCCCCAAGGACACAACGCGGTTGCCACAGGTGAGATTTGAACCGAGGACCTCTCGGCTTACAGTATGTACCTCTACCTACTGAGCCACCGCGCCCCCACTCGTTTTACATGAATAACTTGGTATATATACATTGTGGCTACAACTATTAAAATGTACAACAAAGGCAAACATGTTTTAGAACAAACAGGGCGGAACTTGAAATGATTTACAACTGATTGTTATTGTAAGAAAGTGAAGATTAGGTTGAATTCGTTAATCGCTTAATCTGTTGTACCTACATGGTGGATCGACTAATGTGAATATCGGATTAACGTGTCGAGACACATATGCGGGAGACAACTTTCGGTAATTTCTAATTAGCTATCAGAAAAAAATTGTCACAGGCTTTTGACCGGTGATAATAATAAGACAAACACCCAGTTATTTAGATGGGCGAAAAGGACAGAGTTGTTGTTCCAATCTGGCACAATTCACTCGGTGTTGGACAGCATCTTCACAACGACGGCAATGTGACTCGTGAATACGAAAAAATAGGGTTGAAAGTGAGGGGGACACGACAGGACTTACAAATGCTGTAGGCTCTCGTGGTCCTCATCTTAAAAGAAAACTTTTCAGATGTCGGTTACTTTTCACCTGAGTTTGAACTTCACTAACGTTTTGCTGCCAGCAAACAAATGCTATGGTTAACAGTTTAGAACTATTTTCAGTTAAACTTCAAAATAGGTTTATAACAATCCAATCACGAGGTGAGTGTGTAAGAGGTGGGGGTAAAATCCGGGGAATGTTATTATTTTCCAGTTCACGGTCACCCACACCAGTATATGTTTCCACTACGAATAAATACCACTACAGGAAGCAGAGTAAATATCATGTCGCGTTGGTCAGTGAGTAATGTTTTCTGATCGTTGGTTTTTAATCTGCATTGTATAAGTGGACTTTTTCTTGAAACTGCTACAGTAATATGCAACGAAAAAGATTTGTGGATTCATTATAAGTTATTATGATGAGTTGACGGTAACGTGGTATGTCGTTTGCAGCTCGGAGCTTATGTTCAACCGAGACGCGGAGTGTCAAGGTTGAACATACACTCCGAACCGCAAACCTCAGACCATGTTACCGTCAATTAATAACAATAATGTGTCCCAATATCACACTATCCACAACCCAACAACGTCATTCCAAATATTCCGCTTGTGACATCAAACGGTCACATATGCTGCTTGAGCCTTAAACATAGAAAAAAACTACGCGAGTTTTCGCCCATCCAGAGGGTGAGGATTTTAGTCTTCTTGGAACATAAACTATTTTTATTTGATAACCAAATCTGAAATGTTTTACTTGGAGAAATAAAATCATTGAGCCCCGACTACATCTTCATAATGTGGCACAGTCAGAAATTGTATTTTTCTCTGCACTAATATATGGGAAAACGGGTACGATTGACAACAAACTAGGAAGTTGAACATTTTTAAGAAACTGTTACAATAAATTAATCTTTTACGTCACAAATCGGCTATGTATGCATTGTACTGCCCACAAAAATCGACATTCCAGTTTTCTCATTTTGGGGGCAACCCATAGCTAGTGACCCCGTTATAACTGACAAGAAATGTTACTGTAATGAGGGCTTGTAAGCCACTAGAGATATGCCCGTCCAAAATGATGGTTCATTGTATTTCAAGACGATATAGTCCCTTGTGAAAATAAAACATTTTTTAATTATTATGTTGAACGCTTATTGTCCAGTATAGTTAGTAGTACATTCTCATTATTTACATATCATGAAATCGCGGCGCTTCATCGGTTAGAGCAGCGGTGTCTCAAGGCTGCGAAGGCCCTTGACCAGAACTTGTGCGGGGCCATGAGACAATTAACCCACCGAGCCGATTATGGTTCACTGTGTGAGAAAATTTGAAAATTGTTGCAAAAAGATGCAAAATCCTTAACTCTTGAAGTCTAACGAGGGGTGTATATTATCGTCCTTTGGGTGCAACAAGGCACAATCTGCAGTGCCTTGTTCCACTCAAATGAGGATATTTTCCATTCGATAATTTGCATTGCAACAGTCGTCAAACTATCTATTGGTAAATTGGTAGATAAGCTGCGGACGATGTGATAATTGACTTCGCAAAGAATTCAGAATTATTTATTGATGAACAGATACGCACACTGCATGTCATTAGATTAACGATCTTCTCCACCCATTGAAATACCAGGTTATTGCCTCATTATTGCCAGATTGCTACAGCAATCTGGCAATAGTGAGGCAATAATCTGGTGTTATTAGGCGTAAAATGTTGACTAATGGTACATTTTGTTATAGGCTGTTCTGTATATAACCCTGACCATTTTAATTTCTAGTATCTGAGGCAACCTACACATGCAAGGAAGCAGTGTGTAAGTGCAAAAATGAAAAAATAATGAAAATTAATTGGCGATTTTTGAGAATAGCTTTGGCCGGTTTGGGCCATTACGTTGGGTAAAGCTTTAATAAGTAGCATAACGTAAAATAAGATATAATGAAAGTTCCGTTTGTATAATTTCCAAGTATGCATACTTGGAAATTATACAAACGGAACTTTCATTATATATTATGTTACGTTATACTACTTATTAAAACGGTTCGACAGACGGACCAACAGAAAGGCGGTTTACAGGACGGACATAGCTACCATAATATAACCAGCTCATATGAGTTGCCGTATAAAAGGTAGCGGCATCGGACAATCAAGAGGAAACCCTCCTTTTGCTCCAAAATAGAAGAGGAAGAGAAGAGTGCGCGCCAGGCGCATTCCTTGTGTATCCGTTACAAAGCGTAGACGGCCAACTGTTTCTGACTTCCAAGTAAACGATTTAATGTCAACGATTCGTCCCTCCGTTTCAATTCCAGATCCTCGGCCTGAAACCACAGATGAAACATCTTCAAATGATTTCAGGAGCCTGCTCAACATGAATGTGGTCAGTTACTTCCTGATGGCAAAGGTATATCCTAAGCAGTATAGCGCACACCCTTTACTACGAAAACACATATGAGTAATGTTCGCAAATGATAATTTCATTTTCTTATTTTCAAACAGCGATGTATTAATTAAAATAAAAAGTAAGTTTGTTTAATTTAAGAACGCATCACCAATTGAACAACCTCCAGTTTCACTTACTTAGATTTCTGTTTTGAAAACTTTAAGCTCTCTGTCGACGAGATTAGCAACAAAATCTCAATGTTCACCCTCTCTGTAATATTGGAGTTGTTAAGTGCTAAATAGGTAATGGGAAATTTAGTTTGAAAATAGGTGACATGTTATTTTCGATGGCGTCAAATATCTAAAAAAATGTTGTAATTTTTAATTTGGTGGTGTTCAAACTGCGAAGCATTGTTCATATATACGGACGGACACCAAAAAGTGACTAATTATTATTATTTTGTTTAAATTTTTGATGACATCGAAAATAACCTGTCTTCTATTTTCAAGCTAACTTTCTATTACTTGTATAGCACCCAAAGAATAAGAAAATTTCAAAACTGCCCAAACTATCAAGAAAGCATCGAAATTGGCTCACAAGGACTATTGAACATATACATCAAATTACGACCGAGACCCAGCTGGATTTTGTCCCAAAGGGAGCTAATTCATGTGCTTGAAAGATGGCCTTCATACAATATCCTTAAAGTGATAGACATAATAATTTTGTGCAACATGTGACATTTCATGTTCTGTCTGAATTATTATCTTACCTTAACATAAAAAATCTAACTTTATAATTGAGAATTAAAGGCTTTTAGATTTTCTGGTGTCTTTCACTGACATTTTCAAGCAGCGCTTTTCAAACAATAGTATTCCACTACTAGTAGTATATCACGTGCCCAACTTCCGAGATTTCAATGATCCCATGGATAATCTCGTGTGACATTATCAGTCAGGTGAACAGTGACGTCGCCATGTTGGTTGTTATGGTATCAAACGTGTGAGTGGCCATGTTATGGTACCATTGCTATGGCCAAAAGTGCAACAGGCGTTGTTAAGGTGACACATGTTTCCATTAACCATATTGTTAACTGGAGGCCACCATCCTGGTTTCTGTGGTGGCACGTAAGTGTTTTAGATCTATCCATTTTCGGCTGTATTGGATGTGTTCTGATGGTGTGTTTGTTCGATTCAACTGGAGTGCGTCGAGGCACTGGAAACAACCCAACATAGAGTAAATTTACAGAAAAGGACCCGAACACTATCTAAAAGTACCAAAACGGATCAATTCCGGCTGCCATCTTGATAAGCATGTAGTGTTATAGCACCGAAAGGTCTCTAAAAGGTATGTTCGTTACAATAGACAATAGGAATGTGTAGAATCACCAAAACAAATTACCGAAACGGACCTATCCAAACCGACATCTTAGGAGGTACTCAGTTGTTTGGGGTAGCTCGTAGTTTTATAGACGCGCAAAGTCTCCTAATGGGAGCGTCGTCTGCTAACACAGAAGAAGACCAAACTTGGATGTAATCGGCATTTTGTTACTAGTTGTAGCTTTTAAAATATGCTGACAACCTCCTGGAAAGGTTGTACTTCTGTTTTGTGATTCTAGATTACTGTTGTAGAGTGGAAGAACCTTCCACAAGGAATCAATCAATCTCTGTTTAACAATATACCTGCATTTAAACAATTTTGTACACAGAGAACAATTTTAACACGTAGTAGATCGTTGAGGGGCAACTGGGCCACTTTGGCCGACTACCTGGTGCTCCCATTGCAGAGGTTGCTATTATAGAAACAAAATTGTTTTGTATTCAAGCCTTGTTTTATATTCAAGCCTTGTGGTTGTGTGATGGCTATTGCAATCACTCATACAACACATTGGTAGGGACACAGCATCATTTGTATATCATTCTGAATATTACTTATGGCTATCATGATTTCCTGGTCGCTTTTAGATAATAGCTTTAGATTAATGACTCATAACCTCTGCCTTCTTCTTGACCCCGAAATCATCACGTGGCCTTCGTGGCTCCCATGAGGCTCTAAAATCCAAGAACTTCCCATCGCCTTCATGGATCCTAGACCACTGCTACCGACTTGTCCAAAGGCACACTCATCTGTCTCCTCTATCCAATGTTACTCTTCCTGGTTTGCACGGCGGACACCATTATTAGTCATCTTTTCGCCAGCCACCACCACTATCTTCCACCAGTTCTACAGACTCCTACTTTTTTCTAGTCTCTATCGATACTACGTCGCCTGAGTGCTAGAATGTTCTATGTCCCATAGGGGACATAGAACATTCTAGCACCGAGGTGACGAGTCGATTCTCTCCAGTGTTTTCATTGACTTCTAGTTCTACTGCCTCGAGTCACTTTCCCTCCAGCTGCTACTGCTGGTCTTGCTATCCTTGATAAAAAATTGAACAATTTATCCCCTAACCTTTAGACTATGAGATGTTTCTGTAAAAATTACAACTGGGAAGCTGTTAAGTATAAAAGGTTTAGATCTGAGAAAACAGGGTCCCAAAAATCTACAGATTTCAAATCAACACTGGTTCATAATTTAGTTTTACATGCACAAAGACTTTATAAATCGTGGATGTAAATATGTATATTATATTCATCTGAATAAAAATCAAATAACCCAAAAAGTTTGTTTTAGGAAGTTTCAATCCTGTACTTTTATCTAAATTAATAGTGATATCGTTCTTTCCGTGATGTGGAAACATTTCAAAACATTATTGAAACACGTGAATTTTACAAAAAATCTATTCTGACACCAATCTTTGAAAGTTTCTGAGTCTGGAATAACATACCTCTTCTAAACGAGGCATCAAACTTCATTATCTGCAAAGTACTAGCTGTTCCTCTCACAAAGAGAAGGATGAACAGCGAATCGCAGTTACTTCGGTTGATTTCCAATAGTTTTTAAAATTCTGATATCTTCATGAAATATTTTAAAATAGTTTATATCTCTGTTATATAATCACACAGCCATTGTTTGGTTGTACAGTGTTGATATCTCAGTTCTCCAGATAGCTGTTTAAAAAAAAGGGAAAATGGGACCGGAACTCAAATATTGCTCAAACTTCTCGCCTGCAATTAAATGGGATTAGATGTATACAGAGCTCACAATCCCATGCTTAGAATAGTACAGACCTAAAGGTAGCATGGAGGAACGAGAATGTTTCGGAGGCTTTGTGATTCGACCTTTTATTTTAACTCCATCTTTGCCTGAAACTTTGTAAATGGTAGAAAAAAGCTTTTAATCCTTTGGACCCGAAAAGACCCTTTCCGGTCCAGGATTGTGGTATACGACCAGAATTCATAAAGTAGATAGTTGCTCAGCTCAGTGAATTTGTGTGGTAGACCAATCAATATTTTCAACGTGCAGCCCTAAGGCTGCACGTTAAAAATATTGATTGGACTTCCTCCAGGTAACGAACGAATATCGACTCTTCTAGTTGATAACAAAGAACTAGCGTGGAAGGTACCGTAGGGCTTAGAAGGGTTAACTAAGAACTTGTGAAAAAAAGGAAACCACGTGTATTCTCCTTCACGGTGAAAACAATGCTCAAATATATTATCAAATATTTTGAGGATCCCTAACTCCCATCAAGAAGTATCGGATGTAATACAGCCTTTACTAAACGAGTGCACGTATCAGCGTTCGGGCCGATTTTCAATCAACAAAATAGACAGTGTACTTTAAATAATTTTCTGACAGAGATGAATACATTGCCCTAGTCAACTCGTATCAATGCGATATAATAACCTAGTTTCGTTCAATTTCATTTTAACGTCAATTGGAATTGATTAGATGAAAAAACATTGTTCTGACTCGATATTTCAACGAGTGCATCCATAAATAGACTTCTTTCATCTTTATGATTTCTAATAATTAATAAACATGCGTGAAATGTATGGTCGACCAACACAAGTGACATTGATGCTATCACGAATTGTATACATTTCCCCTGTTTTAAGCATAAAACGGACAACTTCTCTGATGTTTGGCATTGTTACCGTTCGTTGTTTCTTATTTCAGTACTGCCTTCCCCATCTGAGAAATAATAAAGGGAACATCATAAACGTAGCCAGCTTAGTCGCACAGATAGGCCAGCCCAAAGCGGTGTCCTATGCATCAACGAAGGTGAGGATACTGGACTATATTCAGAAAGCAAACGCCTTTTTAAATACTTATTCAACCACTCGCCTGATTAGCATATCGGAAAAACAGAACTATTATCTATTCCAAAATGTCCTATTTTCTTTTTAACATAGGTTCTGGCTAACAAATGTTGGGTGAAATTATCAGTTGTCGGTGTAACTAAGTTTTGACAAATTGTTTGGGGTTCCCATATATTTCTATTACGCAATCTACCTAAATTCAATATGTGCATCTTACAACCTACAAACCTCTGAGAATTTCACTTAATTTCAGACGCTACTTCAAGCTGTAGAAATACCATCAATATTCTGGCCGGATCTATACAGTGCTAACAGGTAGAGTGGTCATATCTGAGTCTATCTGTCCGAATGCCATCTTAACCCTTTGAACTCTAGTGGTATCTTCCATGCCAGTTCAATGGCAGCTATTAGAAGAGTCCATATTCATTATTGGGGGTAGACCAATCAATATTTTCAACGTGCAGCCTCGGGGCTGCACGTTGAAAATATTGATTGGTCTACCCCACACATTTACTGAACAGCCATCCTATTTAATGATGTTATGACGTATTATGTTGCTGACCGGAAAAAACGCCCACTAGGGTTCAAGGGGTTAAACAACCAAGAATTTTAAAGCATTGCTGATGGGGCATTATTGCACTCAAAGTACGATATTTTAATGTAGTGTTACCTAATCCTTTTAGGTATTTTAGTTGCTCCACAAATGACAACAATATTGATAATAAAAAGCTAAAACTAATAAATTAATTAATTAAAAGGTTGTTGTTAAGGTTCAGAAAATTATATGATGCTTATTATTTACTCAGTGTTTATTCACTTCAAATAAACTATTATTTACTCCAGACAGACGGATTAGATAGATATTTTATTTGTACAATTTTCTTACATATACGCTAATAATAAGAATGCATTTGATATATTGTACCGGGGCGGCACGGACAATTCAGTTCATCCCTAACAAAGAGCCGTGGGCCGTGAAGAATTCCAAAATTGAAAGTCACAGTGAACATGCTTATTGTTTTATTATCATAGCTTACTGTTGCTATCATTTCAGGGAGCCGTCCTGTCGATGACTAAAGCAATGGCAGTAGATGAGGCTAAATATGGAGTCAGAGTAAATTCGTAGGTACTTCCAATATGCACAGCATCTATTCGATGTATTGCTTGTTTGGTGGAGCTCGATTGGATATCTGCAATGTGTATTCATGTGTGTTTTATGGGTGTGGCTGAGTAGTAATTAAAATGAACCTTAGACTTTGATGTCCAACATTCCATTTTTCTTTGGCAAGTTGAGCGGCTGCTCTTCTCTTTCTGTTCATCTTTTTATGACTGTTGGCGTGGAATTAGTTATGCTTCACATCGAGTAAGGGCCATATCCGACCAGCGCTAAACACAAAGTCGTCATTCAAATTTCATTAGTTTTCCCCTCAATTTAGAACTTATGATACCTCATTGGAATGAGCTCGTGCGTCGAGCTTATGCCAATGAGGGATCATAAGCTATGTTTTGAGGGCGAAAATGAAAATGTTTAGTTAGTCAAGAATTCTTCTTTGTAAGTGTCATCTTTTGAGTTCTAGTCTTAGTCATGTCAGGAGCAATATGTCAGGGTTCCGACAACTCCATTGGCAGAATCTCATATCGCATCTAATATGTGATGTTACTGCACATGTTCAGAATACGATTTGGTTTAAGGCAATTGTCTGAGAACTTTCATTATTTCGAACTGAGTTCCTATCGACTTAAATGGTGTTTGAGTGCACGCCGTGTCATGACTCTATGACCGTGAGCACTGTTTCGACAATTTGCGGAGATTTCCCATGCCGGGAAACTCCGTGCAACGAATGTTTCCTTGTTGCCACTCAAAACAAGTCCCCGCCTCCGTAAAAAATTCTTTAAACCTGTGATATCCCATCATTTAAAGTCATCTAGGGGTTTCCCTTCAATTAATGTGAATGATGACATCGGTTCTAAAAATTTAAACTTGATATTTCACAAATCTAATTGACATGGCTGACACAGAACTCAAAGGCGACGAACATGGAAACCGCTTTGTTTACACCCCGCGACCTGCGACCTGCGACCTTGCATAGATTAAAAGCCAAGATGACAGTTTCGAAAAAGGCTTGTACTAATTGAAGAATCTGTTTGAGGTTTATAAGAACTATCAGTTGTATAATTAAGTCTTGGAGCTTATGGACCCCTCGAAAGAGAACTGTAATCCTGTGGTGTTGTTAATAATGGTGTAGTGAAAGATCATCTAGATGAGAGCAATATCCCTGGCGGAACAGCATTATAGGAGAGTGAGAGATCTGATGTAGAAACAGTACCTCTCGTGTTTCTTTTTAATGAAGAATCTTGGTTCTGTGAATTACGGGAGTATAGATTCGTTACAATGAACTCTTATAATTAGTCTCCATCAAGTTTTCTCACGCATCTGTTCCAAAGAAATCAACCGTTACGCAACTATTTTATCGTAAATAGCACCATGAAATGTCGTTCTTACAGTATAGTTTTGTCGTCGGGTATAAATAAATATTGCCAAATGTCTATGCCTAAGGTATACGATACTGAACTGAGCAGAATCTACCTAACCAATCGATGCCCCAAGAATTTAACAGGTGATGTACTGATATACTAAGCCCTAAATGTGCTGAGAAAAAATACCAGTGATATGATGTGTTTTGATATAGATTTGTCCTTTTAACAGAGATTGCGTACATGGTGCCTTCCTCTTAGTTTTCACAGAAAGTGAACATGTAATATTTTTTTTCTTCTCTTCCTTCCCATACTTTAAGACCTCGTACCAGGAAGTATCATTTAAGTTTATGGTGAAACATGGAAGCGAAAAACTTCGAAATAAATCGTGATTTTAAAGGAAGTTCGAGGGATACACAAGTTGTGGATGTATCAGTTGTGCATTTCAATGGCCGTACTACTGTATGTTGATCTCGGTGATCCTGGAGCCTACAAGGGATTAACCCGTTGAACCCTGATAATAACATCCACATTATATCAATGGCATCAATTGGCAGAGCCTATATTCATTGTTATTAGAGTAGACCAATATATCTTCTCTATATGAAGCATTGTGGCACGTTGAAGATATTGATTGGTCTTTACCATAAATTCATCAAGGAGGTGTATCATGTATGTAGTTATGACGTTATGTGACCCTGGACCGAGAAAGTGGTCTAACCAGTTCAAGTGGTTAATGTGACTACCTGGAAGCTCAAAAGACATTTAAACAATTAAAAATATTTCAACCGAGTCTGTGACCCAGCAATTAAAAATTGAATGTTCTTTTTGTGCGTAATGCTTGGGTTGGAAAAGGATTAGCGAATTAGTTTTTGTCAAAACATAAATATTTATAGCATCGATTCTCAACTCCGCACGCAGGAGAATCTGTGAATATTCTTGATATATAGATGAATTACCGCTAAACATAAACAAAAAAAAATATTTTTATATAATTTGCTTCAGGATATCTCCAGGGAATATACTAACGCCGATGTGGAAAAATTATGTAGCAGATAGACCTGACAAAGACAACCTCTTACACGAAGCAGCAGCGTGTCAGGTATAGATGATTTTATATCTACTGTACAAGTTCTCAGAAGCAATGACACATTTATAGCAGCATCAAGGCATTGAGTGGGGATATTATGACAGGACACACTTGTGCAATCCTTGGGGAATCCACCAAACAGCGACAAGTTATTGTTATGTAAGCCGGGTAAAAAGATGAGTGTTGTAAATCAAATTCTGCACCACATTGAGTGAAATGTCTTGAGGAATCTGTGCTCCTGGACTCGTGGAATCACGTGAGATCTCTTAGCTGCTGCTGCTGCTGCTACAGCTGCTGCAGCAGCAGGTATCACATATTATTAAATCGCATGGTTCGTGATCGCGAGTGGGGTGATTGTGCATGCGGAAAGTTTACTCAATGGTTACCTGAGGTGGTTTTCACAAAACTTATAGATTAAATTTCATGTCGAACCTCAAGAGATGTTTGAATGAAATCTGGGGAATTATTGCAATGATCTCAGAACAAGCGGTAGAAAAATGTGGGTGAGGAAGTTAATGTAAACCAAATCAATAAATCCTCTGTCATACCAAAGGCGGTTTCCAGAAGTGGCTAATGTTGGTTTTCAATAGCTTGAGTCGCCTTCGACATATTTCCTAAATAATGTAAAGAAATTTATTTCTTTCACCATTTCCCCACTTCTGGGATCAGCTTAATGGAATCATTCCAATTGAGACGGGGAAGGGGGGCATAAACCAAGGTTTTTACGCTGCCAAGGTGAGAATATGACGAAATGCGAATGGTGTTTTTGTATTGTACTCTGTGAGAATTTAGTAAATTTGGTGGATAAATGACTAACATCTCTGTTACGCCCCTGTTACAGTGCAGAAATAATTAATTAAGTGACATGTGAAAAGGACTGATATAGAGCAGAAATCTGCCAGAGGAATTCCTATAGTAATTTTTTGCTCTGCATCCTTTGACTTCTAACATTAATTTTCGTAAATTTTTCAATGGGAATTCCTATAGTAAACTTTTGTTGTGTATCATCATTTTTGGGTATGGCGAATCCTACAGTAAATCCTTGGCTCTGTATCTCCAGCACTGATTTGGGGAACACTACTACAAGAATAAAAATCTTGTTTTTCTCATGCTTATTACAAAAGTAACACGTGCACTATGTGGTCGAACTCACTCTGATAGTTGATTTTTCTGTAGTAAAAAGGGATTTGTTCTATGGTTAGCAATCTACTTTTATTTTGTGAAAAGCATAACAGTAAACAATATTATAGGTTATTGTGATGGACTGATGGTAACATGGACTGAGGTTCGCTGATTGGTGCTTTGCATCTCGGTTGAACATTAGCTCCTAGCCACAAACCTCATACAATGTTACCGTCAATTCATCACAATAACATATATGTTCCGATAAAACCCTACCAAAGCCTAAAACCCACATCGTGAAATGAACAAGGTAACTTTTAATGATAACATGTTTAGTAAGTAAACCCCTCGTATACTGCATGACGTCACTTGATAAATAATCAATAGATCAGATAAAGTTCAAGGTCATTCCTTCACAGTTCAAATCTTAAACCGATTTGTAATTTAGACAATACTTCATTCGGAACATCTGCACGTGTGAAAAATCCACTGAAAAGAAGCGGTTGGCAAGTCACTCTATTGATGGCATAATTACGAAATAAGCAGCGTCATTTCAAATATTTCACGTAGTGACGTCAGACAGTAACATATGCTTCTGGAGCCGTAAACACTGAAGAAACTATGCGTGCTCTCATCCAGTCAGAGGGCGAGGATTTTAGCCTTATTGGAACATAAATTTCTGATAGGTATGCATACACTATTACACTTAACACCCAAAGAAAAGGCAAAGTGACTCTGCACACTTTTTTATTGTTTGAGATTGGTTTGCGGTGATAAAAAGATTATGGGATGCAACATTATAAATTATTGTGATGGATTGATGGTAACATGGTCTGAGATTTGCGGCTCGGAGTTTATGTTTAACCAAGACTCGAAGCGTCGAGTTTGAACATACGCCCCGAACCACAAACCTCAGACCATATTACCGTCAACCCACCACAATAACGTATATGTTCCAATAAAACACTACCCATAGCCCCAACACACCTCTACCATTCTCTTGGAAATTTTGTGGATGGAATTTTAAAGTGAGAACCCTCTCTAATTTTCTCCTTTTGCAATTGGATCTAAAGGAAATATACTGAGTCATAAAAAGAAAATATAAACAAACTCTGAGGAGCTTCTTTTTTTTAGTATTATCGACTTTAATCCCAAACAAATTATTATAAATTCATTTTTCGAGTCTACCTGTATGAATTTGCATAATTTCATGTTCTTACTGTTGCTAGCGTCACGACAGGACGTCGCAATTCAGGCATGGGGTGAAATGAAAAGTCCACACATGCAGTCAATAACGTGTATGTCCACCGTTTGCCTCTTGGATGGTAAGACATCGACGGCGCATGGACCTGATAAGTCTCTGGATGTCACCTTGTGTTATTGTGTTCCACTCTTACCTTAGACCATTACGTAAATCGCCTAACGTCTGAAGATCATGAAGTCGTGCCAGACAGTCGAATTAATCCCAAAGATGCTCGATTGGCGACAAATCTGGCAAAAGTTGGGGGTCAGGGAAGAAATTCGATGCTCTGCTCCTCAAGAAAGTCACGACAGATACTCGCCACGTGACATCGGACATTGTCTTGCTGGAATAAGTGCAATCCGACGTTAGCGTTGAACAACGGGACAACAACAGCATTTAGAATTTCGTCCCTATATCGCTGTCTATTCAGATTACCATCGATGAAGATCAACTGCGTTCGATGGTGCAAGGAAATTCCTGCCCAAACCAATACACTACTCCCGCCGAAACGGTCGTATTCCCACACGCAAGCGTCAGAAAACCGTTCTCCTCGTCAGTGATACACTCTTCCCCTACCACCAGCGCACCGTAGACAAAATCGTGATTCAACACTAAAGAGAACTGTACTCCAACGCTGCTGAATCCAGCGAACACGCTGACGTACCCATTCCATTCTAACGGTACGATGACGTTGGGTAAGGAGTGGTCCGTGGTATGGACGCCTACTTCAGATGCCGTGTTCGGCAAGTCTGTTGCGGACAGTTTGTGCACTGATTCTATTGTTAGTTCTACCAGGAGTAATTGCTGCTGTCCTCGTCACCGGACGGAAGCAATCCCGCAAGTGAGACGTCCTGGTGTGTCGGTCTTGTGCAGGGTCGTAACTCTTGGTCGACCTGAACGCGGTCGGTCGGCAGTATATCCAGTGTTCTATACCTTCCAATGAGACGGTAAATAGTAGCCACAGTGACTTCAAACTCAACAGCGAGCTCATCTGGAGGTATCCCAGCCTCATGCATACCAATGGCACGCAACCTCTGATTTTCGGTTAACCTTGCCTTTTTTTAAAATGTCGGAAGACAAAAACTAGCGTGTTTTCTCAATAACCAGGCTTTCTAGCACAACATAACAGAAAGAAAATCGTCGGTCACCCATTCAGTTTGACATTGTCGGGTAGCACGTGCTATTTTGAAATCCGTAGCAAAATTGTATAAGGTTGGGTAGACAACAACAACATGTCATTAAACTCTTTGCATGACTTCTTGTCCACAAACATGCAACATTAGAACTATTATATTCCATCTTTTGTGCTATTTTTTCTTATTTGTTTCTATTATACTTTCTTTTTTGACTCAGTATATATAGAATATACCCATAGTAGCTTGGTGTATCAAATGTTCACCACGATCGTCGGATTAATAAGAGTTAGTTTAAATGTTGAATAAATCAATATTATTACCACTTTAGCGTGCGTTCTCTAGTATATTAACACAATTTTACCTTTACGGTAAAAGTGCATAATGCACAGACTCAAACCCAAAGTTGTGTGTTAACGTGGTTAACAGCCCGCTTCCGGCTAAATGTTTCGTTAACGGCCCCGGCTCCGGTTACAATTTATGTAATCAGTCATACCAAACGCGCCACTGGTTCCGAGATGATGAAACGCGCTTAACTGCAATGAATGTTAAAAAAACACATGGAATTTGTGTGATTTCTCCATTACTTCGGTGATGAAGCATTCGAATTGTCAAAGTGAGTGTAATTAATTCATTACGGTAGGTTTTTGTTAGTAGATTTCGGGAGAAGGCGAATTTTTCGTGGCAAACAAAAATATTTAAATTAGGCTATCATGTGATTGGCCACATGACGTTTTGTTTATCTAGAAACAGACGACACATGTCTTTTAGTTAAATGTCATTGCGAAAACTCGGGATGTCACAATCAAGTGAACTTGATGAAGGACCTTTGGATTTAACCATTTTAGAAGTGGTAATAATAGTAATAACAAGATTTTTTGGGGCGTCCCTGTTTATTATTACCACTCAATCTATAAGTTACTAGTCGATTAACATAAGTTTGGGGGCCTGTTAAAACTCCATAATTTCAGTGACGTCATTCGACGGAACCGGGCCGCGGGCGATAATGGTATAAATGGCCATGAGCGGCCCGCGGCCCGGCTATTCTTAGATTCCATGGTCTAATGAATTACTCCCATTCGGATGACTTCCCTTTGTATTTCTGAACTGAAGTCAAACGCACGATCGAAACAGAAATATCGAACCGACTTTAGTGATTATTTCTTCCAGCAATTCCCTCGTGCGGTTAGCTATAACAGGGAGTGGTAATAGTAATAATATGATTGTTGTCAGGCATCATGATTCATTAGCGGCCCTGCAGCAATGATGTGCAGTCCTTGGGCTTATTAACGGCCCCCAACTTCGTCTCGGGCCTTTAATAAACCCTTGGGCTGTTCATCATTGCTGCAGGGCCGCTAATGAACCATAATGCCCTCCAAAATCATGTTATTGTTATATTAAGTGCCCTCCAGGAATTATTAACAGCCTTCGGGCCATTAACAGCTCTCGACTTCGCCTCGGGCTGTCAATGGACCTCCTGGCTGTTAATCATTCCTGTCGGGCCGTTAATAAACCGTAACGCCCTCCAAAATCATGTTATTGGTATATTCACACCTGCAAATCTGGTTTTATTTACATGAACACCGGTGGGCAGTACTTCCGCTGACAATTTTATCACCAAAACGAAATAGAAAACGAAACGCGCAAATTACAGGGTCTTTTTCATTTTAATAACATACTATTTCGAGTTATGGATGCTTTATTAACATGAGACAATGTATGTTTGTTAATTTTTGGTATCGTGTGAGGTAAACTTATTTAAAAACGTAATAAATAATTGCCGGTTTCATTGCATTCTTCACGAGGCGACGAGTGATAAATTTAGTCAAGTTTGCTCAGTAGGTAGAGGTGCAGGCTGCAAGCCGAGAGGTCCTTGGTTCGAATCCCACCTGTGGCAACCGCGTTGTGTCATTGGGCAAGACATTTCACCCCAATTGCCCACATGGGGGCACGTGGCGTGGTATACTAAGGCGTACTGCACGTCGATTGTGCACCTGTCTTCAACCATTGCCAACCCTGCTTATGTGGAGTTAGTATGCTGGGGAGCTGACAGTTGCTCGCTGGTTCTCTCATGGTACTCTAGCTTCCTCGACCTGTAAAACTATTTGTGGTCATGATTCGCCATTGTGCAGAAATATATGACCGTAAACACCAATAATTAAATAAATAAATTATCTTCACTGTTTGACATCCTAGCCTCAGTGCACCCATTATACACCCGTTATTATAATAGATTAAATGTTCAGGTTATCTCTGGAATACAGCTAAGAGACCAAAGCCATGTTAACTGAATATTTTTTATTGGCAAAGAGGCTACTCAATTAACAGGGTTCCACTGTCTATTATAAAAAAAGCCATTCAGACTTTATTTCTCCAATATTTTGTATCAAAAATATAGCTTATGACCCCTAATTAGCACAATCTTTTTAAGTCATTATATTAATTATTTTATTTTGCAAGTGTCATCTTCTCGTCAGGGTAGTTCAAGGGTCTCAAAACATAGGTTATGACCCCCTTGTTGGAATGAGCTCGACGAGCCCATTCCAATGAAGGGTCATAACCTATGTTTTTGAGACCAAAAAATGAAAAAAATAACGAATATTAATTGGCGATTTCTGAGAATAGCGCCGACCGGTTTTTGCTGTTACGATGGGTAAAGGGTTAAGTGATTTGGTGTTAATTCAGGACTTCCACCCCAAGCATTGGTGAAAAGGTCCTATTTTACCAGTAAAATAGAGCCTGTTTGCCACAGTAAACAAGCAATGCCTCACCTCCTGGGGTCCCCACAGGAGGTGAGGCATTGCTTGTTTACTGTGGTAAAAAAGCAATGCCTCACCAATATTCCACTTGATCTTTTAGAGAACATTCTGGCTATATGCAGCCAGCACTATGTTCAAAAATCCCCCATACGGCATTCAAATTTTGTTATTTCGAAAATTTTTGCTTCGAAACTAGGTCATGGCTCTTCATTGGGCTCAGCTCATCAAGCTCATTCCAATGAATGGTCATAAGCTGTTTTTGAGGCAAAAAAAATTTTTTTTCATTTAATCAATTTTTCACACATATTTCACAAGTTGTGTGAGGTGTTAGGTTAATGGTTTGGAGATGGTTAACCTTTCACCCAACACACACATTTTCAAAATTTGTTTATTTTTTTTTCTCAGATTTTCCAAAATATTCCAACAGAACCATATCATGCTATGTCTCATTGGAATGAGCTCGACATGATATGGTTTTATTAAAATCTTGAAAAATATTGTGTGTGTGTGTGGCTGAGAGCATATTTTTAAAATTTGTTAATTTTTTTTTTCAAATTTTTAAAAAAATTTCAACAACACCATATCATGCCACTCCCCATTGGAATGAGCTCATTCCATTGAGGGGTCACATGATATGTTTTTATTGAAATCTTTAAAAATATCTTTTCCTTAACTGCTCAATTTGTACATTATGCAGATTGATGCAGCCTATTTGTTAGGTAAACTGTTAAAGTGGAACCTTTTTACTTTTTTAACTTTTCTTTTATGTATTTTTATTTCAGGGTAGGGTAAGCAGTTTTATAGAAGAGTTTCATTAACCCTTTACCTAACGAATCGGCCGCATCCGCCCGCGTAAAATGCAAATTCAGCAGTTGAAAAAATATTATTTTTCAAAAAATTTCAACAAAACCATATCATGTGACCCCTCGTTGGAACGAGCTCGTCGAGCTCGTTCCAACGAGGGGTCACATGATATGGTTTTGTTGAAATTTTTTGAAAAATTTGAAATAATGATATTTAAAATAATAAATTTTGATATCGTCTTCGTTGGGTAAAGGGTTAAAATTCATTGGTGACAAAATCTATGTCTTGGTTTTAAGTCAGCAAATACAATATTTTTTGTATAGCTAGGCAGTTTTGTAAAAGTTGGCTGAAAAAAAATAAATGACAAGCTGTGGTACAGCAGCTCCACTGCTGGCTCCGCCTGGCTGGCGGTGGTTTCAGGCCAGTAGCGTAGATAAAGGGGGTGGGGTGGGGGGGTGGTTGGGGGGCAGAGGCCCCCCCACCAGAAGTTTTGTCAGAAATTTTTTGGGACCATTTTTAGGTGAATTTATGCCTAGTAACATTAAAATGCTAGCTTTGGGGATAAAAACATGCCATTTTGGGTAAATTTTGGGTAGAAAAGACCAATTTTCAGTACATTTGCAGTAAACAACAGACTCTTTCTGTTTGTTTGTGTTTTTGTTGTTGTTGTTACACTGTCGGAAAATTTTCGGTCTCTCGGAAAATTTTGGGCTTGCCCCTCTGCCAGCGAAAAGCTATCTACGCCACTGTTTCAGGCCAAAGCTTCAAGATTTAATAGAAGCTATTTTTTTATTTATAGCTGAATGGAAGATTTGGCACAGTTGAAGAATGTGGTTTAGCATGCCTGTATCTGGCTGCAGATGCAACATTTTGTACAGGAATAAATATTAATATGTCTGGGGGAGCAGAACTGACTTATGGAAAGAAAACACAAATGGATGACTAAGGTTCATTTTTTCATTGTTTTGCTTCTGAACTTGACTTTCCTGAGTGAACTGGACTAAGCCCTTTACCAACAAAATGGCCCCATCATAATTTACAAATTAAAGAGCTGAAAAAAAGATTTCCCCAAACTTCAACAAAACCATATCATCCCATTCTGGACACCACCTCGAATCTGATACAAATCACAGGACATGCACATTATCATGATAATATGTATTTATCTTACAATCAACATGTATTTTGTCTGTATTAACTCCGCAACTGTCGTGTATCTGACCCCCTGATACAGATGTTAGTATCAGGGGGTCGGATACAAGCACGTTCCTTTCATGTGAGTTCCATTTTTCTCTTTTTGTTCATCCGTACGAATAGTTCGTTATATATTCGTCTACATTCTTGACTTATCCGCAATATATTGTAAGATAAAATGATTATTACCATTATGTGGATGTACAAAATATGTATCCGAGTCTCACTCTGGGTTCTAAGGGTAGATAATGACTCGTCTTCGACTCGTCGTGATCTGCCTTTAGAACCCGGAGCTCGACTCGGATACATATTTTGTACATCCACATAATGGTAATAATCTCTATTTATCTTTTAACCTTTTACCCAATGCAATCTATATCAAAATTTGTTATTTTACTTTTTTTCTTTCAGATTTAAAAAAAATTCAACAAAACCATATCATGTGCAAGCCTGAAAATAATTTTCATTGCGCTTCCAGACAAAATGTCAGACACCAAATGAATCATGTCTGTCTTTTAAGAATGATATCTGACATGTTACAAAATGGAGTTTGAGTATTCGAAATAATGTGTTTTGGGTGTACATGTTCCTTCATCTTAAAACTGCTCAGAATTCATCCAACCATACCTTGTTTGGCAGGGGTCAATGAGCCCTGCCAAACAAGGTATGACTGGTTTCATTCTGAAATGGAACTGAATTCAATGAATGCCCTTCAGACATAATTTAGATACATGTATGGCTATATCAAATCATATTCCTTCACATGCTGTTACAACTGATGAGCTGTACAGTCACTTTCTTCACACTTCCAAACTTGTCAGGACCAGAGATCACAATATTCATTAATTTTAGGCTTGCTAGTTATGTACATGATTTTCAGCATGCATGATGTTTTGATCACTAAACTTCATTGATAATTTTAGCATCAGACATTTTGACTGATGATTTTAAACCTCAGTCAGACATTGGCCTTTTTGTACCTGACATTGTCCTTGTCTGACCACTTATTTTCTGGTATGATCATGTGATAGCTCATTCCAGTGTGGGGATCGAACCGTGGGTCTTTTGGTTTGAAGTTCAATTCCATAACAACTAAACCATTCTACTACATTTGGTTGGTAAAATCAGAATGTGAGTGTGTATGAACCAGGAATCAGGGGCGTAGGAAGCTTATAATATTGGTGGGGGGGGGTATTGTAAATGGGAGCTTGTAGGGGACAGCATGGCCGCCTTTGGTGGCCAGTTCTGCGTTGCCGAACCCAGGGGGGAGAGCAGGAGGGAGATACCAGGAAAATTTGTGAAATATGAACTACTGAGAGCTCATTTCCTCGATTCTCAAGTGAAAAAAATCAAGGTATTGTTGCTATTAATTTTTGGTGTTTATCCCTTTACCTAACATGAAAAGCAGACGACACTTCGAAAAAAATTCTTGAATAACTAATTTTTTCATTTTTTGTCTCCAAAACACAGGTTATGACCCTTCATTGGAACAAGCTCGACGAGCTTGTTCAATGAGGGGTCATAACCTATGTTTTTGAGACAAAAAATGAAAGAAATCATGAAAATTAATTGGCGATTTTTGGGAATAGCGCTGGCCGGTTTTGGCCGTTACGCTCGGTAAAGGGTTAAAGGAGGATGTATGTCAGAGAGGAAGATGTTAACCTGTTGAGCATCAAATCAGTCGGTGACATCAGCTACCAACTTTTAGAAAAGTCTGGAAACATATGTAATTGAATTTCAGAAATTACAGGCTCTTGAAAAGTCTTCAAAATGTGTAATTTAAAAAAAAGGGTTAGGAAAGATTTGGAAAATGAGCTCTCTCCCCACTTTTTTTTTTCCACAGACATGCAACATGATTTACATGACCACAATGAATATTTAAAATTTGAAAGCATGCAAATGTGTCAGTGTAATTCATTGCTCTAATCTCTTATCTGCAATGTAAACAAATTACTTGCTTTTGGTGTTGTGGCTCAATGGTTAGTGCATTGGACTTAACCCTTTACCCAATGTAACAGACAAATCCGGCCAGCACTATTCACAAAAATCGGCAATTAATTTTCATTATTTTTTTCATTTTTTGTCTCAAAAACATAGGTTATGACCCCCTCATTGGAACGAGGTTGCCAAGCTCGTTCCTCCAACGAGGGGTCATAACCTATGTTTTTCAGACAAAAAATGAAAAAAATGAGATATTCAAGAATTATTTTTGTAAGTGTCCTCTGCTTTTCATGTTAGGTAAAGGGTTAAAACCAAAAGTCTCATGGTGCGATCCTGGCCAGCACTAACTGCAGTAGGTTTTAGTACACGGCATGGGGGGCGGGGGGGTGGCTCAGTTGGTAGAGGTGCAGGCTGCAAGCCGAGAGGTCCTCGGTTTGAATCCCACCTGTGGCAACGGAGTTGTTTCCTTGGGCAAGACACTTCACCCCCCATTGCCCACGTGGGAGCACGGTGACATTGTGTACGTCGATCTTGCACCGGTCTTCAACCAATGCCAACCCTGCTTGTGTGGAGTCAGTATGTTGGGGAGCTGACAGCTGCTCGGTGGTTCTCTCTGGGTACTCCGGCTTCCTCCACCCATAAAACTGTCGTGGTCATGATTAGCCATTGTGCAGAAATATGTGACCTTAAAACACCAATAAATAAATAAATAAGTACACGGCAATAAGGCACTTTATCCTGATTGTTCAAGTGGGGGCATGGTGGTGCTGTGTACTAAGGCTTATTGCATGTCGGTGGTGCACAGCTTTCAATGAATACTAATCTTGCTTGTGCCGAGTTAGTGCGTTAGTGTGTTGCTGAGCTCTGACACTGCTAAAGCTTCTTTCTCAGGTACCCTGGCTTCCTCCACCCATAAAACTGTCTGACAAGAGGTGCTCTTGGCTGTCAAAAGTGTCATTAAACCCCACTAAATAAATAAAGTGGCATTTGGTCAAATCTTCAGTTGATTCGGTTAATTTCTTCTCCTCTGGAGTAGCCATTGGACTGAAAGATCATTCAAGTAAAAGACATTATCAAACCACGACATACACACCAAAGAGTGGCTAGCGAGCAATAGCCACTTTGCCTGTAAAAAGTATTCAATTAACAAGTGTATACAATTAACAGGAATTTGGTCATTTTCCCATATTCTAGTGTTAAAATCAGCATCTATTTCATTTTTCTTATTAGCGCTCATTGAGCTCTGTCAAACAAAATGTAACAGATTAAATTCCTATACAGTGGAGCCCACTTAATTGGGTGTCTTTTAAATAAACAAAACCATTTACTATACCTTCAGAGCAATTTGATCTGTTGACCCTTTACTGGACAACTCAGCAGCAACTGCCCACATAGTATCCAAATTCAGCAGCTGAGATATTCTTTTTCAACAAAACCATATTATGGGAACCCTCACTTGAATGATCTCATTGAGCTCGTTCCAGTGGGGGGTGGGGTGGGGGAGAGGGGTGGTCACATGATATGGTTTTGTTGAAGCTTTTTGGAAAATTTTAATAAGTAATATTTAAAGTAATAAATTTTGATAAGGCCAAACAAAATTAAATAATTGATTCTCAGGCAATTTTTAAAAAAAAATTATTGAGGGAAGGCATTTTTTATTCCTGATGGAATGGTCGACAATGCCTAAAATCCAGTTGTGAGAGCATAAAATTAAAAACCCAGAGCTTGACTTCACTGATAGTTTTTATTGGAACAGTAATGGGCGTAAACTTGATTCAAAACAGCTGATTTGGCATGGAAATCAGCGTTTGTTCTTGAGAGTACCGGCAAACATTCCTGTGATGTCAGACACCAGAATAACGTTCTTTGAGTCTTTTTTATTTATTCAGTCGCTCTAAAGTTAAGGTACTACCTGTTTGGGGTTCAGGTACGAAAACGTCCCCCAGAGTGACCCCAAAAAAAGAATTGTGTCGCATTTCGGGAAGAGAATTTAAATACTCTATCAATGTATATGTCATATTGCATCGCAAATCGCGATGCAATACTGCTAAAATCACACCCTGTGATGGTTTTATCCATTTTGAATTTTGCACCAAAATAAATATGACGAACATAGGCCGAAAAAACGAATGCTCTGCTGTCTGAGAATCAAAAGATTAATTTTGTTTAGCCTTCAGGTTTCATACAAGAGTCACAAAAACTCAGGTACTATATACCCGTCCCGACTGATAAAATATTTCAACTACATCATAAGGCATCCCTTCGTTGAAGGCATGCCTTGATGGAGCAGTTGGAATATTAGTAAGCCAGGATTATAGTTAAAACAAGAACACCGCTGGGCATTGCATCATACGCCCGTGAACTGTTCAAATTGTACCATTTTAACACATTTGCAATTTTTTTAGAGTGCGAGAAATTTATACTGGCATATATATATATGTTACGGTCAGACTTTGAAATCAGTGATTTTGTGAAATGACTAAATTTTTAAGTCATTTGAGAAAAAGACTAAAAATTAAGGACAATAGCTTCACAAAAGGACTCAATAATTTAATAATTTCAAAAAAAAATTCTTGATTTCACAGTTTGACTGTAACATATTTATATAGATATATATATATTAGAAACACTGAAGCTTCCTATCTTTAGTTATTTATTTATTGGTGTTTAAGGTTAGAGGATTTCCAACTCAAGCATTGGTGAATGAATCCTATTTGGACTGTAAAATCTTATTTGTTTTCCAAAGAAAACAAGTACTGTTTCACTTCCTGTGGTTTACATAGAGGCATGTGTATAGAAAAAGATATAAAGTTTAAATAAAACACATCAAAACCATGAGATTTATTTGACTAGTCAGTTTGTTAATTGGGTAATTATTTGACCAATTAATTATTTGACGCAGTAAGTCACACAATACTGGTGTGTTTTCTTTGAACTTCATACATTTTTATTTGTATTTTCCAACGTTTCATGGTAGTTTTGCAATATATCTGAAGTGAGTATTAGATTTATATGGTTGAGACCCCATGATCACACTGTGAACCTGTGCGACCTCTCTAGCTTCACTTGACAGTGATTTGTCATGCTGCAAAATTATAAAGGAAGCCAAAGTGGTTTCACTATTATGTATCAGTGCGAGAGATTTCAAGAATTACTTTACCTTATACATCATATAATGCAGGCGTTAAGGCAGGACATCAGTTCCATGCAACCCCACACAAGCTTGTGGTCTGAGTAATACACTTCCAATGTTCCACGTTGAGAACAGTCTTTGTTTGTGAAAATAAAATCACAAAAACCACATACCAAATTTGGAGCCGATCGGAAAACAAATACTAAAGTTATCATCCGGAAACCAAATATTTGACGAATTCTAAGTCCAACAGGGGCCATAATTCAGGCGAAAAATGTTCGGACCGACCCCATATTCGAACTTGACCTGTATTTTTGTTGTGATTAAACCACATGCCAAATTTGGAGCCGATCGGAAACGGGCGTATAAAAATCAAACACGTCTTCAAGAGCTATTTTTAGTCGAGTTGTGACGAAGTCAAACTCGACTAAAAGTTTGATGAATGGCAGGCGGGCGGATGTAAACAATTGGTTTCCAGATGATAACTTGATAATGGTTCGACCCACATTCACGAAACTTCATAGGTAGTTTGGCCGCAGTGAGAGGAAAAACCCTATTTATTTTGGACTCACTAGGTCAATGGTGAAGGTCACAGTGACCTTGAACATTCTAAATCATAAACAATTGGTTTCTGGATAATAACTTGACTATGATTAAACCCACATTCATGAAACTTCATATGTAGGTTGGCCTTCATGAGAGTAAGAACCCTATTTATTTTGGACTCGGTAGGTCAAAGGTCAAGGTCACAGTGACTCTGAACATAGTAAATCAAAACACTTGGTTTCCGGATGATAACTTGATAATGATTTGACCCATGTTCATGAAACTTCATAGGTAGATTGGCATCAGTGAGAGGAAGAACCCTATTTATTTTGGACTTGGTAGGTGAAAGGTCAAGGTCACAGTGGCCTTCAACATAGTAAATCTGTAAACACTTGGTTTCCGGATGATAACTTGATAATGGTTTGACCCACGTTCATGAAACTTCATATGTAGGTTAGCATCAGTGAGAGGAAGAACCATATTTATTTTGGACTCGCTAGGTCAAAGGTCAGACACAGTGACCTTGAACACAATAAATCATAAACAATTGGTTTCCGGATGATAACTTGATGGTAGGTTGGCATTGGTGCAAGAAAGGTGCAAGAAAGAGCCCTATTTATTTTGGAATCACTAGGTCAAAGGTGAAGGTCACAGTGACCCTTCACATAGTAAATTGTAAACAACTGGTTTCCGGATGATAAGTTGATAATGATTAAACCCACTTTCGTGCTGTCACAACTTGACATTGGATCGGTGATCCTTTCGGCATTTTTGGATAAATAAAATATACATGTTGTAGTTGTGACACAACTTCTCATTCAACTTACCCTTTAGCAAACATGAAAGGCAGACAACACTTGTAAACAAAATTCTTGAATAACTGAACTGCTTTGTTTTTTGCATCAAAAACATTGCTTATGACCCCTCATTGGAATGATCTCAATGAGCTCATTCCAATGAGGTGTCATATGCTATGTTTTTGAGACAAAAACTAAAAAATAATGAAAATTAAATGATAAGTTTTGTGAATAGTTTCGGCCAGTTGTGACAGTTACATTGGGCAAAGAGTTAACACATGGTTCATACCGATGTGCCAAAATAGATGTTCTGGGCCCTCAACAGGCCAAATCGGATACAACAGTCCTCCAGTTGTATGACCGACTGTGTGTGTAACATAAGTCAAAGTATGGGGAGCGTGGTGGCTCAGTGGTTATGGCATTGGACTTCAAATCGAAAAAATCTACAGTTTGATTCCTGCTAAGGGTAACTGCATTGTGTCCTTGGGCAGTAAATGCTGCCCAGCATTGGAATTATCAACAAAAAAGTGTGCAACACTAATTTTTTGTGCTTATCTCAACATCTTATTTCTTCAAATACTGTCTGATAAAAACAGAATTTCTCAGCAGTAATATCACATCAAAACTTGAGCAAATCTGCAGCTTTCAACTTAATTTTATTTGTTACATGTAACCTCTTTATTTGGCTTTAGTATTACTTTCACTATTTCCAGCCATATTGTGTAAACACCACAATTATAAAGTCATTGTTTCAACAGTAACAACAAGAGCTATTGCTGAAGGCAGTTCATACCCCCACTGCAGTGCTGGACTGATGAAGCATAAATGAATGAAAGTTATGAATATTCTCGGACGGACTCACACACAGACAGACGGAAGGATGCACAGATGGACAGACGGATGCATGTAATCCAGTATAGCTCCCCATTTTCTTCGAAAGAGGGGGGTATTATAAATTGGGCTCTAAACTCACATGCAACATACTGACTGAAAAGTCCTATTTCATCAGCAGAAAAGTCTAGAATTACTACTCCAGAGTGTCCTATACAGGTAGTAATAATGTAGGATTTCTTTATTAAAATCAGACCACTAACATTTGAGTTATAGACTCATATGGACAAAAAACATCTAGTTCTCAATAAACAAGAGGCCCCACGTGGCCTTAATCGCTCACCTGACAAAGTGACTCTAAGAAGTATTTTAGGTCACCTTCACCATGTCATGCCTCATCAACATTAACTGGTTGAGTGATAGATTTTGTTTGAAGTTCAACATTTGTTACCTAAAATTAGTTTTATTTAAAATCGTTGGTGTGTGGCCAATCTCCAATGATTTTTAATAAAGCAAATTTATCTCTGCAGACAAACTGGTTTAGCATGAAGCACAAACAAGGAATGTGAAGAGATAGCCTTGGACATCTCTCCCAAACTGTGGATATCTTCCATGTGCTACATGTAGATAGATAGATGGATAGATAGTTTATTTCTGCAGTATTATTGTTACAAAGACGATACATGAATTAAGCATATAATAAGTGATTGTTCATAAAAGACACCATGTAATAAGTATGGGGAAAACAACTGCAAGGAGGCGATATAGCCAGGCTGGCTGTTTTGTAATCACCCCCCTCTAGGATTGTCATTATAATTCTGGTAGATTGCAATAGTATTCAAAATGCACTGAAACCACGCATTCATACACATACATATACGTATATGTCTATACACCTATATAATGCACAGACACACATACATACATGTATATGCATACATGAATCCAATATTATATATACATACTTGATTACTTATTTGTTTTCGGAATTTTCTTCAGGGCAACGGTCTTTCATATATATGTATATATTTGCATGCAAGAAAACAAAAATTTTCACAAATTTTCCAAAATATTAGTTTTTTTTATCATCATTGGAACAAGCTCAAACAGCTTATTCCAATAGGGGTATGGGAAGATCAGGTATATTTTTGAGACAGAAATGTGAATATATAAATAATGGTGTTTTTTTGTGAATGATGCTGGAGAATTTTGCGTAAAGATATGGTAAATGGTTTGTTCTAGATACAGAATGAAGCAAAAGTATTTAAATTTGATTAGGCAAGTTGTTCCTATAATGCATTTAAAAATTGAAGTAACTGTTTTTTTGCTGACAAACTTTTAGATGTGTGTGTCTGTGTTTGTGTGTGTGTGTGTGTGTGTGTGTGTGTGTTTCTGTGTGTGTGTGTGTGTGGGGGGGGGGGGGGGGGGGGTAAGAGTGTTCTAGCAAACAAAATTTCTGAATAAATGGAAAATTTTATTTTTTGTGTGAAAGACATAGTGCGTGAATGTTGATTGGAACAAGCTTAGAGAGCTCATTTTAATGTGAAGTCATAAAGCTGTGTTTTACGTACGAAATTCTGGAATAACTAAAAAAATTGCTTTTTTGACTCAAAAAGCATGGTGTGCAACCTCTCATTGGAATGAGCTCAAAAAGCTCATTCCAATGGGGTATTTACAAGCGATAAGTACATGTATGTTTAAGAGACAAAAATTAAAATTTGAATAGCGATTTTTGCGAAGAATGCTGACAAGTTTTGGCAGTTATGCTGGTAAAAAGGTAAGATATGCAAAGTGGTTGTTTTTTAGAGGCGACATTTAATTAAGGGGAATTAACCCTTGATTACTGAGGTAACTTCTAAAAGTACTGAAATTTCATGAAGCAATGTGAATAACAGACAACAGTTGCCTAAAAATTTCATGAATAACTAAAATTTTTATTCCTTTGTCTCGAAAACATGGCATATGACCTTTGTTGCAATGAGCTGAATGCATGTGTTCCAATGAGGGGGTCATAAAATTTGAACGGAGATTTGTGTGAATAATGCATTAGTACTGCTAGATTTGGGTAAACGGTTCACCCTGGATACCACCCCTTCTATAGTAGATCTTTTCTGCAAATTTTGTCTAAGATTCTATCAACTTTACAAATAAATACGTTCATGAATCACAATCAGATCCACCCCACAATGTTGCATACCAAATATCAAAAGATTCTGCCTGCTGGATCTGGAGAAGAAGATTTTTTAAGAAATATGCCTGAAATGCACTAAGTTAAAATTTGGGCTCCTATACGGAGCTCAAATATAAACCCAGGGGGCCGATTTGAACAAACTTGAATCAGATCCACCCCACAATGTTGCTTACCAAATATGAAAAGATTCTGAAGCTGGATCTGGAGAAGAAGATTTTTTAAGAAATTTGCCTGAAATGCACTAAGTTCGAATTCGAGCTTCTATAGTGAGCCCAAATATGAAACTAGGAAGCCGATTTGAACAAACTTGAATCAGATCCACCCCACAATGTTGCATACCAAATATCAAAAGATTATGCCTGCTGGATCTGGAGAAGAAGATTTTTTAATAAATTTGCCCGAAATGCACTAAGTGCGAATTCGGGCTTCTATATTAAGCCCAAATATGAATCCAGGGGGCCGATTTGAACAAACTTGAATCAGATCCACCCCGCAATGTTGCATACCAAATATCAAAAGATTCTGCCTGCTGGATTTGGAGAAGAAGATTTTTGAAGAAATTTGCCCGAAATGCACTAAGTTTGAATTCAAGCTTCTATAGTGAGCCCAAATATGAATCCAGGGGGCCGATTTGAACAAACTTGAATCAGATCCACCCCGCAATGTTGCATACCAAATATCAAAAGATTCTGCCTGCTGGATCTGGAGAAGAAAATTTTTTAAGAAATTTGCCTGAAATGCACTAAGTTCGAATTCGAGCTTCTATAGTGAGCCCAAATATGAATCTAGGAAGCCGATTTGAACAAACTTGAATCAGATCCACCCCACAATGTTGCATACCAAATATCAAAAGATTCTGCCTGCTGGATCTGGAGAAGAAGATTTTTTAATAAATTTGCCCGAAATGCACTAAGTCCGAATTCGGGCTTCTATAGTGAGCCCAAATATGAATCTGGGGAGCCGATTTGAACAAACTTGAATCAGATCTACCCCGCAATGTTGCATACCAAATATGAAAAGATTCTGCCTTCTGGATCTGGAGAAGAAGATTTTTGAAGAAATTTGCCCGAAATGCACTAAGTTTGAATTCAAGCTTCTATAGTGAGCCCAAATATGAATCCAGGGGGCCGATTTGAACAAACTTGAATCAGATCCACCCCGCAATGTTGCATACCAAATATCAAAAGATTCTGCCTGCTGGATCTGAAGAAGATGATTTTTTAAGAAATTTGCCTGAAATGCACTAAGTTCGAATTCAAGCTTCTATAGTAAGCTCAAATATGAATCTAGGGAGCCGATTTAAACAAATTTGCATCAGATCCATCCCACAATGTTGCATACCAAATATTAAAAGATTCTGCCTGCTGGATCTGGAGAAGAAAATTTTTTAAGAAATTTGCCTGAAATGCACTAAGTTCGAATTCGAGCTTCTATAGTGAGCCCAAATATGAATCTAGGAAGCCGATTTGAACAAACTTGAATCAGATCCACCCCACAATGTTGCATACCAAATATCAAAAGATTCTGCCTGCTGGATCTGGAGAAGAAGATTTTTTAATAAATTTGCTTGAAATGCACTAAGTTCAAATTTGGGCTCCTATACTGAGCCCAAATATAAACCCAGGGGGCCGATTTGAACAAACTTGAATCAGATCCACCCTGCAATGTTGCTTACCAAATATGAAAAGATTCTGCCTTCTGGATCTGGAGAAGAAGATTTTTTAAGAAATTTGCATGAAATGCACTAAGTTCAAATTCGAGCTTCTATAGTGAGCCCAAATATGAATCTAGGAAGCCGATTTGAACAAACTTGAATCAGATTCACCCCACAATGTTGCATACCAAATATCAAAAGATTCTGCCTACTGGATCTGGAGAAGAAGATTTTTTAAGAAATTTGCCTAAATGCACTAAGTTCGAAATCGGGCTCCTATACTGAGCCCAAATATGAACCCAGGGGGCCGATTTGAACAAACTTGAATCAGATCCACCCTGCAATGTTGCATACCAAATATCAAAAGATTCTGCCTGCTGGATCTGGAGAAGAAGATTTTTTAAGAAATTTGCCTGAAATGCACTAAGTTCGAAATCGGGCTCCTATACTGAGCCCAAATATTAACCCAGGAGGCCGATTTGAACAATCTTGAATCAGATCCACCCCACAATGTTGCTTACCAAATATGAAAAGATTCTGCCTGCTGGATCTGGAGAAGAAGATTTTTTAAGAAATTTGCCTGAAATGCACTAAGTTCGAATTCGGGCTTCTATAGTAAGCCCAAATATGTATCCAGGGGGCCGATTTGAACAAACTTGAATCAGACCTACCCCGCAACGTTGCATACCAAATATCAAAAGATTCTGCCTGCTGGATCTGGAGAAGAAGATTTTTGAAGAAATTTGCCTGAAATGCACTAAATTCGAATTCGAGCTCCTATAGTGAGCCCAAATATGAATCTAGGGAGCCGATTTGAACAAACTTGAATCAGATCCACCCTACAATGTTGCATACCAAATATCAAAAGATTCTGCCCGCTGGATCTGGAGAAGAAGATTTTCAAAGAAATTTGCCTGAAATGCAGTAAGTTCAAATTTGGGCTCCTATACTGAGCCCAAATATAAACCCAGGGGGCCGATTTGAACAAACTTGAATCAGATCCACCCCACAATGTTGCATACCAAATATCAAAAGATTCTGCCTGCTGGATCTGGAGAAGAAGATTTTTTAATGTTTTTCCCATTGCCTACAGTGTTAAAAAGTGCTGACTCAGCACTTTTTCAAAGTCCCGAAACTGTACCCTATGATAAAACCGATGGCAATTTTTTTTTACCAATCCTTTCTGTTGGTCCTAAGGAAGCTGCACACCAAATAAAAATTCTCAGTGCTGTGCAGTTTTGGAGATATGGGCGTTTTAAATTTTTTCTATTTTTAGCTCCTGCGGTTCCCACGGGGCTGCGGGAAAATTTTTTTTTGCATAAATCAAGTACTCATGACCCAATAAGCCCTCACATAAAATTTGGTTCAAATCAGCCTCTCGGTTTGGAAAATAGAAATTTTGGGCGGGGCAAAAAATTTTGCCCCTCTCATAACAACGCCAAGTATAGCCCCACAAACTTCTCTTGAACAAATCTGAGTCTACACCTCAAAAGGAAGCTGCACACCAAATATCAAGTCTCTGCTACTGCTGGTTCATGAGAAGAAGATTTACAAAGATTTTGGTGCCCCTTGGGGGCGTGGCACCACCCAGGAGGAGGGGCAACTTCATTTGAACAAATCTGAATTGGCATTAGGTAATAAACATTTAGCCAACATTTGAATAAAATTGGGCTAGTGGTTTAGGAGGAGAAGTCGATAATGTAAAGTTAACGCCGGACGGACGACGACGGACGACGGACGCCGGACAGAAAGTGATTAGTAAAGCTCCCCTTGAGCTTCGCTCAGGTGAGCTAAAAAGGGCATAACTCATGAGAGGAATGTGCTGACCGCACATCGTGATATGTGTCAGAAAGGACATGTCATACTGGACATCCATGTAAGATTTCATTAAAATCAGACTAACTATTACAGTGGAACTCTGTTAATTGAATAGCCACTTTGCCAATGAAAATTTTTCAATTAACAGGGATTGTCTCACTTTCCTGTATTCTAGAAGTAAGCTTAGCATTTATTCTATTATATCTTGTTTGACAGAGCTCCATGAGCTCTGTCAAACAAGATATAATAGATTAAATGCCTATATTGGATGTACAGAGGCCAAATAGGTCTATAAACAAAGGAAAATTGGGGAGAGTCGCAGTAATTTCTCGACAGGTTACAAGATTTTTTATTCAATTAACAGGAGTTTACTCTATAATCTATATTCAATTAACAGGTCAAATTTGTACTGGAGGAATGGTAAATGGCTTTGTGTTGGGAAATTATATTCAATTAACAGGGATATACAATTAAGAGATATTCAATTAAGTGGGCTCCATTGTATATGAGTTATGGACTTGCATGGACTCACAAAAGTATGTTTATGTGTATGTATGCATGCATGCATGTACAAATGCAAACAGACATACATACCTACCTACCTACATACCTACACACATACGGATGGATGGACAGACAGATGGATGGATGGACAGGCGGATGCTCCAACATTTCGGGTTTATGGGCTACCAAAAAAAACATTTTGTATGTCCAAAACCTTATTTTACACAGAACCCCACCCCCTCCACCCTTGAACTTATATTTAACCCTAACCCCACCCCTCCACCCAAAAAACACTCCCTAACTCTACCCCGACCCTAAACCCTAACAGCCCACCCAGACCCTAACCCCCACCCACCCCCGGGACCTAACCCCCCAACCTTAAGCCCTACTCTGGGGCTACCCCTAACCCCACCCTAACACTACCTTAATTTGGAGGTAGCCCCTAATACTAATATCCCCTAAACCCCCAATATTGGCCCGGATGGACAGACAGAGATGGACACATGCAATGAAGTGTTTCCTCCACTTTCCATTGAAAGTGGGGAACAACAATGCAATTCAAGCTCTAATTTAATTACCTCAACAGGGATTATGCAACTGGAGAAAAGCCATTGCTGATTCAAGTGACAATGACATGCTCAATGTAACATCTTGCATTCATTATCATAGGTGATAAAGGGACCCAGCTCTTTTTGGTGTAAATCATAAAGAAGATTCTGGTATTTTGGGGTAAGGGTTGTGTGGTCAACCTGTTGATAATTTGAAGTCTCAAGATAATTTTGCCACATAATTTGGGGTTTAAAAATACAAAAGAAAGCAAGGAATGTGATTTAAATTTATTTACATTTGACTTTCATTACAAACTGTCAATGAATTGTGTGATGAGAAAAGAAAGCATTCAACACAATTTAACTCTTTGCCTGCTACCAACTGATATTCCTGACCTGCAGCGCAGACCACGCAATCTCTTGTAACTGAAATAAGTATAATTTGGGCACATTGGACTCCTGAAAATTGAAAGGACTTTTTGACCAATGATTCCTTAAGTTAAATTTAGATGAATTTTTCATCAGATCTAGTCATGGCTGCTTTTGGAGCAGCCATGATTGAATTTTTTGAAAAATATTTTGAAAATACACTGCGGGTTAAGAGTTATTTATTTAGTGGTTTTTAATGTCACATATGTATGCACAATGGCTAATCATGACCGCAACTGGATATGAGGTCAAGTCAATCGCTTATACCATGTTGCCCATTTCAGAGTACTTCCACCTCAGGCCCTGTTTACCAGGTCCTATTTTAGCAGTACAACAGACCTTTTTTACCACAGTACACAATCTCTGACACAAGGTGACCTTGGCTGCCAAAAGTGTCAATAAACCCTAAATAAATAAATAATTAACCCTTTACCTAATGTAATGGCCAAAACCGGCAAGCGCTTTCTAAAAAATCGACAAATAATTTTCATTATATTTTAATTTTTTCGTCTAAAAAACATAGCTTGTGACCCCTCTTTGGAATGAGCTCGTTCCAATGAGGGGTCATAACCTATGTTTTTGAGACAAAAAAAATGAAAAAAATTAGTTATTCAAGAATTTTGTTTGCAAGTGTCGTCTGCTCTTCATGTTCGGTAAAGGGTTATTTATTTATTGGTGTTTAAGGTCACATACATATGCACAATGGCTAATCATGACTGTGACAGTTTTACGGGTGGAGGAAGCCGGAGTACCCGGAGAGAACCACCGAGCAACGACGAGCAGCTGCCAGCTCCCCAACATCGTAACTCCGCATGGCATCATCGTGCCCCCATGTGGACAATCAGGGTTAAGTGCGGGTAAAGGGTTAAATGAATACATAAATAAATAACAGTGAACAAGTGCTGTTTCACCCTTCGGGGTTCCCATGGGGGAACAAAAGGCATGTTCAGTACTGTGATCACAAAAGTAGAGAATTTATTTAATGGCCACATGTCCACAACATGGGTGTGAAGTCAAGTTTAGCCAATTGCTGATACCTCTGTAGCCCACTTTAGAGGAGTTCCACCGCAGGTATTCCGAGTGTCATTTTCCCATTAACCCTTTACCCAACGTAACGGCCAAAACCGGCCAGCGCTATTCTCAAAAATCGCCAATTAATTTTCAAAATATTTTCATTTTTTGTCTCAAAAACATAGGTTATGACCCCTCGTTGGAACGAGCTCGTTGAGCTCGTTCCAACGAGGGGTCATAACCTATGTTTTTGAGACAAAAAATGAAAAAAATTAGTTATTCAAGAATTTTTTTTGCATGTGTCGTCTGCTTTTCATGTTAGGTAAAGGGTTAATGGCCACATGACCACAACATAGGTGTGAAGTCAAGTTTAGCCAATTGCTGATACCTCTGTAGCCCACTTTAGAGGACTTCCACCGCAGGTATTCCGTGTGTCATTTTACCATTAAAGCAAGACAACCATATAAGTAATAAAGAATAGAGTTCAAGCAGTCTTCTTTTTGTGAACACTAACCATCAATATTATACCTTGACACTTATTCCCTCCATTTGATGTTTACAAAAGCCTCAAATGGGATGCAAATCTATTACCCTGCAGCACAATTGACATACAAACAATGTATATTTGTCAAGTGGGGGGGGGGGGGGGGGGGCGGGGGATGCACACCCAACTGCAGCCAATTATGTGGTTTGACAAATGGACTACATGTACCCAATGGGTACAAAGAATACCTGCCAGGTACCAAGAAATATACCTGCCGGGTCTCAAGAAATATACCTGCTGGGTCTCAAGAAATATACCTGCAGGACATGATGAATATACCCACCTGCTACCACAAATATACCCACCAGGTATCACAAAAAATACCCGACAGGCATACTATTATTACATCACAATCAAATAGGTATTTAAATTAATATAGGCATCTAATATACCTATTTGATTGTGATGTCATAATAGTATGCCCGTCAGGTATGCCTGTTAGTGCCTGACGGGTATTTTTTTGTGATACCCAGTAAATATAAAGGGGATACATTCCAGGCCTGTTGCCTTTGATGAGTTTCACAAAAGACAAAATGGGTCAGGCTAAAATTATTCATAACTTACCAGGAAACATGAGTAGAGCGTGTGTGCAACCTCTTCAATCATTTAATTGTTGTTTAGACAGAGAATATTGACCTGATCGTGACTGGATCACAATTCAGTCAAATTCTCTGTGTGCTTTCTTTCAGGCAACACTTTAGAATCTCTTCCATCATAAATGAAGAAAAAGAACATTGAATCTGAGATGTTATTTTGTTTTCTGGATGCAGTCTTGAATTCACTGTAGATTATTTAGAAAATCTGAACCCACTGGTGGAAGTGTGTCACGATCGAATCTGCAATCATAGTACTGTACATGTAACCACTTTACAGCCTATTGGAATGTACTTTATGGGGCATGTTGCAATGAATGATAAGAAGTTACAAATGTGTTTGGAGAAAAACAAAGGAATTAACATTGTTTGTGTGATACACTTGGATGATATATTCATTGTTATGCAGGTGTGGTTAATTTACCCCTTCACTTAACTCACAAGGCCATGTCAATTTACACAATTTTTGTCCTGTAAGACAAGCTCTGTCCCTTGGGTTTGCAGAGGTCTCTAGTCAAGTGTTGGCTGCCTATAATGGCAGCCAAGACTTGACTAGAAATCCCTGCCAATTATACATTAACATGATTTTCGAGGGCGTTGGGTTCCATTAATGGACCAAGGGCTGCTAATGGATGTGGGGCTACTGACCACAGATGGAGATTCAATAATAGAGCCAAACAACGCCCGAGAAAATCATATTATTATTACAATACTAAGAAATTATAAGAACAATTTTTGACCCTTTTGGATTTATATTATTTCGTGAAAAGAATCAATGTGAAACGCCATTTATTACGCAATTTAAGGTATACTTTAAATTTAGAGAAATGTAAACAGATTTCCAGGAAAGTGAAATGACATCATGTGCAGAATGTCAGTGCATGCTAGCCTGTCTATGAGCACTAATGACTAAAAAATAGCCATTAGCGACCGGCTACGACAGACAGACAAAACTTTTTCAAGTTTATTATGCTCCCTTACAGGCTGTGTAATTTAGTATTAACATGAAGTTAGCGCAAATGAATTGATAATAAACTTTTAATTTAAGTAGCAAACTGACACAAAGGCTGTGGGTTAGATCATCTGTTCTGAAATAGATAAAATTTACATATGTCGAAAAAAGCCTTTGATGGTTAACACGACAAGTGCATGAAAGTTTTTCCCAAATAGCTGAAGAAAATTCATTTTTCACTTTCAAAACATTGCTTTTGTCTCCTCATTGGAAGAAGTTCAATTTGTTTGCTCCAAACATAGATCATTTCTTATGCTTTTGGTCACAATAAAAAGAACTTTTCAAGTTTTATCTAATTTTTTTTTCAAAAGGGGAAAAGGGGCAAATTTTAGTTTTTATGTTTATTTTATAATAGTATGAATATTCTCAGCAAAATTTGGACTATGAGTAGACCGATAGATTGGTTGACTGAACAATGTTCAATGCCACTTGTATTCTGTAAGTCCATTTATGTCAAAACAGAATGACAACATTAGTTGAGGGCAATTATTTGTACCTCTTCTCAACTTACCGGTACTATGAGACATGAGTGGTACCATTTAAGTCTTAGTCGAAAATAGTGGTTTATAACGTAGGAATGAGTCTTCAACCATTCAATATGCCATCCTTGCCTGCCTAAATGGTTGTATGTTGAAAATTATTGCCATATTTAAGCCATTTTGGTCCACTTGATCTATTGTTGTAAACCAATGTTCAGGAAAAAACATTTTTTTAATACCTGATGCTTTATTTGTGAACACATTGAACAAATTTGACCACTCTGCACAAGCGAAAAAAAGAAAACCATTGTTTTTTGGGGGTTGTTTTTGTGTTGGTTTGGTATATATATATTTTTTCTTTGCTGGGGGGGGGGGGGGGGGGGGTGTGCAGGGGGAGGAGGGGCTGGTAACACTTTTCAACACCTTAGACTATATTGCAACCATACCACAATTGAAACTCAAGTCTAACCAATCCTTTATATTTATTCCGCCCACTTTAGAGGACTTGCACCCAGGACTCTGTAATTAGATTAGCCCGGCTGTTGAAAGTGTCATCAAACCCCCACAAAAAAACTAGATCCTATTATACCAGTAAATAAGAACTTGCCTACTACAGTAAACAAGCACTGCTCCACTTCAAAGGGTTCACCCCGAGATTTCAATCGGAATAAAAACATGATAATAACATGAGACTAAAATGGTCAAATATTATTACATTCCATTTGTAGAGAGCTACATGACACATGAAAATAATTATGTACAGATGTCTATTTACAAACCCATGAACTGGCAAAATTTCAAATGACAATGATCGATGATAAAAAATTCTGAAACTAAACTACTCCTTCCTTTGAGATACAGTTTGAAAAATTAAATTGGTTTGTACTTCTACAACTTAATTTACTGAGAGTCAAATCATGATTTGGGTGTTTCTCAGCTAACAAAAATGTATTATTTACCTGCAGCATTGCGGAATCCCATCAAATAAAGACGGACAGTCAGCAAAATATATTCAAACAAGAATATTCCTCATTTTTATTATACACCCGTTTGAAAAACGGGACATATTATGTGAATGGTCTCGCTGTCCATCTGTCTTTCTGTCTGTCCATGGACACATTCAGGACGATAACTTTAGTTGTAACGGTTTGAGCCGAGTTAAATTTGGCATGTGGATTTAGTATAACAAAATGCAGGATGGGTTTGATTTCTGTTTCTAGTGGCACATCTGCAGAAGAGTTATGGCCCTTTATTTATGGGAATTTAGCCAAAGTTCTCGTTTCCGGATGAAAACTTAAGATGTTATACACAGAACGGAAAGAAATTCGGTATGTGGGTTTATTACAACAAAATATAGGATGAGTTTCATTTCGGGTTTTGAAAGCCCAGTTGCAGTAGCGTTATGGCCCTTTGTTTATGAGAATTTAGCCCAATTTTTTCATTTCTGGATAATAACTTCAGTTTTTATGGATCAAATGGAAAGAAATTTGGTTTATATGCCCGTTCGAAAAACGGGACATATTATGTGAATGGTCTCGCTGTCCATCTGTCTGTCCATGGACACATTCCAGATGATAACTTTAGTTGTAATGGTTTGAGCTGAGTTAAGTTTGGCATGTGGATTTAGTATAACAAAATACAGGATGGGTTAGATTTCTGTTTCTAGTGGCCCATTTGCGGTAGAGTTATGGCCCATTATTTATGAGAATTTAGCCCAAGTTCTCAGTTCTGGACAATAACTTAGATGTTATACATGGAATGGAAAGAAATTCGGTATGTTGGTTTTTACAACAAAATACAGGAAGAGTTTCATTTCGGGTTTTGAAAGCCCATTTGCAGTAGAATTATGACCCTTTGTTTAAGTGAATTTAGCCCAATTTTTTCGTTTCTGGATAATAACTTCAGTTATAATGGATGGAATGGAAAGAAATCATTTTGAAGGATTGGGAGATATTGCATGCAAAAAAAACTGACAAATTGATTCCTATACCCACCCCCCTCCCCCCAAAAACTGTCACCAACACAATATGACCTTGGCTGTTAATGTGTCGTTAAACTCTAATAACAACCCCCCCCCCCCCTCCCCTCAGGTCCTTTAGGTATTTTTTTCTTTACCCCAAAAATGCATTTTTAAGGAATTGAGTGATTACTTGTGGAAAAAATTTGACTCCCGATAACCCCCCCCCACCCCAGCCCGTTAGTTGAGCAATTTTTCTTTTATCCAAAATGCATTTTTTAAGGATTTAGCTTTTAGCGATGCAGACCATTTGTTGGGTGAAAACAGTGATTATGCACAATTTGAAAAAGACTTAACGGGCATATAATGCACGCCGGGGGTAGCTCTTGTTAAATGTTTATAACAGCTAGTGTGATCTGAATTTGTTCATTGATAATTGTTTTGTGACAGTTCATTAACTGAGGCACTCTCCAATCAAATGTAACAAAACAAATCAATTTTAACTGTTTCAACACTCATATCAAAATATCCGGAAATGAAAAAATTGGGCTAAATTCTCATTATCAAAGGGCCATAACACTACTGCAAATGGGCTTTCAAAACCCAAAATGAAACTCATCCTGAATTGTGTTGTAATAAACCCACATACCGAATTTCTTTCCATTCTGTGTATAACATCTTAAGTTCTCATCCGGAAACGAGAACTTTGGCTAAATTCCCATAAATAAAGGGCCATAACTCCACTGCAAATGGACCACTAGAAACAGAAATATTTCAAGCAGAAAATTTTTCTCATTATGGTATTTGGGGGATGATCTGGGTGCACACCCGTTTGGATCCACCTGTGCTGAGGGGGCAAAATGAGTTGGGACATTTGTTGGCAATGTACTGCACCTTGATGGTGCACCTGTCTTCAACCAATGCTAACACTGCTTGTGTGGACTTAATATGTAGGGGAGACTGACAGTTGGTCATGCTGTTCGTTGGTTCTCTTTGGGTACTTCCACCACCTGTAAAACTGCTGTCATGAAGTTACCCTGGCAGGGGCAAGTGTCATTAAACACCAACTGAAAAAAACAAAAAAACAACTTGGATGCTGCAGTATTCGGTGATGCAAATTTAAGCCTCTGCACTAATGCATGTACCATACTGATTTGGGAATAAGTCCAGGGGGTGTGTGAAGTAAAAGAGGGCACAATTATGTCTGTGGGCTTATTTTGGGGAGGTCAAGCCTACAGAGGAATTTGGAAGCAAAGTTGACACAAAGGTGACTATTGATTCCATAACAATGATGCAGTACCCTTTACATAACAAATTGGCTGTATAATTTAACCTTTTACCTAACATGAAAAGCAGACGACACTTGCAAACAAAATTTTTGAATAACTAATTTTTTTCATTTTTTGTCTCCAAAACATAGGTTATGACCCCTCATTGGAACGAGCTTGTTCCAAAGTTGAAAGAGGGGTCATAACCTATGTTTTGGAGATAAAAAAATAAAAAAATAATGAAAATTAATTGACGATTTTTGTGAATAGAGTTGGCTGGTTTGGTTTTTGCCATTACGTTAGGTAAAGGGTCAATATAATTTCACAAAACCATATCAGGTGCCCCCCTCCCTCATTGGAATAAGTTGATTGAGCTCGTTCCAGTGAGGGGTGACATGATATGGTTATGCTGAAATTTTGTTTTTGAAACATTCAAAAAAAAATAATTAAAATAAGAAATTTTGATATCATGTGCTTTGAGTAAGGGGTTCTTTTTCAATGTAACAACTTACATGTACCAGCATGGCTATCATCAATGTTGGCATTACAAAGTCAGGGACTGGACTTATTTTATTTAAAAAAAATTACGAAAGGGTAAGCCCTTTTCAGGTTGCATTTAGTTCTCATTTGTAAAGGCTGGTACACAACATAAATGTCACAGTCTGGTTTGAACCCTTGACCTCTGAAACAAAAAGACAAGCTACTGACAAAAGTTCCATACACTATGGTAATGTCTGTGGACTAAACAAAAGGAAATATTGTTCTGTATTCACATATAAATATTGGTTAGCTGCTCTTCATGTGTTCACTTGATAGCTGTCAGTTGGTCTTCAAAGCTACAAACAGTAACTTTTCCAGTATCCCATACAATGTCACTGATTCATCTCAATGCCTTCTGTGATCTGACCTTCTCCTGGATATAGAAAATCAAACTTTGTTACACTTAGGTTACAATTTTTATGTTGGATGACACAATTTGATGAAAAAAAAAAATCTAGTATTAGGTGGATCCATGTTTGTTACAGAGCACACAAAATGGTTTGGTACTTAGCCACATCTATACAGGCTAATTAAAACACGAGGAACCAATGATTAAGATTAAATTTCATGGACCACCAAGTAATCTTCCTTGAGTCAGACAGTTCTATCAAGTTAGGGTATTGATCAATGTCCATTCTCATGTAGTCAAATACCAAACACTCTAGAGATGGGCAATATATCAAAAAACCGAACAGATACAATGATTCCTAGGCAAATAAACAGTTCAAATTTCTACGACATTTCAAAATTGTTTTCAGGGATTAAAGAAAAAAAAAAGAAAAACCAGGCCCCAGGGGGCCTGAGGGCGCTCACCTGACATGGTAGTCTAAATATCAAACCAGGGACTTGATTTGAATAAGCTGCATACGCCCCTCCTAAGAAAAGCATATACCAACTAGATGAAGCAGTTGTGCCCACACAATACACAGGATTTTCCTTCTATTTTCAGTTCCTGCACTTTTATGTCCCAAAATTGAGATAAAAGCATAAAAAACAGATTTTTTTTATTTTTGTTCGGAAATTTTCGAAGTCCCAAACAAAATATTTTCAGCCTAAAATTTTTTTTTCTTCTTAAAATTGACCAAAACGCATAAAAAACCAAAAAACTAATTTCCGGATTTTTGGTCCAAAAAGCCCCACCCGGCCCCCAAATTTTCAGTGTAAAAAAAAAAAAAAATTTTTTTTGTCTTAAAATTGACTGAAACGCATAAAAAACAAAAAAAAAATTATGGATTTTGGTCCAAAATTTTCTAAGTCCCACCCGGCCCCCAAAGTTCCAACCAAAATATGAACCCAGGGACTTGGCTTGAACAAACTTGAATCTCATCCCCCTAAGGATGCTGCATACTAAATATCATAAGATTCTTATTGGTAGATCTGAAGAAGATTTTTAAAAAATATTCCTCATACTGCACTAATTTAAACATTTGGGCTCCCAGAGAGAGACCAAATATGGACCCAGGGAATTGATTTCAATAAACATATGAAACAATCTTCCAAAAATGTTATATTTGAAAGCTTTTGGAGCAGTGGTTTGGGAGAAAAGTAGTCTTATATGTTTTATGTTTTTCCCATTACCCACAGTGTTAAAAAATGCTGACTCAGCACTTTTTCAAAGTCCCAGAAAAGTACCCCATGATAAAACCGATAGCAGTTTTTTTTATCATTCCATTCTGTTGATCCTAAGGAAGCTTCACACCAAATAAGAATCCTCAGAGCCATGTAGTTTTGAAGATATGGGCGTTTTAATTTTTTCTATTTTTAGCTTCTGCAGTTCCCATAGGGCGACGGGAAAAAAAAAAAATTGGGGGGCATAAATTAAGTACTTATGACCCAATAAGCCCTCATATCAAATTTGGTCCAAATCTGCCTCTCGGTTTGGAAAATAGAAATTTTGGACGGGGGCAAATATTCTTGCCCCTCCCATAATGATGCCAAATATAGCCACACAAACTTCTCTTGAACAAATCTGAGTCTACACCTCAAAAGGAAGCTGCACACCAAATATCAAGTCTCTGCTACTGCAATTCATGAGAAGATTTTTTAAGATTTCAGCACACTTTTTGGGTGTGGCCCTACCAAGGGGCGGGCAACTTGATTTGAACAAAATCAAATTGCGATGTCATAACAAACTATTATCTCAAATATCAATTAAATTGGTTCAGTGGTTTGGAAGGAGAAGACGCAAACACCATGTTCATGGACGACGACTGACGACGGAAGGTGAGTGATCACTATAGCTCTCCTGACTGAAAGTCAGGTGAGCTAAAAAAAAGCCTTATCTTTTAAAAAAAAATCAGGGAGAATTGCCTGAGTAACAAGAATTTTATTTTTTTAATAGTGAAAATTAATGAATTTGATCTCCGTTTACTTACCAGTTAATATTTCTTATTTATAAGTCCCTAACCAATAATACCTGCACCAGGAACTGATCCTTGTGATGCTTTCTTAGAAAGCTTCCAAAGGATCAGTGTCGGGTGCAGGTATTATATCAGCGAATGGCTTATTTATTGGGGTTTAATGACACTTTCAACAGCCATGGTCATATCGTGTAGGAGAGTTTTATGAGTGGAGGCAGCAGGAGTTCCCTGAGAAAACCACTGAGAAGTGTTGAGCAATTGTTAGCCTCTCCAACCCATTAACCTGGCACAAGCAATTAGCAAGAGATTAAGGCAAGTGCAACTTCATTGTGCAGTTTACCTTGGTACACAGAGCCACTGTGTCCCCACATAGTCAATCAGGGAGCAGAGCAGTTTTCTGCACCTTCCAAGTACCCATACAAACCTGGCCACACAGGAAAAAAATAAAAAACAAATAGAGATGAAATTTGATGAAAAATATATTTAAAATTACTCTTATATGCATTTTATCAATGATACTATACAACAGTCCCTGCAGCACAATTTATCTCAACTATTTTAGAAATTCCATTTTAAGTTTAGATGAATTTCCTCATGTTGAGTTAAGTAGAGTACATCTTGGCATATAATAACAGCTTAACAAACAGCACTAGTGCAAAGTCAAAACCAGAGACCAAAATAAGGTTTGGGTACAAAAGCAATTTATCCCTCAACTTTTGGACAATTTTCACATTTGGAAGCTTTTGCATGATATATTTTATACTTTTTCAAAGGCTAATTTCCCCAAAGCAGTCTGACATGATATCAGATCCATTGTCTTGGACACACTTCTCAACAGAACTTGAGAAAATACAAAATGTTTTTGAATTTATTTATTTATTGGTGTTTAAAGTCAAATATTTTTGCACAATGGCTACTCATGACCTCGACAGTTTTACCAGTGGAGGAAGCCGGCGTACCCGGACAGAACACCAACCAATGGCGAGCTACTGTCAGCTCCCCAACATCCTAACTCCACACAAGCAGGGTTACCACTGGTTGAAGATGGGTGCGCCATCAACGTGCAGTACACCTTAGTACACAGCAGTGGGCAATTGGGGTGAAGTGTCTTGCCCAAGGACACAATGCGGTTGCTGCACGTGGGATTCGAACTGAGGATCTCTCGTCTTGCAGCCTGCACCTCTACCTACTGAGCCACTATGCCCCTCACCACCCCTTTGAAATAAATCCAAACGGTTGGCAATTATTCAATTTTTCAACTTCTAGGCTTGTACCAAGAACTTCAGATTGCAAGAATGAGAGCATTTTTTCTGTCTAAGCAACCACACTTTCACAAGTGAGATAGATCAGTCTTTTTATAAAAATTTAAAACGTGTTTATATGTCTCCAAAATACTCCAACACTTTTTTTTTAAAAACCCAATTAATTTTAAATCGGAATGCTGTTGGCAGATACTCCAGCCCAGGATAGCAAATCTCTTACAACAAGAATGAGCATACTCTGGGTATTTTAATGCAATTTTTAGTTGTAATTTTAACCAACTTTTCAACATGTGATTTTTTAAATTAAATTTTGATGAATTTACTGCCAAATCTAGTTATGGCTGCTTCACAGCAGCTATGACTAGATTTTATGAAAATATTTTTGAAAATACTCAGCTGGTTGAGTGTTAAATTTTATATGCACCTTAACAAATGTAAAACAGTCCTTGCAGCACTATTTTTCTCAACCATTTTAAAATTTTCATTCTTAGTTTAGATGAATTTTCTTGTCTTGAGTTAAACAGAGTACTTCTCAACATTTAATGTTGATTTTTAGTGATGTTTTGAGTTATATTCCTAGAAATTCTAAGAAAAAGCTTTCAAACTTGCAAATGAAATCTTCCAGGAGGTACGGTATCACACTTTTCTACATGTCACAGGGAAATGGAGGACCAGAGAGGGATATCCACCTAGCATTTGAAAAATATAGTTGAAATTTCTTTTATACATACCTATGTTTTCTGGGTCCTCTTACAAAGCACCAATCAACCGCAATTTTTTGTTCCAGGATTTCATTTCCATTTAAAGCATCCATTGCACTCTGTGCTTCTTTGAAAGTTTCATACTCCACCAGTGCATATCCCTGTCAAAATAGAATGTTATCATTTTTATCAGAAAAGCTGACAGGAAATCACATTTATTTGCATTTGTTTAATCCTTCACCTAACAAATCAGCTGCATCCACTTGCATAATTTACAAATTAAGCAGCTGAAAAGAAAAAAAAATTCAATAAAACCATATAAAGTGCCCCCTCATTGGAATGAGCCTGTCAGGGTCGTTCCAATGAGGGGTCACATGATATGGTTTTGTTGATCTTTTTTTGAAGAAAAAATACAAACAATAATTAAAATAATAAATTTGGATATCTTGTGCATTGGGTAAAGGGTTAAGATCTATTACCCATCAGCAGAATGGGATAGAAAGCAAGTTTGGTCCTGATCTATGAATCCAAACGGGGGGTTCTCACTTTGCCAGCAGGTATTGTTTTCCTAAAAAGGTGATAACAGGTTAAACAATAGGGATAAATAGTATAGTCTGTTCTATAAATTGGTGTGAATTTGAGAAACAGAATACCAACCAACACTGAAACTGTGCAAACATTCTTTAATCATTGATTGTTTTATAGTGTTATCTTAAACATTACATATACATATACCAAGTCTGAATATAGATACGACATTTTACATCCATTGAAAATAAATTTAATAGTTTGAAAAAGTCACAATTTTTAATAAAATCACACAAATATGGATGCCATTAGACACTTGTACTATCACAATTTTTCACAACCCAACAAGGTGTGCTACAGAGTTGCCATATTCATATAATGTTTTGCTACCATCCAACAGCTGCCTTTTTTCATTGTCCAACATATGGTCAATGCGTCGATATTTCTTTTTGCGTGGCCTTAAGCTACCATCATTCTGAAGCTGTAGAATAGTGGCTTCGTTGAAGCCTTGTTCGTCTTTGATTAAGTTTATGAATTTATAAATGTTTGGATGACAAGCTCCAAGTTTGGATAGCTTGTTGTGCCATCCTTCAACATGATTTGTGGTCCTTGGACCTGTCGTTTCAAAATGGTTCCACATTAAACTGTCACCACCTTCTACCCACTGTTCCGTCACATAATCCGCAAAACTACGGACTCCTGGAATATCCATATCCACATTCTCAATTGCATACCACCAGTAGTTTGATATGTCACCAGGTCGCAAAAGAGGAAGTGCTGAAGCCCGTTTCACGAACATTTTTACACTTTGGTCATTGTTAAACACCACTTGAAGACCAAACCGTTGTGCATTTTTCCAAATTGCCTGTCGATAATGAAACATACAGCCTTTAATGTTGGTCTGAAACACATTTCTGGCTGCATTTTGTGCTGCTGTCTCGAAGTCAGTCATGATAGTAGATGGTGACAATTCACTGTTTAAGTGCTGTGCTTTCTCTTTCACTATCTCAAAAAACTGTTGATAAGTTGTCTGTTTTTTATTTGGCAATAGGCCATACACAAGGGGGAACATTTTTCCCTCCACAAACGAATGAATGGTATAAATTTGATAAAAGAGTGTTGGGCACATACTGAAAGTTCCATCACAGTAGTAAGTATCCGCCGAAGCAAGCATTCGAATATTTTCATCCGTAGCAAACACTAAAAATGAATTCCCGGGTGTGGCGTGTAGTAAAAAGTTGTGTCCCGTGATTGTCTCTTTATAAGTAGTTGGCAGATCGATCTGTTGTCTGACTTTTGGCACTTGTGGAAGAGTTTTAGATCATTGCTAACATGCTTGTTTTGACAAACTTTGCTGGTAAACTAAGAATCATAAACTGTGACTAGTCAACACTAATTACTGGTACTGACTATACTGAAGGTGTGAATTAGGTGTGCTGGCAAAGTTATCATCAGAAACCAAAAATGTTGATAGTAATGAGAAATTTCTAAGCCGAAAAGGCCTACAACTTGTGTAAAAATAATTGGACAGAACCCCCATAATCAAACCTGGCCTGTATTACTATCTGGGTAATACACATACCAACTTTGGTTGAGATCAAATAATCCAAACCGGAGTTATTGGTTGGAAATCAAAAATGTTAATAGTAGGTAAAATTCTAAGTCGAAAAAAGGGGAATAACTCATGTAAAAATAATTGGACGGAACCTACATTCAAACTTGGCATGTATTACTAGCTGGGGAATACATGTACCAACTTTGGTTGAGATCAAAGATTCTTAACTGGAGTTATCGGTCAGAAAGCAAAAATCTTAATAGAAGGTCAAATTCTAAGTCGGAAAAGGGGAATAATTCATGTCAAAAATAATTGGATGGAACCCATATTCGAACTTGGCCTGTATTACTAGCTGGGGAATACACTACCAACTTAGGTTGAGATCAAATAATCCAAACGAGTTATTGGTCGGAAACCCAAAATCTTAATAGAACGTCAAAATCTAAGTCGAAAAAGGGCCATAACTCATGTAAAAATAATTGGGTGGAACCCATATTCCAACTTGGCCTGTATTACTAGCTGGAGAATACTTTGGTTGAAATCAAATAATTCAAACTGGAGTTATTTGTTGGAAACCCAAAATGTTAATGGACAGACAGACAGGAGGACAGTCAGATGGACAGACAAACAGACAGACCATTTACATAATACGATCGTTTTTACAAACGGGCATATAAAAAAATTATTGTTCACATCCCTTTTTGCAGAAAAAGCATGTATTTTATGAAAATAAAAGCATAGGCATGCAATAAAATGTTATGTGGAACATCACTTGGAATTAATTCTTCAAATTTACTTCAAATTTGTTGAATGAGCTATCCAGTTTGATATCCAGGAAATGAATTATGGGAACCCTGAATAATTCTCAAAGAATCTGATGTCAATTAAGAAAGATAATATATCATGAGGATTTGGTAGCTACAGACCTCTACAACTTTGCATCAAAATTATGTCTGTCCAATTTGGTTACTCTGGACCCCAAAAAAGTGAATTTGACCTAGAGACAAGCCGACTGAGACAATGAGACACTTGAGCAAAAGAATCAGTTAACTTCACTCTGACTTCAATAGACGCGACTGGAGTCACCTCATGAAAATTCAGTCAGACCTTGAAAATAGCTGAATTTGGCGATCAATTTAAAAATCAACGTTCAGATCTTCAAGACTGAAGAAACAGTTTTTATATGCCTGTTTTGAAAAAAAAAACGGTTGTATTATGGTATACTGCTGTCCGTCTGTCCATCCATCCATCCACACATAGTACAATAACTCGAAAACGCTTTGAGCAATTTTCATGATTTTTGGTGGCAAGTATATGTTGATGGAAAGAATCTCCCTTTCTATTTGTGTTGCCGCCCGATATTTCATTCCAGAGTTATGGGACTTTAATCATCAAAATATAAGCAATTTCCCACATGTCGAACAATAACTTGAAAATACTTAAGAGCAATTTTCAAGATTTTTTGGTTGCAAGTATATATTGACAGAAGGAATCTCCCTTTCGATTTGTGTCGCTGTCCGATTTGTCATTCCAGAGTTATGGGACTTTATTCGTCAAAATACAGGCAATTTTCCACATGTCGAACAATAACTTGAAAATACTTAAGAGCAATCGTCCTGATTTTTTGGTGGCAAGTATATGTTGATGGAAGGAATCTCCCTTTCTACTTTGTAATTAATAAAGGGCGGATCATGCGCTCATGGCACAGCTGTTTATTATATGTGATAAACTACCACTTACATAATATGGAGCAGTCACACAGTGTAGTTCTGACATAAAAGTGGTAATGTTTGGGTAACCCTTCACTGAGAAAAGTTCAAAACACAATTTATACGGAAAAAACAAAACTTCTGGTATTGTATCATTCAATGTGACAGTGAGGTCTTGTGTTTGTTAAGGGCTGGGCAAAAAATGTGTTCCTTTTGATAGATCATTCTCAGCCTTTTTGAATGGTTACCACATAAAATGACATACAATCATCAAAATTTGCTTGCAATCATGCAAAGTCACAGTTATAGAGTTGAACAAATATGCTGAGACTGGAACGGGAGACTGTTATGAATTCACTTCTCACTGATTTCAGTTGACTTCTCCCTCAATCTATTCCCTAGGCTGGCCTCTGACTCAACCGATAATGATTTCAGCCACACTGAAAGTGACTTCGTATTTGTCTGAGTGAAGTTTGGCCCAGATTTGATGAACTTCTGTGGAAGTACTTAGGACCTACTGTATACCTGGGGATACAACTGGCAGAATTTCCTCATTCAGACAGTAAATGAAAGATTACAGCCACCCCCCACACCATACACCAACCCGAAAATTTAAGGGACTAGAGATACTGAATGAACCATAAGAAGCAAGGAAATTGCATTGCCAGGGTCAACTTTTCAATTTTTTTCATGCCAGGAAAAAAACAGCTATCAGACTATTTCAACATACTGACCAATCATCACAAGTGAAGCTTTATCTTGATTTAACCCTTCACCTAACGAATCGGCTACATCTGCCCGCGTAATTTACAACTTCAGTAGTTTACAAAAATATATATTTAAAAAAATTTCAATGAAACCATATCATGTGACCCCTCATTGGAACGAGCTCGTTCCAATGAGGGGTCACATATGGTTTTGTTGAATTGAAAGAAAAAAAAAAATATTAAAATAAATTTTGATATCATCTGCGTTGCGTAAAGGGTTTAAAGGCCAGTTGTGTACTAAATGAAGTAATTGCGCAGCAAGGAAATTACATTTGCTAGGGGTCACATTTTAAAAATTTTTCATGCCAAACAGAAAGCATCTATCAGTAAATGAAGCTCAATTTTAAGAGCACTGGTTGAAGGGCTTGTATACGATAATGAGCAGTATGTATTGGCACACAATGCTCCTAAATGAGAAAGAGGGGTTCAGTGTTGAATTCGGACATACGATGCAACTATGCAGTCGATTAATATACAATGGAGCCACTTTAGATATTTGTTAAATGAATAACCATGTTAACTACATATAACTTCCAAAAACCAAATCATTTACCATAACTTCAGAACCAACTTGACCTGCTAACTGCATATAGGGTATAATCTTCTCTTAACCCTTTACCCATCAAGCACATCAAAATTTAGCATTTTAAATATTTTTTCAAATTTAAAAAAAAAAACATATCGTGTGACCCCTCATTGGAACGAGCTCTTTGAGCTCGTTGCAATAAGGGGGTCACATGATACAGTTTTGTTGAAATTTTTTGAAAAATAATTGTTTTCCAACAGCTCATTTTGTAAATTTCTTAGTCAGATACAGGTCAGTTCATTAGGTAAAGTGTTAACTGGATAAAAAAAATAATGTGAATAATAGAAATATATCGTCTGCCACTGTTTATAAATCTATTTGGTCTCTGCTCACCCAATATAGGCATTTTTCTATGAATTTTTGTTTGACAGAGACTCGTGAATTCTGTCAAATACAATATAATAGAATGAATGCTTAGTTTATCATTAGGTAACAGGAAAGTTGACTATTCCTGTTAATTGATTATTTTTAAAGTTGCTATTCAATTTATGAGACTCAACCATACCTTTAAAAATCCTGTTCTTCTGTCAAGGTTGAGATGAATGTTCTTGATTTCACCATAATCTGCAAACTTGTCAAATACATCATCTTCCTGAGCTTCTTCATGGACACCAGTAACAAATAAAATCCAGCCTTCCACAGCTGAAAAAATTACAAAGGACAGTAATAAGTGAAAACTTTAGTTTTTTAAATATGCAATTATTCATTTATTGGTGTTTAGGGTCACATATTTCTGCACAATGGCTAATCATGACCACAACATGGAGATAAAGTCATGCCCAGCCAATGGTTTATATCCATTTTGCCCTTTTTAGAGAACTTCCACTCCAAGCATTGGTGACTGGGACCTATGTTCCCAGTAAAACAGAGCTGGTTTACCACAGTAAACAAGCACTGCTTCACTTCCCAGGGTTCCCATTGGGAAAATCTGCAATAACCATTTATCTCATAGGCATTTACATGTACACAGGTAAATGGCTAATGAAGACTTAGAGTATCACAGACTACATATGCTACTTTATTTGTTAATATTAAATGTCACGTGACTTTCCCACGTTCTGATTGGTTGACAGAAACACCCTATTTTCCGATAGTTCGTCAGCGAAATCGCACAGACCTATTACCATTTTTGAAAAAAGAATAGTGCACGGTAATAGTGCACGGTTATAAATAGTAACATTCGAATTCGCTTAGAAAATTCCATTGAAGCGTAAATACTTTACAAGACATCTCGTCCCATATACATTATTACATTTAGTTTAGAGAAATAAAAATATGTATCGAAAGTGATGTTTGTAGTAGAGTTGGGGGCGGGGAGGGGGTTAATGGAATAATGGTATTGTGTTTCTCGGGGTTTTGGTTCTCTACCTCTCTATCCCAGAACTATGAGTGGCAGAATTAACTTAGCTTACCTGTTTAAACCCTGAACCATTTTTTTCTCTTTGGCTGTGAATAAGAATATTATCTTGCATATATGACTGATGAAGAACCTCCCCTCCCCCCCCCCCCCCCACACACACACATCTAATATAATAAATATAGCATGACTTTTCGTTGACTATGCCAAAATAGTGGTCCTCGAGGAGAGAAGAGTCCCTCTGCTATGCATCGGGACTATCCTCTCCTCGAGGACCACTATTTTGGCATAGTCAACTCAAAGCCATGCTATATTTATTAAATAGTAAAGAAAATATTGACCTATTAACTGCACCCTGATCACAGGCATTATTACAGGTCTTCAAATTTGTCCTGCTTTGCAAGAATTGGTTTTGATTCTTGCAAGCTTCTGTTGTAAGAACAGGGCATAAACTCCTTTCAATTTTGTGAGAATGCAAATAAGAATCCCACAATACATTACTATGGGATATCCAACAGTTTGTGAAAACCTTTATGAAAATGAAAAAATTTATAGTAATTTATATATTTTTTATACTTACCAATGACCCAGACTTAGCTGGTGCTAACTCTAAATTATTCAGGGCCAAACACAAATCTTGCCACCCCAATCAGGGTAGAGTGCTAAATTTTATTTGGCCAACAAAATTTGTTCACATGTCTTTGCCTTGTTACAATTTATAGGAGAGTGCCTGTGGGCAAATCTTAACAAGGCAAATCTTAACAGACTAAATAATATCACTTCAAATACAATATGAAGCACAGCCACTGAATTTGAAGCCTTTAAGTTGCAGTACCTGCACTTCTGAATAAAGCCCAAATATGGGCTTCCAGCACTCTACCAGTTAAACAGAGAAACCATATTAATTACATATGTTTGAAAAGACATTTTTAATATCTATGGCTATATCACGACTGCAAGATAAGAACAAAGGTAAGATTAGTCAATTATCTACTACAGAGGACTTCCTTCATGGTCATCACTTAACAGGTTCTATTTTACCAGTAAAATAGAACCTTTTTACTATAGAAAACAGGCATTTTTTCACTTTTCGTGTTTCCATGAGTAGTATATCCTTGACACACACCAAATTGTTTACCATACATTGGCATACAAACACCAAATTGTTCACTATACCCGCAGTACAAATTGCAAATGTTAATTCCACATGGGTTAAAGTGGGAAATTATATGAAAAGTTTTTAAATCTATTGAAATGTTTTACAGACAATCATAAACTCTCTTTCTAGTATACCAATAGATTGCCTTGAAACTTATGATGCTAATATTCAACCTCTAATGGAGAAATGCTCCATTTATCAACACAGTACTGAAAATTGTTCAAATTCTGGTTACATGAATTATTCCAGTTAACTGAATATTATTACTGGCAAAATTTGTTAATTGCTTCCCTATTAACAGGTCTCTGCTGTAGTTCCTACCGCTGTATGAATTGATTTTCATTCTTTCAGGGATTATGTACAAAAGGTTCCAAAGCAAATTAAGTATTAGCCATGTTTCAGATCCTGAATGCATTATTATTATTGGGTGAATTAAGCGAAACATGTAAAATTAAAATTTCCCACGTATCAACACACAAGTTTTGTTGCACTGAGATTTTTGCAAATTTTTTGTGAGATATAATTGAGATGTACATGTAACAGTTTTAAAGTTGAGACAGATTCAAGCAGGGAGTGCATGGATCATTGCCATCCAAATTTCATTATGTTTTCATTTTTTGAGTCAATAACAAAGCTTATGACCCTCATTGGAACACGCTTATTAAGCTTGTCCCAATGAGGGGTCATAAGCTGTTTTTGATGCAAAAAATGGTGGTTCACTCAAGTACTCCAACTTCATCCATCCATACAACTGTCCAACATGACATAAATGAAATGACCCTGGTTACTGAAAGTGTAATAAATACGGTGTTGCAGTGTCAGACACTTTAGTGAATTAATAAACTTCACTTGTCTTCGTCTGGGTTCTGCCCATAATTTTTTCAATCGATAAACAATAATGAACTGGGGGCAAGGTGTCCTCTGTGATAGTCACTGTGAAGAATTAATGGTGGGCAAGACAGCACTTTTCATCTGAGTCGTGGTCAGAAATGAAAAAGTGTTGGATTCATCCAACCAGTTCCTGACTGACTACTGTGGACTTACCCTGGGTTCATCCCCATTTTGTGATCTCAGGGTGTTTCTGGAAGCATCTGCAGATCATTCAAAAACAAGCCAGAAAATAAGCAGACTGTCATCTGCAAAATGGGGTCCCCAGAGGGTGAATTTAATGATGCTACCCTGCATAGCAGGGTAGCATCACTAAATTTACCCTCCATGAACCTCAATCTGAATCAGGGTCTCAAAAATGGGATAGCATCATCAAATTCACCCTCTGGGGACCTCATTCTGCAAATGTCAGACTGCTTATTTTCAGGCCTGTTCATAAAATGTATACCTGAATCTACAATACTAATTCAAAACTGCCGAAGCAAAAGGTGTTTTTACCGGGGCAAAGTCATTTTATCATGATAATTGTTTTACACAAATTTGCTCAGTTGGCAGGCATGCATTATTCAACTGATGATAGGGTATATTGTGACAATGGGTAAGAGATAGAGAGAGTTCATACCTGCAGTGTAGTATTTATAGAAATAAACTGCAGGATAACTGCAAGAAATCTTTCTCTCTTACTTATCAGCCACTGGTCTTAAATTAATTCCTTGAACGCTTTCTCAAAATCATGTACTTCAGACAAAGAAATGTCAACATGAAGGAATGTTTCTCATTTCATATTTTTCAAATCGCCCTTTAATATTATCAATCTTCTTCTAGAAAGAGATATCAAGATTTTAATTTTTGATTGAAAATATTTAATGAAATCATAGATAAGGCCTCATAAAGTAGATTTTCTGTTTCTCTGGCCATTGTTTGTAAAATTGCATGCGAGTGGGTGGTTTTTATTTTATTTTTTGTAATTATTTCTTTGTCATCAAAAGTTCATGTTCTTGGTTGTTTTATGTCTTAGGCCTCATAATCTACAGTCCAGAATAGTATGGGTGGTGGTGTATTTTGTCCCTTGAGTGCAAAAAGGCTTTGCAATGATAAAGCATTGCAAAGCCTTGTTGCTCTCAAGGGACAAATTTATCAATTTTATTAACTTGGGTAAAATATCAGACATAAACCATTTAATTTTTATTTTTTGAAATTTGCATTAGTTATAAAATGTGAGAATGAAGCAGCCAAAAGGACCGTGCAGGCTGGCCTGAGAAACAGATTTTTAAAAACTTTTTTAGGCCCAAATAATGATGATGATAAAAACAATCCAATCAATCTTCAGGTGACAACCATGACAACACATGAAATTTTAAAAAAGTGTTTACTGTCTTACCATCATTCAGTTTTGGGGCAGATTTGTTGTTGCACTAGGAATACAGAGGAATCCACATTATGGATGAGATTTTGTATTCAGCCACCCCCTGGGTGGACATCTGTGAATAACCTTGATAGACTAGTACATGAAGATCCAAAAAGCATATTGGCAATTCATGGACCCCTCGCTTATCCTACTCTGTGAACTATAAACATCCTTATTGGGTCCTAAAGCATGGGATGATGTCCAAACACTAGTTGATCAAGCACTGAATCGCTATGTCATACTAAAAATAATGTTATAATCCTGTTATTTAAATACAACAAAATGGATATCCAATAAACAGGATTCCACCTGATACCTGATACTCTTGCATCATTTAACATTCTGACTAACTAAATGTGTCTCAAATTATTCCTGCTTACATCTTTGGGGGCCAGGTCCATCATGCCCGGACACATCAACTTCCATACTTTCATATTCTTCAACTCCAATTCTTGTTGGCCCCTCTGGAATAATAAAATGACAACCTTAGTTCAGGTAACTGATGCCAAGTCAATATCACATGTACATATAAGTACAAGGAACCTGACCAGAATATTCTGTGATTTTTCTCAAAATATACATGTATGTCAGGTGGACAAAAGCCTACACAAACAAGAGATATTGCCGAAGATAATTTATACCCCTATGTAGTGCTGGATCAATGAAGCATATATAAATTAAAAACAAAGTAAGGACTGTAACTCTGTTGAAAAATGCTGGCAACTTTTTTATAACATGCGCAGGAGTGGCTTGTCATACCTTGAAATCCATCAACTCACTGCTAAAATATCGCTGCGGATGGGCAGATGAACAGACAGACACAGTTAATCCAGAATATTCCATATTCTCTTCGAGAGTGGGGCTGTAATTAGAAGCTTGGACAACCTCAAAGAAGGTTTCCTTAACTGGTAGCGATAACTCCAAATATGTGTCGGTTAACCCTTTACCCAACATAACAGCCAAAACCGGCCAGCGCTATTCTCAAAAATCGCCAATTAATTTTCATTATTTTTTTCATTTTTTGCCTCAAAAACATAGGTTATGACCCCTCGTTGGAACGAGCTCGTCGAGCTCATTCCAACGAGGGGTCATAACCTATGTTTTTGAGACAAAAAATGAAAAAAAATAGTTATTCAAGAATTATTTTTGCAAGTGTCGTCTGCTTTTCAGGTTAGGTAAAGGGTTAAAACATTTACTTATTATTTATTAACTGGGATTTAATGACTCTTTCGACAGCCATGGTCACCTCATGTCAGACAGTTTTACGGGTGGATGAAGCCGGAATACTTGGAGAGAACCGGGCAGTGGCGAGCGATTGTCAGACTCCCCAACTTATTTATTGGGGTTTACGGACATTTATGACAGCCAGGATCACCTTGAGTCAGACAGTTTTACAGATAGAGGAAGCTAGAGTACCAAGAGGAAGCACCAAGCTCCCCAACATACTAACTCCACATAAGCATGGTTAGCATTTGTTGAAGTTAAGTACATCATCAACCTGTAGTACAGCTTAGTACACAGCACCACCATGCCCCAACGTGGGCAACTGAGATTAATGACTTGCCTAAGGACACAATGCAATTATCTCTGCTGGGGATCGAACCGTGAACCTTTCGGTTTGAAATCTAATGCTATAAACACTGAGCCACTGCAATCCCTGGAATAATTTGATGTATTTATTGGTGTTTAAGGTCACATACTTATGCACAATGGCTAATCGTGACCCTGACAGTTTTACGGGTGGAGGAAGACGGAGTACCCGGAGAGAACCACCAAGCAGCTGCCAGCTCCCCAACTTCATAACTCCGCACTGCAGCACAGGCAGGGTTAGATTGGTTGAAGACATGCGCACCATCGACGTGCAGTACGCCTTAGTACACAGCGTCATCGTGCCCCCATGTGGACAATCAGGGTTAAGTGCCTTGCCCAAGGACACAACGCGGAGTCCGAATCGATCACTACGACGGTCACCCATCCGAGGACTAACTGGGCTCGACGTTGCTTAACTTCGGTGATCTGACGAGAACCGGTTACCGCAACGCAGGTGGGAGTGCAATAGGAATATAATTCTTTAAAACATTTCTTATTCAGGTCCACCAGTCAGAATCTGTTGATATTTGGTATATAAAATCCTTAATGAGATCAGATTCAAGTTTTTCAAGTTTGTCCAAATCAAGTTCTTACTAATCAGATCTTCTGTCATTTTAGCCCTTTCCACTTTATTACTCAGCATTCCATTGAAATGAATATTTTTCATTTCCAATGAAGTATTTGTAAAACAGTGGGACCCTGTTAATTGAATAGCCATTTTGCCAGTGAGAATTATTCTATTAACAAGAGTATTCAGTTAACAGGGATATGGTCACTTTCCTGTATTTTAGAGATAAACTGAGCATTTATTCTATTATATCTTATTTGACAGAGCTCATAGAGATCTGTCAAACAAGATATAATAGAATAAATGCCTATATTAGATGTACTTATGTCAAATAGGTCTCTAAACATTGCATATTAGGTGATTGTCAGGATAGTTTCTCGACATGACAGGATTTTTTTATTCAATTAAAAGGAGTTTGCTTTATAACCCATATTCAATTAAGAGGTCAAATTTGTACTGAAAGTATGGTAAAAGGTTTGGTGTTTGGAAATTTTATTCAATTAAGAGATATACAATTAAGTGGGCTCCACTGTAATGTTATTTCCTTGTGAGAATGCCAAGATGTTTGGTTGTGCCATTTTTTCTCCATTTTAAGTGACAAAGTCGATTATTTATTAAGAGTGTGATATAAATAAAACAAATAGATATTGTGGCCGGTAATCAGATTTAAACCACTCGCCAAGTGGTTAAAACCCTTATTCTACTTGTGGTTATAAGCAATTAAACAACTGAAAATTTGTTTAACCCGAAATTCAGGTAAGTAAATAAAAATTGCTTAACCCATTTCACTTTTTCAACTGATGTTTCACATTACAGAAAAGAACTTGGGCAAACGGAATAAAGGATAAGCCACGCGACGTTTGCTCAAATAATGCACAAACTAAACGCTAGTTTGTGCGATTTTTAAGGCCTGTGGTTTAAATCTGATTACCGGCCCTAGTACCTATTTATTCTATATTTAACTTTCATGTCTACTTTGATCTCAAAGTTTGTGTCAGTTATGTCATTATTAGTGCTGTTGATTTTACTGTCTGAAGCGATCAACTGAAAATTGTTTTGCATTTCCACAGTAGACCTTGCACCAGAATTTTGTTACGTTGTAATGTTTTATAGGAAATATTACATATTCCAACCAGTTGATGCGGAAATTCAGAGTCGATGTTGGGCTATATTAGCATCGAACGACTAGATGACTAATCATTTCAACAACACTACCACCCCTTCCAATTAGGGGACAGACAAGCTGATTCCAGTATACCCTCACTCCCTCCACAACTCTGTTGCAGGGTTTAATAAGGTCCAAATTTTTCCAAAAGTGACATTAAAATTTATATGGAATAGCAATGTACTGGAACATCAAACCTAAATCAGTGAAAATTCATTACAGCTGATAAAGGGGAACCCTGTTAATTGAATGGCCACTTTGCCAGTGAAAATTATTCAATTAACAGGGATTGTGTCACTTTCCTGTATTCTAGAGATAAACTTAGCATTTATTCTATTATATCTTGTTTGACAGAGCTCCATGAGCTCTGTCAAGCAAGATATAATAGATTAAATGGCTGTATTGGATGTACTGAGGCCAAATAGGTCTCTAAACAAAGGAAAACTGGGGAGAGTCAGGGTAATTTCTCAAAAGGGTACAAGATTTTTTATTCAATTAACAGGTGTTTACTCTATCATCTATATTCAGTTAACAGGTCAAATTTGTACTGGAGGTATGGTAAATGGTTTTGTGTTTGGAAATTAAATTCAATTAACAGGGTTATTCAGTTAAGAGATATCCAATTACAGGCAGGAAATGAATGAGTTTCGTAATCTGACAGGTTATGCCTAATTGATCGTCGTAAGTTCTCTCGTAACCTGTTTAAAGTTATGGGGCAACCAATGGTCGTCAGTACGACAGGCCGACAATTTTGAATTCCTAGTGCATCTGAGCATGTCAGTGGCCGTATTTCATCTAAATTTCCAAGCACAAATTTTTTTCTTCTTTAGATATCCAAAAATATTGAAAATTGAAAAACATTGCCCAATGCCAAAAACAGGTTGGAAAATATTCAGTGTGCACAGCTTACCTCGAAAATGGGAAATTATGCAGGGCTTGCATTTTCACCAGGCCTATCAGCCCAGGCCTGGTAATCAGCCTCAAAACATTTCTCACCAGGCTGATCCTGGTTGCCAATCTATCAAGCTGGCAAATGCATCTGCCACAGTTTATGTAATCAGCGAAATCAGCCCTGAACAGTACAATTTAGGCATGGTGGCCCTTTTTACCTGGCCTATTCATCAGTCTGGCCACGGTTCTAAAATGCAAGCCCTGAATATGGCTGTACAAAACAGCTCAAATTGCGGCAATGTCATTATGTGGGAATATATTTCATTATCAAGAAATAAAATTCACAGTATTCCAAATTAAACAATAAAAAAATCCAAATGTACCAACTATTTATTGTTTTCATTCAATTCCTCCCAAAACCACTCAAGAATTCAAATAAACACACACGATTCCAGTGGGCTTATACTTCCCAGGATTACTAGACGATTTGCCCTCATGCCAGTGAACGATTCGCCCCTAGTTCTTGTGGACGATTCGTCAATTAAGGTCGAAATTACTCTATGATTGGCAGGGGATGGGTGGTGGATTTCTTTGCATTTGTCAGTAGCATTCCCCATAGAAAGCCCTTTCAGGTGATGGGTCTGGACCTTAAAGTTTATGAAAGAAGTTTGTCATGTGTTTGATCACCATTTCAAGTTGAGCTGCTTGACACAACAGTGAATTGTTACCTCCCCGTCACCTGAACGACTGTTCCCGACTTATTTCCAGGCCAGCAATTAAGTGGGCTCCACTGTACCTCGACAATATAAAGCAGCACTATTATTACATGTACAAAATAGCTTTTATTGCTCATTCCAGTAATATGTACATACCTGCACCAAAACCTCTTCCCTTTCTTTTCTTAGCCTTCTCTTTCAGTTTCTGCAAGCCTTCTGAAATTTGATAAAAACCTTTGAATTACATGTATGCTGTGGTAAATGCATAGACATTACGCAAAAAAAATGTTTGATTCAGGTTACATGCAATAGAAAAGGAGATCCCTAAGGACCTTAATCGCTCACCGGAGAAAGTTGTTTAAATAAGGATTTGAGGTCACTTTTTAATCTTAATCTTCTCATAGATATGGGGGTGGGGGTGGGTCAGAGGGGGAAGATGTTTGGCTGAATGCTTTTTTGGGGTGTAAATAACTCAAAACCCTTCTAAACTCATTTTAAAGCAAAGAAAAATAAAATCACCAAACGAACACCCCCAACCCCCCACCCCCCCCCCCCCCCCCCACAAAGCCGACTGTGGGAAAACCACAATTCTTTTGCATAAAATCACTAAAAAAAATCCTCATAGGATCACCGATTCAATGTCGAGTTGTGACAGTGCAAAAGTGGGCTTAATAATTATCAACTTATCGTCCGAAAACCAGTTGTTTACAATTTACTATGTGAAGGGTCACTGTGACCTTAACCTTTGACCTAGTGATTCCAAAAATAAATAGGGCTCTTTCTTGCACCAATGCCAACCTACCTACGAAGTTTCATGAACGTTTGTGGTAGACTGTGGAACCATTATCAAGTTATCATCTGGAAACTAATTGTTTACGATTTATTATGTTAAAGGTCACTGTGACCTTGACCTAGTGAGTCCAAAATAAATTGGGGTCTTCCACTCACCTAGGCCAACCTACCTATGAAGTTTCAAGAATGTGGGTCAAACCATTATCAAGTTATCATCCGGAAACAAACTGTTTACAATTTACTATGTTGAAGGTCACTGTGACCTTGACCTTTCACCTAGCGAGTCCAAAATAAATTGGGGTCTTCTTCTCAAGAAGGCCACCCTACATATGAAGTTTCGTGAATGTGGGTTGAACCATAGTCAAGTTATTATCCGGAAACAATTGTTTATGATGTACTATGTTCAAGGTCACTGTGACCTTTGACCTAGCAAGTCCAAAATAAATAGGGTTCTTCCTCTCACCGATGCCAACCTACCTATGAAGTTTCATAAACGTGGGTCGAACCTTTATCAAGTTATCATCTGGAAACCAATTGTTTAAAGATTTACTATGTTGAAGGTCACTGTGACCTTGACCTTTCACCTAGCGAGTCCAAAATAAATAGGGTTCTTCCTCATACTGATGCCAACCTACCTATGAAGTTTCATGAACATGGGTCAAACCATTATCAAGTTATAATCCGGAAACCAATTGTTTTGATTTACTATGTTCAGGGTCACTGTGACTTTGACCAACATGTAGAAAGACAAAATAAATAGGGTTCTTCCTCTCACAAAGGCCAACCTACATATGAAGTTTCATGAATGTGGGTTCAACCATAGTCAAGTTATCATCCGGAAACCAATTGTTTACGCCCAATAAGGCACCCCCTCCTCCACACCCTCAAGTGACATTTTTTACATCCAACTAAAGTTGACAATTGGCTCTATCAAGCATGGACAGCATTCATGAATAAAACAACTAGTAAATTCTCCATTGGGTTCTGTGTTGAAAATGCCCATCAAAATCAGTCCTGCATAACAAACTTTAATCTAGGAGTCATAGTAATGCTACAAACCAAATATCAAAAGATTCTGTCTGGTGGATATGAAGAAGGCCTTTAACCCTTTACCCAACGCAGACGATATTAAAATTTATTATTTTAACTAGATGAAGTGATTGTTCCCACACAATACACAGGATTTTCCTCCTATTTTCAGTTCCTGGGCTTTTTCGTCTCAAAACTGAGAAGAACACAGAAAAACGGATTCTTGATGAGCCTATTGACACATTGACGGTAGACGATATAATGACAGGATTTTTTTTTTACAGAAACCCTGTTTGATGTAAATACTGGGGTACTCTCGTTTGTCCGGCAGCTATTGTTCAGGAGAGAAGAGTGATAACTACCACGATATTTGGAAGGTTGTTGACGGGTTTCGGGGTTAGGACAGAGAAATTTGTGGAAAATGACCAAAACGCCTAAAAAACAAAAACAAAAATTTCCAGATTTTGGTCTAAAATTTCTAAAGTCCGGACCGGACCGAAAATTTTCAGTGTAAAAAAAAATTTTTTTTTTTCTTTTCGCCTTAAAATTGAACAAAACACATAAAAAACAAAAACAAAAATTTACGGATTTTGGTCGAAAATTTCTAAGTCCGAACCGGACCGAAAATTTTCAGTGTAAAAAAAAAATAATTTTGTCTCAAAATTGTACAAAACGCATAAAAAATGAAAAATAAATTTTCGATTTTTTTGCCGCTATTTTGGATTAACGAAAAATCGAACCGAAATTTTTTCGATTTTTTTTATAAAGAGGTATTACTGCCTTCAATTTGGATCCCTTTTAGAGGTCTCATTATATTTAAATCTCGATATTTCAATCCAAAATGAAATGATTTTCGAGATAACTTTCCGTTTTGTGTTAAATTTTGGCAGAAAACATAAAAAATGACAAGAAATACCAATTATATTTGTTTTAGACAAGAGTAATTCTGACAAGTCTGTCAAAAAATGAAGTCGATAGCTCTTTTCCTTCATGAGATATTGGCCTACGAAACTTTGGACGTTTTGGGGCATTTTTGCCCAACAAGAAACATTTTCCCCAAAATACCCAAACTCCAGAAATGCCTTTCTCTGCTTTTTTGAAACTTCTCTAGGAGAGGAAGCCCACTAGCATTAAGGTTGGCAGCTTGCGGCAGAAACCTCCCCCCCCCCCTCCAACACAGACACGTTCAAATTGCTCTGATAACCCTGCGGAGTGTATTCAAGTCGGCAAGAGGTAATCTAAGGCCAATACGACGCCATCACATTTTTTATTCTAAAGAAATCTGAATCACTAAGAAAGAGACAATATTCATCAGAAGTCTAATTTGGCTGTGACATTTGGCAATACTGTCGGAATTGCCACTGTCATCAAATTCAATGAGGGCGGGGGAGGGGATGAGTAGCTGGAATCATATGCCCATAAAAAATAAGACTCTCAGTGCTCTACTTTCGAATTCAGTTTAGGATACAAAATACCGTGTAAAATTATGTGCAGTCTTCACTGAAGTTGAGGTCGCCGGATGCAAAATGATCAATGTTTTTCAGACGTGTTTCCTGGCTTGGACGCCAGAGTCTGTAGAGTCCAACTAATGGGTATTTGTGTTGGGTGGGGGTTGGGCAGTCGTGTCAGATAGTTTTACGGGTGGAGGAAGAGCCTCAACATCCAAATTCTGAATAACGGCCACTTTAACCTGTACTTTAGTACTGTTTTGTCAGGTCAAAGTGGTGATCGAAAGAAAAAAAGTTTGGTTATTGATCAAAAATTTTCGAAAAAAAACAAAAAATTTCCAGGTAAAAAAAAAAAATTTTCGACTCAAAATTCACCAAAACGCATAGAAAACCGAAAATAAAATTCCGATTTTTGTTCAAAATTTTTCAAGTCCGAACCGGAGTGGTAGTTATCCAGCCATCAGAAGCCAAGTGAAATAAAACCTTATTCCCATGGGGTGGGGAAAGGTTTAAAGAGACTGTAGATGTTGCCATTTCAATCACGGAAACCTTACACAAGTCAAGAACGCCGAGTATTCTCGTGCCAAAAAGAGGGTTACGGACCGTTGAGAGGCCGAGAGTGTAATTTGGCGACATCCCGAAGCCAAACGCAACAAAATAGTGCTTCCAAACTATGGGGAATCTTCTTACCTATATACGGGCTACACATTCTCAATCACCGCCGCTTTTAACCCACACCGGTAGTACAGTATAATTAGGTCAAAGTACCAGCCTGAAGACCGATTTTTTGTTTTTTTGGTGATGTAGCGTTAAAAAAAAAAAATTTTCGTCTCAAAATTTAACAAATCACATGAATAACAAAAACAAAAATTTCCGAATTTTGGCCAAAGATTTCCAAGTCCCAACCAGACTGAAAATTTCCAGTGTAAAAAAAAAAAATTTTGTCTCAAAATTGAACAAAATGCATAAAAAACGGAAATTTTTTTTTCGATTTTTTGGCTGCCATTTTGGATTAACGAAAAATCGAAACAAAATTCTTTAGATTTTTTTTATAAAGCGGTATTACTGCCTTCAATTTGGATCCCTTTTAGAGGGCTCATCATATTTAAATCTCGATATTTCAATCCAAAATGGCCGATTTTCGAGATAACTTTCCGTTTTGTGAAAAATTTTGGCAGAAAACATAAAAAGTGGCAAAAAATACCGATTATATTTGTTTTAGACAAGAGTAATTCTGACATGTCTGTCGAAAAATTAAGATAGCTTTTTTCCTTCATGAGATATTGGCCCACAAAGCTTTGGGCATTTTTGGGCGTTTTTGCCCAACAAGAAACATTTTCCCAAAAGTGCTGATGGTTCTATTGATTAGAACTCATGGCCGTCAATGATAGAGCAAAGTTTAAAAATAAATCTTAAAGACCGTTTCTGAGAAAACTCATTTCCTGATGTGTTGGAAAAAAAAGAAGAATAATAATCTTAGCAATAACAAATAGAGTTTCCTTCCAGGAAAATCCAAAATATCATTTTTTTAATTTTTTAAAAAAATTTCAACAAAACCATATCATGTAACCCCTCATTGGAATGAGCTCAATGAGCTCGTTCCAATGAAGGGTCACATGATATGGTTTTGTTGAAATATTTTGAAAAATTTAATTTTTTCAACTGCTCAATTTGCATATTACGCAGGCAGATGCAGGCGATTCATTAGGTAAAGGGTTGAAGAATGAATATCCTCATACTGCACTGAGCTAAAATTCAGGTGTCCTTCGATAGCCCAAATATGAACTCATGGGTTTGAATTCAAGAAACTTGAATCTGACTTCATTAAAGATGTCGAATACTAAATATCAGAAGATTTTGACTGGTGAATCTCAAGAAGATTTTACAAAAAAGTATAGTCTACACATTGCACAATCTGATAGATACATGTAGATAGATATTTTATTTTATGGTATAGTTTACAGGCAATTACATATTTAACTATACAATACATATAGATAATTAGAATGATATTCTGTCTATAACGTTGGGAGATGACATAGCCAGATTGGCTGTCTGCCCGTCACGTCCGTAATACATTTAACTCCAACACTGACTATGTGCTCTGCATATTAAGCTTTGATAGAAAGATCTACTAGTATGGATACTGTGAGCAGCTAGTAGAACTGCAACTTTGACTCGGCTACATACCCCATTAACCTATTTCTTTAGATGGACGAGTGTCCAGGTTCAAAAAAGGTGGCTAATGATGAATGTGATAGTGGGTATCCCGACCCCTGGTAATCTGATATTATTATGATTACCAAACTGGGTAGAGGTTAAATTTAGAAAACAAATATGGCATGATTTAAGTACTGTTCATCAGTCAAGAAAAACATTATGGGCACAATATTATACATAATAAGTCCTCGATTTGTCAATAGTCTGCCATGCTGTACACCAACCTCCTAAAGATTTTGACAGGTGGATCTTAAGAAGAGTTTTAAAGAATTTTCCTCATATTGAAATGAGAATTTTTTTAACATATTTGTTACTAATTTGAAAAACTGAGGCATATAAATACACAGAATGACACACGCATGTGAATGGGTTAATCGATATAGCATGAGGGAGTGCAAACGCAGAAGGATAAAACGAGAGGCTACAAATGGTGTTACTACGAAATGACTTGTCTATGAAACGTCTTCTACAAAATGTTTTTTCTACGAAACATCCTGATACCTATTAAAGGGAAATCAAGTTAAGTACTCAACGTTTCTTTGAAATGCAATGTTGCTGATACTTTAATGTATAATCTCACATTCAGTTTTGACACTGAACATGTCATGATGCCAGTCTGAATACAGATATAAAACTTAAAAGTATTATATGATTCATGATGAAAGTTATTCACACGCAAATGATACAACACTAGAAACTGGAGAATAGCCCTCAGTAGCCCTTCTCAGCTCATCTAAGGTAGGTCAGAAAGAGACCTCCTGGTCTAATTAAGAAGGGCAATTATGGCCCTCCTTCAATTTTGAACATGACAGGCCTGAGTCGGGGGGGGGGGGGGGGGAATAGTGTACATTCCATTCTGATAAAGCGAGGTAGTCATTTGAAAGTTTACATAAGGTTTTCAACAGTACATCGACGAGAGATTGTGAGCTGGACAGTGGACACTGGGGTCTGCACGCTAAAATGACCGATTTTCTGGACAAAATGTTAGATTTCATTGGGCGAAATGTCTAATTTTTGGGGACATAATATCCAATTTTTTGGGACATAATGTCCGATCATTGAACGAAAAGTCCATTTTTTTGGACATAATGTCTGTTCTTTTTAGACATTATGTACAATTTTTTTAGACAAAAAGTCAGATTTTCTTGTGCTGTTCTCAATGTTTTCTCCCAGGGAAAATGGGTGTAGTAATATGAAATAACAATAAAACCTTTACTAAGCTAATTTTATTGACAGAAAAAACAACAGCAAACAAAAAAAGATGCGATAAGCAAATGTACAGCAAATAACAGTATGATGTAGATACAGAGATTATTCAGAACACAGACCACCTCTAAATATCATAAAAACAATGGACGGACAACAGTTTGTACCTGTATTATATTACTCAAAGAATGCCCACCCCCCATGATTCATTTCAAAAAGTCATCTAAACAGACTAAATACAGCCCCTAAGAATATGTATACAGGCAACTTGTTGAGGTCAGTTTAATGACTACTTGACCATGTTTCATTCTAGTCGAGTTCACATTAAATGGACTGCAACAAGTTGTACCTGTATTATTACTTAATAAACAGTCAGTCCCTTGGAATATGTATACCAATGATAAACTCTTAAATAAAGTCCCTAGAAAAAGTGTGCACCCCGGCAACTTGTTCAGGTCAATTTAATGACTACAATCATTCAGGGTATAACGAGGTAACTTTCATATTTTCGTTTATTTCTCTCAAACAAAATAAGTTATCCAAATTTGTTTTTTGTTATTGACAGACAGGTATCTGACACTCATTATTGCATCAGAAATCTTCAGTTTATTTTATAAAATTAGATCGTTTGACAGTCGCAATTTGGTCAGTAACGGGTTGCTTGTGTCAATAAAGAATCACCCTCTTTGGCACCCACTGGCAATCTATTTTCCCACTTTATATGTATTTATTGGACACAAAAAGTCTTTTGTGTCGTCTCTGAATTAGCTTCACCACACCAGTCAAAACCTTTACAGTAGAAAGAAGTGAAAACAAAGTGGATCAAATACAGTAGTTTTGCTTTAATTTTCTAAAAATAAATCAACTGGAACAGTGTTTCAATAGGTTTTACTGCGCATGTCTGACAGTGACCCGGTATTGACAACTCGACTCGCTGTTGAAACGGAATAAATATATCATGATACCCGATATTTATCCCAATTATTTTATCATGAATTTGAAGCATAGGCGAACCTGTTCAAATAATAATACTTACATTCACACTCCTTATATTTTTCTTCCCATAGTTGAAACGAAAACATTTTTTGCGGTTTCGTGTGTCAAAATTGTCTTCCAGCGCACATTCAGTCTTTTTTAAAAACAGCGCTTTTGTCAACAAAAAACAACAATGAACTTGTGAAACTTTCAAAGAAGACGGTCAGTCATATTACTTCACAAACCCAGAGTAAAATTTTACTTTGAAATGCTCTTCAATGTCGAGTTTTTTAAGGCTCAACATTGCCTGACCCATTACTGCCTGAATGACTGTACTTGACCTTGTTTCGTTACAGTCGAGTTTACATTAAATTGACCACAACAAATTGTACCTGTATTATTACTTAATAAACAGTCAATCAAAATAACTAAATAAACAAGTGGATTGTAACTAAATCACCTGCGGAGTGAAGTTACCACCCAAACTATAACTTTCAAATTTTGTACATATGGACAAAACATATAAGCAATGTTTGAGCCAATGGACCTCCGGGTTTAACCCGGAGGTCCATTGGTTGAAACTTTGCCTGTGTTTATTATGGTGGTTTAGGTGGAATCTCCACTCTGTGGGTGATTTAGTGATAATACACTCTCCACTAGAGCTGGGAGGTTATTGAATTTTGGGTCGGTTTCGGTTACAACTCGGTTTTTAATAAAAGAGTCGGGTTACGGTTTCGGTTTCGGTTTTTTTATTAAACAGATTCTGAACCAAAATAACAGAAAAAAATTAAGTTGTATGAACTAAATAATGATTGAATAAACTCTCCCTGAGTGTGTAAAAACTTTGTCGAGTCGTTGACACTTGGAAATAATATATTAAATATAAACGAACTTTAAGGACGAACTCTCGTGGTCTCTGCCGAAGACTCGAAGTTAATTAAAAATAATTTGTAGCTAACACAATGAGTCACTACCGGAAATTGGGTTAATAACTTTCCATGCTCACAAGAAATATATTTATGACAATATTTACACTCAGCCGACTTCGAAGTTTTATCAGTTTTGATAAAGTGTTCCCATATAGGGCTCTTCTCGACTGTAATTGCTGCCATTGTTTCAGAAAAAAACACGTAAAAACGTTATTCTCACGTGACATTCAAATAACCGAGAAAGTCGGTTTTTCAGTTTATCGTCATTCTCGGTTGTCGGTTATTTTTTCATAACCGAAACTGAGTTGTTTTTCGGTTAACCTCCCAGCTCTAGAAATTAGGTTTGGTTCAGTCAAGACGTAATTTACCCAACTTGTTACATATCATTGATGATAAACTGCAGACTCGATTAAAATCCTCTATTTACGAAAGGTATTGCATTTATTTTTTGACATTGTTAGGTGTTTGAATATTGTATACATTTTCAGCGTCAACCTTGACAAAAAAAATACCATCCATTGGTTTGTTTCAGGGACTGGTAGTGCTGTCCGGTTGTGACAATTGGTCCTCGGTCTCGGTTTCGGTTTGGTTATTTTTCAAAGAGTCGAATCTCGGTTTCGGTTTTTATTTAAAATGGAAAACATTCAAGAAAATAACAACCTGAGAGTGTGAATTGGGAAAATAACAAAGCAAAACTAAACAAATTACTGATAAAACAACATTACTGACCCTTAGTTTAAACATGCATTTGAATTAGTGCTGTGAGGTTATTAAATTTTACCTCGGTTCGGTTTTTTTCAAAAGAGTCAACTCTCGGTTTCGGTTTTTATTAAGCAAAAAGCCATGAACAGTATTCAACACATAATAATAATAAAAATTTACGATGTGTGGGGGCCACGACGCTCTGATTCTTAGGATACAAGTTTCCAGAAATAAATCCTGAATCCCAATATGCGATTATGCATACTGAGTACTGAGCGAAAATCCCCCCCCCCCCCCCCCCCCACATCACACAAACATTACCCAAGGGCCTATGCTAACAGCCTGTTAGCGTAGGCCCTTGCGTAATGTTTGTGTGATGTGGGGGGGGGGGGGGGGATTTTTCGTAACAGGAGTGAGGAATTATGCTCTATTGTCGTAATATAATTTCCAATGCTATGTGCTACCCTGCGGAATATATTGCACTGAAACTTTTGTTATGGCATAACAGAAGTTAGAACTTGGATGCGATTTTATAAACTGAGATTCCACTTTGTAATCCCCTAATTCGGATATGGAAACTGGAAAGTTATCTTTAAAGTTAACACAAAAACCAATAATACTACAAGTCTACAACTTATAAGTGACAAGGGATATCTTCCAGTGTCATCATTTAGAATTAAAACTTCACGGAAAACCTGAGAAAAGTAAGTTCGATCTCATGTTGGCGAGGCCTATACTGAGTACCGAGTACTGACTTGGATCATTTTCTGATTTTCTCAACACCTGAGGTTGTGACTCAAGGAAACAAGTTTTTCGGCGTTTGATGGCTTTAAGGAAGATCTACGGTTTGAAATCACAAGACCCCGCCTTACTAAATACCCTCTCACTTGCCACTGACGTTGCGGGGATTGGTAGGTAAACTTTAGCCAGTTTTGAAAGAACAGGGAATTTTCTGGCATGCTTATTCCACCAAACAAAGGGGGACTCAGGTGGTTCAACAAGCTCCTCCCTGCAGTAAAGTTCGAGTTCATACTCCATTTTGGAACGAACTATTTCAGCTGTCTGAATAACTGATTCCTCTTTTTGTTTTTTGGAAATCATGGCCTTAAATGTCCCCCATAAATCACCCTCTGGCTGCTTCTGCAAAGATTCTTCATCATTATCTAACGTAGAACTCGAAGCCTGGTCTGGAACTGTTGGAACATCCTCGTGTGACTGATCACATTTTTAAACTTTTGACTTTCAGCAGTGTCATGAGAAATTGAGTTTTCATAAGTTTGTATCATGTGACAGAGAAGTCTTTCACTTGCAGCAGCTTTTGCACCACTGCTTGTGAATGCAAAGCCCTTAAAACGTGGATCAAGAAAAGAACACACAGAATACAGCTCATCACATTCAAAATCACTCCAGCGTTTCTTGATGTTAGCCCTCATTTCCCGCCCAAAGTCATTCATTTCAGTTGCATTCATTTTTTCAATCAAAATATTCAACACAGCAATAACCATACTGACAGTTGAGTATCGCGAAGCACTCATCATCTGTGTAACTCCCTCAAAAGGTTTTAAAACTGACACATAATCTGCAGCGACTTTCCACTCATGTGCTGAGAGATTGTCGACTTTCTCAATCGATGATAAAACTGCCGTCAATGGCTCCCTTTGTTGAACGAGACATTGAATTAGGTAGTATGTGCTGTTCCAGCGTGTTGGGCAGTGATTCTTTAGTTTGTTTTGGGGAAAATTTAAAACTTTCTGCATTTCGGAGAGTTTATGTGTGGCTTGGGAACTGTGATGAAAGTGTGATACAATGTTTTTCGCTTTGGCAATTACTCTTCCCAAATCAGGAAACCCCTTTATAGTGTCATTTACGCATAACTGGATGGTGTGTGCAAAACATGCTAAGCCAATGAACTGTGGTTTTGGAAGCCGTTTCAGTGCTCCCTGCACATTGGAAGCATTATCCGAGACTACAAAGATTGGGATTTTCTTTTGTTCGTAATTGGGAATCCACTCTTTTACAGTATTAATCACTGCATCAGCAATATTTTCAGATGTGTGGCTCTCAGGCATTGGCTTGACGTTTAAACAAAGGTCATTCACTAAAAAGTCATCAGACAAAAAATGCGCAGTGACACTCATGTACGCCTGGTTAGCGGATGATGTCCAGTGGTCAATAGTTATGCCCAAAGAGTTACAGAGCTGTATCTTTTCTTTAATTTCCCTTACAGAAACATCATAAATTTTGGGGATTAAATTGTAGGTTATGTATCTACGATTAGGTAGCTGATAACTGGGCTGAATAGTTTCGACAAATGCCCTGAAACCACGGTCTTCTACAATGCTGGCAGGTTGAAGATCAAGGCAAACCATTCTTGCTAACATCTCATCGCCTTCTTTCTGTCGCCTGTCATTCGCACCCCACTTTCTGCTATCTTGTGCAAACCCTTCTATTTTCATCTGTTTCACAGTACTCATCTCTCTCACAGTCTCACTCCGTGCCTACAAGTACAAAGTACAAAAGACAGTAAATGTCAGATCGTCATTGTCAACCAGTATATTCACAGGGGCGGTTCCAGGAGGGGGGCGTAACCGGCAAACGCCCCCCCCCCCTTTTCCAGAGTTAACCCTTTACCTAACGTAACGGCCAAAACCGGCCAGCGCAATACACGAAAATCGCCATTGAATTTTTTTTATATTTTCATTTTTTGCTTCCAAAACATAGGTTGTGACCCCTCATTGGAACGACCGCGACGCGCTCGTTCCCATGAGGGGTCACAACCTATGTTTTGGAAGCAAAAAATGAAATTTTTAGTTTTTCGAGAATTTTTTTTTTACGAGTGTCATCTGCTCCTAGCGTTAGGTAAAGGGTTAACAATTTCTGGCGGATTAGGCAACAATCCCCTTGTGAATTATTACCATGGTCGGCCCCTGTGCGTTAATACGCCCCCCCCCCCCCCAAAAAAAAAAATTGGCCGAATCAATTCAAATGATTAATACGTAAATTCTAATGTAAGAACATCTTGCAATATGGTATGAATAGTAGTGATTACAGGGGCGGATCCAGGATTTGAAATTGGGGGCCCCAATTTCAAATCCTGGATTCGCCCCTGTAATCAATACTATTATTCATACCATATTGCAAGATGTTCTTACATTAGAATTTACGTATTAATCATTTGAATTGATTGGGCGAAGTGGCTAAGAAATACGAAAAGGAACTTGTGTCTTTTGGGGTTCAACACGGGGCACGAAGTCACAGACTCGGTGGCCTGCGATTGCTTCGAAACTGACCCCCCCCCGCCCCCACTTCATAAGTTCATATACACTTTGTTATAATGGTTATGAGACTGACTAATAACAGTGACTACTGACAATGAGGAGATTGGGCATGAAACTTCCCAGTAAAAAAAATTCAGTTACTCTCATAAATAATCATTATTACCACTTAATCTGTAAGTTACTGGTCGATTGACGTCAGTCTGAAGCGTTGGGTAAAGGGTTAAGTCATTTCAATGTGAAAACCTCATTAAATATTAATGAGAATCACATGACCAGATTGACCACTAGATGTATTTTTGTGGTCTGTATGCGTACAGTGCGCAGGCCTAATGCTAATAAACTTCACCCAGCTGTGAATAAAAGAATTGAGGGGGGTTCCCTTGGGACATAAAATCAGCAATGCAAGTTCATGCAACACACTCACGAAAGGTTTTGTTTTAAATATCCCGCTGTGACCCTCTCACCATTCAACAAAGCATTGCAGACAGTGTCAGAAATGCAGACGAGGTCGAGTTCAAATAACATGATGACAAAGTTGCATTGAAATTTGTGAAAACATACAGGCCTGCAGTCCAACATTAGACACAATGTTGCTATATTGATTCCTTTTTATAAATACATGTAGTCTAGTGCGGTTGAATTGATTGGTAATAAAAGTCCAGATTTGTTTGGATAATGGATAATTGGATATTGGCGGTGCTTGCTGTAGCAGGCAGACTGTTAAACAGAAAATAAATGTACGTACCGGTGCTTTCCTTTTTGACATCTCTGATGATCGTTCTTCAAGCAATCTCTTTAATTCCACGGCCTCCAGCTTATGTTTATTTTCAAAGTGACGTATAAGGTTACTGGTGTTTCCATGGTCCGATATTATCTCCTTTCCACACTGGTTCCATTTGGAATGCTTCGGGCTGACCCGCATAAAAAACTTCCAAACGGGACTCGGTGTCGCTTGTTTTTCTGCCATTCTTGTCGGAGTAAATATCGAGCACGTACGTGAACGTTCAGAAATGACGAGTGATTCATTGCGAAAATAACCGTGCGCAAACCGAATGCCGGTTAGGGAGAGTCCACTCGGTCGTTTTTTTCAAATAAACCGAACCGAGTTGTACTTTCGGTTAACCTCACAGCACTACTCTCCACGTAGTGTATAGCCTTATAGGAATATACTTTTACAATAAAGGTAGGTCAGTAACTGAATCTTGTTTTCGTACATTCTGTTCAATGATCATCGGATATTTTGTCTAAAAATAGCGGACATTCCGTCCAGTCATCGGACATTTTGTCTAGAAATCGACTCAATCACACCAAAATATTACAGCCTTTGTTGGACAACATATAAACGAATGGACTGTCCCTGGCTATATATTCCTATTGTGGTCCCGATTTGCCATTGTGCAAAAATATATGACCTTAAACACCAATAAATAAATACAGCGCCCCCACCCACCCCCCCCCCCCCCCCCCCCCCCCCCCCTTCCAATGAAGGCATTGTTTTATTTCATGTTTTCTCCGATACTTTTCGGGAAATTTATGGCTACATTCATTCGGATATAAAATGAGCTCCGACAGCTTTTTGTGAAATCAGATCTGTTTCAAAAAGTCATTTAAAAATAGAATTCTTGATAACTCACGATCTCCCTCCTCATCGACTTCAAAATCATCGTCTCCGCCATCTAGTTGAACTTCTAAAACATCAGCCATTTCGAATGTGTGGTCAATCTGAAACAAGGGGCAACTCGCTTTTGTGATGTGTCAAATCCCGGAAGAATCACGCATATCATAAACCAGTGTATTGCGCTTGGAGGGCACCTGAAAGTAAAATTTTGTGATGTGTAAATCTCGGACGAATCTCTCGCTTCATGTTATTAGTCTGTGTGAAACACACAGACTATTGATTTTGCACGGTTTCTTTTTCTTTTTTTTTTAGTCTGTGTGAAACACACAGACTATTGTTTTTGCACGGTTTCTTTTTCTTTTTTTTTTTTTTCTTCTTTTTTTTTTTTTTTTTCTTCTTCTTCTTCTTCTTCTTCTCCTGTCTTCTGTCTTCTCATCACTTTTTTGTCCGCAAGATAACTCGAAAACGAATTGCCCTATCTCGTTGATTTTTGGCATGCTGATAGACAGCCACAAGTTCTCGGTCACCTATGTTTTTCAGATTCCTGGGGTATCAGGGGTGCCTGTAGGGGTGTTTTGAAAGTGGGTCACGCCCATATCTGAGGCGTGGTATGACCTACAGACCTGGGACCAACACCAAATGAGTCGACACTCGATGGAGGTTCAAAATATGGGTCAAGGTCACGGAGGTCATCTAGAGGTCATTGAGTGCATTTTTCAGAATTGCTAGAAATCACATTTTTTGACCCCATAAAGCATTCCTGACGGACACACATGCATTTTGATGTGAAAAAAGTGGGCGTGGCCAAATTTTTTGAAAGTGGGTCACGCCCATATCTCAGGCATGGCATGACGTATGGACCTGGGACCAACACGAAATGAGTCGACACTTGATGGAGATTCAAAATATGGGTCAAGGTCACAGAGGTCACCTAGGGGTCATTGAGTGCATTTTTCAGAATTGCTGGAAACCATATTTTTTTACCCCTAAAGCATTCCTGACGTACACACATGCTTTTTGATGTAAAAAAGTGGGCGTGGCCAAATTTTTTGAAAGTGGGTCACGCCCATATCTCAAGCGTGGTATGACCTACGGACCTGGGACCAACACCAAATGAGTCGACACTCGATGTAGGTTCAAAATATGGGTCAAGGTCACGGAGGTCAACTAGGGGTCATTGAGTGCATTTTTCAGAATTGCTGGAAATCACATTTTTTGACCCCCTGAACTATTTCTGACATACACACATGCATTTTGACTTAACAAAAAGTGGGCGTGGCCAAAATTTTTGAAAGTGGGTCATGACCATATCTCAGGCGTGGTATGACGTATGGACCTGGGACCAACACCAAATGAGTTGACACTTGATGGAGATTCAAAATATGGGTCAAGGTCACAGAGGTCACCTAGGGGTCATTGAGTGCATTTTTTAGAATTGCTGGAAATCACATTTTTTGACCCTTAAAGTATTCCTGACATACACACATGTATTTTTACGTAAAAAAAAGTGGGCGTGGCCAAAAATTTGAACTTGGGTCACTCCCATATCTCAGGCATGGTATGACCTACAGACCTGGGACCAACACCAAATGAGTCGATACTCGATGGAGGTTCAAAATATGGGTCAAGGTCATGGAGGTCAACTAGGGGTCATTGAGTGCATTTTTCAGAATTGCTGGAAATCACATTTTTTCAGTATGGCCCAGTAGGCCACAGGGTTTTCACAGCCTCCAATTTCCTGATACAGTAAATTCTCCCCAAGCAATACGATGTTATGCTCACACTGGAGACTATGTAAACAATTGTGGAGTAAGCTGTCAAAATGAAATCTGACCTTGTCATCATTATGGGATGTTAGTCCCTGAAACTAAATTGAGAGAAACCCTTTGCCTTGCAAGGAAATAAATTGTAAATTATTCAGTTCACTGCTTTTAACCCTCTCCAGACTTCTATGTGGATTGCACATATTTTATTTCAGGCAGAATAAAGTTAACCCTTTCCATAAAACTGTACTGAATAATTGTTGAAACCTATCTTATTCAGTTAAATGCTTTTAACCCCTCTCAAGACTTCAATGTGGATTGCACATATTTTATTTCAGGCAGAATAAAGTTAACCCTTTTAATAAAACTGCACTGAATAATTGTTGAAACCTATCACAAAACTGTCGGGGTGCCGGTAACAATGCAATACTGGCATGGTCGACTGTACTGTTAACTGTGTTAGTGCTATGACTGTTTAAAACTAATTTGTTAGAGGAGTTCTATAGTCTTTCACTGCGCTCATCTCGGCCTCACCGAGAGTGCAGAAACCTTTGGTGTCAAAGTGCCATTAAGAGAATGTCTCTGATTTGTGCCATTCCATCCCTCCGGAGTGCAAAAGCAGGTACTGTCAGCTGAGAAACTTAATGTTTTTCGCTTTATTTTCTTAACATTTAATTCTATGTGGAATGGGACACCTTTTCAGTGTGCCTTCCAAAGTAAGGGATTCTTAACCCTTTAGCGAACATAACAGCAAAAACCGGTCAACATTATTCACAGAAACGTCTATTCAGTTTTAATTACCTTTTCATTTTTGCTTGAAAAAACCTAGCTTATGACCCTTTATTGGATTGAGCTCATTTTTTAAAGGATTATTTATTTATTGGCGTTTAATGTCACATATTTCTGCACAGTGGCTAATCATGACCACGACAGTTTTTTAGGTGGAGGAAGTCGGAGTACCCGGGAAGAACCACCGGGCAACAACGAGCAACTGTCAGATCCCCCACATACTAACTCCACACAAGCAGGGTTAGCATTGGTTAAAGACGGGTGCACAATCGATGGGCAGTACGCTTTAGAACACATCGCCACCATGCACCCACGTGGGCAATGGGGTGAAGTGGCTTGCCCAAGGACAGAGTGAGGACCTCACGCCTTGCAGCCTGCACCTCTGCCAACTGAGCCACTGCGCCCCCATTTAAAGGATTAAAGTGGAGTATTTAAAGGGAATATTTTAACCCTCTGAAGATCTTAATATGGGGGCATTATTCAGAAAGACTGGGAAATGCATTTTATTACACCTTAATGCATTTCTAAAGTTTATGAGTGTATTTCATCACTAAAATTAGTGGGCAGAGACAAAAATATCCATTTCTGATTCGTGTATCAAACCCTTTGAATGCTGGTCACATATATGCCATTTCTGGTTTCTTATAAGAATGTTCTGATTCCTGTATGAATATTTTCTATCCCCTTTATTTTGTCTTGACGATAACTCAAAAACAAATCATCTGTCCTGGGGGACGCGGTGACTGAGTTGGTAGAGGTGCAGGCTGCAAGCCGAGAGGTCCTCGTTTCGAATCCCACCTGCGGCAACCACGTTGTGTCCTTGGGCAAGACAATTCACCCCCATTGCCCACCTGGGGGCACGGTGACGCTGTGTATTAAGGCGTACTGCACGTCGATGGTGCACCTGTCTTCAACCAATGCTAACCCTGCTTGTGTGGAATTAGTAGTATGTTGGGGAACTGACAGTTGCTCGCCGTTGCTTGGTGGTTCTCTCCGGGTACTACGGCTTCTCCCACCCGTAAAACTGTCGTGGTCCTGATTAGCCATTATGCAGAAATATGTGACCTTACACACCAATAAATAAATAATCTGTCCTGGGGCTGTTTGGCATACTGGTAGCCTGTCACAAGTACTGGCCCAGCTATGTTATCAGGGAACCTTTGGGAGTGGTCTATTGGGCCACAGAGTTTTTTATACCCCCCTAATTTCTTTGTAACAGAAAAGCATCATAAAGAAATAGCTGTTTATATTTATATACACAAGAGAATAATGTAAACAATCAAATTAGAGAGAAGTTGCTATAGATGACAGCCTGACACATATTTACTCTTATCAGCTGTCAGATCAGAATTAAATTCCATCCCCAAACCAAGTTGAAAAAAACCTTTTGAGTGGCAAGAAAATTTGTTTATTATACAGATCTATCTTACAACACTTGATTAATTGTAGTTGAATAAATAACCCTTCACCTTTCATTGCATTTTTTTTTTTTTTTTTTTCATTCTCAATTATAACTCAAGATCAACAGGTTTTGGGCCGAGTGGTAAGCGGCTCTCTCGAAACACTTATCACAATTATGAATTAATGAAATGGAATATTTAAATGGTCTGTCTTTAACCTTCTTCATACTTCACCGCGATGATCAAACAACATCATTTAACTTATGACGGTAGAACCTTTTGCACGCTTCCTGCCACATTGCCACTCTTTACGCAAATGCCATGATTCAAGATTCCACCATCTTATTTTATGTATACCTTGTTTAGGGCACTAGATGCTCTTAAGGGTAGGCCTTTAAACGAGCTCTTAGGGCTTTTAAGTTTTTTATGGCACTATCCCCAATATAGAGTCTATGCACCCTTTGTCGGCTCGATAACTCAAATACGAATCGTCCTATCTCTATTCGCTTTGGCATGCTGGTTACCAACAACCAGTTTGCACTCATCTTTGTTTTTTCAGCTAGTTTGAGGCCTTGTGTATGATACAGTAGGCTGACTGCCTTAGAGGCTTCTAAATCATAATAAATATTTGCTATCATCGCCCAAAAATGACAGATCTGTAGTTGGTGGAGCCATTTCTTTAAAGTAGGTATATACATGGGACTATACCGACTGATTTAAAAATTGCTGGAGGTTCAATATATGGTCCGCCTGAAAGAGGTCACCAAGGTCATCCAGTGCATATTATTCCGAAAGACTGGGGAATGCATTTCATTACACCTTAATGCATTTCAAAAGTTCATGAACGTAATTTCATCAATCAGCTTGGTGGGCAGAGCCAAAAATGTCCACTTCTGATTCGTGTATCGAACCCTTTGAATGCTGGTCACACATATGCCTTTTCTGGTTTCTTATAAAAAAATTGTTCTGATTGCTGTATGAATATCTGTAAATACTATTAACGAAAATCCATTTCTGATTTGTTTGAAAATAATTTACTCCTGAAAATAAGCCTCCATAAATTCTCCTTCTGTATAGTTTATTCCTGATACTTTAACCCTTTTCACACAGACTTGAATTTACTGGGTGCAGTAAATTCTGTTTCTCTAGTTTTTTCTTCTTTTTTTTTTTTTTTTTTTTCTTCTTCTTCTTCTTCTTCTTCTCCTGTCTTCTGTCTTCTCATCACTTTTTTGTCCGCAAGATAACTCGAAAACGAATTGCCCTATCTCGTTGATTTTTGGCATGCTGATAGACAGCCACAAGTTCTCGGTCACCTATGTTTTTCAGATTCCTGGGGTATCAGGGGTGCCTGTAGGGGTGTTTTGAAAGTGGGTCACGCCCATATCTCAGGCGTGGTATGACCTACAGACCTGGGACCAACACCAAATGAGTCGACACTCGATGGAGGTTCAAAATATGGGTCAAGGTCACGGAGGTCATCTAGGGGTCATTGAGTGCATTTTTCAGAATTGCTGGAAATCACATTTTTTGACCCCCTAAAGCATTCCTAACGGACACACATGCATTTTGACGTGAAAAAAGTGGGCGTGGCCAAATTTTTTGAAAGTGGGTCACGCCCATATCTCTGGCATGGCATGACGTATAGACCTGGGACCAACACGAAATGAGTCGACACTTGATGGAGATTCAAAATATGGGTCAAGGTCACAGAGGTCACCTAGGGGTCATTGAGTGCATTTTTCAGAATTGCTGGAAACCATATTTTTTGACCCCCTAAAGCATTGCTGACGTACACACATGCTTTTTGATGTAAAAAAAGTGGGCATGGCCAAATTTTTTGAAAGTGGGTCACGCCCATATCTCAAGCGTGGTATGACCTACAGACCTGGGACCAACACCAAATGAGTCGACACTCGATGGAGGTTCAAAATATGGGTCAAGGTCACGGAGGTCAACTAGTGGTCATTGAGTGCATTTTTCAGAATTGCTGGAAATCACATTTTTTGACCCCCTAAACTATTTCTGACGTACACACATGCATTTTGACGTAACAAAAAGTGGGCGTGGCCAAAATTTTTGAAAGTGGGTCATGTCCATATCTCAGGCGTGGTATGACTTATGGACCTGGGACCAACACCAAATGAGTTGACACTTGATGGACATTCAAAATATGGGTCAAGGTCACAGAGGTCACCTAGGGTCATTGAGTGCATTTTTCAGAATTGCTGGAAATCACATTTTTTTTACCCTTAAAGTATTCCTGACATACACACATGCATTTTTATGTAAAAAAAAGTGGGCGTGGCCAAAATTTTGAACATGGTTCACTCCCATATCTCAGGCATGCTATGACCTACAGACCTGGGACCAACACCAAATGAGTCGATACTCGATGGAGGTTCAAAATATGGGTCAAGATCACGGAGGTCAACTAGGGGTTATTGAGTGCATTTTTCAGAATTGCTGGAAATCACATTTTTTCAGTATGGCCCAGTAGGCCACAGGGTTTTCACAGCCTCCAATTTCCTGATACAGTAAATTCTCCCCAAGCAATACGATGTTATGTTCACACTGGAGACTATGTAAACACCAGTGGAGTAAGCTGTCAAAATGAAATCTGACCTTGTCATCATTATGGGATGTTAGTTCAATAATTGTTGAAACCTGTCTTATTCAGTTCAATGCTTTTAACCCTTCGCAAGACTTCAATGTGGATTGCACATATTTTATTTCAGGCAGAATAAAGTTAACCCTTTTAATAAAACTGCACTAAATAATTGTTGAAACCTATCACAAAACTGTCAGGGTGCCGGTAACAATGTAATACTGGCATGGTCGACTGTATTGTTAACTGTGTTAGTGCTATGACTGTTTAAAACTAATTTGTTAGAGGAGTTCTATAGTCTTTCACTGCGCTCATCTCGGCCTCACCGAGAGTGCAGAAACCTTTGGTGTCAAAGTGCCATTAAGAGAATGTCTCTGATTTGTGCTGTTCCATTCCTCCGGAGTGCAAAAGCAGGTACTGTCAGCTGAGAAACTTAATGTTTTTCGCTTTATTTTCTTAACATTTAATTCTATGTGGAATGGGACACCTTTTCAGTGTGCCTTCCAAAGTAAGGGATTCTTAACCCTTTAGCGAACATAACAGCAAAAACCGGTCAACATTATTCACAGAAACGTCTATTCAGTTTTAATTACCTTTTCATTTTTGCTTGAAAAAACATAGCTTATGACCCTTTATTGGATTGAGCTCATTTTTTAAAGGATTATTTATTTATTGGCGTTTAATGTCACATATTTCTGCACAGTGGCTAATCATGACCACTACAGTTTTTAGGTGGAGGAAGTCGGAGTACCCGGGAAGAACCACCGGGCAACAACGAGCAACTGTCAGATCCCCCACATACTAACTCCACACAAGCAGGGTTAGCATTGGTTGAAGACGGGTGCACAATCAATGTGCAGTACGCTTTAGAACACATCGCCACCATGCACCCACGTGGGCAATGGGGTGAAGTGGCTTGCCCAAGGACAGAGTGAGGACCTCACGCCTTGCAGCCTGCACCTCTGCCAACTGAGCCAAGGCGCCCCATTTAAAGGATTAAAATGGAGTATTTAAAGGGAATATTTTAACCCTCTGAAGATCTTAGTATGGGGGCATTATTCAGAAAGACTGGGAAATGCATTTTATTACACCTTAATGCATTTCTAAAGTTTATGAGTGTATTTCATCACTAAAATTAGTGGGCAGAGACAAAAATATCCATTTCTGATTCGTGTATCAAACCCTTTGAATGCTGGTCACATATATGCCATTTCTGGTTTCTTATAAGAATGTTCTGATTCCTGTATGAATATTTTCTATCCCCTTCCTTTTGTCTTGACGATAACTAAAAAACAAATCATCTGTCCTGGGAGGCGCGGTGGCTGAGTTGGTAGAGGTGCAGGCTGCAAGCCGAGAGGTCCTCGGTTCGAATCCAACCACGTTGTGTCCTTGGGCAAGACAATTCACCCCCATTGCCCACGTGAGGGCACGGTGACGCTGTGTATTAAGGCGTACTGCACGTCGATGGTGCACCTGTCTTCAACCAATGCTAACCCTGCTTGTGTGGAATTAGTATGTTGGGGAACTGACAGTTGCTCGCCGTTGCTTGGTGGTTCTCTCCGGATACTACGGCTTCCCCCACCCGTAAAACTGTCGTGGTCTTGATTAGCCATTATGCAGAAATATGTGACCTTTCACACCAATAAATAAATAAATAAATAATCTGTCCTGGGGCTGTTTGGCATACTGGTAGCCTGTCACAAGTACTGGCCCAGCTATGTTATCAGGGAACCTTTGGGAGTGGTCCATTGGGCCACAGAGTTTTTTATACCCCCTAATTTCTTTGTAACAGAAAAGCATCATAAAGAAATAGCTGTTTATATTTATATACACAAGAGAATAATGTAAACAATCAAATTAGAGAGAAGTTGCTATAGATGACAGCCTGACACATATTTACTCTTATCAGCTGTCAGATCAGAATTAAATTCCATCCCCAAACCAAGTTGAGTGGCAAGAAAATTTGTTTATTATACAGATCTATCTTACAACACTTGATTAATTGTAGTTGAATAAATAACCCTTCACCTTTCATTGCATTTTTTAATTTTTTTTTTCATTCTCAATCATAACTCAAGATCAACAGGTTTCGGGCCGAGTGGTAAGCGGCTCTCTCGAAACACTTATCACAATTATGAATTAATGAAATGGAATATTTAAATGGTCTGTCTTTAACCCTCTTCATACTTCACCGCCCTCTTCATACTTCACCGCGAAGATCAAACAACATCATTTAACTTATGACGGTAGAACCTTTTACACGCTTCCTGCCATATTGCCACTCTTTACGCAAATGCCATGATTCAAGATTCCACCATCTTATTTTATGTATGCCTTGTTTAGGGCACTAGATGCTCTTAAGGGTAGGCCTTTAAACGAGCTCTTGGGGCTTTTAAGTTTTTTATGGCACTATCCCCAATATAGAGTCTATGCACCCTTTGTCGGCTCGATAACTCAAATACGAATCATCCTATCTCTATTTGTTTTTGCATGCTGGTTACCAACAACCAGTTTGCACTCATCTTTGTTTTTTCAGCTAGTTTGGGGCCTTGTGTGTGATACAGTAGGCTGACTGCCTTAGAGGCTTCTAAATCATAATAAATATTTGCTATCATCGCCCAAAAATGACAGATCTGTAGTTGGTGGAGCCATTTCTTTAAAGTAGGTGTATACATCGGACTATACCGACTGATTTAAAAATTGCTGGAGGTTCAATATATGGTCGGCCTGAAAGAGGTCACCAAGGTCATCCAGCGCATATTATTCAGAAAGACTGGGGAATGCATTTCATTACACCTTAATGCATTTCAAAAGTTCATGAACGTATTTCATCAATCAGCTTGGTGGGCAGAGCCAAAAATGTCCACTTCTGATTCGTGTATCGAACCCTTTGAATGCTGGTCACATATATGCCTTTTCTGGTTTCTTATAAAAAAATGTTCTGATGGCTGTATGAATATCTGTAAATACTATTAACGAAAATCCATTTCTGATTTGTTTGAAAATAATTTACTCCTGAAAATAAGCCTCCATAAATTCTCCTTCTGTATAGTTTATTCCTGATACTTTAACCCTTTTCACACAGACTTGAATTTACTGGGTGCAGTAAATTCTGTTTCTCTAGTTTATTTTACTTATTTGTGTTTAAGGTCACATACTTATGCACAATGGCTAATCGTGACCGTGACAGTTTTACGGGTGAAGGAAGACGACGAGCAACTGTCAGCTCCTCAACATTCTAACTCTGTTCAAGCTTCGTTCAAGCAGGGTTACAGCGGTTGAAGACATGTGCACCATCGACGTGCAATACGCCTCAGTACACGGCGTCATTGTGCCCCTATGTAGGTGTTATTATTAGGTGGGAAACACCCAAACCGCCCCCACAGCACCCGAACCGTCCTCTACGGTGCCCGAGCCGTCTTCTATGAAATTTGGCCCATACTGTCCTCTAGAAATTGTTGTGACCATTAGGTCTATGTGGGAAACAAGAAAAAGGAATAATATTTTGACATTTGCTTTTATTTTTAACACTTCCTTCGAAAAGTATATAAACATATGAAATGTTGTCAACAAAAATGTCAGTCTGAAAAATAGAGAAACATATAATACATTTGATAACATAATGATATATTTATGAACTGTCACAAGGTTAGATATGAATAATTTTAAATAAATTCTTGTCGGAGAGACGTTTGTATTTGATCTTTGATATGAATAATTGAACGTTTAATTTTAAATAATTGTTGGAGAGACGTTTATAAATATTATTTTACTACCAGATGTTGAACATTTGATAACAAAATGATAGTTATGAACTGTCGCTAGGTTAGAAAGTACACAGAGATAACGAAACAAGACACTTCACAATTAATTAAATGTACTCAAATAATGTTTACTCAATAACTACTCGGAAAATACAAACAAGTACACAGGTAACGAGGCAAACATTTCACAATTAATCACAATAAATTAGAAAAATAGAGTAACATATAATACATTTGATAACATAATGATATATTTATGAACTGTCGCTAGGTTAGATATGAATAATTTTAAATAAATTCTTGTCGGAGCGACGTTTGTATTTGATCTTTGATATGAATAATTGAACGTTTAATTTTAAATAATTGTTGGAGAGACGTTTATAAATATTATTTTACTACCAGATGTTAAACATTTGATAACAAAATGATAGTTATGAACTGTCGCTAGGTTAGATAGTACACAGAGATAACGAAACAAGACATTTCACAATTAATTAAATGTACTCAAATAATGTTTACTCAATAACTACTAGGATAACACAAACAAGTACACAGAGATAACGAGAGGCAAACAACTAGTGATAAGTAAATATCGAAAACAAACATGAAAAATGATTTTGAAAAACTCTCAAACTTTCGAAAACAACTTATTTTCTCAAAATAATAAAAATTCAGTTTAAAATATTTAAAAAAAGATGGGAATAAATAATTTTTCTAGAGGACGGTTTGGGTCCATTAGCGGCCGGTTTGGGTCAAAATGTAGCGGCCGGCTTGGGTCAAATTGCAGAGGACGGTTCGACCAGCGGACGGTTTGGGTGTAATTCGTGTAGGCAACCGGGATAAAGTGCCTTGGCCAAGGACACAACGCGGGCCGTCCTGGTCGGGGATCGAACTCGTGACCTCTAGCATAGAAGTCCAATCTCGCATATCATAAACGGTGTGATGCGCATTGCGAGCACTTGAACTTAAAATATGCCTGCAGTAAAATCAAAAACAGATAACATTGAAAGATGTTTCGATAATCTCGAACACGATTTGGTATGAAATATCATGACGAAAAATATTTGTGTAAACGTTCGACTGCATAAATCAAAAATTATTTTTAATAAATATTAAAAAAAAATAAAAATCGAAATGAAGGGCCAGAGACCGGACCTATTCTGCAAAGTGTGTCGATGGGTTGGCATCTACTACCAATAGGGTATCTTGACAAAATAAAAAGTGCTTTCGCTAAAGTTATCTCCCTTAAAACGATTCGACTTGGTGGGGCAAAGGCTAATTAAGAACCATACAATGTGCACGTGCTAAAGTAATTTCAGGTACATGGTAATCCAAATGGTAAGGTGTGATATTCAAAGATCAATTTAAGAAATTACTATGCAAGTTCTCAATCGGACACCAATCAGATAATTTCGGGGGCGGCTCTGCTATTGTTCTTTTTTTTTGGGGGGGGGGGGTCTCTCAAAGCGTGAAAACGCCTGGCCATCCAGGGCAATCTTACAGCCGTAATATATCGGGATCAGGTCCTCATGCCTCACGTCTTTCCACTTATCTATGCGCGTCACCTGCAGCAGGATAATGCGAGGCCACACGTCGCTAGGGGTTGTCGTGACTTCCTCAACCAAAACAATGTCCCAGTTCTCGATTGGCCACCATACAGTCCAGATTTGACCCCAATCGAGCATTTGTGGGACGAGCTGGATAGGAGGGTTAGGAAGAGCGTCAACGTCCCAAACAACGTCGCTCAGCAAACGCAGACCCTTCTTCGGAGTGGAATAATAGCACAAAGAACTATAAACAACTTGCTGGGGTCAATGGTAAGGAGAGTTAGAGCAGTGACAGAAGCCCGGGATGGGTACACCTGCTACTGATTTTGATCAGAAAATGGCGTAGGGTACCCACGTTTGAACGTTATGCATGCAAAAGCCGTATGTGTTTAGACAACAAAAGACAAAATGTATATAATCTGCAATGAAGAAATAACAACAAAATCCAAACATCCAAATAATCATCCACAACACGTTTGAAATATTTAGAAAAAAACTTGTGTTTCTTTTTTCCGCTAGTATATTATTACCATTAAAGGTGGGTGTGTGTGTGGGGGGGGGGGGGGGGGGGGGCATTCAAGTAATCTCAAAATAATTGCAAGTCAATGGTTTAATCAAATCCTAGAATTGTTCAACATATTTGTCCTTTGATCAAGAAATATATTGGCATTTTCAATGTGAATAGAAAATAAAGAATGAAGTTAAGAGTTTGAACTTTGAATATTCATGAGATGATGGTATTTACTTTCGAAAGTTTTCAACAAACCAACTATGAAATTTTTGAAGCAAAAATCCAGCATCATAGTTTGACAGCTTAAAAAAACCCCAGAACGATACACATCTATACTGACCATATATCATTGTTTGACTCCTCTTGTTTCAGTAGAGAGGTTTAAAGCGTTTTAATTATTGTAATCACCAAGATAACTGCTGTGAGGTTTATTTTTCTCGCACGGCATGCAAGCTTTTAGACAGAAGGGCACTTTCAAGTCTTCATTTCCGTCGAAATGAAGACTTGAAAGTGCACTTCTGTCGAACTCAGTCACACATGGTGTCATTTCTGCCTAGCACAACAAGTCTCTGCAATACTCTACCCCAACACGTCCGAAACAGCAACTCATTCCTGGAGTTCTTGAGTTACCTAAACCGAAACAAAATACTTGTTCCCAGTTTCTTTTTTCACGACAAATCACGCCAAGCACAAATACTCCACTGTCGATTACGTTTATCCTGCAATAATCTCAACGATCACATATTCAAAAACCATCTTCGTTTATCACCTCTTTGTGTGTATAGAGCTCGGGAAACAACTGACCAGTATTTATTCCACTGCCCACTTTTCAGCTGAGAAAGAACCGACGCCTTAGGTGAGATAACTCATTTTATTGACACAGATATATTGCTAAACGGATGTGTTGGGTACAGTCAAAGGGTTAATAAACAAAGTTTTGAAAAATTACATGATTTTATTAATGTTAGTAAACGTTTTAACCCTTTACCCAACGCAGACGATATCAAAATTTATTATTTTAAATAGCATTTTTTAAAATTTTTCAAAAAATTTCAACAAAACCATATCATGTGACCCCTCGTTGGAACGAGCTCGACGAGCTCGTTCCAACGAGGGGTCACATGATATGGTTTTGTTGAAATTATTTGAAAAATAATATTTTTTCACCTGCTGAATTTGCATATTACGCGGGCGGATGCGGCCGATTCGTTGGGTAAAGGGTTAAATAATGATCCTGGCATAAATCGACATACTTATTGCTATCATGACCGTGCATAACAAATGTCATCCTCTGTAGTCAATTCCCGCTGATTTCAGTAAGTGGAAATGCTAGGACTATTCATGACGCCAGCTGGGAGTCTTGATTAACTTCGAGTAACAAAAAAAAAAAAACAAAAAAAAAACACAAGAATCACAACCTATGAGATGCTAAGACCCCATGAGTATATTGCTTTGACACCAATGGCCATTCAGGTGTTTCATCACATCTGCTCCTCCGGGTTACCGATTCTCTATGACTGTCTCTATCTTTCTTCTTCTGAACAAAAGAGCAATTCTGACTTTGGATAATCCTACGATCCAGATTGGATACATCCCCTTAAATTTGTACTGTGGAATTTGTCCCAAGGAAACAGCTTACATAAGCCCCAAGCTTGATGCTGAATCCTTTTCCATGATTTTGTATATTAATGTCTGCATTGCAATTGTGAGCATCTAAAATCTGGAATAAAATATTGTTTAAACTAAACTTACAAAGCGGAAACAGGAGATTCGGACGGGGCGTAATTCGGTCACGTGACGTGTAGGTCAACCGGACGCTAATGGAAAGGAAATATTATTAGCGGCCCAGCACGTTACATGATGACTTCAGCATTTATCGTCTATTATAACCACTCAATCTATAAGTTACTAGTCGTTTAACATAAGTTTGGAAGCCCGTTAAAACTCCATAATTTCAGTGACGTCATTCGACGGAGCCGGGCCGCAGGCGATAATGGTATAAATAGCCATTAGCTGACCACGGCCCGGCTATTTTTAGATTCAAGTTAGCTGTAACAGGGAGTGGTAATAATAATAATAACATAACTGTTGTCAGGCATCGTGATTCATTAGCGGCCCTGCAGCAATGATGAACAGCCCTTGGGCTTATTAACGGCCCTCGACTTCGTTTCGGGCCTTTAATAAACCCTCGGGCTGTTCATCATTGCTGCAGGGCCGCTAATGAACCATAATGCCCTCCAAAATCATGTTATTGTTATATTAATGCCTAAGAAATTAGCGATAATGACCCAAGGAACGCCCACTAAAGTGGTAATAATAAAATAGTAAATGTTTCTTGAAAACCCACCTTTGCATCTTTTTGTGCTATTAATCTTGAATGAAAATTATGTGTTGATGGCGCGTCTTTACAAGCATCATATCGTCTTTTTTCACGCAAGAATGAAAACAAACCCACAGCAAGTGCATTAACCTCTTGCTACAGTTGGAAATTGTTGAGAAAAATTAGCTATGACATTAGCAGAAAATTAAAGACAAGCGTCCTTTTGTTCCATTATATAAACTATTTTGGACCGACGTTTCCGATGGGCTGAGTTCTCTTAAATCATTTGGGCCGACTTCTCCGGGGGTGGGGAGGGGGACTTCTCACGGGGCCGAGTTCTGCTTCTGGTCACAGTTATATAGAGCTATATCATAGTGGTGTAATATCTTTATGCGATGAATATTAATTTTTGAGAACATAGTCCAGACACGGTAATAAACGTGCATCCAGCTCACGGATCATGGAACTATTCATAATTAACGAAAACAAGCAGACAATTACCGAAAACGAACGGCTTTTACCCAAATGAACCTGTTTTTCACCCCAATGACTTTAAAAAAAATCCACGATCTTCACCCCTACGTAATTATATAGGGCTGTTATCCAAGGAAAGTATATCCAAGGGTCCGTTTGCTTGATCTGGAGTGTATTCCTGGAGAGCAGAAAAGTACCAAGTTTGGGTTGAATCGGTGGTTTGTTACTATTTCAATTTGTTTGCCAGTTCTCACTAATTTTGACAATAGCATTATATCCAGTCCCTTCTACTCCTACGTATCTCTAGTCCTGACCTCGCTTAATCAGATCAATCCGTTCATCTGATCTCCACCCTCTATCATTCTATACAAAGCTATTTTCTTTGATCGAATGTCATCTGAAGTTAATTACTAGTGCTGCGTTCCATACCGGACCGAGAAATAGTGTTCAATATAGTCCGATACACACGAGACGGTTTGGTTGTTGTTTTGGGAACGGATCAACTCGCCCTTGGGTCAACTTGCCCTCGGGTCAAGTCGCCAAGGGTCAAGTCGCCCCTAAATCGGGTCATCTCGCTCCCAAGAATTGTTTCATAATAGAATAACGTAAGACTGGTCTGATTAAAACTTAATTTTATTTAGTAAGACTATAACATTTATAACAAATTATATAAAATGTACATAAATTCAACCCACATGAATAATACTAGAGGTTTCCTTAGAAATCTTGTTGTCAACTTATCTTTGGTTTATATAATCTATTTTGTATAAATGTTTTACAAACCAGTCTCATTCATCTTTATATTATAACGTTACTATACCACTCATCGTATCGTTATAATATAAAGGTGAATAGTGATAAAAACTCGGCGATAAAAGATGTTGTATCGTTAATGTAGAAGCGATAAAAGTCGCATGACGTCGCGAGAAACAAGCTCACGCGCGCCTGACGGAATATTTCAGTGGTACTAGCAATTAAAAGTCATTTCCTGCAAAAACTTCTAATGCTGCAATGAACGATGCATCTGGTTTGCCTCAACATACATTCCGTGTTGCAGGGAACTGCACGATCCATTACATAAACAATACATGAAGCAAAACACCAAAACAAAAACGATGAAAGGAAATCACAAGAATTTAAAAGTTATGGCGAGAAAATTTTTAAACGTAACGTCAATCTCAATGCGATTTGATTGCTTCTAAACATTATGAATGAAGTGACGTCATGTATTCAACGCGATTCTTGCGCACTACAAAAGATGCAGATGTCTGGAAACATCTGCCAACACGCTTCTAATTTCATTGACATTTTGGTGTATTATGCTCATCGGTCGGCTTCTAGATCTTCAGCTATTACTGTCATCTCCAATATATTTGATTCTTCTTGCAGTAGAAAGAGACCCTTGCTCTCTTTGTATTGATTCCACCCTGAAATATAAAGCCTACGCGCATCCACAGCATGGAGCATTCTGGGTTTCTACCACTTCCTCTCTTTATCCCGGGTCAGCATTAATTTTATGTATCGTATAAAAGGTAAATGAATATTTTAGAGGGGAACCGTTTGATTTGAGTTTTTGGTTCAGCTTCGACTTGTTTCAGCATTTGGCTGGCATTCGGTACCTCAGCACGCTTGCCGTGGTTTTAGTCGACTGTTGTTTAAGACTGCCTGTTTCAAACAAGCGAATGGTGACGTTGGTTCCATATTGTAGCCCTGAGAAAGTTATGTATAGTTTAAGAGGAGTCACTTTCCAAACTTCCCAGATTTATTAACTTGAAGAATTGTTAGCCGATTTGTGTGATTACTTGCTTTAAGAGTAGGTCATGTTCTGTGTTGGGCAGTATTAATTATGTGTCAGTATTAATTCATGTAGGTCACACAGAGAGATTGGGATTCGTTGGAAAAGTTCAAGCCTTTCCTGTAACAGCCGAAGGTCGAAATCATGGACTCGTCCATTCAAAGTTGTGAACTTGTATACGCCAGTGTTCCAATTAAGAATTTAACGTTTATAATAACGTCAGTTGGCTATAATACAAAGGGCCGCCCGTGGTACTATAGCACTGCGTGCTACTATGTACGGTATGGCGGCCCTAAAAGGGATTCTGGGGGAAATCCGTATCAAATAAAGTCAATTTCGGAAGTGTGGGATGGATTTTGGTGATTTGGAGGGATTGTCGGGTTGTTTGTGGTAATTAGATTTACACCTGTTCAATCGAACATACCATCCGAACATACACCTATACCATAAGAAGCATCTGGATAACATAGCAACCACGTCCTACCATAAACCAAGATGGCGGCCTCCAGTATTCAAAATGGACGACGGAAACACGTATCACCCTAACAACACGCGCTGTGCATGCACACTAACACCACGAATCACTATGGGGATGACGTCACAAGATGACCGCTCACGCGGGTTACCATGACAACACAACATGGCGCCATTGAGTCACGTGATATGACGTCACTTCCGAGGTCCCATACCGAGGTCCCTCAACCTGGGGGTGAAACGTGCGAGATTTACTACTAGTGTGTCTAAAAACAAACGATGCCTTTCAGAAGCTGATTTTGATTATTCCCGTTTGAAAAGGGAAAGGCCTTCCTTATCTACGACTGAGCAAACCCCGAATAGCAATGGCGTTTAAATATCAGTCATTAGAGGCATCCAAGAAACTCATTTCCAGTCACTTGAAGGTTTTTTTCCTCCCGCTAGGCCAAGCTTGGTGAGCTTATTTTGGGGCCGAGAGACATTTCTACTTATATAATGACATGTATGGCGTGTAACGGCGTGTAACGGCGTGTGAGGTGAGGGTGGATTTGCTTTGGATACCCCCGAGTATAGTCCCATATTTGTTCAGTGCTATGGGATGAGCTTTCAATTATATTGTCCAGCTACCACACAAAGGTTATCAGTGATCATTTAGAGTAACGAGGGTACGTTTCGAAGAAATCCTATTTTCAAACTATTTTAGAGTTATCAGGGGTGCAGATTTTGCGATATGCGTGCTTATTACCCAAATCTCAGACTAACATGATTAATGGCTCTGAGTGGTTGGCTCGGCAGAACTATGTTTGGTTCCGCCAGTCTTTTAACCCATCCACTCCTACACCCCCCCCCCCCCACCTCCCACACACACATGCAGAAGCTATAGACTAAGGAGAGCATTTACGCAACAGCCGATGGATGTATATTTTATAAGAGTGCACACGAGTGTATTCTGGTAGGGGCCCTGGGAACCACAGTAGTCTTGTTAACTGGGGTGGCCACGTTATGCTTTACTGCTTTAATATGACCCAGGACCCAAAGACTTGTTTGTTTCTTCTCTGAAGTGGCAACGTGATTGCAAACAATAGGCTAAACTTCATTTTGTTATGTTTAATAGCAATGATTTAGTCGTGAATTCCCCGCGGGAACCCCTGGGAGCGAAGCAGTGCCTGTTCACTCTGGTAAACAGGCTCTGTTTTACTGGTAAAATAGGACCGAGTCATCAATGCTTGAGAGGTGCAAACCCTCTCTGAAGTGGGCGATATGGCTTTTTGACGCTCACCCCTGGTCTTGAGTTGATACTCACGTTGTGGTCATGATTAGCCATTGCGCAAAAATATGTGACCTTAAACGCCAATAAATAAATTTAGACATGAATACTGAGTGGGTGTGACCTAAAATACCAGTAAACAATTATGTGGTGGTTAAATGCTGAGTCTTTGGAATTTTGAAATTGCCTTTTCCTATTAGGTGTGCTCCCTACATCGGAGGGCCCTCGCATTAACAGAAATGTCAATGTAATCAATGTATGGACAATTCTGTACCACAGAAACGTGCGTAACGTGACTGAGAATTGATCGGATGGTTGGACAAGAATATGGACAGGGGTAAAAAATGAGTGTCAGTTTGGTAAAATTTCACAAATTTTCGACAATGCGCTTTTTTTAAACAAAATTTTCAATGGGAAAAAAGGTCTTTCTCTTTATCGAGGTGTTCTGGATTTTGGTTCGGAACATCTGCACTATCTATTCATTCCTTTTTGGGATATTTGTGTTCAAATTTTGACACCGGGTGGTGATATTTTGTACCAAAATAAGTTCCAACATCAGTCAGTTGTTACTATTTATAGTAACTCTGAATGAAATGACAATGTGACTCCGGTCTGAACAACTAAACAGATCCCCACCAAAAAATCGTCTGCTCAGTCATTACGCCGGTTTTCGTGTAACTTTTCACAGCTGCTTTGTTTCTGTTTATATTTTATTAAAAACTAGCAATTTTTCCCTATACTCTTCTCATGTACTCGAAAATTTACGTTATTATCATCTCTGGAAACAGAATGATGGAGGTCTTACAATTTAAAGTTTTCTATTTATTTGTTGCCACGAAAGAACGAATCAGGCTGTAGCTCAGTTAGTTCAGGCGTTCACTTTGCTGTATGAAAAGTTCACGTTCAATGCGATGTGTGTTCAAAACCCACCTGTTCTTACATTTTTCTCATTATCCTAACACAAACATTTTTCGCTTTGTTCTTGTTGCATCTTCGTCTATAGTGCATGTTTTCGCAAATTAGCTGGTCAAAAGGTTGGAATACCTTGAAATAAAAGATTGCGAATATTCTCTACTGCACTTAATAAATAGCCCTTGTGACAAACTAAAAGAGTAAATGCACTGACACTGTTATATTACCACCATAAGCAATGTATTTCTTCTCTGTTATGTCAGTGGTGAGGCACTTAATTGCAGCTGTCCATGTGGGAGCGATTTGCGCATTGTGCAAATGCGTACAGCACTTTAATGGTACATTTGCCTTCAACCAATGCTAGCCCTTCGCGTGGTGGTTAAGTACGTTACGTCGTTAGGAAGTTAGGTAGGAGATAGCTGGCGCAGGCTGGTTCTCTCCGTGCTGTCCGCCCTCTTTCTTTCATCCGACACAATACAGGTCGGGGAAGGAGTCGTCATACCCCATTAATATACAAACAAATGCAATCCATCACTACAAACTTTAACTATCCTGTGTATTTTGAGCTAAAAGATATTTCTGACACAGAATGACTTGTAGTATAATGGCTCTAGTAACAAGTTAGACAACTTTTGGAGCTAAACAGGGTCGGCGGGCCTGTGTCATGATTCCATGTGCAATACTGTCTCTCATGTATGGATAGCATACTTTCAAAGCGTGTGTATGGGATAGTTTGGTTTTGTTTGGGGGGGGGGTGCGTTTTATTTCAGTTTTACATTTTAGATCTCTGAATCGTCTTTAAGTCTTGATTTAATAATATAATAACTCTTTGGCCAGCCGCTGATTTGTCGCGGTCCTCATAAGAGAAGGCCATCATTCCCCATGCACCCCACCCCCTCTTCCCCTCCTCTCCTCCCAGCATTCAGATATAAACTGCTTAATAATGTCCCTCACTTCCTCTTTTTCAATTTCTTCAATAAGCATTCCTACCCTCTCCCTCGTGTCCCCCTTCAGCCATCTATCCTTTGTTTCTTCACCCCACTTCTGCATTATTCTTCCAGTAGATTTTATTCTATGAGGTATATACTGTGGGCATTCCAAGAGAAAATGTTCCAGGGTCTCCACTACTCCAGAGTGGCACATTTGGCATCCCTTTTCCCCATCTCTCCCAATTTTTCCCCGAAGCTCCAGTGATCTTGATCTCAGTTTGAACAGCAGTGACCCTCCATAGGTGCCATCTAGGTACTTCTCAAAAGCTGGCTTTTCTTTATATTGTAACCCCTGCAGTGATCTTTTCACGCTAACCCCTGCCCGCCAGTTTCGATTGCAATCTTCCATGACTCTCTCTTTGACAAACTTTTTGCCTTCTTTCATTCCTACTTCTATGTTTGTGACCTCTATAGAGTAATTGTCCATTAGTTCCCTCACATGTTTTGACCACCCCGTTTCTATATTAGAATTCCAAATGGTATCGAGCATCAATTTGCACCACCGGTTGTCAGGCAGGTTTCTCAAGTAGTTAAAGTAACACAGTTTTCCCAAATCTACCCTGTCCTTGATTTTCATCCACCCAAGCTCCCCCCTTACTGCTTCCAAAGCTGCAGCATTACTCGACCCTGTTATCCATCTGCCGGCATCATTCTGAGTACTTTCCAACTTCTTAATAACGGTTTGGTTTAATGGAATCACGTCCGTGCCATACGTTATACTTGGTAAACCCACCCTCTCCCACAGTGTTTTCCCCACAAAGACCTTATTGAAACTATTTTTCCCTAAAAGTTTTAGTTGGTTCAGAATTCTTTTCCCCTTCAGAATCAGTTTGGCTGAGTAATTTCTGTACACCCCTCTTCCCGTTATATTTATGCTTACCCCTAGATACTCATACTCTCCCGTTTCTCCTACAGTGATTTGTTTGCTTTCCCCTTCGGGGATTGAGAACTCCCCCACTCTCCATCTCTTCGTCATATCTACCTTGCGTCCAACGGGTATTACCTTGCTTTTATTTTCATTTAGTTCGAGCCGCCAAGTGTTCCCACATCTACCAGCAATTGCCAGCAGTTTCTCTAGCCCCTGTTCAGTTCTAGACATTAACACCATGTCGTCCGCAAAGAATAAGCCTGGTATCTTTATGTCTCCAACATTTACCCCCTCCGCACTCTGAATTAGTTCGTCCCCTAAATCTTTAACATACAATGCAAACAAAATCGGTGAAAAGATACACCCCTGCTTGAGGCCTATATCCATAGGGACTCGTTTTGTAGTGATACTCCCTAGACTGAGTTGGCTTTGCACATCTGTATACAGTGCTTTCATGATTCCCACAAAGTCACCCCCCAGTCCGATGCCCTCGAGCTTTCGCCACATACCTTCCCTCCACACTCGGTCGTACGCTTTTTTCACATCTAGAAATGCCAGAAACACCTTTTTCTTTTCAGCCTTTGTTGATTCTATCAGTTGGGTGAGTGTAAATAGGTGATCAGTGACTCTTCGTCCTTTCCTGAAACCATTTTGAATTTCTCCTAAAAAACCTTTCTCTTCGATAACTTCCTCTAGTCTACCGTATATGACCTTACAGAATACTTTTCCGCTCGCGGTTTTATCTGGAATATTTTTCGATATGATGTGTGGAGCAAGCAATCACGATAGGTTGGGCAAGCATTCACGTTACAACAATTAGTGTTATACAGATGAAGTTTAAATTCCTACGAGCATCCACGTGGAGCATTCTGGGTTCCTACCTCTTCCTCTGTTTATCCCGGGTCAGCATTAATTTTATGTATCATATTGAAGGTAAATGGATATTTTAGAGGGGAACCGTTTGATTTGAGTTTTTGGTTCAGATTCGACTTGTTTCAGCATTTGGCGGGCATTCGGTACCTCAGCACGATTGCCGTAGTTTTGGTCGGCTGTCGTTTAAGACTGCTTGCTTCAAACAAGCGAATGGTAACGTTGGTTCCATATTGTAGCCCTAAGAAAGTTATGTATAGTTTAAGAGGAGTCACTTTCCAAACTTCCCCATTTTATAAACTTGAAGAATTGTTAGCCTATTTGTGTGATTACTTGCTTTAAGAGTAGGTCATGTTCTGTGTTGGGCAGTATTAATTCTGTATCAGTATTAATTCATGTAGGTCACACAGAGAGATTGGGATTCGTTGGAAAAGTTCAAGCCTTTCGTGTAACAGCCGAAGGTCGAAACCATGGACTCTTCTATTCAAAGTTGTGAATTTGTATACGCCAGTGTTCCAATTAAGAATTCAACGTTTATGATAGCGTGAATGAGGTGTTCACTCACCACACAGTGACTGTTACAATGTCTTCTATAATTTAGAAGATAATATTTCACAAGAATAAAATCATGAATAATGGAAAATTTTACGTGTACCATTTATTGGTTTAGTGAACTAAAAAAAATTTTTTTCTTCAATTTTTGTTTTGTTTACCCTTATGAAATTTAATAGAGTTAGAGCGCAATGAAAATAGAAATACTGGCTGGGGAAAGGAATGTTATGACAAAACAAGTAAAAATATTTACCTTCAATATCGTTTGAATATATTTGTTCGAACGGTGTCGTCAGCCACAATCACAATCGAACAACAAGACTAAATGATCCAGTGGCGTAGCCAGATGGGTGGGTGGGGGAGGATAATGTGCCCCCCAAATTTCAGTTATGCCCCACCCATCCGCCATTTTCATCACCCATATAGGGAACATCAGGCAAGAAATTTTAATATCGAGCAATTTACTTGATTCTGAGTCCGTTTGTGCCCATAATTTATAAGTTGTGAAAGGCATCGATAATTAGGCCACATTGTGTCAGATCTAATTATTGATGCATTTCTCAATTTGTTAGTCCACATTATGGCCTAATTATTAATGCCTTTCACATCTTATAAATTATGGACGCAAACGGACTCAGATTAAGGAAATTGTGTTTTTTGTCTCGAATTTTTCCTTCCAATGGGAGGGGCAACCCCTCTTGTGCTCGCCACACCTTGCTGCTGCAGGGCTCGGATGATGCAGCGAATAATATTCTGCCCCCCCCCCGATATTACTCTTGCCCCCCCCCTAAGTTTGATATCCTGGCTTCAGTGGCGTAGCCATGGTGGGGGGGGGGGGGGCTGATAGGGACACATTCCCCCAAATTTTAATCATCCCCCTCCCCTCCCCAGGTGATGTGGTCTAATTATTGCTGCCTTTCACAGCTTATAAATTATCGACACAAACGGACTCAGAGTCAAGGAAATTGCGGGGGGGAGGGGGGGGGGGGTTGTCTCGAATTTCAAAAATTTTCCCGGGGGAGGCCCCCTCCCCTCCTGCGAGAGGGGAAGTCCCTGCTTGTGCTCGTCCCCCATCTCGCCTCTACGTGGCTCGGATGATGCTGCGCATCCTAGTTAGTATGCCCCCCAGTAGTTCAGAGATCTGAACGTAGCGGCTACCGCCTAAGTCAGAGGGAAGCCTCGACGTTCAGTTTGCTGAACTAGCCCCTAGATATTACTTTTGCCCCCCCCCCCCTCCCCCCCCCCGCCCCACACACACACACACACACCTTTGATATCCTGGTTACGCGCCTGGATAAACTGCCAGCAAAAATGAAGAATTCTTCCAAGCATTATGGCCTTTTAGCAAGTGAATTTAGAGCTCACACAATCTCTCAAGATAACGCTATTTTTTCAAGAATTTGTTTATTACATCTGCCTTGCTTCAATGGATTTCGCTTCCATGCCGCTGAGCATTTGACACAGTGTATGGAGAGTCACGTGCCTGAACATTTTAAGATCACATGAACATTAACATGGCGCTGTCCACACCGACAAACAAAATGCGATTTTACCATCAATTATTATTGCATTACATTTTTTTCATCCTTTTGCTTTCCACATCTGCATATTTGAAAAGTGCTGCCCCGAATATTGTTTTCATTCTAACAGATGACCAAGACATTGTACTGGGAGGCGAGGTAGATCTAATCTTTTATTGTCCGTGCTCCCATTTCTGTGCATGTGGGGGGAACTGCTTCCGAATGCCAGTGAGAGCGTCCCACTGCAAGTTCGGCCCGATTGAGTTCGGGCCAAAATAGTGAGTTCGTCCGCAGAAAGTGAGTTTGGACCTACCATAAGTTAGTTCGTCCCATAGTGAGAGTGAGTCCGGCCCAGTCTGAAAAGCTTTTGGCTTAAGCTATGTTACAACCAAAAGTGAATGCATTTCTGATTTGAGAACAAAAAAAAAAAAAAAAAAAACAATGTTGATTTCATTTTTTTGTTATTCTAACCGTTTTACTAAAATTAGAACAAAATCATATTCATAACAAACTTGACAAATAAACAAACTGTAGAATGTAAAACTATGAAATAACAGTGGTAAAATAAATATCCACAAGCAAATACAAAAAAACTTTTAGAATTGTATTTCCTAAAATTGTATTTTTTACCTCGTAACCTATTTGAAGTCATAACTAGAAAATACAATTCTATAAAATACATGTGTGCAAGTTTTATAGTATTGGCACCTGATATGTAATATTGTTCATGTTCGTTGCTCACAATTGCAATGGTAATAGACAGATGATGCATACAGTTTTGAACACTTTTTCAAAACTGACTTAGTTGAAATTTCCCTTGGGAGAATGCTTCCCAACATTCAAACAGCACACGCTGAACACCTCTATATTCTTTCCTCTGGTATCGCTTCAGTTTATTTTCAGAAACAAGTCTGACTTCCACAGAAGTAAATTTACTTTTATCAAAAAGTTTGGCAATCAATCTATAAAGAGAAAGTCCATTTTGTGATGTTTGATTAAAACGATTATGCCACCCTTCCACGTTATTATTAGTACACACTGTTTGAAAAAACACTGACCATTCTTTTGCACTCCACACAAACTTCACAAGCTTCTCACTATTTACATCAGTGGATAGCAGATCAAACATTGCTGGAATCTGTGCATGGGGAATAAAACACAACGCCATAAGTTTTCTAATAAATTTATGCATACCACTGTTCTCCATCTAGTCTTTGCTCAACCCTATCTCTTGAACATTTCTCCACAAAGCCTAGGTCCAGTGGAATGCACACCCATAACAGAAACATCTGTAAATACATGTCTGACTACAGACCACATCGCTACTACAAAATCCATCACTAGCCCCTAAAGCTTGATCTCTGCTGGTAATAATTGTTTAATCCCCTTTAGCACTTTTTTGTAGTCATATTTTCATTTTCCCGACATCAGCACAAATACTAAATACTGGATTTCATTCCAATAAAGATTGGTCTGTTCTGCTATTGACTGGGCCGAACTCACTTATGACACATCGGTCTGTTCTACTATTGACTGGGCTGAAATCACTTATGGCTGGGCCAAACTCACTTATGACTTGGCCGAACTCACTCGGGCCGAACTTGCAATGGGCCAAACTCACCTGATACCCTTCCTCCAGGGACAAACCCTTCAAAATCATTCTTAGAAAGCCTTGTATTAAACACTGGAAATAAAGGCAGGATAACCTCAATTAATATTTATAATTTGCAATATGACATAAGGGCCCAGATGCATCTGAGGCAGGGGTATGAAGGGCTCTCAAATGTGGGTATGACTGAGTTAAGACCCATACTTCACAACGAGTTATAAAGGGTCTTACTAAACACCAGAATGATAAGAATGATGCAGAATGACATAAAAACGACACCAAATGACATTGGAGTTGCACAGAATGACATATATTTAACAAATACTCGATCTCCAGAATGCATTTTGTCGATTAAGTAAGAAAAGATATATTTTTTGTTTATGTATGCCCATACTGTGCTGTGCTGCCAATTCTGAATGACATGCATTTCATTACAGGTTAGAGCTGCCATTTAGAACCTCCTTTGAAAGTTACATGATACATATTGGTGGAATATGGTGTTAATACCATATCAGTACATCACATTTGCCACAATACTTTTTATGAATGGTCTGAAATGACAGCGACTGATCTATGAGTGATTGAAACTACTGGAATTACAGACCTTGCCATTGTTATTTTGGACCCTTTTAAGAAAGTGACGGGGTGATGGTGAAATCAAACTTTATGAATGGTTATCTCCCAAAACTTAGACATCCCATAACTTAGACATCCCATAACTCAGACACTCAGTAAAAGTAGTTAATTATGTTCACCCACTATTACAATGGAATAGACTGATATTTTATATTAATGAAAACAGGTTTATCCAAACAAGAGAATTACCAAAGAATTAATTATTATTTGTTAGTAAAACTTGTTCACACAAACAAAACATCAAATAAGTTGTTAATTATTATCATTATTATTATTTATCTTCTAATCAAGATCAAACAGAACATCTTTACGGTGAACTCAGTTATGTTATAAATGCACAGTCAAAAAAGTGCTCTATATAAGATGCCAGACTTTACTTGGGAATCATATCCTGAAAATGGCTACTGTTAACAAAGTTGAGTTTGTAATGTCACAGAAGGGCACGCCACAGGTACTTTTGGACGGCGGCAGAAATAAAATAAGACAGAGCTGCACTCACTGGAGATGTATACATTCTACTTGCAAGGGAAGGTGCACCACCGTTGGAGACTTTGTCAGAGATATCTCTGATCATTCACATCCCCCAGAAGATAGTAACACTGTGAGGTTTATCAGCACAATGAGAAAGAGAGCAAGAGAAGAGACTACCCAAATGAAGTCCTTATATAATGAAGAAATAATTGGTAGAGACCAAGTAGAGTTACTGCCATCTTTTCCATCAATAAGTAGTGCCTTATATAGGCACAGGCAAAAAAACATACCATCACTTCCCAAGACAAGGGCTGAGGTTAACCTTGACGGCACATGGTCTGAGACTTCAGATGGACGTCGTTATTTACTTCTAACTGATGGAGAGGAAGAAAAGATGATTGTCTTTTCTACTGATGACCAACTACAAGCTTTGCAGTCTGCTGAAACGGTGTACATGGATGGTACATTTTCTTCATGCCCCGACTTATGGAGCCAGGTTTACACCATTCATGCAATGAACGGGACCGGTTCATATCCACTTGTGTTTGCTCTTCTACCAAATAGGCAGACATCAACATATACAAGACTGTTCAGGCAGCTGAAAGCTGAAATTCAACAGAGACTGAATAGACCATTTGTCCCTAGTCGTATACAAACTGATCTTGAGATTTCTGCTATTCATGCGGTTACAAGTGAATTTCCAGATGCAGAGGTGAAAGGTTGTTTTTTTTCCATTTCTGTCAGGCCATTTGGCGCAAAACCCAAGAGCTTGGGTTGTCTGTACAATATAGGAAAGACACAGCTATCCAGTCCTGGATTAGAAGAGCAGCAGGACTTGCTCTTCTTCCACCAACGATTGTCCAAGAAACTTGGATAGACGCCATGGAGTCAACCCCAGAAGTACCTACAGCAACAGATTTTAATGACTATATGGTCACAACATGGGTTGATGATGATGCAAGATTCCAAATCCCTCTTTGGAATCATTATCAGACAACAGGTCCCAGGACAAACAACCACCTAGAAGGCTTCCACAATCGCCTGAATGGAACATTGCCCCACAGACACCCAAATATCTACAGGTTTGTGGAAGTTATAAAGAAAATTGAAAATGCTGATAGAGCAAAATTCGCACAAATAAATTTTGGCGCAGCTCCACCAAGCAGGAAAAGAGTCTACAGGGAAGTTGAGAACCAACTTCAGCATCTAAAGCAAATGATGGTTGAAGGACAAAAATCGCCTCTAGAATTTCTAGATGCAGCAGGACATCTTCTAAGACTAGCTTAACCCTTTACCCAACGAGGACAATAGATGACACTTTAGATGACACTTGCAAGAAAATGTCTTAGCAATTGAACATTTTGTCTTAAAAACATAGCTGATGACCCCTTATTGAAACGAGCTAAGTGAGCTCGGTCCAGTGGAGGGTCATAAGCTATGTTTTTGAGGCAGTTTATATTTTATATTTATATATATATATATTATGTAAATTTCAAAATTGGAAATAATACAGGCCGTTTTGGCAATTTTGTTGGGTTAAGGGATAAACGAGTGAACTATTGTAAAATATCTTGTGATTTTTATGTATCGGTATTATGTTTGTGTATTTTGTAAATTATCTTGTGTTTTTTTATGTATCTGTATTATGTTTGTGTATTTTGTTTTTTATGTATCTGTATTATGTTTGTGTATTTTGTTTTTTTATGTATCTATTATGTTTGTGTATTTTGTTTTTATGTATCTGTTTTATGTTTGTATTTTGTGTATGCTTTTGAAGTTTATATTTTAAGTAAATTTCTTGTTGTCTGATGGCAACAAATCTTTTATAGATTCGTGTTTTTATGTTTCTGTAATGTGTTTGAGCATTGTGTGTTTTGTATGTGATTGAAATGAATAATGATTGAATTTGAAATTGCAATAAACATTTTTCCCTAAATCAGACTTTGTGTCCATATTTCACAGATTAGTCCATTAGAATAATGGGTAACAAGCAGGGGATTAGCTGTACACTAAAGTGTGAATGTTGTTGTTTTAAGCTGTCTAAGTTATGGGATGTCTAAGTTTTGGGAGGATACCTTATGAATCATAATCAGTGAACATGAATTTATCCACTATAAAAACATTTACTTTCCCTTTTAGGACCATCAATTCATAATTAACTGATTGTGTACCTTTCACAGACAATGGGATTAGCAATCAGCCACTGATCAACCTCAATACAATTATGGCCAAGCAAGTTTTGACTGCATTGTTCAAAAGTCTGTAGATAGTGGAGCATCTAGTTGACAATTATTCACAAACTCTACGAGAAAAAATTCAAGAAACACTTTTATCTTTGTAGTTATTAAAATCATAAGATGCAAAAGATAAGAAGTGCTTTTTGTATTTTTTCATGAAGAATTGAGTGCAAGATTGGGTAGTGAAAAAAATACCTTTCAACCAGCAGCATAGCTGGGACTGTGGGTGGGAGCTCATCACCTCCAATTTTTCTGAAAAGTCAACCGTATATTCATTCATGTCTGAAATTCCTACATCAGTTCATGTCCTCTCAACGTAATATTTCATGGCTCTTCTTGCTTTCGCTAATCCTTCACTTCCTGGGTACATGAGGCAGCAAAAAGCACTTCAATAGTCATGAAAAGGTTTTATTTTTTCTGGAGAAGACCATGGACCTTCACCAGTGGTGGGTACATGCTCCTAACCCTTTACCCAATGTAATGACCCAAAGCGGCCAGCGCTTTTCACAAAAATCACTATTCAGTTTTCCTTTTTTTTCCTTTTTATGTCTCAAATACATAGCTTGTTGAGCTCGTTCCAATGAAGGTTCATTAGCTATGTTTTTGAAGCAAAAAATGAAAAAATGTAGCTATTCAAGAATTTTGTTTGCAAGTGTCGTCTGCCTTTCTTGTTAGGTAAAGGGTTAACACAGCAAATGAAGTGAGGTGGACATTTTTTGTCCACCACACAATTTATTCAGCCTGGAATTTAACCATACCCACAACATTATAGAAAATGAAAAAAATTAAGAAGCCATATACACACCTGTTACTTATGAGAAAACACTGTCAACGAATAAACAAAACTAGAGGGGTGTCATTTGTGTGCAAAACACACTATAGTATATCCCCGCATTCACATTTGTGATTATTGTCGGGGCCAAATCAAAAATCCAAAACCTTTATGCACATCTACAGATGCTATTGATTAACATGAACACACTTTTAGTGTTTCGAATTGAAACCCCTAGGAGTTTTTCTCCGGAAACCGTCCCTCTAATGACAAAAATGGTGCCCCTTGCACCCCTTGGGGCCAAATCAAAAATCCAAAATTTTTATGCACATCTACAGACCCTATTGATTAACATGAACACACTTTTAGTGTTTCGAATTGAAACCCCAAGGAGTTTTTCACTGGAAACCATTCTTCTAACGACAAAAGTGGCGGCCCTTGCACCCCCGAGGGCCGAATCAAGAATCCAAAACCTTTATGCACATCTACAGACCCTATGAATGAACATGAACACACTTTCAATGTTTCGAATTGAAACCCCTAGGAGTTTTTCTCCGGAAACCATTCTTCTAACGACAAAAATGGTGCCCCTTGCACCCCTCGAAGCCAAATCAAAAACCCAAAACCTTTATGCACATCTACAGACCCAATTGATTAACATGAACACACTTCCAGTGTTTCGATTGAAACCCTGGGAGTTTTTTTTTCGGAAACCATTCCACTAACGACAAAAATGGTGCCCCTTGCACCTTCCGAAGCTGAATCAAAAATACAAAACCTTTATGCACATCTACAGGCCCTATTGATTAACATGAAGAAACTTTCAGTGTTTCGAATTGAAACCCCCAGGAGTTTTTCTCTGGAAACCATTCCTCTAACGACAAAAATGGTGCCCCTTGCGCCCCTTGGGGCCGAATAAAAAATCCCAAACCTTTATGCACATCTACAGACCCTATTAATGAAGATGAACACACTTTCAGTGTTTCGAATTGAAACCCCTAGGAGTTTTTCTCTGGTAACCATTCCTCTAACAACAAAAATGGTGCCCCCTGTGCTCCTCGAAGCCAAATAAAAAATCCAAAGCCTTTATGCACATCTACAGACCCTATTAATGAAGATGAATGAACTTTCAGTGTTTCGAATTGAACCCCCTAGGAGTTTTTCTCCGGAAACCATTCCTTTAACGACAAAAATAGTGCCCCTTGCGCCCCTCGGGGCCGAATAAAAAATCCAAAACTTTTATGCACATCTACAGACCCTATTGATTAACATGAACACACTTTTAGTGTTTCGAATTGAAACCCCTAGGAGTTTTTCGCCGGAAACCATTCCTCTAACGACAAAAGTGGTGCCCCTTGCGCCCCTCGGGCCGAATCAAAAATCCAAAACCTTTATGCACATCTACAGACCCTATGAATGAACATGAACACACTTTCAATGTTTCGAATTGAAACCCCTAGAAGTTTTTCGCCGGAAACCATTCCTCTAACGACAAAAGTGGTGCTCCTTGCGCCCCTCGGGGCCGAATCAAAAATCCAAAACCTTTATGCACATCTACAGACCCTATTGATTAACATGAACACACTTTTAGTGTTTTGAATTGAAACCCCTAGGAGTTTTTCTCTGGAAACCATTCCCCTAACGACAAAAATGGCACCCCTTACGCCCCTCGGGGCCAAATCAAAAGTCCAAAACCTTTATGCACATCTACAGACCCTATGAATGAACATGAACACACTTTCAATGTTTCGAATTGAAACCCCTAGGAGTTTTTTGCCGGAAACCATTCCTCTAACGACAAAAGTGGTGCCCCTTGCGCCCCTCAGGGCCGAATCAAAAATCTAAAACCTTTAAGCACATCTACAGACCCTATGAATGAACATGAACACACTTTCAATGTTTTGAATTGAAACCCCTAGGAGTTTTTTGCCAGAAACCATTCTGGTATAGGAAGAAACAGTTTCAATAAGGTTTTCGAGGGGAAAACCATTTGGTAATGGTGGGTCTGCCAAGTATAACATATGGTACGGAAGTGGTACCCCTAAACCAAATGGGTGTAAAGAGCTTGGAAACCCTGCAGAACAATGAAGGCCAATGTATAATGGGGTAGAGTAATGACGCAGCACTAGAAGCAATCATGGGGAGCTTAGGCTGATGAGGATCAAGGACAGGATAGACTTATTTAAACTCTGTTATTTTATTTGGTAAATCTCCCTGACAGCCGATGGTGTAAAGTAATGTTCCATAGCATTTTCAACTCAAATACCAAGACAGGGTGGAAGGTCCAAGTGAGGGAGTTAATAGAGAACTACTCATTGGATATCTCGGAACTAGATGAAGGGGCAACCCAGGGTAAAAAAAACGTCAGAGAAAGAGTCATTGAGGATTGTAACCTTAATTGGCAAGAGGAAGTCAAATCCAAGAGGTCTCTGGGTGGCCTGCATGATAAAGAGAAGCCTGTTTTTGAAGAGTACCTTGATGGCACTTGCAGGGGGGGGGGGGGGGTCACTCTAACGACAAAAATGGTGCCCCATGCGCCTCTCGAGGCCAAATCAAAAATCCAAAACCTTTATGCACATCTACAGACCCTATGAATGAACATGAACACACTTTCAATGTTTCGAATTAAAACCCCTAGAAGTTTTTCGCCGGAAACCATTCCTCTAACGACAAAAGTGGTGCCCCTTGCACCCCTCGGGGGCCAAATCAAAAATCCAAAACCTTTATCCACATCTACAGACCCTATTGATTAACATGAACACACTTTTAGTGTTTCAAATTGAAACCCCTAGGAGTTTTTCCCCGGAAACCATTCCTCTAACGACAAAAATGGTGCCCCTTGCGCCCCTCGGGGCCGAATCAAAAATCCAAAACCTTTATGCACATCTACAGACCCTACTAATGAACATGAACACACTTTAAGTGTTTTGAATTGAAACTCCTAGCAGTTTTTCGCCGGAAACCATTCCTCTAACGACAAAAATGGTGCCCCTTGCGCCCCTCAGGGCCGAATCAAAAATCCAAAACCTTTATGCACATCTACAGACCCTACTAATGAACATGAACACACTTTAAGTGTTTTGAATTGAAACTCCTAGCAGTTTTTCGCCGGAAACCATTCCTCTAACGACAAAAATGGTGCCCCTTGCGCCCCTCAGGGCCGAATCAAAAATCCAAAACCTTTATGCACATCTACAGACCCTATTTGCTTTCTCTCCACTCTTTTGGGACCTCTTGTTTTTCTATGGCTAAATTGAATACGTCAGTTAGGCTTTCACAGCGTTCCTCTCCCCCATTTTTGAGAAAATTGTTAGGAATTTTGTCCACTCCTCCTGCTTTTCCATTCCTTAATTTTGAGACCACCTTTCCCACCTCCTCAGTTTTAATTTTGCTGCAAACACAAAGTTTGATAGATTTTCTTCGACCTGATTCGGGCACTCCAGTGGGTTCCCCATGCCTCATCGCTTATTGTTTACCTTTTCCCAGTGCTTGACTAGTTCTGATGCGATTTGGTCTTGATTGTCTGTATCTCTGCTATCTACTTTAATACTCTGTGGGTTACTTCCTTTGTTATGTTTATTTGTACACTTGAGAAGTAGAGAGAAGAAAATCTATTTGATAGTCCACTAAGAATATGACATTTTAATGAGTGCAACAAAAAGATCGGTTGAAAACAGTCTGAACATTGCATTCAAAGACTGTTTTTGTAACCTTTTCATTTATGCACAGGTGGAAATTACTGTACATAATTCCATGGTGGTCAATGAAAATTCAAGAAAACACAGTTGCCTCCTTCATGAAAATGAACATACATGCAGGTGTTTTCTGTCACATTGAAAAATTCAAATGTATATCTCCTCACCATGCTTGTGACACAATGAAAATTTAAATTTTCTTGCATTTGCATTAGTTCTGTATAAAATGTGTGTCATTTGAATGCAGGTCTCCGTATTGGGTGAACAAATGCTTGTCTAAGAAAAAGTGATTCAATCTTTTTATTAGTTGCCCCCTTAATGAACCCGAAGACAAACATTAGGCAGATCTACACAAATTGGTCACCATATTCTGTAAATATGAAAATAAAACTTTGTGTTCTTTTGCTTGCTGATGAAATGCTGCAGTGCAATACACTGTTGGTGAAGCTTTCTGAACCCTTTCCTACAACCAGCCTTGCTTCTACACTAGTTTTACTTTGCTTTGAGAAAACCAACAACCCTCCTAAAATTACCTCACTCTCAGAGAAATAACCCTAGAATGACTGTTTACGTAACGTGGGGGGAACATTTATCATAAAATATGTGAATGCAATACGGGTTATGACAAAATAAAACAGAATAAATTAAATTCCAAATCCTGAATATTTTGCCAGTCAGATTTGACGATATTTTGGAACTAACTTAACACAAAGGTTGCTTGTTATCCAGACCTGCTCTCACTAATAATATAATAATAGTTTGTGAACAGTCTGAATAGAGTTCAGATAATCCATTTTCAGGTTGCCTAAATTTTTAATTCGAAATGGTTTGTGGGATGTTAATATCACTCTTGTAATTTTTGTTAAGCTTTTTACTGTAATTTATTTTTTAGACTCCAATGACGAAGACAAAGAAGCTGATTGGAGAACAGGGCATAACCTTTGATAATATGGTGAGTTGTGTTCTATTATTGTGTTCCTCACTGTACTGGTTACTGGTTAATAGACCCTGTTCAGTCATGGAAATGAGACGGGTGCAAGTGCAATTGCTCCTGTCAGCACCTGTGTTTTCTACTTTACGGGAAAAAATTGAAAAATATTGTGGAGCACTAATGTACTGTGAGGATAAATGTGTGTCATTTTGAGAAAGCAGCACTCTGTGACCAGTGGCATGTTACTGTCATAATTCAGCAATTCCTTATACATTTAACCCTTTGAACACTAGTATCTGCCATGTCAGTTTAATGGCAGCAATTCATTCATTAATCATTATTCATTATTTGAACATTTACTGAACAGCCATCCAACATAATGACGTTATGGCCTATCATGTTTCTGGCTGGAAAAGCGGCTGCGTAGGTTCAAAGGGTTATGGTTTCTTGTGTTTGGTGACAGTATTCCCTCGAAAATTCATATATTAACATTTTACGGGTGCAATTTACTCTCGTCTCTGATTTCGCGGGAGCTTAAAACTGCACCCGTCAATTCTGTTCATTTCCAGCACTACCTGTTAGCTCTTTACCCAACTCGAATAGCAGACAATACATGCAAACAAATTTCTTGAATAATAGAAAATTTTAATTCTCTACCGTAGAAAGATAGCTTATAACCCCAATTTGAAACAAGCCCATTGAACTCAAGAAAGCTTTCAGCCAAAATGCTAAAATTTAGCTTGCACTTCTCATGCTTTTTCAGAGCATTTGGATTATAATCCAAGTAGAAATTCCACTCTGTGTGTGTTTCTGTGTTAAACTCATTCTTCATGTATTGTGTCAAGCTCTCAGGTCACCAGTCTAATTCTATAAGGAATTTGAAGCTGTTATGGCCTGGAACCAGTCTCGTCCTTAAATAGTCCATCACTTATGTTTAGATTCACACGTCTAGAATATTTCAGTTGAATGGAAAATGAACCTAAGGTTTGTTTTTCTGACCAACTAATATATTCCAGACAATCAGGCTTGTCATTTTGAGGCAGGCGAACACCCCTGGCCGCAGTTGCCTGCCTGAGTTCAAAATTCTGTGGATGGTAAATGTTCTCCTAACTCTGATTTCTGCGGCCCATTAATTCAGTGGAAGGCACCTCAAAATCGCCCGCCTCAAACGGCAATTTTTACGGATTGAAGAAGGTACATGTAACAAATGCGCAGTTTGTGAAGGTTGTAGTGTGTCATCAATGCAGTCACCCAGAGACAGTAACTAACTTTCCAAATATACATTATGTGATGATGTACATCATAATTATACAAACATTATGTGATGATGTACATCATAATTACACAAACCATGTACAGTATGTGGAGAGTGTATTATCACTTAATCACCTGCAGAGTGGAGATTCCACCCAAGCAATAATTGCAAATTTGTTGCAAAGCATAACAAACAAGCGCAGGTAAAGTTTCAACCAATGGACATCCGGATTAAACCCGGAGGTCCATTGGCTGAAACATTGCTTGTGTTTTTTGTCCATATGTATAAAATTTGAAAGTTATAGTTTGGGTGATAACTCCACTCTGTGGGTGATTTAGTTACAATCCTCTCTCCACATACTGTACCTTAAAATGATATTAGTTGTCTACCCATCAGTCTGAAACAAAATGGCCCCTGCAAATCATAAATGACCCTCCTGGGGTCCTCTTTGGTGAACCCAAAATGGCCCTCCTGTGGTGATTTGAGGCGAACCATAATGGCCCGCCTGCAATTTTCAAAAATGACAAGCCTGAGACAATTGAATCTATAAAATACCATAACATTCATTTTCTTTGAATCAGCACTAGAAATGTTGCTCAATTTAGACTTGATATGACTGAATGTTTCATGACATTAGAATTAGAATGAGGAATTAGAACAGCAATAGGCTTATGATAAGGCCATATAGTTTCACTAAGTATTTTAATAGCTCAAGGTGAATTAAAAATGTATGGATTGGAATATCTTTAACTGGAACACAAGAGAATATCTTTATATTTTTGTGAGTAAAAGGACATCAGCGGTAGTCTGCATGCAAATTTCCACAAAAAGTGAGTAAACAAATTGAATTTCAAATAGAATTAGACTTGTGACCTGAAAGCTTGGTATTGTTCTTCACATAATTAATAGAGACTCTTTTTGAATAATTCATTTGTTATTGCTTTCAAATTATAGAGCTTGTTCACTACAGCAAAATCCAATAAAAAAATAAGTTACCTCAAAGACTGTGTTATTGTTATTTTTATGCTTGCCGAAAAATTTCGGGTGAACATATAGTCACTGCTTTGTCCATCCATCCATCCGCCCATCCATCCTTCCATCCACCGTGATATCTCAGCAGTGAGTAGATGAATTTCAATGAAATTAGGTATAAGGTATCCTTGTAACATGCCACTCCTGCACATGTTATAAAAAAGTTGCCTACATATTTTTCACCAGACTTACGATATACATTTCAAAGACATTTGCGAAATGATTCCCATAGAGGGGGACCACAATTTAAGGAATCTGCTTGTTAACTAAGTCGACTGTCCAGGAACATCCATCAGTTTTACTGATTTTCTTGTTTAAAAAATTAATCCCATGTTCCCCACTCATTTTCCTTAATCCATCCCTTTCCTTCTGTCAGATTGTGTCATTTTGTCATTGTGTCATTTTGTTACATGGTATTTGTTTATGTGTCATTCTGTCGCTGTGACAAAATTACTTCTGGCATAGTGTCATGCTGTCATGTGGCATAAGGTCAGGTCACCAATTTTATTATACCCCCGCTTCGAAGAAGTGGGGGCTATATAGGAATCGCCCTGTACGTCCGTACGTCCGTCCGTCCGTCCGTCCGTCCGTCCGTCCGTACGTCTTTCCGGACATGAAATTCTTGTGTGCGCAACTCCTCCTACATTTATCAATCAATTTGGACAAAACTTTTCAGACATCATCACTACTAAGTGAACATGCGCATATTCCAAAATTTTTGATCTGCGACAATTTTAACCAGGTTATCTTCCTTTGACTTAGATTTATTGTGTCTTTCCATCCGAACAAATTCTTGTGTGCGCAACTCCTCCTACATTAATGAACCGATTTTGATGAAACCTTTCAAACATCATCTCTACTAAGTGAACATGTGCATATTCCAAACTTTTTAATCTGCGACAATTTTAACCAGGTTATCTCTCTTGAACTTTGATTTAATATGGGTTTCTACATGAAATTCTTGTGTGCGCAACTCCTCCTACATTTATCAATCAATTTGGACAAAACTTTTCAGACATCATCACTACTAAGTGAACATGCGCATATTCCAAGATTTTTGATCTGCGACAATTTTAACCAGGTTATCTCCCTTTGACTTAGATTTATTATGTCTTTCAGTTCGAACAAATTCTTGTGTGCGCAACTCCTCCTACATTAATGAACCGATTTTGATGAAACCTTTCAAACATCATCTCTACTAAGTGAACATGTGCATATTCCAAACTTTTTGATCTGCGACAATTTTAACCAGGTTATCTCTCTTGAACTTTGATTTAATATGGGTTTCTGCATGAAATTCTTGTGTGCGCAACTCCTCCTACATTTATCAATCAATTTGGACGAAAGTTTACAGACATCATCACTACTAAGTGAACATGCGCATATTCCAAAATTTTTGAGCTGTGGCAATTTTAACTAGGTTATCTCCCTTTAACTTAGATTTATTATGGGTTTCTACATGAAATTCTTGTGCGTGCAACTCCTCCTACATTTATTAATCAATTTGGACAAAACTTTTCAGACATCATCACTACTAAGTGAACATGCGCATATTCCAAGATTTTTGATCTGCGACAATTTTAACCAGGTTATCTCCCTTTGACTTAGATTTATTATGTCTTTCCGTTCGAACAAATTCTTGTGTGCACAACCAACTCCTCCTACATTTATCAATCAATTTGGACAAAACTTTTCAGACATCATCACTACTAAGTGAACATGCGCATATTCCAAAATTTTTGATCTGCGACAATTTTAACCAGGTTATCTTCCTTTGACTTAGATTTATTGTGTCTTTCCATCCGAACAAATTCTTGTGTGCGCAACTCCTCCTACATTAATGAACCGATTTTGATGAAACCTTTCAAACATCATCTCTACTAAGTGAACATGTGCATATTCCAAACTTTTTAATCTGCGACAATTTTAACCAGGTTATCTCTCTTGAACTTTGATTTAATATGGGTTTCTACATGAAATTCTTGTGTGCGCAACTCCTCCTACATTTATCAATCAATTTGGACAAAACTTTTCAGACATCATCACTACTAAGTGAACATGCGCATATTCCAAGATTTTTGATCTGCGACAATTTTAACCAGGTTATCTCCCTTTGACTTAGATTTATTATGTCTTTCAGTTCGAACAAATTCTTGTGTGCGCAACTCCTCCTACATTAATGAACCGATTTTGATGAAACCTTTCAAACATCATCTCTACTAAGTGAACATGTGCATATTCCAAACTTTTTGATCTGCGACAATTTTAACCAGGTTATCTCTCTTGAACTTTGATTTAATATGGGTTTCTGCATGAAATTCTTGTGTGCGCAACTCCTCCTACATTTATCAATCAATTTGGACGAAAGTTTACAGACATCATCACTACTAAGTGAACATGCGCATATTCCAAAATTTTTGAGCTGTGGCAATTTTAACTAGGTTATCTCCCTTTAACTTAGATTTATTATGGGTTTCTACATGAAATTCTTGTGCGTGCAACTCCTCCTACATTTATTAATCAATTTGGACAAAACTTTTCAGACATCATCACTACTAAGTGAACATGCGCATATTCCAAGATTTTTGATCTGCGACAATTTTAACCAGGTTATCTCCCTTTGACTTAGATTTATTATGTCTTTCCGTTCGAACAAATTCTTGTGTGCACAACTCCTCCTACATTAATGAACCGATTTTGATGAAACCTTTCAAACATCATCTCTACTAAGTGAACATGTGCATATTCCAAACTTTTTGATCTGCGACAATTTTAACCAGGTTATCTCTCTTGAACTTTGATTTAATATGGGTTTCTGCATGAAATTCTTGTGTGCGCAACTCCTCCTACATTTATCAATCAATTTGGACGAAAGTTTACAGACATCATCACTACTAAGTGAACATGCACATATTCCAAAATTTTTGAGCTGTGGCTAATTTAACTAGGTTATCTCCCTTTAACTTAGATTTATTATGGGTTTCTACATGAAATTCTTGTGCGTGCAACTCCTCCTACATTTATCAATCAATTTTGACGAAACCTTTCAAACATTATCACAACTAAGTGAACATACGCATATTCCCAAATTTTTGATCTGCGACAATTTTAACCAGGTTATCTCCCTTTAACTTGGATTTATTATGGGTTTTCAAATGGGATTCTTGTGTGTGCAACTCCTCCTACATTAATGAACCGATTTTGAATACATGTTGCACATTGTAAATGTGTTTTTCCAAATGTAAACCATATATGTGTGGGCTCTTTAAGTATTCAGTGCTGTTCTGTGGAAGGCCACATGCAAATACAAATTTCAACAACAAAAAATGATCTTTATGTATACATTTCCTTATGGCCTTCGCCTACATGATCAGAAGTGCATTCCTGTAAAAACCCAAAGCGGGGGTATTAATCACCTTCAGTGATAGTTCTAGTTGAATTGGTACACATGCAAACGTAATAACTGAGAGGCATACACAAGTATGTTAAATGCCATATTCCTCCAATTCATTGAATATGAATTTTCAAGATTTTGTTGCAAAAAGTAGTTATACATACAACATATTTTCAAAATTTTCGATTTTCTTCAACACCAACAATTTCAGTTTCATTTTTTCAAGAAGTGGAAATCGATCTAAAAAAACTAATAAACTGTGCAGCTCTTCCTCTGTTATTTGTATATTTCTGGAATACAAAATTGCTGTTTCATGATATCAATATATTTACCATGTCTATTAGAATTACAAATTCTCAGTGAAAAAAAAGTTGCCTTTACATCAACATATCTGTGTTAGAAAAATTCTGAGAACCCATATTTAATTTTTGATTTCTATCTGCTGTTTTATTTACTTCAGTTTGTTTCCAGTCCATTATGTTGTCCAAGCCGCTCTAGCATCATGACAGGAAAATTTGTACACAACCACATGGCCATTAACAACAGCATTAATGGAAACTGTAGTAGTAATGACTGGCAAAGAAACCAAGAACCATATGCATTCTCTGTCTACCTGAAGAAGAGTGGATACTCAACATTTTTTGCGGGGAAATATCTAAATCAGGTAATTACTGGAAAAGCAATTTAATTAGTAGAGATTTGAAAGTATAAATAGTGGATTCCCCTAAATATCTTGAAAATGCAATGAACACAGGTCACTTAACCCTTTACCCATCATAACGGCCAAAACCAGCCAGCGCTATTCTCAAAAATCGTCAATTAATTTTCATTATATTTTCATTTTTTGTCTCAAAAACATAGCTTATGACCCCTCTTCAGAACAAGCTTGTTGAGCTCGTTCCAATGAGGGGTCATAATCTATGTTTTTGAGACAAAAATTTGTTTTTCAAGAATTTTGTTTCCATGTGTCCTCTGCTTTTCATGTTAGGTAAAGGGTTAACCCTTTACCCAATGCACATAATAACAAAATTTCTTATTTTGATTACCGTATTTACTCTATGTATTGGGGACACTCTATGATTTGGGACACACATTTTTTTCCAGAAAACTATATTTTTTTTATGCTCTAAAGTTTGGGACATTCAGGAGATTTGTTTCTAGTGTCACTAGTAGCAGACGACACTCATAAAAAAATTCTTGAGTAACTAAAAATTTTCATTTTTTGCTTCCAAAACATAGCTTATGATCCCTCATTGGAACGGGCGCAATGCACTCGTTCCAATGAGGGATCATAAGCTATGTTTTGGAAGCAAAAAATGAAAATATAAAAAAAATTGGACCGCGATTTTTGTATATAGTGATGGAAAATGAATCACACACAACATTATTCAGCATCAAATCAAGACCAGGCTGTGTTCTTTTTCCATTTTCTAAGAATTGGGACACCTGTAAAAATAATTATTTTTAGCTGTCCCAATACATAGAGTAAATACGGTATGTTTTTTTCAGATTTTTCAAAAAATGTCAACAAAACTTTATTATTTGAACCCTCCTCCCCCCCTCCACTGTCCAATTTGTCTGGCTGGCCAATTCTTTAGATAAAGGTTTAATAAGAGTAAAGTAATCTTGCGAAACTTAACACCTTGAAGCCCAAAGTTGAGTCTACTCACCAATGTTGTAATACAACAGGTGTTCTCACGCCGACAGTACAGATAATAGTGAGCACAGAGAACCCTAAAATCTGAGCAGTTGTTTCTGGTGATGTGTTGTCTGCCTGCTTGAAACATCTACTAAACTATAAGTCTTAAGCAGTATTATCAATACTGTTCAATAAATTTACTCTTTATTTCCTGGGCTTGCTGGGGCTTGTGTACGTTAACAGAATTCCAATATATCTTCTTCAACAGCACTTAGGTTAGGCCACAGAAAGTAGATGTGATGTTTCTCAGGCCATTATTTGAAAACTTTCATGCAGGCTAATGGTTTTTTATTTTTTTTTTATTTCTGTAATTATTTCGTTGCCATCAAAAGTTCATGTTCTTGGTTCATGTTTTAGACCTCACAATCTACGGAATAGCATGGGTGGTGGTGTATTTCATCCCTTGAGAGCAAGAAGGCTTTGCAATGCTAAAGCGTTGCAAAGCCTTCTTGCACTCAAGGGAAAAATGTATCAGTTTCAAAAGTTGGGTAAAATATCTGACGTAAACCATTTAATTATTCATCAGATAGATGCATCTAAGTACTTAATTCTGTGAAATGCACCTCAGAAGAAATCAGCGACACTTGTCTTTTTCAAATTTCTCGGACGCCGTAGAATTAAGAAAGGACGCTGGTTTTGTTTACATTGGCATGTTGGGAGTTCGAACCCACGCCGAGAGAGTTTCTTTCGGCATCAACTGCCTAGAGGTCTGTCGGTGGCAGAGTGGTGTGCGTGGTTCAGTATAGTTTTGCTAGGCGGTTGGTGCCAAAGGAAACTCTCGGCGAGGGTTCAAACCCCTGCCATGCCAATGTAAACATAAACTATTTAATTTTTATATTTTTATACTGTACCAATGACCCAGACTTAGCTGGTGCTAACTCCACAAAAACCAGGGCCAAACACAAATTTTGCCCCCCAATCCCCAAAATTTGCATCCAAAACAAAAAGAAATCATGTCCTAAAGGACCTCCATAGTACGACTCTACTGCGCATGCGCAGTGACGCAGTCGTCCCGAAATTGGCGCCAAATATCATTCTCTGTTTGGCCCTTCATCAGTCAACATCTCACTGATCTTTGTGCTTGTAAATCTCAGTTTAAAGGATGCCAGACACGTAATTCTTGGAGAAAATGTGATTCTAAGGAGGATAGAAGGAGGAGAGGAAAAAAGAAGTGGCAAAAAATAATCAGGGCTGTACTTAAAATTTTTTGTTGAAATTATGTTAAGTTGCCTATTTTCGAGGCAAACGCCTCTTGTTGTCATTCTTGCTAATTGTTGCACTGCTTATTCAGTGTTTCCTCTCCCCTAACCTTCTAAAGTCCCCCCTTGCAATTCTCCCATGCTTTTGGCATATTTTTGAGAAGTTTCATTTCTAAAAATTCCCTGGGAGAGTTGCTTGGTTACAGAATGTTTTCTGTTATTTTCCCCATAGTTACGTTTTCACCCATGGGTGTATAACGTTTGTGTTCTGCATCTTCCATCTGATGTTCTGCAGATTCTCCCCTGGGAGTCTCTGTTTTGCATCAGATAGAGTGTAATTGATGACTGATTCCGGGCCAGTTTTTTCAGTGCCTGGAGTCATGTTTTCTTCTGTGTTTACACTGTTTGTTTTCATTGGCAACAGCCTTTTTTGAGGGGGGCTGTTTGCCTTTGAGGTAGTTTATCTCATTATAAGATACATTTATATTATCCGAAAGTGTCTCATTAATTATTTTATATAATTTTAAAATTTTTGACCACACTTTGCCATCGGATCCATCGGGGCTCAACGTTACTTTTCAGCAACTTGGGCTTCTCTGAAAAAATATTTTTTCAAAATTATTTTGTTTTGCAATTGTTTTTTCATTTATTAATGGATCATGTTATTATGTATCTTTGTGTCAGGGGTTTTTGCGAGTAACTAGGACTTATTGTTGTTCTTTCACAATGAAGGGAACTTGTTCAAATTGTAATAGGAAGAAATCTTCCTCTGACTTTCATGATTATTGCATTAATTGTAGTCAGTGTTCTCGCATTAATCCCTGTCCTGTATGTGAACATTGGGATGAGAAACATTGGAAACGTGTGTCACGATATGTTGTTTCTGGAGAAAGAGCGATGCCGGCTCTTTCTCCACAAGGTCACTCTACTCTCTCAGTTTCTATTTCAGAGGAACCAGAACAGGGTGATGTTTCCATGTTATCTTCTTCAAGTGTGCGTCTGTCGTCACAATTAAATACAGAGCTAGCGGCAAAAGTGCTCATGGAGATTAGACAAATGTCGTCCGCTAGCTCGCCCGGTGTAGCGTCCATTCACCGAATGGTTCGGCTGCCGGGTTCGTCCGATGCGGTCCAAGAGGAAATTTTGGGTGATGCGAGCACTATAAAAATAATAGATGCACACCCAGTGACGGCGGATAGTGAACGAGAACGGAGGAAGCCTTTTAGTCCGGTTCCTAGCTCGTCCAGGTCCAGCCGGGCCGCGAGCGAGAGAGGCCCCTCTCTCGTACAACAACATCTGGGACCAGATGTTGTGGTACAAAATGTGTCTTTAGCGGAGCATACGTCCGTCGCTCGGGACGCTCCGTTGTATAAGCAGTCCGCAGAGACTGTTAAGGCTTCCTCTTCTCGCCGGCGCACACGACCGCACCTTGGCTGCGTGACCTCCGATATTTTGCCAGCTTCGCCGATGAAGGATTCTTCGGCGACCAGGTCACACCATCCGGCAGCCAGGGATTCGAGACCGATGGACTCCGGACGTTCGCATAGGAAAAGTATGCGGGAGCCATCTGATGCGGAGCTGCCCTCGGCAAAGCAGCGAAAGACCGCTCCTCCGCAGGTCTCGACGTCGGACATTCTAGTGCAGATAGCACAGCTTATCGCAGCATCCCAGCAGCCGACAGAGACGGTGTCGGATCGAGAATTATCCGACGGCGCTGGGTCGGTACGCTCCGCCGAAGCATCGGGGGCGGACGACCGGGAACATCGGGAGGTCCGACCGGATGGTGAAAGGGATACGGATGAATTGGAGCTATCCCTTTCGGAACAACACAAAGCTGCCGTGGACTTCATCCGGCACTTTCTTCCTCAAGTTGTTCCGTCGGGCCAGACTGCTGCGCTTCCGGACAGGAGAATTATAGCGTCATTGGACTCTGATTTTTTCGAGCGGTTCAGGGACATCGCTCCCGAGTTTCCGTCGCAGTCCAATAATGTTGCAAGAACATTTGAATTATTGAACGACGCTATTTTTAAACTTGCTTCCAGGACAGGGAAAGCAGGCTTCTTGTCCGCAAATACTCTCAACCTGCCTTTCATTAATGCAAGGAATAAATTCGACACGGCAGGTCAGGGTATACCGAGAGTTCCTCTGCGTATGGACGACGAGGCGGAAGACTTAGAGCTATCATTACCGTCGTCAGCTTCTATTCCAACCGCAGTGTTGGAAACAGCTATTGCGTCTAACAGAGCCAATTTAGATGACTTATCTTACGCAGATCACCTTACGAAGGCGTTATCACTGCGTCTTCAAGGGGAAGAGTTTCAGGATATACAATCATCCTTAAGACTTCTTTCAAGGGCAGTAGCTTATTCCACGTGTAACTCCGCCCTTTCAGTGGCAAATCTGGAGTTGGTTAGACGTGACGCAGCCCTGTCTACATCCACACTAGTGGATTCTAAGGTGAAGAACTCTCTTAGAGTCGCTTCGGTCTCAGGAGATCTTCTCTTTGACGGCAAGCTTTCCGCTATTTATGATAATATTAAAAAGAAAGCTAGTGATTCTCTGTTGTTTAGATCTGCTCCTAAAAGGTCGGATACAGCAGACACGAATAAGGCGGGCACTTCTGGGTCTTATCCGCCCAAGAGAGGTTCCTATAGAGGTTCCGGTGCGTCCTCTAGCTCTTATTCGAGAGACCGTCAGGATAGCGACTCTCGTTCGGGACGTCCTTCAGGCCGGGACAATCGGTCGGACGCCCCGAGGTCGACGAGGCGAGGTGCGGGTCGTGGAAGACGTGGTTTCTCCTACCGCAGGCCTCGCAGATCCAGGAGGTGATGGCTCAAACCTCTATCGCGTTCCGGTTGGCGGAAGGTTGTCGAGTTTTTCTCAAGAGTGGGCGTCGATTACGGACGACCCGTGGGTGAGAGGAGTGACTTCGGAAGGTCTAAAGATATCCTTCAAACGAAAGCCTCCATTAACTCGAAGTCCAAAGTGGACTCATCTTCCGTCAAACCCTCAGAAAAGAGACGCTCTGCTATCAGAGGTGCAGTCTCTTTTAATGAAGAACGCGGTAGAGGTCGTAGAAAACCAGGAATCGCTGGGATTCTACAGCCATCTGTTTCTGGTTCCGAAACCAGACGGCTCGTTCCGTCCAGTCATAGATTTGAGCTGGATAAACAAGCTGATCGTCGCTCCGAAGTTTTATATGGAGACGATTCGATCGGTCAGAGCGAGTATTCGGGTGAACGATTATGCAACGAGCATAGATCTCAAAGATGCGTACTTTCACGTCATGGTACATCCGACATTCCGAAAGTATCTACGCTTCGCAGTCCTAGGAGTGGTGTATCAGTTCCGGGCCATGTGCTTCGGATTGAATCTAGCACCCTGGGCTTTCACTCGGGTAATGAACTCGGTAATGATCTACTTCCGAGCTCATTCGTCTGCGGTAACGTCGGCCTACCTGGACGACATTCTTCAGAGGTACGGCAACGAGTTAACGCTTCAGAACGATGTTCAGAATCTTCTTCTATTGCTCCGACGTCTCGGTTTCATAGTAAACGAGGAGAAGTCGGATCTGGTGCCGTCCAAGTCATTCACTCATCTGGGAATGAGCTTCGAGACGCACAACAATCTCGTTCGTCTGCCGTTAACCAGAGCGAAATTAGTCGGTTGTTACGCTCGCTATTGTCTAAATACAGACAAAGTCACAGCGAGAGAATTTATGAGACTGATAGGTCTGTGCGGAGCCGCCGCGGATCTCATTCCGATGGGACGGCTACGCACACGGCCTCTTCAAATTTTCCTGACTCAGAATTGGAGTGTGAAAATTCATTCGCTCGATGTAGACGTTCTCTTGTCAGATCAAGTGAAACAAGAGATTCAGACTTGGGCAAACATTCAGTGGTTAACTCAAGGAGTTCCGCTGCAGTTGCCGGATCCGAGTTTTACCATTATGACGGATGCCAGTCAAACAGGTTGGGGTGCATCATTAATCCCAACGGATTCGAGATGCCAGGGTCTTTGGGATCCGCAATTCCTGTGCAAGCACATAAACATCAAGGAAATGATGTCAATTTGGCTTGCGTTACGTCACTGGATGGACATTATTCACGATGCTCATGTCCAAATCCTATCCGACAATACGACAGTAGTGGCGTATATACGGAATCAGGGAGGCACTCATTCAGTTCCGTTGTTCAATCTAACGGAAAGAATCCTTCTGTTTGCGTTGGAACATCACGTTCTTCTTTCGGTCCGTCACATACCGGGTCGTCTGAATGTGCTAGCAGACTCCCTTTCACGAAAGGGTCGCTTGTTGCCGTCGGAGTGGACTCTCAACAAACAAGTATTCAATCAGATTTGCTACCAATGGGAACGGCCAATGATAGACTTATTTGCGACACATCTCAACAATCAGTTGCAGACGTATGTGTCCCCGTGTCCGGATCCAAGAGCATTTGCAGTAGACGCTCTATCGATCCCTTGGGACGGAATGATAGGATATGCGTATCCTCCAGCGCCGTTAATTCAACAAGTATTGCTAAAGATAAAACAATCTCAATGCAAGATTCTGTTGGTAGCATCTCTGTCGCCACACAGACTGTGGATAAATCTACTCAGGTGTCTGTTGTGGGACCTACCGCGGAAGCTCCCTCCACGAGAGGATCTTCTTTGGCAGGGGAAATCGCGCCAACTACATCACAACCCGCAAGGTCTCAACCTTCACGTTTTTCCGTTGTGCGGTCCTTCTTGCATGGCAAGCACTTTACAGGACGAGCAGTGGACGCGATTTCTAACTGTAGGAGGACCTCCTCTTCGCTAAACTATGCGGCTAAGTGGAAGGTTTTCCGTCGTTGGTGTAGGGATCATTCTGTTGATATATTTGATCCCTCTATACCAGACATTGCTAACTTTCTAGTATACTTGTTTGACGAAATCAAACTGCAACCTGTTACTATAAAGGGTTATAGATCTATGTTATCTGATACCTATGCACATCATGATAGTTTACAAATTGGATCTAATGTCTCTTTATCGAAATTGGTTAGAAACTTTTCGATAAATAGACCCAGAACTCTTAGGTTAATTCCTAAGTGGAATTTAGCTTGGGTTCTCCTTAAATTGAAGGAAAAGCCATTTGAACCTCTTGGGACAGTAGATTTCAAATTCTTATCTTATAAGACAGCTTTTCTCTTAGCTTTCTCTTCTGCCAGAAGAGTCAGTGAGCTTCATGCACTATCGGTGGATGATTCTCATTATCGTAGTGTTGGGAACACTATCACCTTCACTACTAATGTCGGTTTTTTAGCTAAGAATCAGGCTCCTAATAAATATCCGGAACCTATTGTTATTAAGGCTCTTCCGTCTTCAGACGGGCGTAGGCCTTTACTCTGTCCTGTTAGAGCACTACGTATCTATAAACAGAGATCTCAGTTCATCAGAAAGGGACGGAAACGTTTCTTTCTGTCTTTGATGCCTAATAGAAAGGACATTTCAGTCCATTCTATTGCTAGATGGATTCAGTTAACTATCCGTACTGCGTATGAAGATTTATCTTCTTCTCAGCAGTCTGTGCTTAAGATTTCTGCTCATGAAGTAAGAGCTCTTTCTACTTCCTGGGCTTATGCTAATAGTGTTGCTATTACAGATTTAATGAAGGCTGCTTATTGGTCTCAGCCATCCACATTTACTAATTTTTATCTCAGAAATATTGAGTCCATTTCTGGAGACCTGCATTGTTTAGGTCCGTTATCTGTTGCTCAGAATGTCGTCCACTAAACAGTTGCAACTATAGTTATGCAGGCTTTCTGTTCCGGCAGTGACTCCGTCCGGCTGCCCTCTTCGCTCTGGGCTATTTGACCCAGGGCAAGGGGAAGGGGGGGGGGGGGCGGGTGTTCCCTTAGGTCACCTGCTTTATAGTGAAAAGCAAGGGAATGCCTCCTCCAAGACAGTATTTCTGAGTCGCTTCCGGGATGGTTTTAAAGTGTAATATTAATGTTTAATTTCATTCATGTCTTATTTTTAAAGTGTAGCTCGGTGTGAAGCATTTGTATATGTCAAGTGTCAAACGGGCTTTAATATACAATACTCGGACACTTTTAAATGATTATAAAGAGTCTCAATTCTCTGGACTACTTTATTTATTGGCTTGCTTTATAAATAATTAGTATAAAGGTTATACTGGATGTTAATAGAGAACATGAATGTTATTGTGCTCAATTATTAAGGGTAGTGTATCTTTCTAATTTAAATATTAAATAAGAAAGATACATGTAAAGCCTAATACTCCTTTTCTCCTTAAGGGGTTACCTCTTTATTTTATAATTGAGCTTATTGGATTTTCCTCTATGTCCTAGGCCCTCCAGCCTGTTTACTATTCAGCTAAGTCTGGGTCATTGGTACAGTATAAAAATGTTAAAAAATTTATAGTAATTTATATATTTTTTATACTTACCAATGACCCAGACGGGGATGGCCCTCCCTGAGTTGGGAACTCTTGCCTCCCCGCTGAGTACATAGCGCTGACCAGGCACTGCCAGTAAGAATGATATTTGGCGCCAATTTCGGGACGACTGCGTCACTGCGCATGCGCAGTAGAGTCGTACTATGGAGGTCCTTTAGGACATGATTTCTTTTTGTTTTGGATGCAAATTTTGGGGATTGGGGGGCAAAATTTGTGTTTGGCCCTGGTTTTTGTGGAGTTAGCACCAGCTAAGTCTGGGTCATTGGTAAGTATAAAAAATATATAAATTACTATAAATTTTTTAACTTTTTTTAAGTTTACGTTGGTTATAAAAAGAGAGCATGTGGCAGCCAAAAGGACCATGCGAGAGGGCCTGAGAAACAGATTTTAAATTTTTTTTTTAGGTCTTATCATCCTCTTTGTTGACTGAATCACAGAGAGTGGACAATGGCAGTACATTGTTATAAATATTGGTTGACAGCTGTTGCAAATGCAACAGTTAATACCAACAGTATGCCAGCAGGGCTTGAATCTTCGACAGACATGTTAAACGATAGTAAGTGACTCGTCACCAATTACTATTTTTATCATGTGACCATGAAATGCTATTTTCTTTATCAGTTGGAAAGCTTTATGTGCAATTTGATGCATTTTCCATCTATTTGATTATTTTATCATTCTGTATTATTGAGAACAAAATAGTGCTTTTAATGCTTTGAAGTAGAAGAGATAGGTAAAATACTCTCTTCACAGTGGCAGATTTAGACAGAGTTACCAGTATCATGTAGCTGAAAAAAATCCTATACTCTCCTTTGCTGTCTATAGAAATTCTGTACCTTAAAATAAGGTTTCAGTCCCGGTACACATTTCCTTGATCGACATGGTATGCATTCCACAATTTTTATATGCCTGTTTGAAAAACGGACGTATTATGTTATGGCGCTGTCCGTCTGTCCGCTGTCCGTCTGGGGACAGTTGTATTCCATGCTCTACAGAGTGTGATTTCAATCGGATTTAAAAAATATGTGATATACTGCACAACCAGAATAAGATCTCGCGCAAGTTCAAATTTGGGTCATGTTCGACAGTTTTCCTAGTAGTTATTCCCCCCTTTAATACTTAGAAATCGAGCAAATTATGCTTTCCGTGCTCTACAGACTGTCAACTTAATCAGATTCTTTTCAAATTTTATATGCATCTTCATGGCCGTAATATCTCACACAAGTTCATATTTGGGTCGTGTTCGGTTGTTTTCTTAGGAGTTATTGCCCTTTTCATACTTAGAAATCAGTCAAATTATGCTTTCTGTGCTCTACGGTCTGTGAACTTAATTGGATTCTTTTGAAATTTAATATGGAGCTTCATGAGCATGTTATCTCACACCAGTGCAAATTCGGGGCATGTTTGTCGATTTCCGTAGGAGTTATTGCCCTTTAATACTTAGAAATCATGCAAATTATGCTTTCCGTGCTCTACAGACCGTGAACTTAATCAGATTCTTTTCAAATTTAATACGCAGATTCATGGGCATAATATCTCGTTATGTAAATCTAATAATTTGATGCGGAGATATTAACCCTTTATCCATCAAATTAGGCACTCCTCCAATCCATTTTTATATGTACCCATACCATGTAACTATAATATCGGCATCCAGGGTGGCCCTCCATCATACAGCTTTCTACTAGTTGTGCATATGGGTACACATCTGACGATTTCATCGGCCTATTTTTTTTTATTTTGTGAAGACCTCAGATCGCTTAATATGAAGGGCAGGGGATTGGGCAATGATTGGATGGGGGGTACAGACATAGTCGAGTCAACAAAAATTTCAAACTTTACCCAAAAGAAACTTGTGCATGGTCCAATTTTGACGGACATATGTTGCTCCACGAGGCGGTGCTCTTGTTTTTCAGTATTTTCTTCTAAGTTTAGTTGGGCAACAATCAGTGTTCAATATTACTGGCAGAAGCACACTACACTGGCTAATGATCAATTCATTCAGAACTGTGACAATTGTTGTTCTTTTTTTCTAAACTGCAAACTGTCCTCCAGTTTTTTTAAATATCATACTATTTTGAGTCAATATCTTAGTTGGAGAGATGGAGAAAGTTCCAACAGGGGAAATAAAAAAAAAACAATTTCTGTCAGAATGCCGAGAGATTAGGAGGGTTAGTGGGGGAGGGGTACTAGGCGGGTGACAGGGTTGATATAGAAGGCTTTCTCAGCAAATTAGTGGAAAGCCAAAGAATTATTATTATTACTTTGTTTCAAAGCACACTGGATGAGACGTATCATTGGAATTGGCTCAACAAGCCTGTTCCAATGATGTGTCACAGTAAGTGTGATTTTTTTCTGATTTCATATGGATTAGCCGATTTGTTTTATCCTATGGTCTGACGATCAAGAGTTGAGTTAAAAATGATAGGTAGTGGTTAATACTTCCTTGAAGTCTTCATTAGTTGGATCAAAGTATCAATTTCAGGTTTCTATCATTGTGTCGCCAACATCTCTGTCCAGTATATGTGATGTGACTGTATCAAGTACAACATCCAGATCTGCACCTACCTTAAACATCTAAACAAACGTCCAGTATGTAATGTGACTGTATCAAGTACAGCATCCAGATCTGCACCTACCTTAAACATCTGCACACTGATCAGTGTTTTCTCTGGCCCAAAACTGTTTGGGGCCAACTTTTTAGCAATTTTTGGATATTTTAGTGCCAAACCAAGCGTTTTGGTGCCAAAACCCTAAAGGAGAGGTGAGGATTTTTGTCACTGTCTGATCCAAATAAATTGATCAAGTTTGGAAAAATGAAGTGGCAGTTATTTCAAGAGTGAAGGACACAACTGTTCACAGAAAAAATCTGACAGAACTCTAAAGTTCTGATAAAATCATGGGTAGGCAAAAAGCGCATTCATCTAAGTTATGTCTCTGCCACTCATTCAATTAAAGGTCAGACTGAATAATGCTGGTATGTTCACCTGTTATTGAAATTAGATAATAATAGATTAATTGATTCACTAATTTCTGTTAATCCCATGGTGGGCAGGTTGCAAGTCTTTACAGAATGCTGCATTTAATTAGATAAATACTTCTTACCTTCGCATGTTACTCAAATTAAAAGACAGCATTTAATGTGCTAATTAAAAGACAGCATTTAATTTGCTAAATACTTCATACCATCGTGATGGTATGAAGTATTTAGCAAATTAAATGCTGTCTTTTGTAAAGTTGATAACCTTCAATGTTTTATTGAAGAAAAAACAATGCCTCATTATCACTTGCTGACAATTAATGTTGAAAGTGTGTCCAAACACAATTTCTAACACCTTATTGATAAAACCACTGTTTGATTGTTTTTTGTGAAAATTGGTTATTGTTTCTGCCGGTATTGCCAGCTGATGACTTCCTTGTACTGGAAGTAACAACATATTTTTTTGTTTGTTTTGTCATTGATCATGATCTTCACTTCCGCAAAGGAATTTGGGGGCACCAAAATTTTAGGCAGTGAAGATTTTTGGGTGCCGAATCAACATTTTTAGTGCAATTGACTAAATTAGCACCTAATAATGTGATCACTTACACTGGTTATGAAATATCAAAATGTCACGCAATTTAATCAATTCAGTCTTGTTTGACAGAGATCATTGATCTCTGTCAAACAAGACAGAAATAGTTTACCCTTAAAGTCTTATTTCCGACTATAATTTTTTTAAATTTTTCAAAAATATTTTAACAAAACCATATCATGTGACCCCTCATTGGAACGATCTCAATGAGCTTGTTCCATTGAGGGGTCACAAGATATGGTTCTGTTGAAATAATTTGAAAAAAAATTTTTTTTCAATTGCTTAATTTTCAAATTATGCAGGCGGTTTCAGGTGATTCGTTAGGTAAAGGGTTAAAACTTTCTTCCACTTGATAAAGGCCATGGGGTCGAAAATTTGTGGATTCTAATTGAGTGACTTTATTCTGAAGAATTCAACTTCCCTTTGGAGGACTTTCAATGTGATGATAAAAATATAGATACTTAAAAAGTAAAAGGCTATTATTAATGCTTACAAAATAATTTCATGATTATTATTAACTCACTATTTATTCACTCCAAATAAACTGGTAACAATTAATTTATTATCTTTCAGAAGGATTATAAAAAGGATTAAGCAAGATAAAAAAGATTAAATAGCAAAGAAATGTTTTGATCAGAATCAGATTAAATGAATAAACTGTTAATTTATTTCACCCACAACAAAGAGCCATGATTATTGTCGTTGCCTTTTGATAACTTGACAGGCATGAATTCTATCTCACCTCTGTCATCAGAGGACGATTTTATTAAGAAAGATGCACTGAAATAATAAACCACAAAGTCTTAAAAATGAGACTTACCAAAAGTATAATTTGGTGCCAAATCCTGGTGCTAAATGCTGTATTTTGGGGCGAAACAAATTTGTTTAGTGTAATTACCCGTAGTACCATTCGCACCCGATGCATGAACACTGTACAGCTTGGGCCCTGTGAGTCAGATAATTTAGTCTGAGTCGATTCTCAATTCGATTCTAGTTTGAAGCTCGTGAGTGACGGTGAGTCCAATAATTTTTCAAGTCGATTCTTATAAATCTTCTCAACAGAGAGGGATATAACGTTCTTTCATTGTGTAAATGCAACTTTCAGTCGGCTAACTGTTCCATGTATACATATTTTGGTACAAACTACCAACCTTTTTTTGCCTGTTAGAACCTCCAAGTAACAATTTTGACATTTAACAGTGACATGAATAGGGTTTTGTAACATGTTTTTCTATTTCTTTCATAACCAAACTGGATTATTGCATCATTTAACCGGAAGAGTTGGGGTACTATAAATGGAAGGTGCATATTCAGTCATTGTGTTTTGCATTATCTTTGAAGTGATATTATTTAGTTTGTAAAGGTTTGCCTCATTAAAAATTTATGGGAGAGTGCCTATGCACTCTCCCATAAATGTAATATGGCAAAGACATGAGTACAAGATTATATGGCCAAATTTAATTTAACACTCCACCAGTTAAAGAAAGAACTCACCATGAAAACTTTGTCATTTATCAGGACCGAATCCACTCGAGAAAAAGGACACTCACGAATCGGGAGACGAGTCGAGTTGATTTTGCGTTCCGACTCAAGATTTGACTCGAAATTCGAGTATTTGCTGGGCCGTATGTACAGCATACAGTCTGACATTCAGAGTCTCGTTAATTGTGAGGAAAAAAAGTGGTATAACCCTATTTGTTGTTTCTAGTCAAGAGTCATCTGCCTAAAGAGGCTGATGACATTTAACTAACACAACTGCTTGGCCACAAGAGTTGTTGATATTTGACATTTTAATAACTCTCCATTTCCTTCCAGATGTTTACAATCTAAGGGAACATTTTTCAACAGTTTATATGTCCATATTTTTTTCTGAGTCTAACTATTCAATTTTCCCTGCAAGCAACTCAAATTTATTTGTTAATTGCATATTGGTTATAGACAAAATAAACTTATAGACATATTCTGTTTTCAATTAATAGCTTGTTTAACCCTTTGAGACTTTAATTATCCTGACGTTCAAACGTCACTGGGAATTCAGTTTATTACACACCCATAACTGTATTTGTCACGATCACATGGATTTTAGGGGCATGCGGTAATTTTAACCAGAAAGCTCTAGTGCGATCCGATAAAAAGTACCGTTCGTGTGCACAAGTTCCCTCGATAGACTGGTTCTTATAGTTCAGCGTTCAGTGGAACATAACCAATGAGAACCATCGGCTATATTTATCTGTCAGATTCTCATACCAAAATGTTTGATGCACAACTGTGGTAAAAACTATTGAAAATCATGAAAGACACATGATCTCTGCCAAGAAATTGAACAATGAAACTCAACCTTTGCTTCGTTATTGAAAACCAAGGAAAACTTGATTAATTTTAGGGCAAAACATCCAATTGGGTTCGATATTGCAGCCAGCCACTTGAACAGTTCCCATAAAATTTTGTTACAATGTTGCCCTCACCGCTGCGTGCTGCCTACGAGTTGATACAAGGTCTACTGTGTAATCCTATTCGATTCACACTTCGGCAAAGAAGCAGCATGTTTGCCAACGCAAACATACTTTGAAGAGCATGTTAAGTTGAAGTAGTTCTCAGGAAGCAAGACTAAATCAATCTTGAAAACTGGTTACCATGAAGCGGTAAAACAGACGGCGACATGCCAAAAGCACATGGAGATGTTGGCAGCTAGTACATGCAGTTACTGATTAACTATCACCAATTCCACCCTTACTCCCCCCTCCCACCCCACACTAGCTCAATAAAGAAAATAAATTCGGAAGAATGAAAAGCCTGGTTTGATAAGAAAAACTCAGTAGTTTACATTTGTGGAACCAATGTTTTTTTACGTGCTAGTGGGTGTTGGAGTAACTGGTTTAATTTATTTAATTTTTTTGCGGGGGGGGGGGGGGGGGGGGGGGGTGGTGGGGAGTAGTATTGCTGCAATATGACTTTTTCTGAAGTTTGTACTGGGGAAATTAAAAAATGTTACCAGCTACCCACTACTGAAATTCTGAAAAGTTTTTTGAGTAGGGCGGGGAATGAGACCACGAAGAGGGGAGGGGTGGTAAATACATGTGGTCTGATGAATGCAATATATTGTCAGTTTTATGAGATGACTTCTATGAAATTCAAAAATAATTATTAGAATATTTAAAACACAGACAATATGACAATATTTTCCAGACACAGATTGATGTGTATTTTTAAATGACTAATTAGAGATTATTTGCCAGTACATGTATTTCTGTTTTATACAAGGGTATTATTTTGCTTTAATTATCAGCAACAAAACTTAAAACGAATGTCACCTATAGGAATTAGCTACATGGGTGTACAAGATGGGATGGGGGTTGCGGCACTTTCATCCCCCTTCACCAATAAGCAGCTAATTTTGCAGTTTTCATTGAAAGGGACTGGTATTTTCAGAACAGATTGTTCAGAGGGAGGGGGTATTTTTATAATTTTGGCAAATATCGAGGTAGTGGGAAGAGCATTTTCATAGGCAAATTCGAGGGAAGGGCTTGCATTTTGATTTTGAAACCATAGTTCAGGGCAGTTTGATTTGTCAGGCCCCTTCCCCCAGAAAATGTCCAAATGCCTATCATTAGTCACATTCTATCAGTCCTCTTTAAAACTACTTACTAAATGCAAATTCAGATTACCAAATTCCAAATTTAAGATTGACAAGATATTGGAGCAGACACATAAAAAATTATTTTGTTTTGAAACCAGATATCAAGAAAAAAATATTGACAGAACCGTTCAGATAACAAAGTGGTGAAGTATAGTTTTAGTACTAGTACAAAATCATGTAAACATTAATCAATCTTTGAAAATATTATCAACCAAACTAAATTGGAGCTTACTGGTGAGAACGCCCCCCCCCCCCCCTAATTTCTCTTTGAGCCTCTAAGACTGTTGGATACTCATTTCTTGGACCCAAGTTTGTTGAAATCGGGTCCCTAGGTTAATATTTTGGCTCCCTATTTGAGCCCAAAGTTTAACTTAATGCAATGTGAGGACATTTCTTTAAAAACCTCCTTGTTCAGATCCACCAGTCAGAATTCTTTCATATTTGGTATATACATTTGTAACATCTCAAGAGGGATCAGATTCAAGTTTTTTCAGTTTGAGTCCCTGGCTTATTATTTGAGCTCTCTATGGGCAGGGTTGGGGGGGGGGGGGGGCAGGGGGAGCATGTTAGGTTCAGGTTTGTTCAGATCCATTTCCATAAAATTTGCCTTTGCATGGCTTCATTCCTTTGTAGTGTTGATGAACCATGTCTAACTGAATGTGACCCCAAACACTTCTTTGGCTGGTGAGCGATTAAGGCCCCTTGGGGCCTCTTGTTTTATTACAAATTATTGGAGAGTGCCCAGAGGCACTCTCCAATAATTTGTAATAAAACAAATTTATTTTGACAAAATATTATTTGTGTTTCACTGAATATGAAATATAAGCAAGGAAAGTGTTGGCTTTTGTTCTGGTATTCTCATTTTTTGAAAGCCCTCATAGTGACTTCTAGCACTCAACCAGTTAAGAGGTCTTAACAGAAGGATTATATTAGTATTTTTAGCTCCGAAAACATTTGGCTCAACTGTTGTCACTGAGCACTATTCGGGAGTAAATAGGAATTGAGGTTAAAACTTTAAAAAATCGAAAAATAATAACAAAGCAAATGACCACAAAGTACCAATGCGCTGTTTGATTTCGTAAGTCATAAGGCGTACAAAAGTATCAATGCACTGTTTGATTTCGTAAGCCATAAGGCGTACAAAAGTATCAACGTGCTGTTTGATTTTGTATGGTATAAGACGTACAAAAGTATCAAAGGGTTAATATGGAATTTAATGATAAAATTGATTATTGTATTCCAGTATGGAGAAACAAAAACAGGTGGTGTAAAACATGTGCCTCCTGGGTGGGACAGCTGGAATGGACTGGTATGTACAGTTAGTCAACATTTGCTTATTACTGATTGTTTAATTTTAGTGGTTAGTTCAATGATCTTAAAGGATGGTATCATCAATAGATAATTCCTTCTGAAGACCACTGTCAAACACATCATAATGGGTTATAATTATAATGTATTTGAAACTAGATAGAATTGAAAATGGATTGTGTATTTATATGTGAGAATGTTGAGTACTAAAAAACAAATTTTGTGCTCATTTAGGTTAAAAATTCTAAACTGCACTTTCCAACAGTGTGTTACATAACCATGTATCATCAGTCATTAACCCTTTACCTAACAATAATGGTCATATCTGAGTTGAGCAACTCAGGAATTAAAGGATTGAACTTTAAACCGAAGCCTCTCCCTCCCATTATTTGCCAAACTTACAATAGTAGGAAATTTGAAGCTGTAAATTAGAACAAGTTTTAATTTTCAGACAGGACGCAAAGGAAATATGGAAAAGCGTCAAAATATCAGTTTTCCGGACTTTTTTTGGAAACGCTTCAACGGAATGATTTCATTTTTGGCAACCTACTATAGAACGATGACTTACAGATCAAGTTTCATTTGCACTCTGTCCATCCATCAGTCTGTTAGTCAGTCTGTCAGTCATACTGAGACATGTTAACCTTCAGAATAATTTTTCCGGGAACCTGAGGGTGATTTTCAGGGAAATGGGATGGATTTCAGGGAAAAGTTCGCGCAGGGACAAAACAAAAGAAAAAACTTGCAAATTTTCAGCTTATGGAATACCATTAACAACGGGCTATATCCAGATCTAGTTGCCAATTATGCTGATGCATTGATGCTATGTTACAAAATCATAAAGTAATTGTTGATTTGACCCCTCCCCCCCCCCCCCCTGCCTTCCTCTTCTTCATGCCCCCCCCCCACCCCCCCCCCCCCCCCCCCCCACACACACACACACACACAGAGCACCACCCCCTGTGGTTTGCTTTTATCAAAGACAACTAAGCTAATAATTTCCCAAGTCTGGAAATGTTAACAGGAAAGGATGTCCTAATGTTCAGTTACTGCAAGAAGATTAGTACTTGGAAAGTATCTTTATCAAAATCCTTCTTGCAAGTATGGACGCTTGTGTTCTGCACAAAACTTTTCTTTTCATCAATGAAGCATTTTTTTTTTTTTGGGGGGGGGGGGGGGTACAGATGGGCAACAGTTAACAGTTCTATAGTCTGCATAACAGAATAAATGTAGTGTTAGAAAATGTAGTGTTAGAAAATAAGTCCATTGTGTATAAATATGCAGTCATGATTTTTTGGCATCCTAAGTGGCTTTAACCTATTTTTAAACTGTGTTTAGTAGTTGAGGTCAAGGCGTTGTTTACGTTTTGATTTGGAATTTTAAGGGATGAGAATTAAAGCTATTCTATGGATAAATAAATATATATTATTTAATTCCTTTTTTATATTTTATTGACCAAAAAACTGCATTTAAATGAAGGTGGAGTTTTCAAATTTTTGAAAGTAAGTCACCTATTTTCACTTCGACACTCGCACATTGATCACAAATCTCTGATTACAAAGAAAAAAACAGAAATAAACATGAACACAGTTGAAATATATATCATAAAATACCCTTTTCTTAAATAAATGAAACTTAAATCCATATTTTACTGCTTCGTGAGTTTTTACCAGAGGTTGAAATGCATGTGGTTTGACTCCAAATGTTTTACATAAGTCACAATGGGAAAGAAATATTCGACTGTTGTTTTTCGGGATTTTTGGTCCAAAACTGATTCCCATCCGGGAGGCCTGGAACCACTGAAATTTCGGGATTTTCCCGATCATTCCGGGAGAGTTAACATGTCTGGTCATACTTTAGTTTTCCAGACTTTTTTTGGAGATGCTTCAACCGAATGATTTCATTCTTGGTAATCTACTATAGAACGATGACTTACAGGTCAAGTTTGAGTTTCATGCTGATTGCATTAATCTTGTATGAGTTATGGCCCTTGGAAATATGGAAAAGCGCCAAAATATCAGTTTTCCAGACTTTTTTTGGAAACGCTTCAACGGAATTCATACTGATCACATCTAGGTTATAACATTTGTATAATTATTAATGCTCATTAGTCCGGTAGGGGACATTGTATTGCTTCAGCGATACGTGCGCTCTTGTTATGAAAATTATTCATGTTACCCAATTTCGTGATATGCTTCTGAATGTCATCATTACAATATGACTCCACTGTTGTTTTGTTACTATTACTTCCCTTCCCTCCCCCGAACCCTCTTGTTATACTCCCAAGCTCTTTTGGCTTTTTTATTAAAGAGTTTTTTATTAAATTCTTGGGAGTTTAACTTGTAAACAGAATAGGTAGTCTGTTTATCCCCTATGTTTTCATCATGTCTATTTTGGTTGAGGACGTTTTTGTACTCTTGCATCTTCTACCAGATGCATTGTTTTTTCTTCATATGAAGATCTAGCTTTGCGACAGGAGGTTGTTGATTGGTTACTGACTCTGGGCCTTTGTTGTGCCTGTTGTTGATTAGTTTCCGGTTTTTAGCTCACCAAAGGGAGCTTAACTTATCACTTGCCATCCGTCATCGTCCGATGTCCATTGACATACGTCGTGAACTTTACATTATCGACTTCTCCTCACAAACTACTGAACCAAATTTGGTGTGTATATGTTCCTTATCATATGTCAATTCAAGTTTGTACAAATAAACTTGCCATGATCACAAGGGGCAGCACAAGGGGCATAACTCTGATAGCACCTATAAATTTTTTCAAAAATTCAAAAAAATCTTCTTCAGATCCACCAGTCAGAATCTTTTCATATTTGTTATACAACATCTCTAGGGGGGTCAGATTCAAGTTTGTTCAAATCAAGTCCCTGGGTTAAGATTTGGGCGCTCTATTGGAGCCCAAAGTATAACTTGCTGCAATTTGAGGAAAGGTCTTTAAAAATCTTCTTCTTCAGATCTACCTGTCAGAATCCTTTCGAAAATGTTTGGTAGACAATATCTGTAGGGGGGTCAGATTCAAGTTTGTTCAAATCCAGTCCCAGGGTTAATAATTGGGCTCCCTATAGGAGCCCAAATTTTATCTTACTGAAATATGAGGAAATTTCTTTAAAAATCTTCTTCAGATCCACCAGTTGAAATCTTTTGATATTTGGTATACAACATCTCTAGGGGGGTCAGATTCAAGTTTGTTCAAATTGGGTCCCTGAGTTAGTATTTGGGCTCTCTATTGGAGCCCAAAGTTTAAGTTGGTGCAATTTGAGGAAATTTCTTTAAAAATCTTCTTCAAATCCACCAGTCAGAATCCTTTCATGTTTGGTATACAACATCTATAGGGGGGGTCAGATTCAAGTTTGTTCAAATCGAGTCACTGGATTAATATTTTAACTTTGTACAATACGTGGAATATTCTTTAAAAATCTTCTTCATCAGATTCACCAGTCAGAATCCTCTCATATTTGGTATACATCATCTCCAGAGAGGCCAGATTCAAGTTTGTTCCAATCGAGTTTCTCTGTTAATATTTGGGTTTCCTGTTGGAGCCTGAATTTTAACTTAGTGCAATATGAGAAAATTTCTTTAAAATCTGGGGGTACGGTGGCTCAGTAGGTAGAGGTGCAGTCTGCAAGCCGAGAGGTCCTCGGTTTGAATCCCACCTGCGGCAACCACGTTGTGTCCTTGGGCATGACACTTCACCCCCCCCCCCCCCCCCATTGCCCATGTGGATGTGGGGGCACGGTGACATCGTGTACTAAGGCGTACTGCACGTCGATGGTGCACTTGTCTTCAACCGATGCTAACCCTGCTTGTGTGGAGTTAGTATGTTGGGGAGTTGACAGTTGCTCGCCGTTGCTCAGTGGTTCTCCCCGGGTATTCCGGCTTCCTCCACCCATAAAACTGTCACGGTCATGGTTAGCCATTGTGCAGAAATATGTGACCTTAAACCCCAATAAATAAATAAAATAACTTTAAAAATCTTCTTCAGATCCACTAGTCAGAATCCTTAAACATTTGATATACATCATCTCTAGTGGGGGGGGGAGGGTCAGATTCAAGTTTGTTCAAATTGGGTCCCTGGGTTGAAAATTTTGGGTCTGGTTCGGACCAAAATTAAAATAAGAAATTTTTTTTGTTTTTTTTTTATGCATTTTGTTCAGTTTTGAGATGAAAAAAAACCCCAAATTTTTAGTCTGAAAATTTTGGGTCTGGTTCAGACTCCAAAATTTTTGACCAAAATTTTCATTTTCGGGGGATTTTTTATGCGTTTTGTTCGATTTTTAGACGAAAAAAAAAAAAATTTAGCCTGAAAATTTTGGGTCTGGTTCTGACTTGGAAATTTTTGACCAAAATTTGGGAAAAAAATTTCAGTTTTTATGCATTTTGTTCAATTTTGAGAAAAAAAAAAAAATTTTAGCCTGAAAATTTTGTGAACTGTTCGGACTCCGAAATTTTGGGGGGATTTTTTATGCGTTTTCAATTTTGAGACAGAAATTTTTTTTTTATAGCCTGAAAATTTTGGGTCCTGTTCTGACTTGTTTTTAAAATCTTCTTCTTTAGACCCTTTAGTCAGAATGCTTTCATATTTGGTGGTATACAACATATGTAGGAGGGTTAGATTCAAGTTTGTTCAATCCTAGTCCCTGGGTTGATATTTGGGCTCCCCATGGGAGCCGAAATTTTAACTTAGTACAATATAAGGAAATTTCTTTCAAAATCTTCTTCAGCTCCACCACTCAGAATCCTTTCATATTTGGTATACAACATCTCTTGGAGGGTAAGACTCAAGTTTGTTCAAATCTGGTCCCTGGGTTATTAATTTGGGCTACCTATGGAAGCCTGAATTTTAACTAAGTGCAATATGAGGGAATTTCTTTTAAAATCTTCTTCTTCAGATCCACCAATCAGAATCCTTTCATATTTGGTATACAACATCTCTAGGTGGGTCAGATTCAAGTTTGTTCAAATTGGGACCCTGGGTTAATATTTTGGATCCCTATTTGAACCCGAAGTTTAACTTAGTGCAATGTGAGGTGATTTCTTTAAAAACCTTCTTCATGCCCACCAGTCAGAATTCTTTGCTGTTTGGTATATGACATCTCAAGGGGGATCAGATTCAAGTTTATTCAATTTGAGTCCTTGGCTTAATATTTGGGCTCTATGGGTGGGAGTGGGGAGGGGGTGGGGGAGGGGGGGGGGGGGGCAATGCATAAATGCATGTTAGGTTCAAGTTCAAATCCATTCCTTTGTGTTTTTCCATAAACTTTGCTTCTCATGACTTCATTCCTTTGTAGTGTTGATGAACCATGTCTAACTGAATGTGACCCCAAATACTTCTTTGAACCACTTTGGCAGGTGAGCGATTAAGGCCCCTTGGGGCCTCTTGTTCCTCTTGACATTGTTGTCTTTTCAATAACGTTTTGGATTCGTATTAATTCAATGTTTAGTTTTAAACAATCATGGTTTTTCTATTAGGATACATAGTATATCTTATTCCGGTAGTTTAGCTTTTATTAGTTAGTGGTTGTCCACACTTAGGCTCTATCGGGACATCCTTGGGCTCATGAGGTTCCCTTGGGGCACTTAGGCTTCATTCAAAATTTTTCGAAAATTTTTTTTTTTTAAATTTTATTCGAAAATTTTTTGTTTTGTCTATGTTATGTCTCCTTGTGATGTATATTTTTGGGAGTGCAGCAGATTTATGTTTTTGGCCTCATTATTGTTGCCATTATAACAATTGATATTTAGTGTAAGTCCAAGAAGCCTCGGAATAAAGGCTTGCTGTTTGCCGATAGTCGTGGCACTCCTTCAATACTTGTACTATGGGATGCGAACGTTGGAAACAGGTGTCGACCTGTGTGGTGGGCGGTGAAATTCCGTTGGAAGCCTTCACCGCTGGCTAATACTAGTCTTTCAGTCTCTTTTTCAGAGGAACAAGAACATGGTGACACCTGTCTTTTATGTGCTGCTGTCGTCGCACTCTGATGAGCCCCACTCTGATGAGCCCCACTCTGATGAGTAAAATAGAGCTAGCTGCCAAGGTGCTCATGATATAAATGCACAGGATTAATTCTCTGCATGCAGCTAGCTTGACTGGTGCAGTGGTTGGCCCTTTTAAGGAAGATGCTGGGTAGGTCCGTTGCGGTCAAGTAGTATAATGTGGGTAGAGCAAGCACCTTATAATATAAAGCTCATCCAGTGACGATGGCAATAAGGAGAAGAAGCCTTTAAGTTTCTCTACGGGATGCTCGACGAGATCTGGGGTCAGACTGTGAGTTGGAGAACCCTTTCCGTCCCGTTGGCAGTCGGAGTCGACTGTGTCCGTTGTGAGAAACTATAATAAGTTGGAACACACGACGGATGTTCCTTCCACAATGCAGCCGGCGTCGGTTGCGGTTATGGCTTCTTCATCTTACATGGAAAGGCATGCAAAGGGGATTAGCTGACAAATTTCTCGACGGGATACACGGCGAGATCTGGAGCCAGATCGTGAGTTGGAGAGCGTTTTCCATCCCATTAGCAGTCAGGCTGGACTGTTTGTCCATTGTGAGAAACTTTTATGAGTTGGAGCAAAGCTCCTTCCACACTTCAGCCAGAGTCTGCTGCTGTTACAACTTCATCTACTTCCATGAAAAAGCACATTAAGGGGTAGAAGCCTACAAGTTTCTAAACGGAATGCTCGGCGAGGTCTGAAGCCAGACCGCTAGCGGGAGGCCCCTCTCCATTCCGACAACTGTTTTTGCTTCGAGAAACTTTTGTGAGTTGGGACGCCCATTCACGTTTGCGGTTCAGGATGCTCCTTCCACACTGCAGCCGGGGCCGGTTGCAGCTATGGCTTCTTCCTATGCTTCATCGATGAAACTCTTTAGACTGCAGACTAGCTATCCGATTTCGCATGTTCATACTGTTCCACCAGTCTTCACCACCGAAGTCGGATTAACCTGTAGCTAGTCATTCAAGGCCTTTTTATACGGCACATGCATTGAAGATCTGGGGACAGATCTCCGTCACGTGAGCAGCATATGGTGAAGAAGTGGATAATTGCTGCTCTGCAAACTTCACAGACCTGCTGCCACAGTTTGTGCAGTGTATCACAGCATCCCAGTAGTCACAGTTTTTGCTGTCAACAGTCTCCATTAATGAGCTGTCGGACGGTGCTGGGTTGGTCCAGTCATCTGTACATTTGGATGGTGTTGACCATATTTCAGATGGAACATTCAGATGGTGAGAAGGATACAGAGGTTGATTCTCCAGCCCTCACAGAACGGCACATTAAGACTTTGAATTTGTATTCATAAGCTCTTCGAATCTTGTTCCATCTGAACAAAAGTCTGCGTTTGCTAGGCGAAAAATAGCTTACGGTACCGGGCAAAGGAAAGACAAAGATCTTCCTTCCCGGATCTTTCGGCTGTGGTGTTGAAGGCTTTTGGTCCGATTGACAATGCCTCCCTTGGGTTAGCAATAGTATAAGAAAGGCAATGATCTCTTCCTTACGAATAGAAGATCGATAGCTCATAGATAGGCTGAGACAGCTGTCTTGTTGGGAATAGAGCCGTTAGAAGGAGTAAGTACGTCTTTCCCTTCTTGGTGTTGTATTCCTAGGCATCAGAGGCATCTAGTTCTATTGTGGATGCCATAGTAGCCTTATGTAGTTAGAGCGTTTTTTTTCTTATACATTAGCGGCTAACATCGTAAGTCTCCGTTTAGTGAGCTGTCTAAGGCTGCAGGGTTTCACACAGATATCTGTTTTTCACCGATATATGACTTTTAGGCCCTGTTAGCTACGCTGAGACCGCTAGCTTTTTGGAATAAGTCGTGAGAAGGAATGAATTAAGTTTTCCTTCTCGTGTAATATTCCTAGGCGTCACAGGCAATTAGTCCTATTGTTGTCACCTTAGTTTGGCTTAAGTGAATTAAGAGCCGTCTGTGTCTATATATCATTAGCGGCTGATGTCATAGTGGCCTTATATATTGTTACAGCTGTCTTTTTCTTATACATTGTGGCTCATGTTGTAAGTCTCCGTTTAGTGAGCTTTCCAAGACTGCAGGTGAAAAAGATATTTGTATTCATGGAGGTGAAGACTAATGAACTGCGTTAGCTACCTGAGACTACTGTCTCTTTGGAATTTCGGTCGTTAGAGCCGTCCTTATTCCTTACCTTGAGCGACTAATGTTGTAAGTCTCCGTTTAGTGAGCTTTCAAAGTCGCAGTTTCACTCAGATATCTGTCTTCAAGGGATGAAGACTTATTAGCTACGCTATCTAATAGGAGACTGCTGGCTTTTTGGAATTAGGGCCGTTGAAAGGAAAGAGTACTTTGTTTCCTTCTCGGCGTTGTATTCTTAGGCATCTGGGGCTTTTAGTCCTTTTGTTGATGCCTTATAAGAATCAAGTGCGGTCCTTTTTTCCCTTAACTTGAGCGACTAACATTGTAAGTCTCCATATAGTGAGCTGTCTAAAGTCACAAAAATTTACACCGAGATATCTGTCTTCACAGAGATGAAGTCTTCTGAATTCCATTAGCTGGGCTGAGACCACTGTCTTTTGGGAATAGAACTGCTAAAGGAAAAGAGTGCTCTTTTCCTTCTCGGTGTTGTTTTCTTAACTGTCATAGACTTTAGTCTTATTGTTGACACCTTAGTAGCCTAGTTAGAAGTTTGATTGGTGTTTTTATCCCTGTCATTAGCGGTTTGCATTGTAAGTGTCCTTTAGTGAGCTTCTAGGGCCGCAGTTATCAGCCATTTAATTGTCTTATTGAATAGAAAGACCTTTAGTTGCTTCAGCCAGGCTGAGACCACTGTCCTATCGGACAAGGTACCATAACATGAGAAGAACTTGTCCTCTCCTTAGCGGTATTGTTAGTTTCTGAGGCTTTTAGCCCTATTGATAATGCTATATTAACCTAGTGTGATTAATGAGCATTCTTTTGATTGCCTATAGTTAACTCCTTATCAGGATTATATTCCTGCTATAATCAGTACGAGGCACAAGGAGTTCATCTAGATTTCTTGTGATCGGTTGCCGGAACATAGTTTTCGACTCCCGCTTTCATTTTTATCAAAGCTAATGTTGTAGATTATATTTCCACTTGATGATTGGATATTATGTCTATATGGTGTATTATTTGATGACATGGCATACTGTCTTGATTTCAAGGGATATGTCGACGCTGTTTCAGTGGATATATTCCTTGCAATAGTGCCATGTTCATCACGTCCCCCCTCCGTCCTTAGTGGCATTATGGAGTCGGACAGACGTGAAGGAGCCAATATGTTTTTTATACTATTCTAGATAACTAACACTAAAGTGTTACAACAAGTTGTGCCAGGTTAGTGTCATCCTGCTTGCTTCGGCTAACTATAAGCTTTTTAGCTGTATTACTCTTTATTGAGAATAGCAGCAGCAGTATAGCTTGGGAATGTATTGTGAAGTTTCTTTTTCTTATAGTGAAAAAGGAATTTGTCATTGTCCCAAGCCTTAATATTTCTGCACCGGTGTCACACGTCATCTCCCCCCCCCCCCCCACTCCGGGGGGAAAGATATCCTAGTATATCTTCCCCCCCCCCCACCCTGAATATCTTCCCCCCCCCCCCCCACTCCCCCGCCACGAAAAATTTTTTTTGATTAATTTAACATTATTTGATGATGAAATGGTGAGAAAAATGGGGGTTTTTTGGCAAAATGTTGGTTCTTTTCAGGTTCAACCTGGATATCTTGCTCTCATCCAGTTGAAAACCTGTGACAAAAAATCATTTCAATATTTTCTCAACTATTCTGGTTCATGTTGTCATGTGACATGAAGTGTAACTGTTTTGGGTAGAGAAATTGGTTTCGGATATAAACACTGAGTTAGGGTTGGTTGGAATGGGAGATGGGGGGGGGGGGGGGGGGGCCTTGGATGGAGATATCCAGGCCTGGATATCTTCCCTCCACCATGACAAAAAATGTTTTGACAAACATTTGACATTAATTGATAATGAAAGATATCCAGGCCTGGATATAAACAATGAGAAAATTAACTACCCACAAAAGATTTGATATTTTTATTCACTCCAGACTATATCAACAACAACAACCTAACAAAGCAATGTAATTTGTTCTAGCACTTAAACATTAAAAGTTGTTATAGCACATGAAACATTGTATACAAACAACAGGAATGATGCAGCTTGAAGCTACTTCCCATAATTTTCCATCTTTGACACTGCCATGGTCAATTTTCAAGGTACATGGGTAACCCTTTGGTTAGAATGGGAGGTGGGGTGGGGTGGGGGGGAGATATCCAGGCCTGGATATCTTTCCCCCCCCCCCCTCCACCATGACAAAAAAATTTTTGTCAAACATTTGACACTAATTGATATTGAAATGGTGAAAGAAATAGATTTGGGACTTTAAAAATAGTTTCGGATAAACACAGAGTTAGGGTTGGTTGGAATGGGAGGTGGGAGGGAAGATATCCTGGCCTGGATATCTTCCCCCACACCATGACAAAAACTTTTTTGTCAAACATTTGACAGTAATTAATAATGGAATGGTGAAAGAAATAAATTTGGGACTTTAAAAATGGTTTTGGATAAACACTGAGTTAGGGTTGGTTGGAATGGGTGGGGGGGGGGGGGGGATATCCAGGCCTGGATATCTTTCCCCCCACCATGACAAAAAATTTTTTGTCAAACATTTGACACTAATTGATAATGAAATGGTAAGAGAAACAAATTTGGGACTTTAAAAATGGTTTCGGATAAACACTGAGTTAGGGTTGGTTGGAATGGGAGGTGAGGGGGAAGATATCCAGGCCTGGATATCTTCCCCCACACCATGACAAAAACTTTTTTGTCAAACATTTGACACTAATTGATAATGAAATGGTGAAAGAAATAGATTTGGGACTTTAAAAATGGTTTTGGATAAACACTGAGTTAGGGTTAGTTGGAATGGAGGGGGGGTGGGGGGGGGGGGGAGGAAGATATCCAAGCCTGGATATCTTTCCCCCTACCATGACAAAAAAATTTTTGTCAAACATTTGACACCAATTGATATTGAAATGGTCAGAGAAATAGATTTGGGACTTTAAAAATGGTTTCGAATAAACACTGAGTTGGGGTTGGTTGGAATGGGAGGTAAGGGGGAAGATATCCAGGCCATCTAACTCAGTGTTTATCCGAAACCATTTTTTAAAATCCCAAATCTATTTCTTTCACCATTTCCTTATCAATTAGTGTCAAATGTTTGACAAAAATTTTTTTGTCATGGTGTGGGGGGGGGGGGGGGGGGGGGGGAGGGGGAGAAGATATCCAGGCCAGGATCTGTTCTCATCATTTCATCATCAAATAATGTCAAATTAATCAAAAAATTTGTTTATGGGTGGGGGGAAGATATCCAGGGTGGGGGGAAAGATATACTAGGATATCTTCCCCCTCCGGGGGGGAAGATATCCAGGGAGGGAAGATATCCTGTTACACCGGTCTCACTTATCAAGCGATTCAAGTATTGCGGGTGAGGGGGGTTCGATATGATTTATTTGTTGAACACCACCCCCCCCCCCCCCACCCCCGCCCGCCAATATGTTAAGAGGCGAGTACAGGGCAGGATGTAGTGCTCTCTTCCTGTAAGCCCATAACCATTTAATTATATGCATGCCTTTCATTGCTCTTCGTTTAGCGGGTGGGTTGTGGTCTAATGACGACATCAGTGGCCCAGACACTCTAGTTGGTTTGCTTCCTGTGATTGATCGTTCATAAGTGATATATGAGCATATGATTCCTGAACAGTAACTGTTCTTGGATTCCAAATTCTATCATGAATACATTCGGTTGATATTACTAGCCTTCGTGTTCCTGTATGGTAGGCATGTCGGTTATCTGGGCGACATTCTCCAAATGTGGCAATTAGTCTACTCTGAGTAGTCACGCTCAGAGCTGTCTGCTTTTCTTGTGATGTATGAGTCTATTCCTCAGGTTAATCACATTAACGTCGTTTTAAGGTGGGATTCTGTTGATTGCGTGCATAATATGTACACATTATTGGGCAGACTTATTATGGAATAGATTCTCTTGTTTCTGGCTCTGCATTACTATAGAGCTTATGAGAATTTTGGGGCTAGTTGGATCAGTCAGTTATGGAGTTTCTATCAGGCCGTCTATGCATACATTTTCTATTTTTAACTTCATTATTCGGAGTGTTAAATTCTTTCTTCGAACAGTTATTGGTTTTAACAGACCTAGGGAACAATGAATTATTGGGGATGGTCCGTGACAGGCTTTTTAATCGTATCCCGTTCCATATTCGGAATCCAGTTTTCACAGTAAAGTGGTACACGAGGCATATTCCTGCACTCATAATTGTACGGTTACAATTGGGTGGTTCATTATTGGAATTGTACACCTGAACGTGGTCGACTGTGTGTTGACTAAGAAATGTATAGTTCTATTAGATAACCTTCCATTGGGATTCAATTGGACAAGTTTAAGGTTGTACATATTTATATCTACGTATTCCGGATGCGGCATACGTTTTGAAGCTTGCGATTTTAATAACCGGGATCGCCATGATATAGCCTTAGCTGCTGAGGTGGCATTAAGCACCAATAAATTAATAATATATTAATAATAATTAATAGCCAGGTGCCTTTTAGACGAATATATATATTATTCGGTACCAGCTTTGTCACTGTTTCCAGACAGCTCCCCTCTTTGTTTTGAAGATTGTTCCTTCAAAAAAAAAAGGGTGGGGGGAAGGGGGTGTTTTCTCCTTACCTCTTCTGACCTTTTAATAAGTGTGTAACTATGAGTTAAGCTGTTATCATCTGTAGATTATTCTGATATTATGTACAGTTTGTTACATTATATAAGGCGTGTGTTTGTGGGCGTTAGTCTCTCACCCTCGGACACGCTTTTCCTAATTTTAAGTTTCTTATTCCGGACTAGCCTTAAAATTGGGGGCTTGTTACACCCATTTAGCGTAATCATTTATGCTCAGTAATAGGGAATTACTTGGATATTGCTCCTTATTTCGGTGGTATGTCTTCTGTATTGTGGTATAGCGAGACATATAGGTAATTCCTTAAAATTTTAATCTCCTTTTCACTTTGGGAGTTCTGATGCAGGCTAAGGAGCTGTAATTTGGTCTGCTAATTCTTTAACTCCTAGGCCCTCCACCTTTTTACAATTCAGCTAAGCCTGGGCCATTGGTTTTAGTATTAAAATATGATAAATTTAAAGTAATTTGTATATTTTTAATACTTACCAATGGCCCAGATGGGGATGGACCTCCCTTGAGTGGGCACTCATACCTCCTCGCTGAGTTATCACTTCAGTAGGCACAACTAGGAAGAATGATGTTGGCAACAATTCCGATCTCTTCCTGGGTACTGCGCATGCGCAAGTACTAAAAGTATGGAGGGCTAGATAGGACTTTTAATATTTTATACTGTAACCAATGACCCAGACTTAACTGGTGCTAACCCCAAAATATCTGGGACCAAACACAAATTTTGCCCCCCAATCCCCAAAATTTGCATGCAAAACCAAAAATTAGAAGTCCTATCTGGCCCTCCATACATTTTACCCTCCGCGCATGTGCAGATGTCAGGAAGTCACCAAATCTGGTGCCAATAAATCATTCTTTGTTTGGCCCTTGTCAGATAACAACAAACTGATATTTGTGCTTTTAAATCTCAATTAATAATGATGCCAGACACAAATCAATGGTTAAATTGGTGGATCCAAGGACACAACTGGATGAGGCAAGGAAGAAACGGTGGTTTGAAACGTTCAGGGCTGTAATTTTATATTATTTATTAAAATTAGTCCATGTTCCCTAATTTCGGGACATGAGCCTGACGTTATCACTGATTGATTATGATCTATCCACTGTTTATTTAGTATTCCTTCCCTGCCTTCCCTTGATCCCCCTAGTTAAGCTCCCAAGCTTTTTGGCTTGTTTTAATAAAAAAAATTTATAAAATTTATTGGGAGTTCAACGTTTTATACAGAAGATTATTCTGTACATCCCCAGGGTTACGTCCTCATCCTTGGGGTGTTCAGGCATTTTGGTCATGCATCTTACATTCAATGTATCGTTTTTTCTTCTGAGGAAGATCTTGCTTTACATCGGATAGTCTTGTTTCTGTTACTGACTTCGGGCTGTGTTGCCTGGGGTCTTGATTCCGGTGTTTTGTTTACATTACATTACTCTATGTAGTTTCCTATTTTTGTTTAGGTACAACAGTTGTAAGTAACATTAAATATTCTGATAGTGTGGTAGTTAATTTTACACAGATTTTATAATTTTGTCCACACTTAGGCTTTTTTGGGCTCATCGTTCCCTTTGGGAACTTGGGCTCTTACAGTAGGAAAAATTTTCAAAAATTTTTATTTTATTTTTGAAAAGTTTTTTGTTTGGATATATTTATTTCATTGATTATATTTAATGTTATCTTATATTATATGTAGATTTGGTGGTGGTACAGTGACATATATTAGTATTTAGGTAATTATTTTTATCTAATAGTATGGCAAATGGAGGAAACCTTTCCTTTATTTACTTGGTCGTTGTAATGAGTTTACTTGATGTACTACCACTAATTCTACTCCATGTGTCAGATTTGATAATCTGAATGACGGGCGTCATGGTTTGTGTTAGGCGAGTGGACACTATTGGTCCTATCACGGCGAGGGGACTCGGCTGGTCATCTTGTCAAAAGGTCACTATAGTTTTTTTAGTTTCTATTTACAGAGGAACAAGAACATGGTGTGGCTTCGTGACGCCGTCAGGGAGTGTGCTGCCGTCATTGCAAATCAATGGAGAGCTAGCGGCAAAAGTGCTCAAGGAATTAGACAAGTGCCTAGATCCTTAGTAGGAATGACGACCTTGTCGCCAGCTAGCTCAACTGGCAGATCTCACTCGTATGTGGGTGATGTGATGCCGGGTATGTCCGTAGCGGTCGAGAAGAGGAATAAGGATGTAGCGAGCACTATAAACATACGAACATGCTCACCCGGCGACGACAGAAAGGAGGAAGCACGGGGAGGAGGAAGTAGACAAGTTCTGAGGTATGCTTGTCCAAGTCTTCTGTGATCGTGAGCAAGAGAGAGGCCTCTCTCTCTCTTATAACAACATCTGGGGTCAGAGGTTGTTGGTAGGAACTTGTGTCGGTCAGACAAGTTCTGAGGTATGCTCGTCCAGATCTTCTGTGATCGTGAGCAAGAGAGAGGCCCCTCTCTCTTATAACAACATCTGGGGTCAGAGGTTGTTGGTAGGAACTTTTGACAGTTGGAACTTACGTCCACAGGATGCTCCTTCCATAGACTGCCGGGGTCAGCCAGTCTTATAGCTTCCTCTATGTTCGAAAAGCACACACGACCGCATAAGTCCGTTGTCGCCAGTTAGCACAACCGGTGAAGTAGTTACTCAGGCCTCTGAGAACTGTGACGCCGAGTGTATACGATCCAGGCTAAGAGATCATGTAGGGTGGAGCGAACAATATGATATGCAATTATGCTCACCCAGCGACGACGCTCGTCCAGGTCATCCAGGACCGCAAGCAAGAGAGAGGCCTCTCTCTCTTACAGCATCATCGGGGGACAGATGTTCTTGGTAGGAACTTGCGTCAATCGGAGTATACATCCATGCCTCCTGTCTGGGACGTCCCGTCTAATAGGCAGCCGGGGTCGGCTAGTCTTTTGGTTTCCTCTACATAATGGACAAAGTGATCTTTATATTGCACAGGGCTATAAAACCCGATGAGTGGTTTCAGTTCCCTGTCGCCGGTGAAACGGTTAAGATTGGATACTAGGACCGCGACTCCGGATGTGTCGCATATGCATTGTATTTAGAGCTAGTGGAAAAGTGCTCAATGATTTTAGACAAGGGCTAGGCTTCAAAAGAGGTTTACGTCCCTTGTCTAAAGCTAGCTCAACCGGCAGATCTTACTCGTATGTGGGTGATGTGAAGCCGGGTATGTCCGTGGCGGTCGAGAGAGAGTAAGGGTGTAGCGAGCACTGTTTAATCGAATCATGCTCACCCAGTGTTGGTGGAAGGAAGAAGCCAGCAAGTTCTGAGGTACGCTCGTCCAGGTCTCTCCGGACCGCGAGCAAGAGGGAGACCCCTCTCTCTCTTTCAACAACATCTGGTGCTGGGTGTTGGTAGGAACTTGCGTCAGTCAGAGCTTACGTAATAGCTATTGTCCGGTACGCTTAGTTTAATTCTTAGCCGAGGAGGGCTACAGTTTTGCTTCTTTAGCGACTACCAAGCACTCCCGACTGCACCTTGGCTAAGTGTCTCAGGATTTCCAGTCTGCATCGTCAAAAGGTCCATCTTTTGTGAAGAAAGTTGCACCATCTAGTAGCCAAGGAGATGAGGCTTCATTCATCGGGTCGTCCGCAGTAATAACTATATTGGACTCCCTGTCCTAGGTGCAGCCGGCGAAGAGGCTATTCATGACCGCTGCTCCTCAGGCCTCTGTAACGGACTTGCTGTCACAGTTGCGCAGCTAATCGCAGTATTCCTGCTAAGGCAGAAGCACTCAACATCAGTCTCAAATCTTGTTGCATGGTGCTTATTTGGTCCAGTCACCTGCCTGTTTAGATGCTGGTGACTGTGATTCTAACTGATTTGAACATATGTTGGAAAGGATAACTTTTCCTTCCAGAACAACTCTTGGATGAATAGATACCATACATTATCATTTCCTTGAACTTGTTCCAGTGATTCAAATGCTCCAAGCAATTATGAGAAACTGCTAGCGTAGTTGAACGCTGACTTCATCCGGGTAAAGAGCAGGGTAATAAGATCTCTTTCCGGTTAAGTCTACACGGGTATCACAGGTCTTTGATTGTGTAGACGACACCATATTTATCTTCCTGCAGGAAAAAGTAATTCGGTTTCTTATCTTCTTCCTCTGTACTTTTAATCATTTGTGATTGTTCACATACTTTTAAAAACAACAGGGGAAGATGTGGAGAGTTCCTCTGCATTGATTGAGCAGGCTAAGATCCTAGTTTTAGCCTTACCTTCATCATTTAGATGTTCGCTCGGACGCAATTGAGAAGATAATTTCTTAGAGCGAATTTAGCCTCATGGTCTTATGTACTTTAATTTTAAGTACTGTGACGCATCGTCTCTTTGGAAAGGAATTTTGTGGTCGTTTGTACCTTTTAAAATTCTTTGCAGACCTAGTATTTACATCTCGGTCTTAACTAATGTTAAGTGGGAGTTATTCTGATGCAACGAAGCCTTGTGTCTTCATCTTTGCATTTGACTAGGTGAAAAACTTGCCATAGGCCGCTTTAGTCTTCCAACTCTAGTCTTTATAATAAGAATCAATTCTCTACTCTTTAAGTTGGGGTCTAATGTACCAACACTAGCAGAAAGAGTACGAGAGGTTGTCCTAGACTCAGATCGTCTATTAGGACTCATAGCAAAGGTATAGGTATACCTAAGTCTTTGATGGTAAGCTTTCATTATTGTAGGATTAAACTACAAGAAAGCATCTATACTCGACTCTTTAAGTTGGGGTCTAATTGACCACAGCCAACAGAAGAGTAGGAGACTTTGTCCTAGACTCAATTCACTTATAAGGGCTCACGAAGGTATAGTTATCTCTCCTATATATATTTCTTTAGGATTGTCTATACAGCCACTTGGATAGGGGTTTCTCGTCAGACTGAGTTACTGATCAGACTCCCCTGAGCCGGTGGTTCGAGGCTCTTATAGAACTTGGTCCGGCCGATTTTGACTGGAAGTGGATAATTAGGTTATTTATGATTATCTTTCAGTCGAAAAGCGAACGTTCGGCAATTGTAGAGAGTATAGTTCTTTAGATCACTTGTTTTGTGAACTTGTTTTGCCTCTGTAGGCACTCCCCCATAAATTGTAAGCTAGTAAATTTTTCAAGACCAATTCATTTCATTTCAAAGATGTAATGAATCATATCCACTGAGTATGAAGTCTTTAAGATATGTCACCTGCATTTCAGAACAAGAGGGGCAACGCAAAGCATGGTCCAAAGCCCCCAACCCACCAGAAATTTTCTAAGTCGAAAGAGTGAAAAAGGGCCATATTTACTTTGATAGTGTTTTACTTAATTGTTGGCTGCCTGTACAAAAAGAAACACTTAAGTCATCTGCAGCTATGTACATGTATATACTGTAGTTATTATCATAAAATTAATCTTAGGTTTTAAGAGCTAACAGCATCCAACTGCACAACTAATCAGCTTTGTTTTACATCGGTTTTGTCTTGGGGGCATGGAGGCACTGTGTACTAAGGCGTAAACTGTCCGAAACGAAGTGACCCTGCTATTAAAAGTGTCATTAAACCCCAATAAATAAATACATTGATTTTGTCTTTATAGGTTGGTAATTCAGTCTACTATAACTATACATTATCCGTAGATGGCAAAGCAGAAGTACATCAGGATAATTATACTGAAGACTATCTCACTGATGTCATAGTAAGTCAAATAATTCTTGAATGACACTTGCTGAATTGATATAAATAGATCTATTGATTACAAAGAGAAGGGTTTTATGTTGTGGAATGCTACAAGTAATAGTAAGTCTTGAATGGCACTTGTAGAACTGATATTACTAGAACTACTGAAGGGTTTTATGTTGTGGAATGCATTTGTGGTAGTGATTACATTCAGAATGATCAAAGAACATTAACCCTTTACCCAACGAATTGCCCGCATCCGCCCGTGTAATATGCAAATTTAGCAGCTAAATAAATATTATTTTTCGAAAAAATTCAACAAAACCATATCATGTGACCCCTCTTTGGAACGAGCTCGTTCCAAAGAGGGGTCACATGATATGGTTTTGTTGAAATTTTTTGAAAAAAATTAAAAAATTATATTTAGAATAATAAATTTTGAAATTGTCTGCGTTGGGTAAAGGGTTAAGACCAATGCCTAAGTAACTACATGTATACTACAAGTATGTTTTATAACAGTCACTTTGAATCATGTTCACGCAGTCTCTATTAAACTGTTCTTATACTATTAAAGAAGAACTTTCTTTCTATGTAATTAATTGAAATGTACAATTGGTGCTCTGAACTGGGTGGTCATGGTCTTCTGAGGCCTTATGACTACCCAGTTCAGGCCACCAGTTGTGCATTAACCCTTTACCTAACGAATCGCCCGCATCCGCCCGCGTAATATGCAAATTCAGCAGCTGAAAAAATATTATTTTTCAAAAAATTTCAACAAAACCATATCATGATATGGTTTTGTCGAAATTTTTTGAAAAATTAAAAAAAATAATATTTAAAATAATAAATTTTGATATCATCTGTGTATGGTAAAGGGTTAAAGTTTTGTTTGAGTGGGAACCAAGATTGGGAAATTTTGGGTTTAAGAATTGGGAAAAATCATTCCAAATGTCATTGAAAAGGGTTCCAGAAACGGCCCCTGTAGATACCAAAAGAATTCATGCATCCTCAACTGATAACTTATGATCTTCTAAAGTTCTTATTTTCCTACTTTAAAAGAGCTTTTTAGCCATCCACAATTCCTTTAGCACACTCTACAGGCCAGTTCAGTTCCATATTTCATATGTGGCTTTGGGGAAGTTTCCGGATGGGAGCTATCTATTTTTGCCAAATTTTGTTAAAAAAACATGGCCACCAGTGGTCATTTTAAGTTTGGCATATAAATTGTCAACAATTCCATTAGCACACCCTACAGGCCGCATCCCTCACCCAATCTTTTTAAAATTTCATATGTAGCTTTTGTGTGGTGTCTAGAGGGGAGTTATTGAATTTTTCTCAATTTTGTTGAAAAACATGGCTGCCAGCAGCCATCTTGGATTTGGATATAAATTGTCCAATAATTCCTTTAGCACACCCTACAGGCTGTGGCTCTCACCCGATCAGTCCCAAATTTCATATGTGGCTTTGGGGCAATGTCTGGATGGGAGCTATCAATTTTTTAGCTCAACTTTGACGAAGTCAAATTTGAGCTATTGTCATGGCCCGTCGTCCGTCCGTCCATCTGTCCATCTGTCCATCTGTCCGTACGTCAACAATTGGCTATGGCTTGGGCTAGAGGTCGTATTTATGAACCGATCTTTACGAAACTTCTTGTGTACCTTTGTTATGACCCTGGGACGGGAACGAGTGTTTTTAGGTGTGGTCCGAAATTCAAGACGGCTGCCAGTGGCCATTTTGTACCGATGATGCAAAAATCAGTTTTTTGTACAGAACTTCTGTATGAAAGTTCTGATTTGAATAAAGTTTTGTATAAATGTTTAGTACCATGGGATACATCACATATAATACAGGGTTTTTTCTCGTGCGTAAATTATGCAAATTAGACTGACTTTGATTTATTTAGTGTTACTTTCAGAGCTGTAAGTGCCAAGCTGCTATGGCTCGGGCTAGAGGCCGTATTTATGAACCGATCTTTACGAAACTTCTTGGGTACCTTTGTTATGACTGTGGGACGAGAACGAGTGTTTTTGGGTGCGGTTCGAAATTCAAGATGGCTGCCAGCCGCCATTTTGTACCGACGATGCAGAAATCTGTTTTTTGTACAGAACTTCTATATGAAAGCTCTGATTTGAATAATTTTTTGTATGAATGTTTAGTACCATGGGATACATCACATATAATACAGGTTTTTTTCTCGTGCGTAAATTGTGCAAATTAGACTAATTTTGATGTTTTTTGGGGTTACTTTCAGCACTGTAAGTGCAAATGCCAATACGGCTCGGGCTAGAGGCCGTATTTATGAACCGATCTTTACGAAACTTCTTGGGTACCTTTGGTATCACCGTGGGACGAGAACGAGTGTTTTGGGGTCCGGTCCGAAATTCAAGATGGCCGATGGCAGCCATTTTGTACAAAATTAGGTGCAATCAGATTTTTGCACAGAACTTCCATATGAAAGCACTGATTTGAATAATTTTTTGTGTGAATGTTTAGTACCAAGGGATACATCACATATAATACAGGTTTTTTTCTCGTGCAGAAATTATGCAAATTAGATGAACTTTGATTTTTTCAGTGCGACTTACACACAGTAAGTACACATGTCAATACGGCTCAGACTGGAGTCTGTATTTATGAACTGATCTTCACGAAATGTCTTGGGTACCTTTGCTATCACCTTGGGACGAGAACGAGTGTTTCTGGGTGCGGTCTAAAATTCAAGATGGCTGCCAGTGGCCATTTTGTACCGAAATTAAGTCTAATCAGTTTTTTGTACACATCTTCTATACAGCTCAGACTAGAGGCCATATTTATGAACCAATCTTTACGAAACTTCTTGGGTACCTTTGTTATCACCGTGGGATGAGAGTGAGTGTTTTTGGGTGTGGTCCGAAATTCAAGATGGCCACCAGCAGCCATTTTGTACCAAAATTAGTGCAATCAGTCTTTTGTACAGAACATCTGTATGAAAGTTCTGATTTGAATAAATTTTTGTATGAATGTTTAGTAACATGGAATACATCACATATTCTAAGGGTTTTTTTTTCGTGCAGAAATTATGCAAATTAGATGAACTTTGATTTATTCAGTGCTACTTACACAATGTAAGCACACATGTCAATACGGCTCAGGGTAGAGGCTGTATTTATGAACCGATCTTCACAAAACTTCTTGGGTACCTTTGTTATCACCTTGGGATGAGAATGAGGGTTTCTGGGTACGGTCCAAAATTCAAGATGGCTGCCAGTGGCCATTTTGTACCGAAATTAGGTCCAATCAGTTTTTTGTCACAAGTTCTATACAGCTCGTATTTATGAACTGATCTTCACAAAACTTCTTGGGCACTTTTGTCTTCACCTTGGGACAGGAACGAGTGTGTTTTGGGGTGCCTTTGTTATCACTGTGCAATGAGAACAAATATTTTGGGGTTCAGTCAGACCCACTCTGGGACTCAAAGATTTTTTTCTAGTTTAGCATCTGACTGTCACCCACCTTTACAATACTTTACCTATACATTTGTTACAGGCAACGGTCAGTATTTAGACCATTACAATACTTTATATGTACCTTTGTTATCAGGTCATTACCTAGATGTTTGTCATTGCTGTGTCACATATTATACATGTACATGTCTTTGTCTTGACAAGTTGAGCTACAGTGTCATTGACACTTTCATTTTTAAATTTTGATGAAAAACATGGCCACCAGTGGCCATCTTGGATTTGAATATAAATTGTCCAACAATTCCTTCAGCACACCCTACAGATCGCAGCTCTCATCTGATCAGTCTGAAATTTCATATGTGCTTTGGGGCTATCAAATTTTTCCAAATTTCATTGGAAAACATGGCCTCCAGTGGCCATCTTAGATTTGGCAAACAAATTGTCAACAATTCTATTAGCACACCCTACAGGCTACATCTCTCACCCAATCTTTTTCAAATTTCATATGTAGCTTTGGTTTGATATTCTGAATTTTGTTGAAAAACATGGCCGCTAGCAGCCATCTTGGATTCGGATATAAATTTTCAACAATTCCATTAGAACACCCTACATGTTGTATCTCTCACCTGATCTTTTTTGAATTTCATATATATCTTTGTTGTGATGTCTAGATGGGAGCTATCAAATTTTTCTGAATTTTGTTAAAAAATATGGCTGTCAGCAGCCATCTTGGATTGGCATTTGAATTGTCAACAATTCCATTAGCCCACCCTACAGGCCGCATCTCTCACCCAATTGTTTTCAAATTTCATATGTAGCTTTGGTGTGATGTCTAGATGGGAGCTATCAAATGTTTCTGAATTTTGTTGAAAAAACATGGCCATCAGTGGCCATCTTGGATTTGACATATAAATTATCAACAATTCTATTAGCAGACCTTACAGCCTGCACCTCTCACCCGATCTTTTTCAAATTTTATATGTAACTTCAGCCCCTGTAGTTAGTCCTCGGCAACGGCAATTGCTGACGAGTTGCCGAGGGATTTTAGATGTTTCCTCGGCAGTATTTTTGCCGAGGACAATTTGAGTGACGTCAGTAATGACGATTAAAAACAGAGTACAACAATAGAAGAGTAGTAGGCCGAGCAAATTTCTCGTCGTTCTTGAACATGTTTGTGGCCTTTATGTGGATATCCTGGAGTGCATGTGGCACAATATTATACAGCTTTGAGATATCTCTTTAAAATGTGAGTTTATTACCCAGAAAAAACATACAACATCTCCAAGACGCACCCGGTCGTACGTCCGAGAACGCATACAGACACACAGTGCTTCCCCAGTAGTTATTTACATGAAATAGTCATTTTGTAAAAATTGCCGAGGAAAACTCGATTTTTACCGATGATATTCATTTATCGTCGGCAAAGTGTTTGCCGAGGGACTTTTTGCTAATTACAGGGGCTGTAACTTTGGTATGATGTCCAGATGGGATTTATCAAATTTTTCTGCATTTTGTTGAAAAAAAGATAGCTGCCACCGGCCATCTTGGATTTGACATATAAATTGTCAATAATGCCATTAGTACACCCAACAGGCCCCTTCCCTCATCCAAATTTTTCAGATTTCATTTGTAGCTTTGGTGTGATGTCTTTTCTGTAGAAACTTGAGTGAGTGACATGGTATTACTGGATATTTCTATTTAGTTCAATCCCTTCTTGGACAAGTTGAGCTGCATTGTCATCTACACTTTCATTTCTAATTTCGTTGAAAAACATGGCCACAAGTGGCTATCTTGCATTTGGATATAAATTGTCCAACAATTCCTTCCTTACAGGTCACAGCTCTCACCCGAGCAGTCTCAAATTTCATATATAGCTTTGGGGCAGTGTCTTGATGGGAGCTATCAAATTTTTCCGAATTTCGTTAAAAAACATGGCCAGTAGTTTCGTGTCTACAAATCCATCTGTCCACCAGTCTTCCAAGGGATGACTTCTGTGGACAAAGATTCTTCTTCCCTCGGGTTGCCTAAGCCTAAGTCGTCAGTTCTCCCGATGTCGGTCGTTGAATCTATGGTGGACCTGTACCTAGAGATGCTGCACATGTTATCTCTCAGGGACCACGTTGTCGCTGCCCTGGCTGCCTATTTTCTGCCAGGGGAGTTTGATGATGCTTAGGTGCCTTTGCATGTTTTGTTGCAGAACCTGACACACGCTCACACCTGTTACATGGCTAATTTGGAGCTTGCACACCAAGATGCAGTGTTGGACACTTCTCCATCCCTTCCTTCTGAACAGCATGCTGTTCTGAGGTCTGCTTCTTTGGTTGGACCTCAGCTGTTCCATGGTTCCGTGGGAGCTGTCCGTGGTGAGGTTCTTTGTCATTCGAAGGACCAGCTTTTGTTACGGCAGCTGGACCAACCTGCAGCTGCGGGTGGTGGTGGTTCCAGGCCCGCCAAGCACCCAGCTGCATTGGCCACGCCTCGGCTCCATCCGCTCTTTCTGCTCAGAAGAAACACTGACACGGCCAAGCTCGCTGGCAGCCTCAGGGAGGAAAGTCTCGGGACTCTGTTGCTTCCTGAGGGGGTAGTTTCTCCTCTCGGGGGCCTCGTCGAGGCCACAAATGAAGGTCCTCATCTTGATTCGACTCCAGTCGGGGGACGGCTGTCACTGTTTTTCGACCGTTGGACAGAGATAATGTCAGACTCTTGGGTCCTCAACATCATCCAATCCGGTCTGCGACTGTCCTTCCGTCGGCACCGCTGTTTATCTTGGGTGCGCCTCCCGATCCTCAGCGTCAGGACCTTCTGGTGCAGGAGATCGAGAATCTCCTCTCCAAAGGGGCGATCGAGGTGGTCAGGAACACCCTTTCTCTGGGGTTTTACTCGAGACTTTTCTTGGTGCTGAAGAAAAACAGCCAGTTTCGTCCTGTCATCGATCTGAGTATCCTGAACGAGTCCATCATAGCACCTCGTTTCAGCATGGAGACTTTCAGGTCGGTTCTACGTTCGATTCATCAGGGCGATTTTGCAGCCAGTATCGACCTGAAGGATGCCTATTTCCATGTACCCATTCATCTGGTGTCACGAAATACCTTCGGTTCTCGTTTCGGGATCAAGTCTTTCAGTTCAAAGCTCTCCTGTTCAGTTTGAACCTGGCTCCTTGGGCCTTCACCCGACTGATGTCAAATGTGCTCGCTTTTCACCATACTCAGTCGGCTGTGACTTCGTCAGCCTACCTGGACGACATCCTCCAATGGCACCACAATGCTGCAGTCTTGAAGTCTGATGTCCGACGGCTTCTTGGCCTACTGGCATCGCTGGGTTTCAGAGTCAATTGCGAGAAGTCGGATCTCCTTCCTTCTCGGCAATTTCGTCATTTTGGAATGGATTTCGACACTCTTCACAATGTGGTGTCGGTTCCCAATGCTCGGGCAATGATCCTTTCCGTCTTGACTCGAAACCTGCTCTGATCCTCCTCGGTCTCGGCCACGCCTTTCCTACAGATGCTGGGCCTTTGCGGTTCGGTGACAGATCTCATTCTGCTGGGTCGCTTGTTTGTCCGACCTCTACAACACTTCCTGTTGGATCATTGGCGTCCGAATGTGGATCCTCTGGACCTGGAACTTCCTATTCCTCGGTCCCTGCTTTGTCACCTCCACTCTTGGGCCGATGTTCCCTGGTTGACTCAGGGTGTCTTGTTGGATCTTCCTTTGGCTGATTGCATCATTACTGTGGATTCCAGTGATCGGGGCTGGAGTGCAACATTGGACCCTCTCGGTCTGTCTACTCACTGCGAGTGAGACAGCGAGCAGATGGCCCTTCATATCAACCAGAAGGAGCTCCTTGCTCTTCTGTTGAGTTTTCAGCAATGGATCTCTCACCTCTCGGACCACACAGTCCTGCTTCTTTCGGACAACTCGACAGTGGTGGCCTACATACGGAATCAAGGTGACACACATTCGATTCCCATGTATCGGCTATCTCGGGATGTAAATGCTCGGGTGGCCATTCGGCACATTCTCAAATGTCTCAATTTCCTAGCAGACTCCCTGCCCCGACTCGACAGTGTCCTTCCCACCGAATAGATGCTGCATCGGTCGGTGTTTCAGGCGATTTGGGAGTTGTGGAGGCGTCCTCTTGTCGACCTTTTCGCCACTCGCTGGAATCATCAGGTAGAGACCTTTGTCTCCCCTTGTCTTGATCCACTAGCCTTTGCGGTTGACGCTTTGTCTCTGGACTGGACAGGTTGGATCGGCTTTGCCTTCCCTCCTGCACCGATTCTTCCTCAAGTGTTGGCAAAGATTCGCGCTTGCAGTTGCAGGGTCATTCTGATTGCACCCCTGTCTCCACAGAGGGTGTGGATCAATCTGCTGCGGCCTCTGTTGGCAGATCTGCCCATTCGTCTACCTCTACACCGCGATCTTCTTTCCCAAGGTCGGCCCAGGAAGTATCACAACAACCTGGCGAGCCTGTCCCTTCACGCCTGTCTTTTATCAGGTCCTGTCTCCGACGTAGAGGTTTTTTGAGACGAACAGTGGAGTGCATTTCTGCATATGGCGACATTCCACTGGCATGACTTATGCTGCTAAGTGGAAGGTTTTCTGCCTCTGGTGTTCAGCTCAAAATGTGGATTACCGTAATCCGTCAATCGCTCAAATTGCGGATTTTCTGGTAAATCTTTTTTACTCCAAAGGCCCCCAGCCTGTTACTATTAAGGGCTATCGGTTTATGCTGTCAGACACTTTCTCTTATGTGGGAAAGTGGTGCATCGGTCGTAATCTCTTTCTCTCCAAACTGATTCGGCACTTTTCTCTGAAGAGGTCTCGAGTTTTGCGTCTTACACCCAAATGGAACTTGGCATGGGTGTTGCATTGTTTGGAGGGAGAACCATTCGAGCCTTTATCTGAGACCGATATGCGTTTTCTCACCTATAAGTCTGCTTTCCTTCTTGCATTTGCTTCTGCCAGACATGTCAGTGAGCTTCATGCTCTTTCTGTTGATTCAGCTTTCTTCAGAAAAGAGGCTAACAGTGTAACCTTCACTACTGATTGCTCTTTTCTGGCTAAGAATCAGCTTCCTGATTCGGTACCTCCTCCCATCTGCATTCGGGCTCTCCCTGCTGTCGATGGTCCGAGGCCTCTTATTCATCCTGTTTGTGTGATCAAGACTTATATTAACCGCACACAGTTCATTCGGAGGGGTCGGAAGAGATTCTTTCTGTCTCTCATTCCTGGGAGGCAGTCTATCTCTTCCCATTCTATTTCCAGATGGATCTGTCTTGCAATCAAGCTGGCTTATTCCAGTTTGTCTGCTTTGGATCTTGTTTTGAACTGGTTTAATGCTCATGAGGTTCGTACCATTTCTGCATCCATCTGGGCGTTCTCCAATTCTATTTCGCTCCGGGGTGTTATGAATGCGGCTTACTGGCTTACTGGAGGAATGCTTCTGCTTTCTCCTCCTTTTATCTCCGCCACCTACAGCAGACAATGAAAAACGGTACCGCCAAACCAACAAAACGGCACCGCCAGACATAAGGTCTCGTCCAATGAGAATCGAGAAAAACGGTACCGCCAAACAAAAGGGTATATATAGGAGCCGGCACGAGAGTGCTCTCCGCCTCTGATGAGTTCAAATTAGAACGAAACCGGTCAGGCTTAACAACAGGGTATAGTTGTTGTGTAGGTCACTCCTGCTCTTTAGTAGAGAATATTTTTTGGTTTGACCTTTTTTCTTTAGGCCCTTTCGCTGCTGCTCAGGCTGTTGTGCACCCTCGTTAAATATGTATTTTCAGGTTTGTGCATCGCTCAGCCTTGTTCTTTTCAGGTGCTTCATCCTTTCTTCTTTTACAGGTTTCGCTGTCATTCTCTGCCCTCCTTGCATTTCTTTCTGCTGCTCTTGTTGGTATTGGTTATGTGATTCACCTCCTCCTATTGTTTATTTAGCCAATTGTAAACAATTGTGAGTAGGTTGAGAAGAAATTAAATTTTTTTAGTAAATTTTGTTTCTTAACATACCTACCATAATTGTTTACCGGAGGCCCACCCTCCTTGGGAATATCTTTGATATCGTTGCCTCCCCGCTAAATCACAAACTTCTCATTGGCAGAAATTCGGAATTGACATCACGGTTGTTGCACATGTGCTCGGTAAATGCAAGAGGTGTGCAGAGAGAGTACCTGTAATGTTGAGTGCCGGTCTCGCTCGACCCCTTTTCGATCTTTTTTTTGTGCTTTTGCACTCTTCCACTTTTCCAACTCGTTTGGAAAAGTTTATTAGCTTGAGTTAGTTCCGAAGTAGGGCTTGCACTTACGTTACAGCCAATTGTAAACAATTGTGGTAGGTATGTTAAGAAACAAAATTTACTTTTATTGAAAAACGTGGCTGCCAGTTGATAACACTGCCATAAAGGAGATAGGGTTTGGGGCATGAGCAGATAAGAGGGTGCTCACGCACCATCCATGAGTGGAGGTAATGTATGTCCATGTATTATTGCAGATAATATGGTATTCCATGCTCTGGTGCTTGTGGAAAGAAATTAGTTATAAAAAATGGGGGGGGGGGGGGGGGGGGGGGGGGGGACCTGGCACCCCCTTATCTGCACATGCCCAAAACCCGGTCTCCTTTATTGTCATGCTGTCAACTGAGTATGAACATCTTTGTGCAGTGAATTCTCTGAGATCTTTCAAGCACTACATATATGAGTAGATAAACCCAGTGCTAAGAAAGAAGTACTGCAATGCAGGGTTTATTCCTTTATAAGATCTAATATTGTTGTTGAAAATTTTTCCTCATGATTTTCTTTTTGTTTGATCTTGAAAGTGTTGTCTTTGTAAAGTTACTTTGTAACACCTAGGGTAAATCGTTTCTTTTTCACTGAAATAAAAGACAATTTTGAGTTAATATTGATATTTAATTTATAGATTTTCTCACAATAAAAGTATGATTTTTAAGGATTGCCAACTTTATGTCAGCTAAAGTAAATAAAATGATCAATTCTTCACAAAAGTGGTGTTTGTCATTTTTTTCCAGAATAGAAAAGCAACAGATTTTCTCAATAAACACGACAGTTCCCATCCATTCTTTATAATGATGTCTACTCCTGCTTGCCATGCACCATTTACTCCTGCCCCACAATATAACAGCAGCTTTACAAATGAGTCAGCACCAAGAAATGGAAGTTTTAATGTGCATGGAAAAGTGAGTTGTATCTACCAGTTTTTTTCCAATCTAATTATGTTTCTATTTTGCATTGTTTAGCATTGAACATTATCAGTAAAGGCCTCAGCTTGAAATCATTAACAATTTACACAATATATATTTGCTGCTGGCTCTAGTAATATTTTGTTTCCAAACAACCAGAATTTTTAATATCATGCTTTCATATAAAATACCATAAAATTAGATAAACTATAAGTGATATATTGATGTGAAAGATAAAAATATCAACTGGTAAGGCCTAAAAAAGTTAAAAATCTGTTTCTCAAGCCCTTCCACATGGTCCTTTTGGCTACCGCATGCTCTCTATTTATAACCAGTGCAAACTTCAAAAAATTAAAATTAAGTGGTTTATGTCTGATATTTGATATTTTACCCAAGTTAATAAAATTGATATATTTGTCCTTTTAGTGCAACAAGGCTTTGAAATTTAGCATTGCAAAGCCTTCTTGCACTCAAGGGACGAAATACACCACCACCACCCATGCTGTTCTGGACTGTAGATTATGAGGCTTTAGACATAAAACAACCAAGAACGTGAACTTTTAATGGCAAAGAAATAATTACAAAAAATAAAAAATAAAATAAAAAGCTGCCCGTCGGTATGCAATTTTACAAAAAATGGTCTGAGAAACAGAAAATCTACTTTCTGAGGCCTGAATGATACATATTTCTTCTTATGTATATTCTTAATTTATTTGTTGCACATTGTTCTTAAAAACTTTTATTTTCTTTCAAAGATTTTTCCAACCCAGAAATTTTAGTTTTTTGCTTCCAAGACATTTGAGGCACTTGACATTGTATTGGAAGTGGGTTGATGAGCTTGTTCTAATAAGGGTTCTTTACCGAGTGCACAGAATATCAAAATTTATTGTTTTTATTACTGTTTTTTCAAATTTAAAAAAAAATTCAACAAAACCATATCATGTGACCCCTAATTGACCAGTCAAATGTGGCCGATTCATTAGGTAAAGGGTTAGGCTACATTATTACCTCTTTAGTGGGTGTTCTCTAGTATATTAACAGAGTTTAGCAGGGCGATAAAACTCAGTAATTCATAATGTCATGCAACCAGAAGAGAGCAGCAGGCGTAAATGGAAACAAAATTCATTAACAGCCCACCACCCGCTTCCGGTCATAGTAATAATAGTAATAACATGATTTTGTCTGGTATCCCAGTTTATTAACGGCCCTAGAGGACTGAATAACAGCCCTCAGGCTTATTAATGGCCCTCAACTTTGTCTAGAGCTGGTAATAAACCTTCAGGCTGTTATTTATTCCTCTCCAGCCGTTAATAAACCATAACACCCTCCAAACTCATGTTATTGTTATAGTGAGGGTGCAAAAACTATAAAAATAACAAAATTTCGGATTTTTTTCTCGTTTAAAATGTATATTTGGCCAATATGTTAAGTAACTGGGAAAAGTATGATTTAATTTGTAAGACATTTGATCAGCAGATTCTAAACTTGTTTTTTGGGATGAGAGCAAATAAACAACCAACTGCCATACCACAATAGACCTTTTTTCAAATGCTTTCAGAATATAAGTATGTAATAAGATGGAAATTTCACTTTTTGAGTGGATAGCCAAATAATTTCTCTTGTGAGAATGCAAAATAACATATTTGCAAAGCTATCATGAAAATATGTATTATTTTATATCATATAATTTCAGTATCCACTCAAAATATGTTCTCTATTTATTTATTTTTTATTTTTTTGGGGTGGGGGGGGGGGATGGGGGGGGGGGGGTTAACCCTTTACCTTATATACGGCTGATAACCAGCCAGCATTATCCCAGAAATCACCATTTGGCCCTTCACCCAACGCAGACAATATCAAATATTTGTATTATTTTAAATATTATTTATTCATATTTTTAAAAAATTTCAATAAAAAACATATCATGTGGCCCCCTCATTGGAACAAGCTTGACAGGCTCATTCCACTGAAATGTCACATGATATGATTTTGTTGAAATTTTTTGGAAAAATATAATGTTATGCTCACAATAGGGTCCTGAAAATATTAAATTTTAGATCAAATTGAATCAGACAGAGGATTTTGAAATCAAATTGAATCAAATCTCAAATCAAACCTCACAGCTATTCAAATTGTAAGTTTGCATCTTCTTACAACCATAAATATTGCCAACCCCGACTCAGATACTATATTCAGCAGCAACTCATGGAATTTTCCAGAATGGAATCCATGTAGTTTCAGAAGTGGAACCTCCTTGACTCTTCTTCTATCATCAGGTCTCCTGTACAAGCTGTTTAAGCTGTAAAACTCAATGTCACTCTAGTGGAAGATATTGAGAATTTGTTTCATGATAATAAAAGTACCCCTTCCAGACACATGGCAGAGTTATCTACACTATCACCTTTGATAATTGAAAAAAACTATTGAACTTCACCTTCTAGACACTTGTCAGATTTTTCCTCACCATCACCTATGATAATTAAAAAACTGCTGAAATTTAATCAAAAATGTTGTTCTGCATGTTTTTCTTTCAGTAAATTCTTATTTTAACCCTTGACCTAACTCGAAAGGCAGACAACACTTGCAAATAAAATTCTTGAATAACTCATTTTTTTTCATTTTTTTGCTTCAAAAACATAGCTTAGGACCCCTTGTTGGAACAAGCTTAATGAGCTCATTCCAATGAGGGGTCATAAGCTATGTTTTGAGACAAAAAATAATGAAAATTGAATGGTGATTTTTGTAAATAGCACTGGCCGGTTTTGGCCGTTACGTCGGGTAAAGGGTTAAAACAATTTAGACCCATTTGTAAATGTTGTTCTAAAAATACTTGGGGTCTGTAGTATGTTGTGGTACTTCATGAATGCAGTATGGGAATGGTTAGACAATGATCAGCTAATTCGTATTTTGAATGATTTGTTATTGGCACTATCAAAAATATTGAAAGTCTTTACCAAAGAATGCAAAATATAAATGGATTCCAGTGTTTTTGAATGGATGATAAAGATTATCTTATGAGTGAGTACAAGAATTGTATACCATACTGACCTGGAATAAGCCCATAGTGGAAATAAGTCCACCCACCAACTTTTCAGGTTTTAGCTTCAGAGTCCCCTCCTTATTAATAAGCTCATTCCCTGACTTTTGGAATGACAACATCAGGTCAGCCATACTCATAAGTTGTTACAACGAAAAAGAACCCCTTACCCGACACACATAATATCAAAATTTGTTCTTTTAATTTTTTTAGCTCAACTTGACAAAGTCAAGCTGAGCTATTGCCATCACTTCTTGTCCGTCGGCATACGTACGTACGAATGTACGTCCAGGCGTACGTACGTCCACAATTTCCTTTGGCACACCTCACAGGTCGCATCTATGATCAGATCGCTTTGAAACTTGGTATGCTTGTTGGGGTGACCTCTAGATGGGAGCTATCGATTTTCTTCAATTTCCGTCAAAAAATGTTGCTGCGGCCAACGTTCTTAGAACTTAGTTTAGTCAGACCTCAATATTTCCCTTTGGCACACCCTACAGGGCACATTTATCATTGGATTGCTTTGAAACCTGGCATGCTTGTTTTGGAGGTGACCTCTAGATGAGAGCTATCAATTTTCTTCAATTTCTGTCAAAAAATGTTGCTGCGGCCAACGTTCTTAGAACTTAGTTTAGCCAGACCTCAATATTTCCCTTTGGCACACCCTACAGAGCACATTTATGATTGGATTCCTTTGAAACCTGGCATGCTTGTTTGGGGTGACCTCTAGATGGGAGCTATCGATTTTCTTCCATTTCTGTCAAAAAATGTTGCCGCGGCCATCGTTCTTAGAACTTAGTTTAGTCAGACCTCAATATTTCCCTTTGTCACACCCTACAGGGCACATTTATGATCGGATTGCTTTGTAACCTGGCATGCTTGTTTGGGGTGACCTCTAGATGGGAGCTATCGATTTTCTTCCATTTCCGTCTGTCAAAAATTGTTGCCACTGGCAACGATTTTTGAATTTAGTTTCGTCAGGCATCAATATATTCCTTTGGCATGCACTACAGGGCACATTTATGATCAGATCGGTTTGAAACTTTGTATGCTTGTTTGGGGTTACCTGTAGATGGGAGCTATCGATTTCCGTCAAAAAATGTTGCCACTGGCAATGACCTTCGATGAACTTAGTAAAAACTTAGTGGAGTTAAGCATCAATATTTCCCTTTGACACACCCTGCAGGGCACGTTTATGATTGGATTGCTTGCAAACTTGGTGTGCTTGTGTGGGGTGACATCTATTTGGGAGCTGTCGATTTTCTTCCATTTCTGTCAAAAAATGTTGCCGCTGACCTTTGAACTTAGTTTAGTCAGATCTCAATATTTCCCTTTAACACACCCTTCAGGGCACATTTATGATCGGATCACTTTGAAACTTGGTATGTGTGTTCGGGGTGATCTCTAGATGTGAGCTATTGCTTTTTTTCATTTCCATAAAAAATTATTGTCGTTATCACCAGCCTTTGAACTTACTGCATTTGTGCATCAACTTATCCCTTTTGCACTCTCTGCAGGGTATATTTATGAATTTCCATAAAAAAACCAAAAAAAACCTTGCCACAAACAATGTCCTTCTACTTAGTGCATTAACATCTTCCTTTGGCATGCATCAGAGGACACATTCATTATCAGATTGTTTTGAAACTTTGTATGCTTATGCAGGGTGACAAAGATAGGAGCTATTGATTTTCTTTTCATTTCCATCAAAAACTGTTGCTGTTAGCAACAATCTTTGAATTTATTGCATTTGTGCCCCACGTGGGAACCCCGGGAAGTGAAGCCGTGCTTGTTTACTGTGGTAAACAAGCTCTGTTTCACTGGTAAAATAGGACCCAGTCACTAATGCTTGGAGTGTGAGTCCTCTAAAATAGGCAACATGGGGTATAAACGATTGACTGACCTTGACTTTATCGTTGTGGTCATGATTAGCCATTGTGCAGAAGTATGTGACCTTAAGCAACAATAAATAAATAAATAAATAAATAAATAAATAAATGAATAAATAGATAAATTGCATTTGTGCATCAACATTCTTCTTTGATATGGCCTACAGACCTTTAGATAAGAGCTATTGATTTGCATTCATTTCTGTGAAAAAAGTTGCCATTTACAATAACCTCTGAACATACTACATTTGTGTATCAACATTCTTCCTTTAGCCAGTCTTACAGTTTACATTTAAAAATGCATGGATTACTCTGACGTTGTACACACACGATGTTGTTATGTTGAAATTTCATCAAATAACATTGGTACCAATGATCTTCAATTTTGCCATTTCATTTATAACTTACCAAGTTCAAGTTTTTCACGTGGAGCTACAGTGTCATTGACACTTTCATTTATTTTTTTCAAATGCTTCAAAACATTTCAACAAAACCATATCATGTGAGAGGGCCACATGGTATTGTTTTGTTGAAATTGTTTTGATTTTTTTGTTCAACTGTTCAATTTGTAAATTACATGTGCTCATGTAGCCATCTCATTAGGTAAAAGGTTAATGGATCTTTGTTATGACCAATTATGACCAAGTCATCTAACTTTGTGCCAAGTTTGCATCCAAATTCTCCTGCAGACTTGACCTCTCGAAAATAAGCCCAAAGAAATACTTTTGCACTCCTTTACTTCATGCACCCCTGGGCTTATTCATGGATTAGTATGTTGTGTCCAAGAGTGGCTCTGCTGTGAGTGGAAATACAGTGGAACCCTGTTAATTGAATAGCCACTTGGCCAATGAAAATTATTCAATTAACAGGAGTATTCAAATAACAGGGATTGTGTCACTTTCCTGTATTCTATAGATAAACTTGGCATTCATTCTATTATATCTTGTTTGACAGAGCTCCATGAGCTCTCTCAAACAGGATATACTATATTAAATGCCAGCATTGGATGTACTGAGGCCAAATAGGTCTATAAACAAAGGAAAACTGGGGAGGGTCGGTAATTTCTTGACAGGTTGCAAGATTTTTTTTTATTCAGTTAACAGGAGTTTACTCTATAACCTATATTCAATTAACAGGTCAAATATGTACTGGAGGTATGATAAATGGTTTTGTGCTGGGAAATTGTATTCAATTAACAGGGTTAGTCAGTTAAGAGATATCCAATTGTGTCCACTGTAGCTCATTATACAGAATATTGTTCACAACATGTTTAATGCAGGAATAACACCAGAAGTCAACATTGAGATGGTAACACTGGGAATGAGTTTGGAAGTTGAATTTATCTTCTGTTATTTTTCATCAGCTGTCTACCTTAAACAAATAACAGACAACATTTGCCGAAAACATTTCCTGTATTAACTAAACGCTCATGGAGCTCTGTCAAACAAGGTATAATAGAATAAATGCCAAGTTTATCTCTAGAATACAGGAAAGTGACACAATCCCTGTTAATTGAATACTCCTGTTAATTGAATACTTTTCATTGACAAAACGGTCATTCAATTAACAGGGCTCCACTGTTAGGGCTGCACGATATTCAAAACTGAATACCGGTATCGGTATTCAAAAAAATACCACGGTATATCGAAAACTGTTCGGATATCTAAACACAAGTACCACAATCGAGACTTGAGGCATCACAGTCAGAACGAATCAGCATGCCTTGATGATGCGGATCGAAAAACACCTTCACCCAACGCAGACGACATTTCAAAATTTATTATTTTAAATAAGAGTTTATCAGATTTTTCCACAAATTTCTACTAAATAATATCATGTGACTCCTCATTGGATCGAGCTCAGTGAGCTCGTTCCAATGAGGCATCACATGATCTAGTTTTGTTGAAATTTTTTAAAATTATTTTTTCAGCTGCCGAATTTGTATATTATGCGGGCACATGCGGACAATTCCCTGGGTAAAGGGATAATATTATTCACTCGGGGCTACAGTTAAAACTCAAGACATCTTGAAAATTAAATTGTGGATAAACAAATAATGATGATAAAACGATATTTTTGTAATTACACCGGTATTCAGTCGATATTGGTTTGAATGCCTGTATATATCGGTTCATCGATATACTGTGCAGCCCTATCCACTGTATTTGTTTGGTGATTCCGTGATAAATACATTTGATGGATCTACATACTGAATAGGCTGAATATCAATATATTTGAAGTATATATATTTGATGGGTCTTCTCCAAGCATTTGGAATTGTGATTAAATTACATGTATTCCCCAGATCACTGACTTGTAATTTGTTAATACTGTTCAATATTTGATTTTAACTATTTTCAGGACAAACATTGGTTAATTAATCATGCAGTTACACCAATGGTTAATGATACAATACAGTTGATAGACAACATATTTCGGAACAGGTTTGTAGTAATCAATTTTGCCATATACAATGATAATACAATTATTAACTTAACCCTTTACCTAACAAATTGGCTGCATCTGCCCACATAAAGAAAATTTTCAAAAAATGTCAACAAAGCCATATCATGTGCCCCCTCATTGAAACATGCTTGTCAAGCTCGCTCCATTGAGGGGTCACATGATATGGTTTTGTTGAAATTTTTTGAAAATTTGAAAAAAAACGGATTTAAAATAATAAATTTTGATATCCTGTGCATTGGGCCAATGGAAAATATTGAATTAATAGGAGTATTAAATTAACAGGAATTTGGTCAGGTGACTTAACTTGCTCCTGTATTGTAGTGATAAACTGAGCATGTATTCTGTTATACTTTAATTGACAAAGCTCATTTTGTTTTTTGTTTTTTTTTGGGGGGGGGAGGGAGGAGGGAGTGTTAATGACACTTTCAACAGCCAGGATCCACTTGCATCGGAGACAGAGGTCATTGAGCTCTGCCAAATAAGATTTATTTATTTATTTATTTATTTATTTATGACAGCCAGGGGTCATTGAGCTCTGCCAAATAAGATTTATTCATTTATTTATTTATGACAGCCAGGGTCACCTTGTGTCAGACAGTTTTAAGGGTGGAGGAAGTCAGAGTAACCAGAGAGAACAGAGTATGGCAAGCAACTGCCAGACTCCCCAAACGTCCTAACTCCACACAAGCAGGGTTAGCATTGGTTGAAGACAAGTACCCCATCAACATGCAGTATGCCTTAGTACACAGTATCACCGTGCCTCCATGTGGGTAATCAGGTTGTGGTGCCTTGCTCAAGGACACAACACAGTTACCTCTGACAGGGATCGAATCATGGACCTTTTGGTTTGAAGTCCACTTTCGTAACCACTGAGCCACCATGCTCCCTGCCAAATAAGATATAGTATATTAACCCTTTGAGACTTTAATTATCCTGACGTTCAAACGTCACTGGGAATTCAGTTTCTTAAACGTTTTTCATACTGCGATGTCAAACATCGGAAAGTACAAATAACAAGATATTTTTCACATTAGTGATTATCTGCTTGAGGGCTAAATTATTTTTGGTGGTCTAAACTTGTTATTCAAAACTTGTTTTATTACAAATTATTGGAGAGTGCCTGTAGGCACTCTCCAATAATTTGTAATAAAACCAATTTATATAAACAAAATATTATTTGTGTTTGACTGAGTATGAAATACAAGAGAGGAAAGTGTTGGCGTTTGCTCTGGTATCCTCATTTTTTTAAAGCACTGATAGTGGCTTTTGGCCCTCAACCAGTTAAGAAGTCTTGACAGCAGGCTCATATTAGCATTTTAAGCTGCAATAGCATTTGACTCAACGGTTATCACTGAGTGCTATTCGGGAGAAAATAAGAATTTGAGGTTAAAATTTTTAAAAATCAAAAAATAACAAAACAAATGACCACAAAGTAACAACGTGCTGTTTGATTTCGTACGTAATAACACATACAAAATTATCAAAGGGTTAAATTAAACAAAATATTTTGTACGTAATAACACATACAAAAGTATCAAAGAGCTAAATGCTTATATTGGATGTACTTCGACTGATTACATCTTTTTGCATAGGGAATTTTGCTATTGTCAGAGTAATTATATGATAGTTATTTAATTCTAGTAACAGGAATTTATGCTATCCTATATGCAATTAACAGATCAAATTTGTACTGAAGGTTTTGTAAATGGTTTGGTGTTCAGAAGTTAGATGTGATTAACAGTATTATTCAAGAAACAAGTGTTTACTTAAATAGGCTCTTCTGTAACTCAGTTTAGTCTTCCAGTAGTCTTCCAGTATTGTATAAATGGCAAAATTTTATTTTTGACAAAGATTACATTTGTTTGAATTTATTTTGTAGATGGCGAACCCTACTGTCAGTAGATGATATGGTTGAGAATATCATTAATATACTGGAGAAGAAAAATTTGTTGAATAACACCTATGTATTTTTCTCAAGTGACAATGGGTATCATTTAGGTAGAGTATTTTGTTCTAGTCGTAAGGGATTGCATTATCATTCCACACATTCCATCTTTGCAGAGATGGGGAACAAGGATGGGGTGTTTGCATTATTTTCAGCTTGCCCATCCATCTACATGTGATGCATCTGGATTTGTTTTCTGTCTTTTGGCATTTCACTTTACAACAGAATCCACCAATACACTAAACAAAAATTACTATTTCAATTTGTTATTGTTATTTTCCTTATTTTAGTTTCAAAAATTTTGAAAAGCACCAAAAGGAAGAACTTTAATAATTTGGAGAAATATCTTGCAAATGTCTTGTTCTTGTTATGTTTCAAAAGAGTTAATCTTTGTTAATATGGTCTCATGTTAGCCTCCATTAATATGGTCTCACCAAGCTCTTTTCATTATTTTTGGTGGCTTGTGCCTTTAAGATCTTTTAGTTTTCACCTATTAACTGATTATTAAATACTGCTATTATGTGGAATTAACATTTGAATTTTTTTAGGGGGCTTGGGGTAGATAAAAAAGTAATTTTGATTTTCCATTCACAGCTTGATTCCATATTATTTAATCGGTAGAGTGCTAAGTTATTTATGGTCATTAAAATTTGTTCATGTGTCTTTACCTTGTTACAATTTATGGGAGAGTGCCAAGAGGCACTCTCCCATAAATTGTAACAAGGCAAACCACATCACTTTTAAGATAATAGGAAGCACATCCACAGAATATGAGACCCTAAGGCAGAGGTATCTGCTCTTATGGGCTTTCAGCACTGTACCAGTTAAGGCCAGTATCTTAATATAACCAATCAAATCTTGTTGACAGAGCTCATTTGCAGAGGAATTTGTGTACTAAGGCGTACGACACATCGATTGTGTATTTATCTTCAAACAATGCTAACCCTGCATATGCAGAGTTAGTACGTTGGTGAGCCTGACAGTTTTTTGCTGTTGCTCGGTGGTTATTTCTGGGTACTCTGGCTTCCTCCACCCATGAAACTGTGAGACACGTGGTGACCCTGGCTGAGAATAATACCAGTTACCAATGTTTATGCATACTAACAATGGCTGATTTTTACATTTTCCATAAAAAAACAATGTAAAGGCTGGTGCCCTTCACTTGGAGAAACCTTCAGAATTTCTTCTTTTTATCCATGTTGGTGCCTACAGACATTTGGAAGTTATCCACAATTTTTCTGGTTCTTTAGAACACTGGACTTCAGACCAGAAGGTTGTAGGTTCAGTGCTGACCCACATTATCGGCGATGTGTCCTTGGGCATGACACTTTATCTCAATTGGTAGTCAATTGTGACTGGTAGCACAAGACCTAAAAGGTTAAAAATCTGTTTCTCGGGCCCTCCTGCATGGAATTTTGGCTGCCGCATGCTCTCTTTTTATAACTAATGCAAACTTGAAAAAAAATAAATGGTTAATGTCTGATATTTTACCTAAGTTAATAAAATTGATAAATTTGTCCCTTGAGTGCAACAAGGCTTTGCAGTGCATTAGCATTGCAAAGCCTTCTTGCACTCAAGGGACGAAATATACCACCACCCATGTTATTCTGTAGATTATGAGGCCTAAAACATAAAACAATCCAGGAACATGAACTTTTGATGGCAAAAAAATAATTACAAAAATAAAAAATAAGATAAAATAACGAATGCCCACATGCAATTTTACAAAAAATGGCCAGAGAAACAGAAGATCTACTTTGTGGGGCCTAATGGAACAGTGTGCTAAGGCATACTGCACATCCTCGGTACACATGCTTTCAACCGATCCTAATCCTACTTTGCAGGGTTTGTTAGTTGGAGAGTTTTACAGTTACTTACCACTCCTTAGTGGTTCTATCTGGGTACTCCGGCTTCCTCCAAAACTGTCTGACATATTATGACCCCGGGTATTGACAGTGTTGTTAAATTCCAGTATATAAATATTCAAGTTCTTGGAGTAAGTTATATAATCATTCATGATTTTTGGAGATTAAAAATGCCTGTACACTTTATGATGGTGACTGTGAAGTGAGCTTCTGATGGATTGAATTAACCTGTAATGTTTCAAAAATTTTGTCCACACTTAGGCTTTTTTGAGTTCCATTTGGGCTCATTGTTCCCATTGGGAACTTGGGCTCTTCTGAAATTTTTTTGAAAAATTTTTTTTCTTATGAATTATTTTTTCGAAATGTTATAATGGATTATATTATATTATGTATCTTTGTTTTCAAGGGTTAGTGCGAGTACTATGACTGTTTATATTTTTTCATGATGAAAGAATATTGGTCAAATTGTAATGCAAGGAAATCTTCCTCTGATTCTCATGTTCATTGTGTTTCTTGTAGTCAATGTACTCGCACTAATTCTTGCTCAGTGTGTGTCAATTGGAATGACAAACATTGGAGACGTGCGTCACGGTATATTGTTAGCGGTGAGGGGTCCGGTCCTCTCTCCGCAGGGTCACTCTAGTTTTTCAGTCTCTTTTTCAGAGGAACAAGAACAGGGTGATGTTTCCGTGATGTCTTCAAGAAGTGTGCCTCCGTCTTTGCAGTCTAACGAAGAGCTAGCGGCTAAAGTGCTCATGGAAATATGACAATTTCCTAAGAGGTCTCAAGTAGGATCGACAGCATTGTCGTCCGCTAGCTCGCCCGGTGTAGCGACCATTCATGGAATGGCTCGGCAGCCGGGTTTGTCCGTTGTGGTCCAGGAAAGGAGTTTGGGTGATGCAAGCACTATAAACATTAAACGTGCACACCCAGCCACGACGGATCCGAGGATAGTACGGAGGAAGCCTGTCAGTCCGGTAGCTAGCTCGTCCAGGTCTACCTGGACCGCAAGCAAGTGAGGCCCCTCTCTCTTACAGCAACATCTGGGCCCAGATGTTGTTGTACGTAACGTTCGTCAGTTGGAGCATACGTCCACTCCACCTGCTCGGGACGCTCCGTTGCATAGACAGTCCAGAGAGACTAGTCTATCAGCTTCCTCATCCTCACGGCAGCACACATGACCGCACCTTGGCTACATGACCACTGATATCCAGCCAGTCACGTAGCCAAGGTGCGGTCATGTGTGCGTCGACCAGGTCACACCATCCGGTAGCCAGGGATACGGGGCCTTTACAGTCGGGACGTTCGCATAAACGAAATATGCAGGATTCAACGTCCCAGGAGCTTCCAGCGGCTAAATCACGTAAAACCGCGGCTCCACAGGTCTCTGTAACGGACTTGCTATCGCAGATAGCTCATCTCATCGCAGCATCCCAGCAGCCGTCAGAAACTTTTTCGGATCAGGAATTGTCTGAGGAAGCTGGGTCGGTTCGTCCCGCTGCAGAGTCAGGAAGGGACGACTGAGATTATCAAGTGGTCCAGCCGGATGGCGAACGTGATTCAGAGGAGCTGGAATTTTCCGTTTCGGAGCAACAAAAGGTAGCCGTAGATTTCATCCGGCAATACCTTCCTGATGTTGTTCCTCCGGACCAGAATGCTGCGTTGCCGAATAACAGACTGGTAGCATCACTGGACACAGACTTTTTCGGCTGGAATAGGGACACCGTCCCTGAGTTTCCAACCCAGTCCAGAAATGTCTCACAGACATTTGAACTTTTGAATGACGCTGTATTCAAACTTGCCTCCAAGACGGGCAAGTCCGGTTTCTTAGCGGCCAGTGCTCTACAGCTGCCTTTCATCAATTCAAGGAATAAATTTGAAACGGCAGGACAGGGCAATCCGAGAGTTCCTCTGCATCTGGACGACCAGGCTGAAGACCTAGAATTGACTTTGCAGTCGTCTTTGTCTATTCCAGCCACTATGTTGGAAACGACAATCTCGTCTAACAGGATCAGCTTAGACGCATTATCATATGCAGATCACCTTACCAGAGCGTTATCATTACGTCTCGAAGGAAAAGAATTCCAGGATGTACAGACTTCCTTAAGAGTTCTTTCGAGGACCATAGCATACTCTATGTATAACTCCGCCCTTTCAGTGGCAAAGCTGGAGTTAATTAGACGTGATGCTGCCCTGGCTGCATCCAATCGGGTGGATTGTAAGGTGAAAAACTTTCTTTGAGTCGCTCCGGTCTCCGGAGAGCTTCTCTTCGACGGCAAGCTTTCCTCAATCTATGATCAGATTACTAAGAAAGCTTCAGACTCTCTGCTGTTCAAGTCTGCTTCTAAAAAGTCGGATTCAGCGGAAAAGAGTAAGGCAGGCACTTCTGGGGCGAGTACATTCCTATAGAGGTTCTTATAAGTCCTCTAGGTCTTACTCCAGAGACCGTCAAGGTAGCAACTCAGGGGCCGTAATACTGGCCCAGACAACCGGTCAGATGCCTCTAGGTCGACGGGGCGAGGTGCGGGTCGTGGAGGACGTGGTTTCTCCTCCCACAAGCCTCGCAGGTCCAGGAAGTGATGGTGCAAACCTCTATCGTGTTCCAGTGGGTGGAAGGCTATCGAGTTTCTTAACCAATTGGTTGTCGATTACGGATGACCCTTGGGTTCGAGGGGTGATTTCAGAAGGGCTAAAACTGTCCTTCAAAAGAAAACCTCCGTTAACTCAAAGTCCCAGATGGACTCAGCTTCCGTCAAATCCTCAGAAGAGAGGTTCGCTTCTATTAGAAGTCCAATCTCTTCTGGAGAAGAACGCGATAGAGGTCATAGAAAACCAGGAATCTCCAGGTTTCTACAACCATCTGTTTCTGATTCCGAAACCAGACGGCTCGTTTCGTCCAGTCATAGATCTGAGCTGGATAAACAAGCTGATCGTGGCTCCAAAATTTTATGTGGAGACCATTCGATCAGTCAGAGTGAGCATTCGAGTGAACAATTATGCTGCGAGCATAGATCTCAAGGATGCGTACTTTCATGTCATGGTACATCCGGCGTTCAGAAAGTATCTTTGCTTTGCTGTCCTAGGAGTCGTTTATCAGTTCTGAGCAATGTGCTTCGGTCTGAATCTAGCACCCTGGGCCTTCACTGGAATAATGAACTCGGTAATGACTCATTTCCAAGCTCATTCGTCTGTGGTAATGTCGGCCTACCTGGACGACATTCTTCAGAGGTATGGCAACGAGTTAAGGCTTCAGAACAATGTTCAGAAATCTGCTTCAACTGCTCCGACGTCTCGGTTTTATAGTAAACGAGAAGAAGTCGGATCTGGTGCCATCCAAGTCATTCACCCACCTGGGAATGAGTTTCGAGACGCACAACAATCTCGTTCGTCTGCCTTTAACCAGAGCAAAATTAATCAGTTGTTGCGCTTGCTTTTGTCTTCACTCCAACATAGTTACAGCGAGAGAATTCATGCGACTGATAGGTTTGTGCGGAGCCGCCGCGGATCTTATTCCGATGGGGTGGCTACGTACTCAGCCACTCCAAATCTTTCTGACTCAGAATTGGAGTGTGAAGATTCATTCGCTCGATACGAACATCGTCTTGTCCAATCAAGTGAAACAAGAGATTCAGACTTGGGCAGATATTCAGTGGTTAACTCAGGGAGTTCCACTGCAATCGCCGGATCCAAGTTTTACGATTATGACGGATGCCAGTCAAACAGGTTGGGGCGCAACTTTGAGCCCAACAGATTTGAAGTGCCAGGGTCCTTGGGATCTGCAGTTCCTAAACAAGCACATAAACGTCAAAGAAATGACGTCAATTTGGCTTGCGCTACATCATTGGATGAACATTATTTAGAATTCACGTGTGCAAATTCTGTCCGACAATTCGACAGTTGTAGCGTATATTCGGAACCAGGGAGGCACTCATTCCATTCTGTTATTCAACTTAACGGAAAGAATCCTTCTGTTTGTCCTAGAGCATCAAGTTCTCCTATCGGTCCGCCATATTCCGGGTCGGCTGAATGTTTTGGCAGACTCCCTTTCTCGGAGGGGTCGCATGTTGCCGTCAGAATGGACTCTCAACAAACGAGTATTCAATCAGATTTGCTACCAATGGGAGAGTCCGATGATAGACTTATTTGCGATGCATCTCAATGATCAGTTGCAGACGTATGTGTCGCCGTGTCCAGATCATTAAGCGTTTGCAGTAGACGCTCTCTCGATCTCTTGGGACGGAATGATAGGATACGCGTATCCTCCAGCACCATTGATTCAGCAGATATTACTCAAGATAAAGCAATCTCATTGCAAAATTCTGTTGGTAGCATCTCTGTCACCCCAGAGACCATGGATAAATCTACTCAGGTGTCTGTTGTGGGACATGCCGCGGAAGCTTCCTCCACGGAAGGATCTTCTTTCACAGGGGAAATTGCGCACACTGCATCACAACCCGCAAGGTCTCAACCTTCATGTATTTCCGTTGTGCGGTCCTTCTTGCACGGCAAGCAATTTACAGGACGAGCAGTGAACGCAATTTCTAACTGTAGGAGGACCTCCTCTTCGCTAAATTATGCTGCTAAGTGGAAGGTTTTTTATTGGTGGTGTAGGGATCATTCTATTGATATTTATGATCTCTCCATTCCAGACATTGCTAATTTTCTAGTCTACCTGTTTGATGAGATCAAACTGCAGCCTGTTACCATTAAGGGTTATAGGTCTATGCTATCTGATACCTATGCACATCATGATAGTTTACAGATTGGATCTAATGTCTCTTTATCTAAGTTAGTGAAAAACTTTTCGATAAATAGACCTAGAACCCTCAGATTAATTCCTAAGTGGAATTTAGCTTGGGTTCTTCTTAGCTAAAAGAAGTGCCATTTGAGCCTCTTGACATGGTGGACTTCAAATTCTTATCTTATAAGACAGCTTTTCTCTTAGTCTTCTCTTTGGCTAGAAGAGTTAGTGAGCTTCATGCACTATCTGTTGATGATTCTCACTATCGTAGTGTAGGTAATCTACTAATCTTGGATTTTTGGCTAAGAATCAGGCTTCTAATAAGTATCCGGAACCTATTGTTATTAAGGCTCTTCCGTCTTCAGACGGGCATAGGCCTTTACTCTGTCCTGTTAGAGCTATACGTATTTACAAATGTAGATCTGAGTTTATCAGAAAGGGACGTAAACGTTTCTTTCTGTCTCTGCTGCCCAATAGAAGGGACATTACGGTCCATTCTGTTGCAAGGTGGATTCAATTAACTATCCGTACTGCTTATGAAAAATTATCTTCAACTCAGCAATCTGTGCTTAAGATTTCGGCGCATGAAGTAAGAGCTCTATCTACATCTTGGGCTTATGCTAATAGTGTTGCTATTACAGATTTGATGAAGGCTGCATATTGGTCTCAGCCTTCCACATTCACAAATTTTTATCTTAGAAATATTGAGTCCATTTCTGGAGACCTGCATTGTTTAAGTCTGTTATCTGTTGCTCAGAATGTCGTCCACTAAACAGTTGCAACTATAGTTATGCAAGCTTTCTGTTCTGGCAGTGACTCTGTCCTGCTGCCCTCTTCGCTCTGGGGTATTTGACCCAGGGCAAGGGGAAGGGGGGGGGATGGTGTTCCCTCAGGTCACCTGCTTTATAGTGAAAAGCAAGGGAATACCTCCTCTGGAGTCAATAATTCCGAGTCAGTGCCGGGATGGTTTTAAAGTGTAAAGCTTATGTTTAACTCATTCAAGTAATATTTTTAAAGTGTAGCTCGGTGTGAAGCATTTGTATATGTCACGTGTCATACGAGCGTTAATATACAATCCTCGCACACTTTTAATGAGTATAAAGAGTCTCATTCTCTGGACTTCCTTTATTTGTTGGCTTTCCTTTAATAAATTAGTATAATGGGTTATACTGGATGTTAATAGAGATCATTGATGTTATTGTGCTGAATTACGGAATGGTATTGTGTCTTTCTTTTTTGATACAAACAAGAAAGATACATGTAAAACCTGTTCTCCTCTTCTCCTTGAGGGGATAATACTGTTTACATGTAATTGAGCCTATTGGATTTTCCTTTATGTCCTAGGCCCTCCAGCCTTTTTTCTATTCAGCTAAGTCTGGGTCATTGGTACAGTATAAAAATGTTAAAAAATTTATAGTAATTTATATATTTTTTATACTTACCAATGACCCAGATGGGGATGGCCCTCCCATGAGTTGGGAACTCATACCTCCCCGCTGATTACATAACGCTTACCAGGCACTGGTTGTAAGAATGACATTTGGCACCAATTTCGAGACGTTCTTGACACTGTGCATACTCAGTGGCTAAAAAGTATGGAGGACCACACAGGACATTGAAATTTTGGATTTTGATGCAAATTTTGGGGATTTGGGGGCAAAATTTGTGTTTGGCCCTAGAATTTAAGGAGTTAGCACCAGCTAAGTCTGGGTCATTGGTAAGTATAAAAAATATATAAATTTTTATACTGTACCAATGACCCAGACATAGCTGGTGCTAACTCTTAAAATATAGGGCCAAACACAAATTTTGCCCCCCAATCCCCAAAATTTGCATCTAAAACTAAAGAAAACATGTCCTGAAAGGCCCTCCACACTTCGCCCCTACTGCGCATGCGCAGTGTCAAGGACGTTCCGAAATTGGCGCCATTAATCATTCTAAGTTTGGCCCTTCATCAGTTAACATCTGACTGATCTTTGTGCTTATAAATCTCAGTTTAAATGATGCCAGACACATAAATATTAGTGAAATGGTGATTCTAAGGAGGATAGAGAAGGAGGAGAGGAAAAGAATGTGTGACAGAATATTATCAGGGCTGTAACTTAAAATTTTTTAATGAAATTATGTTAAGTTACCTATTTTCAAGGCAGCAGCCATTTTGTTGTCATTCTGATTATTTAGTTACACTGTTTTTTTAAGTGTTTTCCTCTCTCCCTGTCCTTTAAGTTCCCCCTTGCTATTCTCCCATGCTTTTGGCATAGTTTTTGTAATTATTATTACTAAATTTTCTTGGGAGTTTTAGCTGAATAACAGAATGAATTCTGTTCTTTCCCCATGTTTACGTCTTCACCTACGGGTGGTTAGGCGTTGTGTTCTGCATCTACCATCTGATGTTCTGCAGTTTCTTCCCTGGAAGTCTCTGTTTTGCATCAGATAGTGTATTTTTGGTAACTGATTTCGGGCCTGGGTGCCTGGAGTCTTATTTTAGTGTTTTTACACTCATTGTTTACATTTACAACAGCCCTCTGTGTGAGGGGGGGATTTCTAAAAAATAATATCTTGATGTTATTTTAATCATAACTAGATACATTATTATTGTTCGTAAGTGTTGAATAAATTGTTTAAAATATTTTTAAAATTTTTGTCCACACTTAGGCTTGGGATCCATTGGGTCTCAACGTTACTTTTCAGAAACTTGGGCTGTTCTGAAAAAATATTTTTTCAAAATATTTTGATTTCAATTATTTTTTCTATATTAATGGATCATATTATTATTATGTATTTTGATTGCCAGGGGTTAGTGCGAGTACCAGGACTTGTTTTCTTTTCACATTGAAAGGATATTGATCAATTGTTTTAAGAGGAAGTCTTCCTCTGACTTTATTATCATTCTATATGTGGTCAGTGTACTCGCATTAACTCCTGTTCTGTATCGTATGATTTCGATGACAATATGGGAAGCGTATGTCACGGTATGTTGTTGGGGATTTGGACACTCCGGTCCTTTCCCCGCAGGGTCACTCTACTTTATCAATTTCTATTTCAGACGATCAAGATTAGGGTGATGTATCTGTGATGTCTTCCAACAGTGTGCCTCCGTCGTCACAATTAATGAAGGGCTAGCGGAAAAGTGCTCATGTAAATACGCCAATTGCCTAAGAGGACCCTAGTAGGTTCGACGGCCTTTGACGTCCGCTAGCTCGCCCGGTGTAGCGTCCATTCACCGAATGGTTCGGCAGCCGGGTTCGTCCGTTGCGGTCTAGAAGGAATTTTGGGGTGATGCGAGCACTATATATTAACCTAATGCACACCCAGTGACGGCGGATCGGAGGGAGAACGCAGGAAGCCTTTTAGTCCGGTTCATAGCTCGCTCCGGTCCATCCGGACGGCAAGCGAGAGAGGCCCCTCTCTCGTTCAACAACATCTGGCCCCAGATGTTGTGGTACAAAATGTGTCGTAAGCGGAGCATACGTCCGTCGCTCGGGACGCTCCGTTGTATAGGCAGTCCGCTGAGACTGCTAAGGCTTCCTCTTCTCGTCAGCGCACACGACCGCACCTTGGCTGCGTGACCGCCGATATATTACCAGCTTCGCCGATCAAGGATTCTTCGGCGACCAGGTCACACCATCCGGTAGCCAGGGACACGAGGCCTGCAGACTCCGGACGTTCGCATAGGAAGTGTGCGGGAGTCAACGTACACGGAGCTTCCGGCGGCAATGCATCGTAAGACCGCTACTGCACAGGCCTCGGGAACGGACGTGCTTTCCTTAATAGCACAGTTTATCGCAGCATCCCAGCATCAACTGAATCTGTCGCATATATTTTATCCGACGATGCTGGGTCGGGACGCTCCGCGGAAGCGGGTACGGACGTCCGAAAGTTTCATCCGGTCCGACGGGATACCGAAAGGGATTCGGAGGATTTCGAGCTTTCCCTTTCGGAACAACATATGCTGTTGTGTATGTCATCTGACTTGGTCTTCTACAGCTTCTTTCGTCGGACCAGAATGCTGCGATGCCGGATAAGAAACTGATAGCGTCGGTGGACTTAGAAATTTTTGGTTCGGTTCAGGGACATCGTCCCTCAGTTCCGACATAGTCCAATAATGTCACACAAACTTTCGAATTATTGAACGACGCTATATATATTATTATTTTATGCTTGCTAACCAAGCATTTCTGGTTTCTTGTTCGAAGAGTTATGGAGATGTCTTTCAAAAGTGTGCCTCTGTCGTCATAGTTAATGAAGAGTTAGCGGCAATAAGTGCTCATGGAATATGTCTATCGCCTACGGAGTGACATTCGCTAGCTCACCCGGTGTAGCGTACATTCATCGAATGGTTCGGCTGCTGGGTTCGTCCGTTGCGGTCTAGGAAGGAGATTTGGGTGATGCGAGCACTTTAATTACTTTAGTACTCACCCAGTGACGGCAGATTGAGGACAGATCGGAGGAAGCCTGTTAGTCCGGTTCCTGGCTTGTCCAGGTCCGTCCGGGCTGTGAGCGAGAGAGGTCCCTCTCTCGCCCGACAACATAGGGGACCGCATGTTGTGGTTCAGATATTTTACATTCGGAGCATATGTCCGTTGGTCGGGACGCTCCGTTATATTGACAGTCCGAGAGACTGTCTTTAATGCTTCCTCTTCCTCACAGCAGGGCACACGGCCGCACATTGGCTACGTGACCTCGAGTATCCGATCAGTTTCGGCATTCAGTGATTCCACGGCGAATAGGTCGCGCCATCCGGTAGCCAAGGGACACGAGGCCTATACACTCCGTTCGCTCGCATATTGGTAGTATGCACGGGGTAACGATCACGGAGCTTCCAGCGGCAATGCATCGTAAGACCGCTTCTCCTCGGGCCTCAGTGACGGACGTGCTATCCGAGTTAGCACAGTTGTTTCGCAGCATCCCAGCAATTGACAGTTTCTCGGTCGAATCAGGAATTATCCGACGGCGCTGGGTCGGTGCGGTCCGCGGTTGCATCAGGTACGGACGACCGAACGCTTTATAGGGTCCGACAGGATGGCGAAAGGGATTCGAAAGATTTCGAGTTTTCCCTTTAGTAGTATCGGAAGATGCCTTTCATATCTTCTGGCATTATCTTCCAGTGATTATTATTTCGGACTTCATTGCTGCGATCTTGGATAAGAGACTTATAGCGTCATTGGACTCGGATTTTTCGATCGGTTCAGGGACATTGTCCCTGACTTACCGACGCAGTCCAATATTGTCATTACAACATGTGTTTTATTTTTCGACGCTATATATATATATATATACAAGCCTGCTACTAAGCATGATAGTTTAGTTTCTTGTCCACGTTGCTCATTTCTGCCATTTTATCATTTATACAAATAGTTTATTTTGGCAGAGCAGGGCATACCGAGAGTTCATATGCGTCTAGACGGTGTGATTAAAGACTGCATATATTCTTTTTCGCCGTTTATGTCTTTTCCAATTTCAATGTTGGGAACGACATTATGTATAGTAGACTTAACTTAGACGCTTTATTATACGTAATCCGCCTTACTGAGGCGTTATCATTACGTCTTCAAGAAAAGATTTACGGGATATTATTCTCAATGTAATTTCTTTTGAGGGCAGTAGATTGTTCACGTATAACTCCGCCCTTCAGTGGCTGATTGGAGTTAGTTAGATGTGACGCAGCCCTAGCTACATCCACACGCGTGGATAGTAAGGTTAAGAACTCTCTCAGAGTCGCTTCGTTCTCGGAGGAGCTTCTCTTCGACGGCAACTTTTCGGCAATCCATGAATTGCTCAATTTACACGTTCTCTTGTCTATCTAGTATTACAAGAGATTCAGACTGGGGCAAACATTCGGTGGTTGACTCAGAGAGTGCCGCCGCAGTTGCCGGACCCGAGTGTGGCTGTTATGACGGTTGCCAGTCAAACAGATTGGGATATAATACTGATCCCTACGGATTCGAAGTGCCAGGGTCTTTGGGTTCCGCAGTCTTTTAGCAATCAGTTTTCTTCCGCGGAATAATGTTTTTTTAGGCTTGCTTTATGTCATTGCATGAACATTATTCAGAAACGCATGCCCAAATTCCTGTCCTTTAATTCGACAGTAGTGGCGTATCTCCGGAACCAGGGAGGCACTCTTTCGTTTCCGTTATTCAATTTAATGGAAAGAATCCGTCTGTTGGTTATAGTACACCAAGTTCAGTTTTGGTCCGTCATATTCCGGGTCGTCTGATTGTTTTATCGGACTCCCGTTCTCTTACGGGTCGCTTGTTGCTGTCAGAATGGACTCTCAACAAACAAGTATTCAATCAGATTTGCTATCTATGGGAGCGCCCAATGATGATTTATTTATGACACAGCTTGCTAATCAATTGCAGACGTATGTGTTGGCTTGTCCAGATCTCTGAGCTAATATTGTTAACGCTCTATTGATCTATAGGACGGAATGATAGGATACGCGTATCCTCCGGCGCTGTTGTTTTAGCAGGTATTGCTAAGATAAACAACCACAATACATTTCTGTTGATAGCATCTCTATCTTCACAGAGATCATGAGTAATTTACTCTCTTGTCTACTGTGGGTCTTAACGTGAAATCTTCCTCTATGTGAGGATCTTTTTCACTGGGTAAATCGTGTCATCTTTATCACAACCAGCAAGGTCGCAACCTTCATGTATTCCATTGTGTGGTCCGTATTGCATTGTAAGCACTGTACTGGATGAGCTTTGGACGCGATTTCTTACTATAGGAGATCCTCTTCTTCGCTATTCTATGCGGCTAAAGTGGAGGCTCTTCCGTCGTGGTGTAGGGATCATTATGTTCATATTGTTGATCCCTCCATACTACTCATTGCTATTTTTTAGTATACTTGTTTCACAAGATCTACTGCAGCCTGTTATTATTTAGGTTACAGGTTTATGTTACCTCATACCTATGCACTCTATGATAGTTTACAATTGAGTCTTTTGTCTCTTTATCTAAGTCAGTTAGTAACTTTTTGATAAATAGACTTAGAATCTTTAGATTAAATTCCTATACGGATTTTAACTTCGGTTCTTATTTAGCTAAGTAATCATTTGAGCCTCTGGAAACAGTAGTTTTCAAATTCTGACCTTTTAGACAGTAATTCTGTTGGTTTCTCTTTTACTGTAGAGTCAGTGAGTTTCATGCACTATCGATGGATGATTTTCACTTTCATAGTTTCGGAATCAATACTTCCGTTACTATTTAGGTTGGATTGTTGCATAAGAGTTAGGCTCCTATTATCCGGAACCTATTATTTTAAGGTCCTTCCGTCTTCATATGGGCATAGGCCTTTACTCTTTCCGGGTACAGTTTATGTATTTATAAACAGATATCTGTTTATTACTATGGGCGTAAGCTTCCTCTGTCTTTGATGTCTAGTAGAAGGACGTTACGCTCCATTTTATTGTTAATGGATTCTATTAACTATCGGTACTGCTTATGGTATATCATTGACTTAGCAGTTGTGCTTAAGATTTCGGCTCATGAAGTAAGAGTTCTTCTACTTCTTGGGCTTACATTAATAGTGTCGCTATTATAGATTTTTGAAGGCCGCTCATTGCGCTCAGCCATCCACATTCATGAATTTTATCTCAGAAATATCGAGTCCATTTCTGGAGGCCTCTATTGTTAGGTCTATTATCTACTGCTCAGAATGTCATTCACTTAACAGTTGCTACTATAGCTAGGTAGGCTGTCTGTTCGGCAGTGTCTCCGTTCGGCTGCCCTCTTCGCTCTGGGCTATTTGACCCAGGGCAAGAAAAAGGGGGGGGGGGGGAGGGTGTTCCCTTGGGTCACCTGTTTTACTATGAAAACAAGGGGATACCTCCTCCGGAGTTAGTAATTCTGAGCTGTTATTGGGATGGTTGTTTAGTGAGAAGTTTAGGTTTTTAATATTCATTCAAGTCTTAGTTTTTAAAGTATAGCTTTTGAATATTGCATATGTCAGCGGACATGATTATGCAATCCTCAGACACTTTTAGGAGTATAAGAGTCTCTATTCTCTAGACTTACTTTATTTATTGGCTTACTTTAAAAATTATTAGTATAAGGATTATATTGGATATTAATAGAGTACATGGATGTATGAAGCTCAATTTTGGAAGGTGTTGTATCTTTCTAATTTATCATAAATAAGAAAGATACATGTAAGGCCTATTACTTCTTTTTCCCTACAGGGGATGACTCTATTTTATTTTATTGAGCGTATTCCATTTTGCTCTATGTCCTTGGCCCTCCAGCCTTTTTACTATTCAGCTATGTCTGGGTCATTGGTACAGTATAAAAATGTTAAAAAATTTATAGTAATTTATATATTTTTTATACTTACCAATGACCCAGACGGGGATGGCCCTCCCAGGAGTTGGGAACTCTTGCCTCCCCGCTGAGTACATAGCGCTTACCAGGCACTGGTTATTAGAATGATTAATGGCGCCAATTTCGGAACGTCCTTGACACTGCGCATGCGCAGTAGGGGCGAAGTGTGGAGGGCCTTTCAGGACATGTTTTCTTTAGTTTTAGATGCAAATTTTGGGGATTGGGGGGCAAAATTTGTGTTTGGCCCTATATTTTAAGAGTTAGCACCAGCTATGTCTGGGTCATTGGTAAGTATAAAAAATATATAAATTACTATAAATTTTTTAACATTACTATAAATTTTTTAACTTTCCACAGTTTTTCAGTAGAGCAAATTTTAACTTCATCACCTGTTGCCTTGTTAATTCCATTGAGTTGGATAAATTCAAATTCACAGTCATAAATATTAGTATATACTTGACAACAATATAAAAGTGCATTTCCAAAACAGTTTGCATAAATCCAATTAAAGTCTCCCCAATTAGCCATGTGCCAGATAAGTGGTTTGTGCACAGCAGAAACTGCCACCTGTTCCCAGTAATGGAATAGCAGAGTGAAGTATTTCAAGCTGATGTAATTGGGGTCGTACTAAAAGACGGCCGTAGACGAGCGTAGAAAAGGTAAAGGGGTTATGGGGAAAGTGAAAGCACAAAAGGGTTGATAGCGATCTTATAAACCTATGTGTAAAATATTATAACGATAGGATATGCTTATTCCATTTTATTACGAAAAATGTTAATCCATGAGCAAAAATCTACGGTCGTCTTCTCGTTCAATACTAAAAGATGACCGTAGATCGAGTTGTTAATTAAGTGAGTTAGAGAAGACAACATTAATCTCCTCACATCTTGATTACCATCTGCCGACATCTACGCATAACTTTGAACTTTATTTCAGCTCGTAAAAAAAAAATAATTACATATTGCCATTTTTATCATTATTTAACGAATTTCATGTTGTCGGGCTCGTAAAATTTATTGACTAATTGTTGAGTACAATTAAATAAATTGGGAATGGTATTAATCTTCCGATTACGCAGCATTTGTATTGTCATAATAAATAAGGATGGTGGTGGTGATCACTGAGATTAAAAGTTACACATGAATGTGGGAGGGGGGGGAGCTGCAATGTATTTTTCGCGAATCAAGGGAATTTGTTCATCAAGTATATCACGAATCAAGATCAATCAACTGATGCATTCTCGAGGCAAGAGAATGAGTAAATGCACCCCCTCAGCACTCCCAGCTATGGGAGAGGAAGCACCCCCTCCCTCCCCCAATGGCGACCCATCCATTGGGAGGGGTCTGGAGTGGGTACAAGGGGATTCACAGTGGCAAATTCTGTTTCGTACACAACCGCATAAATGTGCCGATGTCATTGCGTTCTTATGTTAATTTACTCTTCGACAAACGCATCTGGTGGAAATAAAGCACTGGACCCTAGATTTGCTGCCGCAACCTCAAACATGTGCTCCCAGCATAACTTACAAGCCACGTGGCACGTGCTGCATGAGGTAGGCCTATATGTCAAACTTTTGAATTTGAAGACAGACATGCTAATGCTTGTAACAGTCTCACGAGGGACAGATTCTCAAACAGATCCTACATAGGCAAGTGATTGGTGATTGTTTGAAGTTTCATAAATATTCAAATCTTTAGAATTACAGCGACAAGTTGCCCAGGCCCCAAATGTCAGGTGTGGTGTCAGTGACTGTAACCAAATATCTGCATGCCGGTATTTTCACTCAATCTTCTTTATAAATGACTTACATATCAAATGTGACAGATCCCTCCATTACTCAGTTTATCGTATAGAAACCAAAATCAGTTTGGATGGACGCTAGGACAGGTGAAGAAATGGACAAATTATTTACACACACATGATTGGTTTTCAAAACATGACAACAGCTCATATTGACTTCGGAGTTGTGTCTGTGCCTCATTTCCGAACGAACTATAAAGAATGTTCCACTGAACCTACCCCCCCCTCCCCCCAACCGAATATTTGTCCAAAGATTTAGGTAGTTTGGGAAATGCTTCAGGCAAAAATACCAGTGGTTGGAATTTTGTAGCCTTGTTGTGACGGAGGTTGTTTCCTGAATGTGGTATTACACTTCCGTGAAAATTCCACCCGCCGAGGTTAATTCCACAGCCGTGGTCGTGTTAAGTGTTTAGTTCTCTTCTACGTCTAACCTCATTCATATTAAAGTAATGACTCACACTTTGCAAATTTTAACATTTTATAACGAAAAATGTTAATCCATGACCAAAAATCTACGGTCGCCTTCTCATACGATACTAAAAGACGGCCGTAGATCGAATTATTAATTAAGTGGGACAATCTGCGAGTGTGATAGAATTACCACCTTTACGATTGAAATCCCATTGATAATCATTATTTGACATCCCAGGTGGACCCCCAGGTTAGGTTTGTATTCACATTGCCTGGTTAATAGCCCATACGGTAATATACAATCACCGCTCAAACTTGAAGTTATCTTATTAAACCACCTGGTATACTACAAAGGTTTGAATAAGGACGAAAGGGTTCATAGATGTTCCTGTCTTGCTCAGAAATATTTTTATTTTCATAATAATCCACGTTGAATGTGCCAATATGTTCCTGTCTTAGGTTGCCCAATTTGTTGAGTCTTATCCATCATCGGAAGCAAACTGCGTCACATTACTAAAATCACTTCGAATTTAAAAAAAAATGTTTCTCCTGTTTCTCGTGGTAAATATGCCAATTTGTTCCTGTCTTAGGTCGCCCAATTTTAGGGGTTTTACCAGCCATCGGAAGCAAATTGTGTCACATTGGTAAAATCACTTTGGATTTTTCATAAACATTTTTCGTTTGTGGTTTCCAATGTAATTTGTTCCAATGTGTCAATCACTTAGGATCTTTTTTTTTCATTTATTTTATTTTTCATTTTTTTAAATATTTTGGGGTATTTTTTTTTTATTCATCAGTTTAAACGATAGTTTAGCGAAAAAATTGCAGAAAGATAGAAATTGTAATCCCCATTGAGAAGATATAGAAATTTTCACTTTCATGGTATCAATCAAAATGGCGGCTTTCAAAGCATCACTTCAACACGTGTTCACCTTAGTTTAGTTTAAACAATATTTATTCATGAATTATAATATTATACATACAGGTAAATGATAATTGCATAATGTTCATGGAGACTTGTAATACAGGTGTATGCATAAAGGCAGTTCAACATAGTTGATATACAAGTTGTATGGGTGGGATTCAGCAGTAAGCTATAAGCTTATGTTAAGCTGTCTCCCAAGAAAATCTGAAAAAAATTGCAGGTAGTTGCTTGCAGTATGTAAAATATTGTTTAAACATGAAATGGAGGTATACAAAAAGAGAGAAGAGAGAGGGGGGTGGGGGGGGGGGGAGAGAGAGTGGGGGGGATAGAGAGTTTCAACCAAACCGAGCTCAACGCACACCCGACAAATGTGTGTTATTATACGCAACCTCAGAGAATGTGCTGCTAGCGGTGTCATTAAAGTGGACTCACCTGGGATCCACACCTGAGCGGCCATTAATGTGCATGCATCTAACATTTACAAACTATCAATCAAATTTAATCTATTAAAAGCCACAAAAATCTACATCTTGTTTATCCTAGACTTCCTAGATCGATGCACGCAAGGAAACACAGCCCAAACGCGGAGCCCGAACTGCCCACGACGGCTCCGTCGTAGCCTGGCGTCCTGTGGCGCTAACGCTCAGAGTGCAAAGTAAGGCTGCATTATTCACACTTCAGATGCATGTAATATCCACAATATGAGAAACGTGCATAGCCGCGCCCACCGTCAGGACCGACAAGCCCCCCCCCCCCCCCCAACAATGGGTGCAGGGGAGCAACACCTGTCACATCACAAGTGCCACTCCCCCACACCCACCGCCTGGAAGAGAGCAGCCCACCAGCCCCGACAACGGCCGTGGCCACACTCGACTCCCAAACCATCGACACCAAAGACATATATTCCTTGCTGGAAAGTCATCACATCAGTCTCAAATGTTTGAATAACGAATACGTGAAATGAAGGTGATAAGTCATTCCCCAAAGAACTACAAATGCAAATAACTAACTGGAAGCGCCCACTCAGTGTGATATAGTCCTGTACAATTCCGAACACAAGAGCATTATTAGAGTTGTCCAACCATTCAGACCCAAACAGAAGCATAGAGAGGTCAAATGTGAAAGGCAATGTATTGATAGTTGAGTCGTGTGCAGCGTCATGTATTGGACAATACAGGAGGAAATGTTCAGTTGTATCTGGGTCACCACACTGGCACAGTGGGGATGATGATAGATGGTTGTCATAGAGGTGGGCATTGATACCGCTACAATGCAAGCGTAGTCTACAATGATAGATTTGTGCAGCATGGAATTTAGCACCAGTGTAAATTATCAGTGGTCGTTGGTTTGCACTATTTAAGAACCTTCTAAAATTTATGAGGGAGGAATATTTTTATACTGTACCAATGACCCAGACTTAGCTGGTGCTAACTCCACAGAAACCAGGGCCAAACACAAATTTTGCCCCCCAATCCCCAAAATTTGCATCCAAAACAAAAAGAAATAATGTCCTAAAGGACCTCCATAATACGACTCTACTGCGCATGCGCAGTGACGCAGTCGTCCCGAAATTGGCGCCAAATATCATTCTCTGTTTGGCCCTTCATCAGTCAACATCTCACTGATCTTTGTGCTTGTAAATCTCAGTTTAAAGGATGCCAGACACGTAATTCTTGGAGAAAATGTGATTCTAAGGAGGATAGAAGGAGGAGAGGAAAAAAGAAGTGGCAAAAAATAATCAGGGCTGTACTTAAAATTTTTTGTTAAAATTATGTTAAGTTGCCTATTTTCGAGGCAAACGCCTCTTGTTGTCATTCTTGCTAATTGTTGCACTGCTTGTTCAGTGTTTCCTCTCCCCTAACCTTCTAAAGTCCCCCCTTGCAATTCTCCCATGCTTTTGGCATATTTTTGAGAAGTTTCATTTCTAAAATTTCCCTGGGAGAGTTGCTTGGTTACAGAATGTTTTCTGTTATTTTCCCCATAGTTACGTTTTCACCCATGGGTGTATAACGTTTGTGTTCTGCATCTTCCATCTGATGTTCTGCAGATTCTCCCCTGGGAGTCTCTGTTTTGCATCAGATAGAGTGTAATTGAGGACTGATTCCGGGCCAGTTTTTTCAGTGCCTGGAGTCATGTTTTCTTCTGTGTTTACACTGTTTGTTTTCATTGGCAACAGCCTTTTTTGAGGGGGGCTGTTTGTCTTTGAGGTAGTTTATCTCATTATAAGATACATTTATATTATCCGAAAGTGTCTCATTAATTATTTTATATAATTTTAAAATTTTTGACCACACTTTGCCATCGGATCCATCGGGGCTCAACGTTACTTTTCAGCAACTTGGGCTTCTCTGAAAAAATATTTTTTCAAAATTATTTTGTTTTGCAATTGTTTTTTCATTTATTAATGGATCATGTTATTATGTATCTTTGTGTCAGGGGTTTTTGCGAGCAACTAGGACTTATTGTTGTTCCTTCACAATGAAAGGAACTTGTTCAAATTGTAATAGGAAGAAATCTTCCTCTGACTTTCATGATTATTGCATAAATTGTAGTCAGTGTTCTCGCATTAATCCCTGTCCTGTATGTGAACATTGGGATGAGAAACATTGGAAACGTGTGTCACGATATGTTGTTTCTGGAGAAAGAGCGATGCCGGCTCTTTCTCCACAAGGTCACTCTACTCTCTCAGTTTCTATTTCAGAGGAACCAGAACAGGGTGATGTTTCCATGTTATCCTCTTCAAGTGTGCGTCCGTCGTCACAATTAAATACAGAGCTAGCGGCAAAAGTGCTCATGGAGATTAGACAAATGTCGTCCGCTAGCTCGCCCGGTGTAGCGTCCATTCACCGAATGGTTCGGCAGCCGGGTTCGTCCGATGCGGTCCAAGAGGAAATTTTGGGTGATGCGAGCACTATAAAAATAATAGATGCACACCCAGTGACGGCGGATAGTGAACGAGAACGGAGGAAGCCTTTTAGTCCGGTTCCTAGCTCGTCCAGGTCCAGCCGGGCCGCGAGCGAGAGAGGCCCCTCTCTCGTACAACAACATCTGGGACCAGATGTTGTGGTACAAAATGTGTCTTTAGCGGAGCATACGTCCGTCGCTCGGGACGCTCCGTTGTATAAGCAGTCCGCAGAGACTGTTAAGGCTTCCTCTTCTCGCCGGCGCACACGACCGCACCTTGGCTGCGTGACCTCCGATATCTTGCCAGCTTCGCCGAGGAAGGATTATTCGGCGACCAGGTCACACCATCCGGCAGCCAGGGACTCGAGACCGATGGACTCCGGACGTTCGCATAGGAAAAGTATGCGGGAGCCATCCGATGCGGAGCTGCCCTCGGCAAAGCAGCGAAAGACCGCTCCTCCGCAGGTCTCGACGTCGGACATTCTAGTGCAGATAGCACAGCTTATCGCAGCATCCCAGCAGCCGACAGAAACGGTGTCGGATCGAGAATTATCCGACGGCGCTGGGTCGGTACGCTCCGCCGAAGCATCGGGGGCGGACGACCGGGAACATCGGGAGGTCCGACCGGATGGTGAAAGGGATACGGATGAATTGGAGCTATCCCTTTCGGAACAACACAAAGCTGCCGTAGACTTCATCCGGCACTTTCTTCCTCAAGTTGTTCCGTCGGGCCAGACTGCTGCGCTTCCGGACAGGAGAATTATAGCGTCATTGGACTCTGATTTTTTCGAGCGGTTCAGGGACATCGCTCCCGAGTTTCCGTCGCAGTCCAATAATGTTGCAAGAACATTTGAATTATTGAACGACGCTATTTTTAAACTTGCTTCCAGGACAGGGAAAGCAGGCTTCTTGTCCGCAAATACTCTCAACCTGCCTTTCATTAATGCAAGGAATAAATTCGACACGGCAGGTCAGGGTATACCGAGAGTTCCTCTGCGTATGGACGACGAGGCGGAAGACTTAGAGCTATCATTACCGTCGTCAGCTTCTATTCCAACCGCAGTGTTGGAAACAGCTATTGCGTCTAACAGAGCCAATTTAGATGCCTTATCTTACGCAGATCACCTTACGAAGGCGTTATCACTGCGTCTTCAAGGGGAAGAGTTTCAGGATATACAATCCTCCTTAAGACTTCTTTCAAGGGCAGTAGCTTATTCCACGTGTAACTCCGCCCTTTCAGTGGCTAATCTGGAGTTGGTTAGACGTGACGCAGCCCTGTCTACATCCACACTAGTGGATTCTAAGGTGAAGAACTCTCTTAGAGTCGCTTCGGTCTCAGGAGATCTTCTCTTTGACGGCAAGCTTTCCGCTATTTATGATAATATTAAAAAGAAAGCTAGTGATTCTCTGTTGTTTAGATCCGCTCCTAAAAGGTCGGATTCAGCAGACACGAATAAGGCGGGCACTTCTGGGTCTTATCCGCCCAAGAGAGGTTCCTATAGAGGTTCCGGTGCGTCCTCTAGCTCTTATTCGAGAGTCCGTCAGGATAGCGACTCTCGTTCGGGACGTCCTTCAGGCCGGGACAATCGGTCGGACGCCCCGAGGTCGACGAGGCGAGGTGCGGGTCGTGGAAGACGTGGTTTCTCCTACCGCAGGCCTCGCAGATCCAGGAGGTGATGGCTCAAACCTCTATCGCGTTCCGGTTGGCGGAAGGTTGTCGAGTTTTTCTCAAGAGTGGGCGTCGATTACGGACGACCCTTGGGTGAGAGGAGTGACTTCGGAAGGTCTAAAGATATCCTTCAAACGAAAGCCTCCATTAACTCGAAGTCCAAAGTGGACTCATCTTCCGTCAAACCCTCAGAAAAGAGACGCTCTGCTATCAGAGGTGCAGTCTCTTTTAATGAAGAACGCGGTAGAGGTCGTAGAAAACCAGGAATCGCTGGGATTCTACAGCCATCTGTTTCTGGTTCCGAAACCAGACGGCTCGTTCCGTCCAGTAATAGATTTGAGCTGGATAAACAAGCTGATCATCGCTCCGAAGTTTTATATGGAGACGATTCGATCGGTCAGAGCGAGTATTCGGGTGAACGATTATGCAACGAGCATAGATCTCAAAGATGCGTACTTTCACGTCATGGTACATCCGACATTCCGAAAGTATCTACGCTTCGCAGTCCTAGGAGTGGTGTATCAGTTCCGGGCCATGTGCTTCGGATTGAATCTAGCACCCTGGGCTTTCACTCGAGTAATGAACTCGGTAATGATTTACTTCCGAGCTCATTCGTCTGCGGTAACGTCGGCCTACCTGGACGACATTCTTCAGAGGTACGGCAACGAGTTAACGCTTCAGAACGATGTTCAGAATCTTCTTCTATTGCTCCGACGTCTCGGTTTCATAGTAAACGAGGAGAAGTCGGATCTGGTGCCGTCCAAGTCATTCACTCATCTGGGAATGAGCTTCGAGACGCACAACAATCTCGTTCGTCTGCCGTTAACCAGAGCGAAATTAGTCAGTTGTTACGCTCGCTATTGTCTAAATACAGACAAAGTCACAGCGAGAGAATTTATGAGACTGATAGGTCTGTGCGGAGCCGCTGCGGATCTCATTCCGATGGGACGGCTACGCACACGGCCTCTTCAAATTTTCTTGACTCAGAATTGGAGTGTGAAAATTCATTCGCTCGATGTAGACGTTCTCTTGTCAGATCAAGTGAAACAAGAGATTCTGACTTGGGCAAACATTCAGTGGTTAACTCAAGGAGTTCCGCTGCAGTTGCCGGATCCGAGTTTTACCATTATGACGGATGCCAGTCAAACAGGTTGGGGTGCATCATTAATCCCAACGGATTCGAGATGCCAGGGTCTTTGGGATCCGCAATTCCTGGGCAAGCACATAAACATCAAGGAAATGATGTCAATTTGGCTTGCGTTACGTCACTGGATGGACATTATTCACGATGCTCATGTCCAAATCCTATCCGACAATACGACAGTAGTGGCGTATATACGGAATCAGGGAGGCACTCATTCAGTTCCGTTGTTCAATCTAACGGAAAGAATCCTTCTGTTTGCGTTGGAACATCACGTTCTTCTTTCGGTCCGTCACATACCGGGTCGTCTGAATGTGCTAGCAGACTCCCTTTCTCGAAAGGGTCGCTTGTTGCCGTCGGAGTGGACTCTCAACAAACAAGTATTCAATCAGATTTGCTACCTATGGGAACGGCCAATGATAGACTTATTTGCGACACATCTCAACAATCAGTTGCAAACGTATGTGTCCCCGTGTCCGGATCCAAGAGCTTTTGCTGTAGACGCTCTATCGATCCCTTGGGACGGAATGATAGGATATGCATATCCTCCAGCGCCGTTAATTCAACAAGTATTGCTAAAGATAAAACAATCTCAATGCAAGATTCTGTTGGTAGCATCTCTGTCGCCACAGAGACCGTGGATAAATCTACTCAGGTGTCTGTTGTGGGACCTACCGCGGAAGCTCCCTCCACGAGAGGATCTTCTTTGGCAGGGGAAGTCGCGCCAACTGCATCACAACCCGCAAGGTCTCAACCTTCACGTTTTTCCGTTGTGCGGTCCTTCTTGCATGGCAAGCACTTTACAGGACGAGCAGTGGACGCGATTTCTAACTGTAGGAGGACCTCCTCTTCGCTAAACTATGCGGCTAAGTGGAAGGTTTTCCGTCGTTGGTGTAGGGATCATTCTGTTGATATATTTGATCCCTCTATACCAGACATTGCTAACTTTCTAGTATACTTGTTTGACGAAATCAAACTGCAACCGGTTACTATAAAGGGTTATAGATCTATGTTATCTGATACCTATGCACATCATGATAGTTTACAAATTGGATCTAATGTCTCTTTATCGAAATTGGTTAGAAACTTTTCGATAAATAGACCCAGAACTCTTAGATTAATTCCTAAGTGGAATTTAGCTTGGGTTCTCCTTAAATTGAAGGAAAAGCCATTTGAACCTCTTGGGACAGTAGATTTCAAATTCTTATCTTATAAGACAGCTTTTCTCTTAGCTTTCTCTTCTGCCAGAAGAGTCAGTGAGCTTCATGCACTATCGGTGGATGATTCTCATTATCGTAGTGTTGGGAACACTATCACCTTCACTACTAACGTCGGTTTTTTAGCTAAGAATCAGGCTCCTAATAAATATCCGGAACCTATTGTTATTAAGGCTCTTCCGTCTTCAGACGGGCGTAGGCCTTTACTCTGTCCTGTTAGAGCACTACGTATCTATAAACAGAGATCTCAGTTCATCAGAAAGGGACGGAAACGTTTCTTTCTGTCTTTGATGCCTAATAGAAAGGACATTTCAGTCCATTCTATTGCTAGATGGATTCAGTTAACTATCCGTACTGCGTATGAAGATTTATCTTCTTCTCAGCAGTCTGTGCTTAAGATTTCTGCTCATGAAGTAAGAGCTCTTTCTACTTCCTGGGCTTATGCTAATAGTGTTGCTATTACAGATTTAATGAAGGCTGCTTATTGGTCTCAGCCATCCACATTTACTAATTTTTATCTCAGAAATATTGAGTCCATTTCTGGAGACCTGCATTGTTTAGGTCCGTTATCTGTTGCTCAGAATGTCGTCCACTAAACAGTTGCAACTATAGTTATGCAGGCTTTCTGTTCCGGCAGTGACTCCGTCCGGCTGCCCTCTTCGCTCTGGGCTATTTGACCCAGGGCAAGGGGAAGGGGGGGGGCGGGTGTTCCCTTAGGTCACCTGCTTTATAGTGAAAAGCAAGGGAATGCCTCCTCCAAGACAGTATTTCTGAGTCGCTTCCGGGATGGTTTTAAAGTGTAATATTAATGTTTAATTTCATTCATGTCTTATTTTTAAAGTGTAGCTCGGTGTGAAGCATTTGTATATGTCAAGTGTCAAACGGGCTTTAATATACAATACTCGGACACTTTTAAATGATTATAAAGAGTCTCAATTCTCTGGACTACTTTATTTATTGGCTTGTTTTAATAATAATTAGTATAAAGGTTATACTGGATATTAATAGAGAACATGAATGTTATTGTGCTCAATTATTAAGGGTAGTGTATCTTTCTAATTTAAATATTAAATAAGAAAGATACATGTAAAGCCTAATACTCCTTTTCTCCTTAAGGGGTTATCTCTTTATTTTATAATTGAGCTTATTGGATTTTCCTCTATGTCCTAGGCCCTCCAGCCTGTTTACTATTCAGCTAAGTCTGGGTCATTGGTACAGTATAAAAATGTTAAAAAATTTATAGTAATTTATATATTTTTTATACTTACCAATGACCCAGACGGGGATGGCCCTCCCTGAGTTGGGAACTCTTGCCTCCCCGCTGAGTACATAGCGCTGACCAGGCACTGCCAGTAAGAATGATATTTGGCGCCAATTTCGGGACGACTGCGTCACTGCGCATGCGCAGTAGAGTCGTATTATGGAGGTCCTTTAGGACATTATTTCTTTTTGTTTTGGATGCAAATTTTGGGGATTGGGGGGCAAAATTTGTGTTTGGCCCTGGTTTCTGTGGAGTTAGCACCAGCTAAGTCTGGGTCATTGGTAAGTATAAAAAATATATAAATTACTATAAATTTTTTAACTTTCCTTGTAATTGGTAATTTGTTCCACTGATTGGTAACATCCGGGCTAAATGAGGATTGGTATAAGTTAGTGTGACAGAAGGGAATACGGTGGTTAATTGCAGATCGGAGATTGTGACTTTGATTGATGGATGAACTAATGGGGGGGAACTTTGATAGAGATATATGGAGGTGTTAGCTCATGATACATCTTGAAGAACTGAGTAAGCTTGTGCTTACGGCATCTTTCTTGCAGTGTATCCCATTGAACTTCAGTATAGAGGAGGCTTCTACTGGTGCTCACAGTGGCACCAGTAACTATTCTTGCTGCCGCTATCTGTATTTTCTCCAAGTCAGTTGCTTGCATTGCTGAGCATTTGTCCCAGACACAGTCAGCATATTCTAATAGAGGTCTAATGAAAACAAAATATATTCGTTCGAGGACTTTTCGTTCAAGAGTAAACTTGTGAGCTCTAAGCATATCGATACGTGACCAAGCTTTAGAGCAAACGTGGTCGATATGGTCATTCCACGTACAATTTTTGTTCAATATTACACCTAAGTGCTTATGACTGGTAACCTCAGTAATTCCTGTTCCTCTTAGATATAAGGGTGGATGTACAGGAACATTAATTTTACGGGATATTAGCATAGTTTCTGTTTTTTGAGCATTGAACTCAACCAGCCATGTTTTGGCCTGTCTGCTGGTCCTTTTACCACTGGATAGACACTTCTGATTTGGTGGCCGACAACCATATTGAAATGAAAAGTTTCTGCGCGCCGAAGGAGCTCAGGGATGATGCGGGGTTGAAAGCCCTTGCAACCCGAATAAATTGGCTTTATAGCTTTATTTGCTTATAATCCACGAGAGTCGGAAGTGAGAGCCAATAATCCTATTAAGTTTGAGTGTGCGACTGGCAGTAGGGTAGTGGGTTGAGATCCCCCAGAACCTCGAACTGGAAGATGGCTCGGAATTTTGCATAACTACAAGAGTTCTGCTCCGTGTTTGATTAGAGAAGTGGCCATATTTATCTGGTCTGCCTTCTGGAGGAACAGATGACAGGGTGATTGGGCAGGGGAAAAAAACAAGAATAAAAAAAAAAAAAAAAAAAAAAACAAGCAATGAAACAACCACACATACACACACCCTCTCACAGACACACACCCAACAGCCCTTAAAAGGGCTGTTAAATATTTATTCAAATGATTATTTATATCTCGTCCCAGCCAGGCAAGCCTGTTTCAATCCTTGCCTGGTATTTGGTGGTTTCCTGTGTATGTTAACAGAAAGGTAGGTTGTACCAATTCCTCCGCTTCGTCTACTATTTCCATGCGTCTTCTTGGCATGATATTGAAACCCTCTGTAGCTTCTTAAAACATTGCTCAGAAACAAGTTTGTTTTTTAAACTTTGTCGGTATACAGTTTTTTATAAGGTCACTATCAACCCCTTTGTGCTTTCACTTTCCCAATAACCCCCTTACTTTTTCTACGGTCGTCTACGCTTGTCTACGGTCGTCTTTTAGTACGACCGTGTAATTGGGCTGAGCTTGTGGGTGTATCACATTACGACCATGTGGAGAGTTAAATGAATGTATCTAATGATAGAGGCTTATTGCTGATTACTCATACCAGATGTTAGAGGAACTCCCAAAGTAATAACCTGTTAACTGTAGGTAATTGATTTTACTATGAGAGAAATATTCACCCCATAATAGACAGAAATGGTAAAACCAACTATGTAAGGTTACACTCTCTTAGCAGGACTGATTTGGTAAGATGGAGAGATAAATGGTTAATATTCTGGTCATATATTATGAAAGTGACCACTTACAAGTCAGCAGATTAGACCAAATAAAAGAGCACATTTTTCTGTATTAGAGGACAACAAAACCCAAATATACAAAATTTCTTCAGATACCTGGTTTTAGCTAAAATCCATCGAAAATACTGCCTTTTTTCATTATTGTTTTGTTTTTATTTGTCAATAAACTATTCTTTCCGCAAACAATCATGTTTGGCCATTTGAAAGATAGCATGAAAGTAATGACAGTTTCTCTTAAGTTACACCACAGCGAAAAAAACGGGGTGCTTAACTCTTAGAAGCCTGGAGTCGAGTTTTCTTGCCTGTGATGTAATACAACAGGTAATCTGGCTGTGACGGTTCGGCTATCTTTGGGCGGGGAAGAATCAAACACTGAGCAGGTGCTTCCAGTCAATGAATTGGCAGACGACACTTGACTAGAAGCACCTGCTTACTGTAAGTTTTTCACGGTATGTCATGTTCAATAAATTCATTCCGATTACCCGGCTTCTAAGAGTTAATTAAGTTCCAGGTGTATAGATAGAATGTAATATTGATGAATACAATAATTTATGAGATCAGTGATGTCTGGAGGTTAATAATGCAAAATAATTCTTTTTAATTTTTCAGGTCAATTCTCCATGTCTTTTGATAAAAGACAGCTTTATGAGTTTGATATTCGGGTTCCTTTGATGGTTCGTGGTCCAGGTATTAAACCTTCTCAAATAAAAAAGGTATCTATCATAACCTATCCTGGATACTCAAGCTAAGGCAGAAATTGAGACTTGGTTTCCCTAATAATCTTTTTATAAAAAAAAATAAAAAATTGGATTGATTTTTAGCTCAACTTTGGCGAAGCCAAATTTGAGCTTATGTCATGGCCAGTCATCCGTCTGTCCATCAACAATTCAATATGGCTCAGGCTGGAGGCCGTATTTATGAACTGATCTTTACGAAACTTCTTGGGTACCTTTATTATGACCGTGGGACGAGAACGAGTGTTTTGGGGTCCGATCCGAAATTCAAGTTGGCCGCTGGCGGCCATTTTGTACAGACTTAGGTGCAATCAGATTTTTGCGCAGAACTTCCATATGAAAATGCTGATTTGAATAATTTTTGTATGAATGTTTAGTACCATGGGATGCATCACATATAATACGGGTTTTTTTCTCGTACGTAAATTATGCAAATTAGACTAACTTTGATGTTTTAGAGTTACTTTCAGCACTGTAAGTGCAAATGCCACTACGGCTCGGGCTAGAGGCTATATTTATGAACCGATCTTTACGAAACTTCTTGGGTACCTTTGGTATCACCGTGGGACGAGAACAAGTGTTTTGGGTGCAGTCCAAAATTCAAGATGGCCGATGGCAGCCATTTTGTACAAAATTAGGTGCAATCAGAATTTTGCACAGAACTTCTATATGAAAGCACAGATTTGAATAATTTTTGTGTGAATGTTTAGTACCATGGGATACATCACATATAATATGGGTTTTTTTCTCGTGCAGAAATTATGCAAATTAGGTGAACTTTGATTTTTTCAATGCTACTTACACACAGTAAGTACACATGTCAATACGGCTCGGACTAGAGGCTGTATTTATCAACCGATCTTCACGAAACTTCTTGGGTACCTCTTTTATCACCTTGGGACGAGAACGAGTGTTTCTGAGTGCGGTCCAAAATTCAAGATGGCTGCCAGTGGCCATTTTGTACCGAAATTACGTCTAATCAGTTTTTTGTACACAACTTCTATATGGCTCAGGCTAGAGGCTGTATTTATGAACCGATCTTTACGAAACTTCTTGTACCTTTGTTATCAGCGTGGGATGAGAACGAGTGTTTTTGGGTGTGGTCCAAAATTCAAGATGGCCACCAGCAGCCATTTTGTACCAAAATTAGTGCAATCAGTCTTTTAGACAGAACTTCTGTATGAAAGTTCTGATTTGAATAAGTTTTTGTATGAATGTTTAGTAACATGGAATACATCACATACAGTACGGGTTTTTTTCTCGTGCAGAAATTATGCAAATTAGATGAATTTTGATTTATTTAGTGCTACTTATACACTGTAAGTGCACATCTCAATACGGCTTGGGCTAGAGGCTGTATTTATCAACCGATCTTCACGAAACTTCTTGGGTACCTTTGTTATCACCTTGGGATGAGAACGAGTGTTTCTGAGTGCGGTCCAAAATTCAAGATGGCTGCCAGTGGCCATTTTGTACCGAAATTAGGTCCAATCAATTTTTTGTCACAACTTCTATACAGCTCGTATTTATGAACTGATCTTCACGAAACTTCTTGGATACCTTCGTTTTCACCTTGGGACAGGAATGAGTGTGTTTTGGGGTGCCTTTGTTATCACTGTGCTATGAGAACAAATATTTTGGGGTTCAGTCAGACCCACTCTGGGACTCAAAGATTTCTTTTCTTGTTTAGCAGATTTTTAGCTCACCTGAGCGAAGCTCAAGGGGAGCTTAACTAATCACTTTCTGTCCGTCGTCCGTCGTCCGTCGTCGTCCGTCCGGCGTTAACTTTACATTATCGACTTCTCCTCCTAAACCACTAGCCCAATTTTATTCAAATGTTGGCTAAATGTTTATTACCTAATGCCAATTGAGATTTGTTCAAATGAAGTTGCCCCTCCTCCTGGGTGGTGCCACACCCCCAAGGGGCACCAAAATCTTTGTAAATCTTCTTCTCATGAACCAGCAGTAGCAGAGACTTGATATTTGGTGTGCAGCTTCCTTTTGAGGTGTAGACTCAGATTTGTTCAAGAGAAGTTTGTGGGGCTATACTTGACGTTGTTATGAGAGGGGCAAAATTTTTTGCCCCGCCCAAAATTTCTATTTTCCAAACCGAGAGGCTGATTTGAACCAAATTTTATGTGAGGGCTTATTGGGTCATGAGTACTTGATTTATGCAAAAAAAAATTTTCCCGCAGCCCCGTGGGAACCACAGGAGCTAAAAATAGAAAAAATTTAAAACGCCCATATCTCCAAAACTGCACGGCACTGAGAATTTTTATTTGGTGTGCAGCTTCCTTAGGACCAACAGAAAGGATTGGTAAAAAAAAATTGCCATCGGTTTTATCATAGGGTACAGTTTCGGGACTTTGAAAAAGTGCTGAGTCAGCACTTTTTAACACTGTAGGCAATGGGAAAAACATTAAAAAATCTTCTTCTCCAGATCCAGCAGGCAGAATCTTTTGATATTTGGTATGCAACATTGTAGGGTGGATCTGATTCAAGTTTGTTCAAATCGGCCCCCTGGGTTCATATTTGGGCTCAGTATAGGAGCCCGATTTCGAACTTAGTGCATTTCAGGCAAATTTCTTAAAAAATCTTCTTCTCCAGATCCAGCAGGCAGAATCTTTTGATATTTGGTATGCAACATTGTGGGGTGGATCTGATTCAAGTTTGTTCAAATCGGCCCCCTGGGTTTATATTTGGGTTCAGTATAGGAGCCCAAATTTGAACTTACTGCATTTCAGGCAAATTTCTTTGAAAATCTTCTTCTCCAGATCCAGCAGGCAGAATCTTTTGATATTTGGTATGCAACATTGTAGGGTGGATCTGATTCAAGTTTGTTCAAATCGGCTCCCTAGATTCATATTTGGGCTCACTATAGGAGCTCGAATTCGAATTTAGTGCATTTCAGGCAAATTTCTTCAAAAATCTTCTTCTCCAGATCCAGCAGGCAGAATCTTTTGATATATGGTATGCAATGTTGCGGGGTAGATCTGATTCAAGTTTGTTCAAATCGGCCCCCTGGATACATATTTGGGCTTACTATAGAAGCCCGAATTCGAACTTAGTGCATTTCAGGCAAATTTCTTAAAAAATCTTCTTCTCCAGATCCAGCAGGCAGAATCTTTTCATATTTGGTAAGCAACATTGTGGGGTGGATCTGATTCAAGATTGTTCAAATCGGCCCCCTGGGTTAATATTTGGGCTCAGTATAGGAGCCCGATTTCGAACTTAGTGCATTTCAGGCAAATTTCTTAAAAAATCTTCTTCTCCAGATCCAGCAGGCAGAATCTTTTGATATTTGGTATGCAACATTGTAGGGTGGATCTGATTCAAGTTTGTTCAAATCGGCCCCCTGGGTTCATATTTGGGCTCAGTATAGGAGCCCGATTTCGAACTTAGTGCATTTAGGCAAATTTCTTAAAAAATCTTCTTCTCCAGATCCAGCAGGCAGAATCTTTTGATATTTGGTATGCAACATTGTGGGGTGGATCTGATTCAAGTTTGTTCAAATCGGCTTCCTAGATTCATATTTGGGCTCACTATAGAAGCTCGAATTTGAACTTAGTGCATTTCATGCAAATTTCTTAAAAAATCTTCTTCTCCAGATCCAGCAGGCAGAATCTTTTCATATTTGGTAAGCAACATTGTGGGGTGGATCTGATTCAAGTTTGTTCAAATCGGCCCCCTGGGTTTATATTTGGGCTCAGTATAGGAGCCCAAATTTGAACTTAGTGCATTTCAAGCAAATTTATTAAAAAATCTTCTTCTCCAGATCCAGCAGGCAGAATCTTTTGATATTTGGTATGCAACATTGTGGGGTGGATCTGATTCAAGTTTGTTCAAATCGGCTTCCTAGATTCATATTTGGGCTCACTATAGAAGCTCGAATTCGAACTTAGTGCATTTCAGGCAAATTTCTTAAAAAATCATCTTCTCCAGATCCAGCAGGCAGAATCTTTTGATATTTGGTATGCAACATTGCGGGGTGGATCTGATTCAAGTTTGTTCAAATCAGCCACCTGGATTCATATTTGGGCTCACTATAGAAGCTCGAATTCAAACTTAGTGCATTTCGGGCAAATTTCTTCAAAAATCTTCTTCTCCAGATCCAGCAGGCAGAATCTTTTGATATTTGGTATGCAACATTGCGGGGTGGATCTGATTCAAGTTTGTTCAAATCGGCCCCCTGGATTCATATTTGGGCTTAATATAGAAGCCCGAATTCGCACTTAGTGCATTTCAGGCAAATTTCTTCAAAAATCTTCTTCTCCAGATCCAGCAGGCAGAATCTTTTGATATTTGGTATGCAACATTGCGGGGTGGATCTGATTCAAGTTTGTTCAAATCGGCCCCCTGGATTCATATTTGGGCTTAATATAGAAGCCCGAATTCGCACTTAGTGCATTTCGGGCAAATTTATTAAAAAATCTTCTTCTCCAGATCCAGCAGGCAGAATCTTTTGATATTTGGTATGCAACATTGTGGGGTGGATCTGATTCAAGTTTGTTCAAATCGGCTTCCTAGTTTCATATTTGGGCTCACTATAGAAGCTTGAATTCGAACTTAGTGCATTTCAGGCAAATTTCTTAAAAAATCTTCTTCTCCAGATCCAGCTTCAGAATCTTTTCATATTTGGTAAGCAACATTGTGGGGTGGATCTGATTCAAGTTTGTTCAAATCGGCCCCCTGGGTTTATATTTGGGCTCCGTATAGGAGCCCAAATTTTAACTTAGTGCGTTTCAGGCATATTTCTTAAAAAATCTTCTTCTCCAGATCCAGCAGGCAGAATCTTTTGATATTTGGTATGCAACATTGTAGGGTGGATCTGATTGTGATTCATGAACGTATTTATTTGTAAAGTTGATAGAATCTTAGACAAAATTTGCAGAAAAGATCTACTATAGAAGGGGTGGTATCCAGGGTGAACCGTTTACCCAAATCTAGCAGTACTAATGCATTATTCACACAAATCTTCGTTCAAATTTTATGACCCCTCATTGGAACACACGCATTCAGCTCATTCCAACAAAGGTCATATGCCATGTTTTCGAGACAAAGGAATAAAAATTTTAGTTATTCATGAAATTTTTAGGCAACTGTTGTCTGTTATTCACATTGCTTCATGAAATTTCAGTACTTTTAGAAGTTACCTCAGTAATCAAGGGTTAATTCCCCTTAATTAAATGTTGCCTCTAAAAAACAACCACTTTGCATATCTTACCTTTTTACCAGCATAACTGCCAAAACTTGTCAGCATTCTTCGCAAAAATCGCTATTCAAATTTTAATTTTTGTCTCTTAAACATACATGTACTTATCGCTTGTAAATACCCCATTGGAATGAGCTTTTTGAGCTCATTCCAATGAGAGGTCGCACACCATGCTTTTTGAGTCAAAAAAGCAATTTTTTTAGTTATTCCAGAATTTCGTACGTAAAACACAGCTTTATGACTTCACATTAAAATGAGCTCTCTAAGCTTGTTCCAATCAACATTCACGCACTATGTCTTTCACACAAAAAATAAAATTTTCCATTTATTCAGGAATTTTGTTTGCAAGAACACTCTTACCCCCCCCCCCCCCCCCCCTCCCCCACAAACACACACACACACACACAAACACAGACACACACATCTAAAAGTTCGTCAGCAAAAAAACAGTTACTTCAATTTTTAAATGCATTATAGGAACAACTTGCCTAATCAAATTTAAATACTTTTGCATCATTCTGTATCTAGAACAAACCATTTACCATATCTTTACGCAAAATTCTCCAGCATCATTCACAAAAAAACACCATTATTTATATATTCACATTTCTGTCTCAAAAATATACCTGATCTTCCCATACCCCTATTGGAATAAGCTGTTTGAGCTTGTTCCAATGATGATAAAAAAAAATAAAATTTGTGAAAATTTTTGTTTTCTTGCATGCAAATATATACATGTAGCACATGGAAGATATCCACAGTTGGGGAGAGATGTCCAAGGCTATCTCTTCACATTCCTTGTTTGTGCTTCATGCTAAACCAGTTTGTCTGCAGAGATAAATTTGCTTTATTAAAAATCATTGGAGATTGGCCACACACCAATGATTTTAAATAAAACTAATTTTAGGTAACAAATGTTGAACTTCAAACAAAATCTATCACTCAACCAGTTAATGTTGATGAGGCATGACATGGTGAAGGTGACCTAAAATACTTCTTAGAGTCACTTTGTCAGGTGAGCGATTAAGGCCACGTGGGGCCTCTTGTTTTTCTAGTTTAGCATCTGACTGTCACCCACCTTTACAATACTTTACCTATACATTTGTTACAGGCTACGGTCAGTATTTATGTACAGACCGTTACAATACTTTATATGTACCTTTGTTATCAGGTCATTACCTAGATGTTTGTCATTGCTGTGTCACATACTATACATGTATATGTCTTGACAAGTTGAGCTACAGTGTCATTGACACTTTCATTTAGCTCAACTTTGGCGAAGCCAAATTTGAGCTTATGCCATGGCCAGTCGTCCATCTGGCTGGCCGTCTGTCCGTCGACAATTCAATACGGTTCGGGCTAGAGGCCGTATTTATAAACCGATCTTTACGAAACTTCTTGGGTACCTTTGTTATGTCCGTGGAACGAGAACAAGTGTTTTTGGGACCCATCCAAAATTCAAGTTGGCCACTGGCAGCCATTTTGTACAAAATTAGGTGCAATCAGATTTTTGCGCAGAACTTCCATATGAAAGCACTGATTTGAATAATTTTTTGTATGAATGTTTAGTAAAATGGGATACATCACATATAATACGGGTTTTTTTCTTGTGCGTAAATTATGCAAATTAGACTAACTTTGATGTTTTTTGGTGTTACTTTCAGCACTGTAAGTGCAAATGCCAATACGGCTCGGGCTAGAGGCCGTATTTATGAACCGATCTTTACGAAACTTCTTGGGTACCTTTGGTATCAACGTGGGACGAGAACAAGTGTTTTGGGGTCCGGTCCGAAATTCAAGATGGCCGATGGCAGCCATTTTGTATAAAGTTAGGTGCAATCAGATTTTTGCACAGAACTTCTATATGAAAGCACTGATTTGAATAATTTTTTGTGTGAATGTTTAGTACCATGGGATACATCACATATAATACGGGGTTTTTTTCTCGTCCAGAAAGTATGCAAATTAGATGAACTTTGATTTTTTCAGTGCTACTTACACACAATAAGTACACATGTCAATACGGCTCGGGCTAGAGTCTGTATTTATGAACCGATCTTCACGAAATGTCTTGGGTACCTTTGTTATCACCTTGGGACGAGAACGAGTGTTTCTGGGTGCGGTCTTAAATTCAAGATGGCTGCCAGTGGCCATTTTGTACTGAAATTACGTCTAATCAGTTTTTTGTACACAACTTCTATAGGGCTCAGGCTAGAGGCCGTATTTATGAACCGATCTTTATGAAACTTCTTGGGTACCTTTGTTATCACCGTGGGTTGAGAACGAGTGTTTTTGGGTGTGATCCAAAATTCAAGATGGCCACATGCAGCCATTTTGTACCAAAATTAGTGCAATCAGTCTTTTGTACAGAACTTCTGTATGAAAGTTCTGATTTGAATAAATTTTTGTATGAATGTTTAGTAACATGGAATACATCACATATAGTACAGGTTTTTTTCTCGTGCAGAAATTATGCAAATTAGATGAACTTTGATTTATTCAGTACATGTGAATACGGCTTGGGCAAGAAGCTGTATTTATGAACCGATCTTCACAAAACTTCTTGGATACCTTTGTTATCACCTTGGGACGAGAACGAGTGTTTCTGGGTGCGGTCCAAAATTTAAGATGGCTGCCAGTGGCCATTTTGTACCGTAATTAGGTCCAATTAGTTTTTTGTCACAACTTCTATACAGCTCGTATTCATGAACTGATCTTCACGAAACTTCTTGGGTACCTTTGTTTTCACCTTGGGACAGAAATGAGTGTGTTTTGGGGTGCCTTTGTTATCACTGTGCTATGAGAACAAATATTTTGGGGTTCAGTCAGACCCACTCTGGGACTCAAAGATTACTTTTCTAGCTTAGCATCGGACTGTCACCCACCTTTACAATACTTTTCCTATATATTTGTTACAGGCTACGGTCAGTATTTATGTACAGACCGTTAAAATACTTTATATGTACCTTTGTTATCAGGTCATTACCTAGATGTTTGTCATTGCTGTGTCACATGCCAGTACTATACATGTACATGTCTTAACAAGTTGAGCTACAGTGTCATTGACACTTTCATTTTCTGAACAAAGGTATAATCCCTCATTGACACAAAGCAAGACGTCAATCGAATGTGGATTTGTTTGCTATGGTATGAAACAAAAGAAATGCAAGAAACATTAAAATTATTGGGTTTTTTTTTACATCTTATTGAGGAGATTGAGGGAATGTGTTCTATAAAAAACCCTTTGTTCTTATGCCATGTCAAAGCCAATGTTATGGAATAAAATAATATTCAAGAATTGTTTAGAATAGATGTAGTTTTTGCTTACTGCAAAACTATAAACCATAGCTTATGATCTCATCATTGGAATGAGTTCATTCCAATGTGGGATCATAAGTTGTGTTTTTTACAGTTAAAACTAGAAGTCCTGTCATGAAATGCACACAAATAGCACATCGATCTGCGCGTCAGTCTACACATTATGACCATAGTAAGGCTATCAAATTCTGTACATATGGCCTGTGCACAAGCAATGTTTCTGCCAATGGACCTCCGGGTAACCCGAAGGTCCATTGGCAGAAACATTGCCTGTGTTTGCTATGGGTGACCAGGAGAACGTGCTGTGCTTTTGGATGCCATTCGATATGGCAAGTGTGTGCAATTCCTTCGCACAATTAAGCCTAGATAAGTGCACAGTTCGTGACAAGACTTCTGTTTTTAACTGTATGCGAAAAATTCTTATATTTTTATACTGTACCAATGACCCAGACTTAGCTGGTGCTAACTCCACAAAAACCAGGGCCAAACACAAATTTTGCCCCCCAATCCCCAAAATTTGCATCCAAAACAAAAAGAAATCATGTCCTAAAGGACCTCCATAGTACGACTCTACTGCGCATGCGCAGTGACGCAGTCGTCCCGAAATTGGCGCCAAATATCATTCTTTCTCTGTTTGGCCCTTCATCAGTCAACATCTCACTGATCTTTGTGCTTGTAAATCTCAGTTTAAAGGATGCTAGACACGTAATTCTTGGAGAAAATGTGATTCTAAGGAGGATAGAAGGAGGAGAGGAAAAAAGAAGTGGCAAAAAATAATCAGGGCTGTACTTAAAATTTTTTGTTGAAATTATGTTAAGTTGCCTATTTTCGAGGCAAACGCCTCTTGTTGTCATTCTTGCTAATTGTTGCACTGCTTATTCAGTGTTTCCTCTCCCCTAACCTTCTAAAGTCCCCCCTTGCAATTCTCCCATGCTTTTGGCATATTTTTGAGAAGTTTCATTTCTAAAAATTCCCTGGGAGAGTTGCTTGGTTACAGAATGTTTTCTGTTATTTTCCCCATAGTTACGTTTTCACCCATGGGTGTATAACGTTTGTGTTCTGCATCTTCCATCTGATGTTCTGCAGATTCTCCCCTGGGAGTCTCTGTTTTGCATCAGATAGAGTGTAATTGATGACTGATTCCGGGCCAGTTTTTTCAGTGCCTGGAGTCATGTTTTCTTCTGTGTTTACACTGTTTGTTTTCATTGGCAACAGCCTTTTTTGAGGGGGGCTGTTTGCCTTTGAGGTAGTTTATCTCATTATAAGATACATTTATATTATCCAAAAGTGTCTCATTAATTATTTTATATAATTTTAAAATTTTTGACCACACTTTGCCATCGGATCCATCGGGGCTCAACGTTACTTTTCAGCAACTTGGGCTTCTCTGAAAAAATATTTTTTCAAAATTATTTTGTTTTGCAATTGTTTTTTCATTTATTAATGGATCATGTTATTATGTATCTTTGTGTCAGGGGTTTTTGCGAGTAACTAGGACTTATTGTTGTTCTTTCACAATGAAGGGAACTTGTTCAAATTGTAATAGGAAGAAATCTTCCTCTGACTTTCATGATTATTGCATTAATTGTAGTCAGTGTTCTCGCATTAATCCCTGTCCTGTATGTGAACATTGGGATGAGAAACATTGGAAACGTGTGTCACGATATGTTGTTTCTGGAGAAAGAGCGATGCCGGCTCTTTCTCCACAAGGTCACTCTACTCTCTCAGTTTCTATTTCAGAGGAACCAGAACAGGGTGATGTTTCCATGTTATCTTCTTCAAGTGTGCGTCCGTCGTCACAATTAAATACAGAGCTAGCGGCAAAAGTGCTCATGGAGATTAGACAAATGTCGTCCGCTAGCTCGCCCGGTGTAGCGTCCATTCACCGAATGGTTCGGCAGCCGGGTTCGTCCGATGCGGTCCAAGAGGAAATTTTGGGTGATGCGAGCACTATAAAAATAATAGATGCACACCCAGTGACGGCGGATAGTGAACGAGAACGGAGGAAGCCTTTTAGTCCGGTTCCTAGCTCGTCCAGGTCCAGCCGGGCCGCGAGCGAGAGAGGCCCCTCTCTCGTACAACAACATCTGGGACCAGATGTTGTGGTACAAAATGTGTCTTTAGCGGAGCATACGTCCGTCGCTCGGGACGCTCCGTTGTATAAGCAGTCCGCAGAGACTGTTAAGGCTTCCTCTTCTCGCCGGCGCACACGACCGCACCTTGGCTGCGTGACCTCCGATATTTTGCCAGCTTCGCCGATGAAGGATTATTCGGCGACCAGGTCACACCATCCGGCAGCCAGGGATTCGAGACCGATGGACTCCGGACGTTCGCATAGGAAAAGTATGCGGGAGCCATCTGATGCGGAGCTGCCCTCGGCAAAGCAGCGAAAGACCGCTCCTCCGCAGGTCTCGACGTCGGACATTCTAGTGCAGATAGCACAGCTTATCGCAGCATCCCAGCAGCCGACAGAGACGGTGTCGGATCGAGAATTATCCGACGGCGCTGGGTCGGTACGCTCCGCCGAAGCATCGGGGGCGGACGACCGGGAACATCGGGAGGTCCGACCGGATGGTGAAAGGGATACGGATGAATTGGAGCTATCCCTTTCGGAACAACACAAAGCTGCCGTAGACTTCATCCGGCACTTTCTTCCTCAAGTTGTTCCGTCGGGCCAGACTGCTGCGCTTCCGGACAGGAGAATTATAGCGTCATTGGACTCTGATTTTTTCGAGCGGTTCAGGGACATCGCTCCCGAGTTTCCGTCGCAGTCCAATAATGTTGCAAGAACATTTGAATTATTGAACGACGCTATTTTTAAACTTGCTTCCAGGACAGGGAAAGCAGGCTTCTTGTCCGCAAATACTCTCAACCTGCCTTTCATTAATGCAAGGAATAAATTCGACACGGCAGGTCAGGGTATACCGAGAGTTCCTCTGCGTATGGACGACGAGGCGGAAGACTTAGAGCTATCATTACCGTCGTCAGCTTCTATTCCAACCGCAGTGTTGGAAACAGCTATTGCGTCTAACAGAGCCAATTTAGATGCCTTATCTTACGCAGATCACCTTACGAAGGCGTTATCACTGCGTCTTCAAGGGGAAGAGTTTCAGGATATACAATCCTCCTTAAGACTTCTTTCAAGGGCAGTAGCTTATTCCACGTGTAACTCCGCCCTTTCAGTGGCAAATTTGGAGTTGGTTAGACGTGATGCAGCCCTGTCTACATCCACACTAGTGGATTCTAAGGTGAAGAACTCTCTTAGAGTCGCTTCGGTCTCAGGAGATCTTCTCTTTGACGGCAAGCTTTCCGCTATTTATGATAATATTAAAAAAAAAGCTAGTGATTCTCTGTTGTTTAGATCCGCTCCTAAAAGGTCGGATACAGCAGACACGAATAAGGCGGGCACTTCTGGGTCTTATCCGCCCAAGAGAGGTTCCTATAGAGGTTCCGGTGCGTCCTCTAGCTCTTATTCGAGAGACCGTCAGGATAGCGACTCTCGTTCGGGACGTCCTTCAGGCCGGGACAATCGGTCGGACGCCCCGAGGTCGACGAGGCGAGGTGCGGGTCGTGGAAGACGTGGTTTCTCCTACCGCAGGCCTCGCAGATCCAGGAGGTGATGGCTCAAACCTCTATCGCGTTCCGGTTGGCGGAAGGTTGTCGAGTTTTTCTCAAGAGTGGGCGTCGATTACGGACGACCCGTGGGTGAGAGGAGTGACTTCGGAAGGTCTAAAGATATCCTTCAAACGAAAGCCTCCATTAACTCGAAGTCCAAAGTGGACTCATCTTCCGTCAAACCCTCAGAAAAGAGACGCTCTGCTATCAGAGGTGCAGTCTCTTTTAATGAAGAACGCGGTAGAGGTCGTAGAAAACCAGGAATCGCTGGGATTCTACAGCCATCTGTTTCTGGTTCCGAAACCAGACGGCTCGTTCCGTCCAGTCATAGATTTGAGCTGGATAAACAAGCTGATCGTCGCTCCGAAGTTTTATATGGAGACGATTCGATCGGTCAGAGCGAGTATTCGGGTGAACGATTATGCAACGAGCATAGATCTCAAAGATGCGTACTTTCACGTCATGGTACATCCGACATTCCGAAAGTATCTACGCTTCGCAGTCCTAGGAGTGGTGTATCAGTTCCGGGCCATGTGCTTCGGATTGAATCTAGCACCCTGGGCTTTCACTCGGGTAATGAACTCGGTAATGATCTACTTCCGAGCTCATTCGTCTGCGGTAACGTCGGCCTACCTGGACGACATTCTTCAGAGGTACGGCAACGAGTTAACGCTTCAGAACGATGTTCAGAATCTTCTTCTATTGCTCCGACGTCTCGGTTTCATAGTAAACGAGGAGAAGTCGGATCTGGTGCCGTCCAAGTCATTCACTCATCTAGGAATGAGCTTCGAGACGCACAACAATCTCGTTCGTCTGCCGTTAACCAGAGCGAAATTAGTCAGTTGTTACGCTCGCTATTGTCTAAATACAGACAAAGTCACAGCGAGAGAATTTATGAGACTGATAGGTCTGTGCGGAGCCGCCGCGGATCTCATTCCCATGGGACGGCTACGCACACGGCCTCTTCAAATTTTCCTGACTCAGAATTGGAGTGTGAAAATTCATTCGCTCGATGTAGACGTTCTCTTGTCAGATCAAGTGAAACAAGAGATTCAGACTTGGGCAAACATTCAGTGGTTAACTCAAGGAGTTCCGCTGCAGTTGCCGGATCCGAGTTTTACCATTATGACGGATGCCAGTCAAACAGGTTGGGGTGCATCATTAATCCCAACGGATTCGAGATGCCAGGGTCTTTGGGATCCGCAATTCCTGTGCAAGCACATAAACATCAAGGAAATGATGTCAATTTGGCTTGCGTTACGTCACTGGATGGACATTATTCACGATGCTCATGTCCAAATCCTATCCGACAATTCGACAGTAGTGGCGTATATACGGAATCAGGGAGGCACTCATTCAGTTCCGTTGTTCAATCTAACGGAAAGAATCCTTCTGTTTGCGTTGGAACATCACGTTCTTCTTTCGGTCCGTCACATACCGGGTCGTCTGAATGTGCTAGCAGACTCCCTTTCACGAAAGGGTCGCTTGTTGCCGTCGGAGTGGACTCTCAACAAACAAGTATTCAATCAGATTTGCTACCAATGGGAACGGCCAATGATAGACTTATTTGCGACACATCTCAACAATCAGTTGCAGACGTATGTGTCCCCGTGTCCGGATCCAAGGGCATTTGCAGTAGACGCTCTATCGATCCCTTGGGACGGAATGATAGGATATGCGTATCCTCCAGCGCCGTTAATTCAACAAGTATTGCTAAAGATAAAACAATCTCAATGCAAGATTCTGTTGGTAGCATCTCTGTCGCCACAGAGACCGTGGATAAATCTACTCAGGTGTCTGTTGTGGGACCTACCGCGGAAGCTCCCTCCACGAGAGGATCTTCTTTGGCAGGGGAAATCGCGCCAACTGCATCACAACCCGCAAGGTCTCAACCTTCACGTTTTTCCGTTGTGCGGTCCTTCTTGCATGGCAAGCACTTTACAGGACGATCAGTGGACGCGATTTCTAACTGTAGGAGGACCTCCTCTTCGCTAAACTATGCGGCTAAGTGGAAGGTTTTCCGTCGTTGGTGTAGGGATCATTCTGTTGATATATTTGATCCCTCTATACCAGACATTGCTAACTTTCTAGTATACTTGTTTGACGAAATCAAACTGCAACCTGTTACTATAAAGGGTTATAGATCTATGTTATCTGATACCTATGCACATCATGATAGTTTACAAATTGGATCTAATGTCTCTTTATCGAAATTGGTTAGAAACTTTTCGATAAATAGACCCAGAACTCTTAGATTAATTCCTAAGTGGAATTTAGCTTGGGTTCTCCTTAAATTGAAGGAAAAGCCATTTGAACCTCTTGGGACAGTAGATTTCAAATTCTTATCTTATAAGACAGCTTTTCTCTTAGCTTTCTCTTCTGCCAGAAGAGTCAGTGAGCTTCATGCACTATCGGTGGATGATTCTCATTATCGTAGTGTTGGGAACACTATCACCTTCACTACTAATGTCGGTTTTTTAGCTAAGAATCAGGCTCCTAATAAATATCCGGAACCTATTGTTATTAAGGCTCTTCCGTCTTCAGACGGGCGTAGGCCTTTACTCTGTCCTGTTAGAGCACTACGTATCTATAAACAGAGATCTCAGTTCATCAGAAAGGGACGGAAACGTTTCTTTCTGTCTTTGATGCCTAATAGAAAGGACATTTCAGTCCATTCTATTGCTAGATGGATTCAGTTAACTATCCGTACTGCGTATGAAGATTTATCTTCTTCTCAGCAGTCTGTGCTTAAGATTTCTGCTCATGAAGTAAGAGCTCTTTCTACTTCCTGGGCTTATGCTAATAGTGTTGCTATTACAGATTTAATGAAGGCTGCTTATTGGTCTCAGCCATCCACATTTACTAATTTTTATCTCAGAAATATTGAGTCCATTTCTGGAGACCTGCATTGTTTAGGTCCGTTATCTGTTGCTCAGAATGTCGTCCACTAAACAGTTGCAACTATAGTTATGCAGGCTTTCTGTTCCGGCAGTGACTCCGTCCGGCTGCCCTCTTCGCTCTGGGCTATTTGACCCAGGGCAAGGGGAAGGGGGGGGGGGGGGGGGGGGGGGCGGGTGTTCCCTTAGGTCACCTGCTTTATAGTGAAAAGCAAGGGAATGCCTCCTCCAAGACAGTATTTCTGAGTCGCTTCCGGGATGGTTTTAAAGTGTAATATTAATGTTTAATTTCATTCATGTCTTATTTTTAAAGTGTAGCTCGGTGTGAAGCATTTGTATATGTCAAGTGTCAAACGGGCTTTAATATACAATACTCGGACACTTTTAAATGATTATAAAGAGTCTCAATTCTCTGGACTACTTTATTTATTGGCTTGCTTTAAAAATAATTAGTATAAAGGTTATACTGGATGTTAATAGAGAACATGAATGTTATTGTGCTCAATTATTAAGGGTAGTGTATCTTTCTAATTTAAATATTAAATAAGAAAGATACATGTAAAGCCTAATACTCCTTTTCTCCTTAAGGGGTTACCTCTTTATTTTATAATTGAGCTTATTGGATTTTCCTCTATGTCCTAGGCCCTCCAGCCTGTTTACTATTCAGCTAAGTCTGGGTCATTGGTACAGTATAAAAATGTTAAAAAATTTATAGTAATTTATATATTTTTTATACTTACCAATGACCCAGACGGGGATGGCCCTCCCTGAGTTGGGAACTCTTGCCTCCCCGCTGAGTACATAGCGCTGACCAGGCACTGCCAGTAAGAATGATATTTGGCGCCAATTTCGGGACGACTGCGTCACTGCGCATGCGCAGTAGAGTCGTACTATGGAGGTCCTTTAGGACATGATTTCTTTTTGTTTTGGATGCAAATTTTGGGGATTGGGGGGTAAAATTTGTGTTTGGCCCTGGTTTTTGTGGAGTTAGCACCAGCTAAGTCTGGGTCATTGGTAAGTATAAAAAATATATAAATTACTATAAATTTTTTAACTTTTTTCAGTTATTCAAGATTTCTGTTGTTGTAAGCATGACCTGAAAATCATGTTGGTAAAGGGGTTAAGAACCCTATAACAGTTATAGAAAATAAAGCTAGATAACAGTACATTATAAAATAAATTTTGAAATGTGAATGCAAGAAGTTTGTCTGAAGATTTATTAACCTAAAGCAGTACACAAAATGTTACAAGCTAATTTACTAACCCTTGCAGTCCCTTTTTATACGCCCGTCAATTTTTGATGGACGTATTATGTTATGGTGTTGTCTATCTGTCTGTCTGTCTCTGTCTGTCTGTCCATCTGTCCGTTCTGCCAGCTGTCTGTCCATCCATCCGTCTGTCCATCCATCCATCCGTAAAAAGGGTTTACATGCTACATTGTTCAAACTTTGCACACATGTTGATCAGTAATTGCAGTTGTGCATGTGACAAGTGCAGGTAACTCTGTTTTGTATTTCCAGAGTTATGCCCCCTTTTAGTACTTAAAACTTTACAGTATTGTGTCGCCTACTCCAACATTCTACATGCTACACTGTTTAAACTTTGCACACATGTTGATCACCAATTGCCGTTGTGCATGTGACAAGTGCAGGTAACTCTGTTTTGTATTTCCAGAGTTATGCCCCCTTTTAGTACTTAAAACATTACATTATTGTGTCACTTACTCCTTCAACATTTTACATGCTATATTTTTCAAACTTTGCACACATGTTGATCACCAATTGTCATTGTGCATGTGACAAGAGCAGGTAACGCTGTTTTGTATTTCCAGAGTTATGGTGCCTTTTAGTACTTGAAACATTACAGTATTGTGTCGCCTACTCCTTCAACATTTTACACGCTATATTGTTCAAAGTTTGTACACATGGTGATCACCAATTGCCGTTGTGCATGTGACAAGAGCAGGTAGCTCCATTTTGTATTTCCAGAGTTATGCCCCTTTTAGTACTTAAAACATTACAGTATTGTGTCGCCCTCTCCTTCAACATTTAACATGCTATATTGTTCAAGCTTTGCACACATGTTGATCACCAATTGCCGTTGTGCATATGACAAGAGCAGGTAACTCTGTTTTGTATTTCCAGAGTTATGCCCCCTTTTAGTACTTAAAACATTACAGTATTGTGTCGCTTACTCCTTCAACATTTCACATGCTATATTGTTGAAACTTTGCACACATGTTGATCACCAGTTGCCGTTGTGCATGTGACGAGCAGGTAACTCTGTTTTGTATTTCCAGAGTTATGCTCCCTTTTAGTATTTAAAACATTACAGTATTGTGTCGCCTACTCCTTCAACATTTTACATGCTATATTGTTCAAACTTTACACACATGTTGATCACCAATTGCCGTTGTGCATGTGACAAGAGCAGGTAACTCTGTTTTGTATTTCCAGAGTTATGCCCCCTTTTAGTACTTGAAACATTACATTATTGTGTCGCCTACTCCAACATTTTACTTGCTATATTGTTCAAACTTTGCACACATGTTGATTTCCAATCTCCATTGTCCATGCGACAGGAGCAGATACCACCATTTTGTTTTTAAACGATGAGAATCCTCACCATTTATAGCTGTTATAATCCTCAAAATATCCTTTTCCTTGGTGCCACCTATCGTCAATCATTATCAATGAAGTTAACCTATCAATGAATGGACACTACCATTGTAAACGGCAAGGAGAATCTTCTACAGCAGCCTTGCAGCCCTTTAGAAGTTATCGTATGAATAAAATGGAAGCTACCATTTTTTTATTTTGTAAAGACCTCAGATCGCTTAATATGAAAATGTGAAAACAGGTGAATTACCCTTTACCCCAGACAGGGCAGGGGAATGGACAATGATTGGAGGGGGGACAAACATAGTAAAGTCAACAAAAATTTCAAACTTTACCCCAGAGAAACTTGTGCATGTTCCAGTTTTGATATGCGTATGTTGCCCCGCTAGGCGGTGCTCTTGTTATCCCTTACGTATATATAAGCCACACGATAAACAAGTAACCCTGTCTGGCAAGCAATAAATACCACCAACCACTGAGTGGAAGCATCCCTTTACTAGGGATGAGTTGAGTGGCACCACCCATTCCATGGAAAGCCCAGAAATAGATCTCCATAAGGAGAGTTAATGGTGAACCCACCATTAAAAGGTAGAGGCAGGGCAGTATTAAATGAAACTACAAACACTCCAATAGGAAAGCTAATCAAGAAAACTTACAACTGTAAGACAGTGGCAAGGCCGACTAACACTCCAAATAAATGTAATTTGAATATTTACACAATCAAATCACTGCAAGGATTGGCTGACCACAAACTCATGCTTCCAGGCTATTTAATTTTTCAATAAACTGTGCTTACAAACACAACCAAACCTTGGCTTGACTTTTACAGTTCTTCATTTCTTGTTCACCAAACATTGTTACCACTATCATGTATATAATGCCAGAGAGTGCCATGGTTAACTTTATGCATAATTTGTGACTGTGATATAACAATAGAACAGTAAAATTTCTGCACATATACTGAAAAATAAAGAAAACCACAGCAGGAAGTATGCAACAGAAACTCTTCAGTTGCAGCATAACAATTCAAACAGTATTCCTAATATATATATATCACCAACAAGGAGGCCATACAAGGGGAGCACTCTATCTTTCCTTCTATTATACATCCTTTGTTTTGGGAAAAGATGATTTAATTTCTATTCCCAGTAACTGGAAAATAAGGGCAAAAGCAGAAACAAGAATGATGCATTCATCAGCCTTAGCAGTGGGGGAGTGCTTTCCAGAAAACTGAAAATTATCTGCGATTTTCTTTACATTTTGTGTATTTTTTGCCCATGGGTCCTTGATAACTCCAACTGATGATATCACTATCCTTTTTTATTATCTCTTAATTTTGGATGCATGCAGTTCTAAATATAATATTGCTCAGGTTGGGGACCCTGATGTGAACAACAGCATTTTAGTAATGTGTGCTTCTAAAAATGAAATTGCCAAAAGGAATGTCAAAAGTTTATTGTACTGTATGCTTTTAACCCCCTGCAGACTGATGTAAAAATCTCAAAATTTCAGGCCGCTAATTTTTCCATGATGCAACTAGAAATTTAATCAATTCAGTCTTGTTTGACAGAGTTCATTGAACTCTGTCAAACAAGACTGAATTGATTAAATTTCTAGTTGCATTATGGGAATAATGGCTACTTGAAATATTGGTATTTTGACATCAGAGTGAAGGGGGTTAAGTCACCCGGGGAAATTCCATCTTTCATAAATCTCTATAATTATGAAAGCGAGATTTTTCTATTTTTCAGATTTTCTGTATTAAAAAAATCATGAAAACCAGGGAATATTTTAAACCCTATTCCTAACCCAAATGAAACAAGCGCTCAACTCTGACATACATTTTCTACATACACTGTAAACATAATGACTATAATATATATTTATCAAGTATTTTGCATACTCAGCAATGCTAATCATCCATTTATAACTCAGTTTTAAGCCTGGATATCTCTTAACTGAGTAACCCTGTTAATTGAATATAACTTCCCAACACAAAACCATTTACAATACCTCCAGTACAAAATTAACCTGTTAATTGAATATAGGTTATAGAGTAAACTCCTGTTAATTGAATAAAAAATCTTGTAACCTGTTGAGAAATTACCCTGACTCTCCCCAGTTTTCCTTTGTTTATAGACCTATTTGGCCTCAGTACATCCAATACAGGCATTTAATCTATTATTTCTTGTTTGACAGAGCTCATAAATGCTAAGTTTATTTCTAGAATACAGGAAAGTGACACAATACCTGTTAATTGAATACTCCTGTTAAATGAATAATTTTCATTGGCAAAGTGGCTATTCAATTAACAGGGTTCCACTGTTTTGCAAGCACACACCCAAACCTTCACCCCCACACACTTCATTTACAGTTTATAACTGACAGAATATAAAAGAAAACTTAGGAAGATTGAAATTGTTTCTCTTTCAGGATGTAGTTATGAATATTGACTTGGCTCCAACATTTGTACAGTTAGCAGGTCAGGCTATTCCAAGTGACATGGATGGTAAATCACTTTTAGAGCTTCTACATCCGAAAAACAAAACAAAGATTTTCAGGCAGTCCACTCTGATAGAACACTCGGGAGAACACAGAGATTCTGTGAAGCAGTGTCCTCAATACAAAAACCAAGGAATGGCTGTGAGTAATTTTGTATTTAAATTAACATTCAGCTATATAGTATTAACAAAAGAATGCGTAACTTAATCCTATGCACTGCACTTCTTTGGAAATTGTCAAGAACATCTATTTTTCAAATTTCTTAAGTGCTGCAGAATTAAGAAAGGACCCTGGTTATTTCAAATAATTATTGTCTTTTCTTGATTCTGCAGTACTCAGGAAATTTGAAAAAGAGATGTTTTCACAGATTTACATGGAACTGCAGTATATATATAGGTTATTAGCAACCTACGAGTTTCTGAGATGGTCTATTGAAGTTGCAATCTCCTTTCAGGGTTTAAATCGATAAGTCCGTTAGAACAAGTCGATATATGACCTAGATAAGGTCAATACTTCAATACACCATCTCGGAAACTGGCAGGATGCTAATAACCAATTTATCTTACAATATTCTTCTGTTTATTGACTTTTTATGTGTACCCATACTATGTATGGTACACATAATGCCGGCATCCGGGGTGACCATCCGTCGTTCGTCCATCCTTTGTCTGTCCGTCTGTCCATCCATCTGTCCGTCCGTCCGGCATCCGTATCCATTTCTTTGGCATTCGATAACTTGAAAAATATTGTTTGGATTGTCAAGTTACTTTATATTTGGGTTCAGGTTACTGATGTGCCGAGCTGTATAGTTTTTGGTGTAAATCGGATAATTCGATCTTGAGATATTAACCCTTTATCCTTCAAATTGAAAATTCCTCCAATCCCTTTGGCATTCGATAACTTGAAAAATATTGCTTGGATTGTCAAGTTACTTTATATTTGTGTTCAGGTTACTGATGTACCGAGCTGTATAGTTTTTGGTGTAAATTTGTTATTTTAATCCTGAGATATTAACCCTTTATCCTTCAAATTGAAAATTCCTCCAATCCCTTTGGCATTTGATAACTTGAAAAATATTGCTTGGATTGTCAAGTTACTTTATAATTGTGTTCAGGTTACTGATGTGCTGAGCTGTATAGTTTTTGGTGTTAATCTGATAATTTGATCCCAAGATATTAACCCTTTATCCTTCAAATTGAAAATTCCTCCAATCCCTTTGGCATGAGATAACTCAAAAAATATCTATCCGATTGTCATGTTACTTTATATATTTATTCAGGTTACTGATGCGCTGTCCTGTGTAGTTTTTTATATAAATCTGATAATTTGATCTGGAGATATTAACCCTTTATCCATCAAATTAGACACTCCTCCAATCCATTTCTATATGTACCCATACCTTGGATGGTGTACATAATGTCGGCATCCGTGGTGGCCCTCCGTCATACAGCTTTCTACTAGTTGCGCGTATGGGTACACATCTGACGATTTCATTGGCCTATTTTTACATAATGAAGGGATTGGGTACAGTTCTCAATGGCATCTGTTTTGACAATCAGTCAGCATCTACAAATAGATTCTTTATGAATGAAGATCATGATGTCATTCTGTTATTGTGCAATGCATAATGTAATCCTCATTCATTGTTCTACTTATACCATAACCGCTGAAGTTTATAGTAGTTTCTCAGTTGTGTGTTTCTTTGTTTTATTTTTCATGTTTAACAAGAAAGGACACTGATTATTTCAAATGGTATAGTGTGGGTTTGAACCCAAGCAGAGAGAGTTTTCTTTGGCATGAAGTGCATAGTGAAACATCGCTTGGTGTGCATGGTTTAGTATAGTTTTGCAAGACAGATGGTGGCGAAGGAGAAACTCTGAGTGTGTTTGAACTCTTGCTCCACCATTTATAACAATAAAGTCTGATATAAAATTCACATTTTACTGCTCGTAAGCATTAACCCTTCACTCATCATAAAGACCCAAACCGGCCAACGCTATTAACAAAAATCATCATTCAATTTTCATTACTTCATTTTTGTCTCAAAAACATAGCTTGTGCCCCCATCATTGGAATGAGCTCATTTTTGACACAAAAAGTGAAAAAATTAGTTATTCAAGAATTTTGTTTTCAGTTGTCGTCTGCCTTTTGTATTAGGCAAAGGGTTAATAATGTTTTCTTAATTGAATATACAAGTATGTCATTATTTTGAAAAAAACATTTTCTCCATAGAATCTTTCAGTGCATATAAATGTGGGTATATGTGTGGAAGTGTTTGTGTGTCTTTGTGCAAGAGTGTACAGCTCTATTTACTCAACCAAGTAAAAGAACAAAAGATTTGTGTGTTTGTGTAACTTGGTGTTTAAGTTGAAAAATAAATTACCACTCTACTTTCATTCTTTTTTTTTCATTAAATTCAAGAGATGAAGGTTTGGAGTCCTGATAGTAAAGAGAAAAATAAAATATCTCGGGGTTGTACAAACCAGCTTGTTTGGTGCGGGTGTGTAATGGGAACAAGACTGGTTTGCTTTTCAGAAAATTTGAAATTCATTCGCAGACGTCAAGTATGAGCTATTGGTATAGGTTGTAATCTGCTGTCCATCCATACATCTGTATGTTCCTCTGCCCATCCACAATTCTTTTAGCTCTTCCTACAGCCCCCAGCTCTCACCTGATCAGTTCCAAATTTCATACATGGATTTGGGGCAATGTCTGGATGGGAGTTATCAAATTTTTCTGAATTTCATTTAAAAATAGGCTGCCAGTGGCCATCTTGGATTTGGATATAAATTGTTTAACAATTCCTTTAGCACACTATACAGGCCACAGCTCTCACCTGATCAGTCCCAAATTTCATTTGTGGCTTTGGGGCAATGTCTAGATGGGAGCTGTAAAATTTTCCAAATTTCATTGAAAAACATGGTCGCCAGTGGCCATCTCAGATTTGGCATATAAATTTTCAACAATTCCATTAGCACACCCTTCAGGCTGCATCTCTCACCCAATCTTTTTTGAATTTCATATGTATCTTTGGTGTGATGTCTAGATGGGAGCTGTCAATTTTTTGTGAGTTTTGTTGAAAAACATGGCCAGCAGTGGCCTTGGATTTGGCATATAAATTGTCAACAATTCCATTAGCACACACACCCTACAGGCTGCATCTCTCACTCGATCTTTTTAAAATTTTGTTTCTAACTTTGGTATGATGTCCAGATGGGAGTTATAAAACTTTTCAGCGTTTCAATGAAAAACATGGCCGCCACCAGCCATCTTTGATTTGACATATAAATTGTCAACAATTCCATTACTACATCCAATAGGCCACATTCCTCACTGCCTTTTCTTCAGATTTCATAATTATGTAGCTTTGGTGTGATCTCATTCTGTAGGAACTTGAGTGAATGACTTGAGTGTCATGACTGATCTCTCTATTTAGTTCATTCCCTTCTTGGACAAGTTGAGCTTCAGTGTCATTGACACTTTCATTTATTTTTTTAATTCCTTGCCATCAAAAGTTCATGTTCTTGGTTTGTTTTATATTTGAAGCCTCATAATCTACAGAATAGCATGAGTGGTGGCGTAATTTCATCCCTTGAATGTAAGAATACTTTGCAATGCAAAAGCAAGGTACAAATTTATCAATTTTATTAATTTGTGTAAAATATCAGACATAAACCTTATTTTTGTAAGTTTGCATTGGTTAAAAAAGAGAGCATGCGGCAGGCAAAAGGACCATATGGGAGGGCCCAAGAAACCGATTTTTAACTTTTTAGGCCTTATCTGTGAAATAAAAATGTGTAACAGACGTTTGAGATGAAAAATCAATCAAATACCTTTCTACCCAATTATTATTGGCATTATAATTAGCCCAACTGTTTACAGTGAGGGCTATAGTAATGACTTTTGTCCGTCCGTCCGTCCATCTGTCCATCCGTTCGTCCATCCGTCCATCTGTCCATCTGTTAACTTTTAGAGTTTTGGTTAAAGTTTGTGGTTAAAGTTTTTTACTGAAGGTTCAAGTGGGGTTTTTTTTGTTTTGTTTTTTTTTGTTCCTGTTCAGTTGACATTTGGAGTTTTGGTTAAAGTTTGTGGTTAAAGTTTTTTATTCAACCTTCAAGTACAGGCTACATCTGGTAGTTTTTGTCTGATCGTCACAAAATTTCATATGCTGGTTTTAGGTCATGTCTACATGAGAACATCCCCTTTTGGTCGTGATCGGTCAACCGCTATGGCTGCCCGAACCCAAAACCCGAAAACCATTAGCACAGTCTACAGGTTGTATTTATGAAGGGATTTCATTGCAACTTCATAGAATAATGCCTCTGTATAATGCCTAAATGAGAACGTCCCTGTTTGAGCATGATCTGTCAACCATGATGGCTGCCCAAGCCCGAAACCCAAAAACTTTTAGCACAGTCTGCAGGTCGTGTTTAATATGGATGAAATTCATTGTAACTTGATACGATGACTCCGTATGATGTCTACATGAGAATTTCCCCATTTGGGCATGGTCTATCAACCGTCACGACTGCCCGAGCCCAAAACCCGAAAACCTTTAGCACAGTCTACAGGTCATATTTATGGAGGGATTTCATTGTAACTTGATCGATTGACTTCATATAATGTCTACATGAGAAAGTCCCCTTTTGGACGTGATTGGGCAACTGTGATGGCTACAGGTGCCCAAAGCCCGAAAACATTCAGCACAGTCAACAGGTCATATTTATGAAGAGATTTCATTGTAACTTCATAGGATCAATCCACATGATGCCCAGATGAGAATGTCCCCTTTTGGTTTTGATCATTCAACCATGATGGCTGCCCGAAAACCTTTAGCACAGTCTACAGGTCTTATTTATGGAGGGATTTCATTTTTCCCCCGAAAAAAATTTGGGGGAATCTAGCCGTGACGTTGTCCATCTGTCCGTCTGTCTGTCTGTCCATCTGTCCGTCCGGGCATAGACGGAATTCGTGTCCGCTTCATAACTTCTTACAGCCTTCAAGGATATTAATGATACTTGGTATTATTATTGCCCACAACCAGAGGGTGTGTCGAATAAGGTTGGAATGGCTATCAAGGCTTTTTTCGGGGGAATCAGCCACCCTTTGGTGGCCATCCTCTAGTTGTAACTTGATAGGTTGACTTCATATAATGTCTAGATGAGAACGTCCCCTTTTGGGCAACTGTGACGACAACAGAGGCCCAAAGCCCGAAAACCTTTAAAATATTCCGCAGGCCATAATTATGAAGGGATTTCATTGTAGCTTGGTAGGATGACTCCAAGTTTGTGGTTAAAAACCCAGACAAACCCTTCCCCCCCCCCCCCCCCAATGCAGAACCTTTTTTTAAACTTACGTAACCCCCCCCCCCCCCCTCCCTCCACCGGGGGCCAATTAGGCACTTTTTTTTTCTTTCGTCAAAAATGCTTGTTTATTTTATTTATTTATTTATTTATTTATTGGTGTTTAAGGTCACATATTTTTGCACAATGGCTAATCATGACCGTGACAGTTTTACGGGTGGAGGAAGCCGGAGTACCCGGAGAGAACCACCGAGCAACGACGAGCAGCTGCCAGCTCCCCAACATCGTAACTCCGCACTGCAGCACAGGCAGGGTTAGATTGGTTGAAGACATGCGAACCATCGACGTGCAGTACGCCTTAGTACACGGCGTCATCGTGCCCCCATGCGGGCAATGGAGATGAAGTGTCTTGCCCAAGGACACAACGTGGTAAAAAATGCTTGTTTACAGTTTTGGTTAAAAACCCAGACAAACACCACTGCCCCACCCCCCCCCCCCCCCAATTCCAATTAGGCATTTTTTTTTTATTTCCCCCAATATGCATTTTGAACTATTTACAGTCACTACATGCAGAACCTTTTTTTTCCTTTTGTCAAAAATGCTTTTTTACAGTTTTGTGGTTAAAAATCCAGACAGAAATTATCACCCCCCCTCCCTTCCCTCCCCCCCCAATCACATAACAAAACCCTTCCACACACCCCCTCCCCCCCCCCCCCCCCCCCCCCCCCCCCAGGGGGGCAATTAGGCACTTTTTTTTCTTTTGTCAAAAATGCTTTTTTACAGTTTTGGTTAAAGTTTGTGGTTAAAAACCCAGACAAACACCACCACCCACCCCCACCTTCACCCCCATGGTGCCAGTTAGGTATTTTCTTTTTTCTCTGTTCAAAATGCATTCTGAAGGATTTAGACTGACCACATGTGGAAAAAAAAATGGGCTCCTCCTCACCCAGGGCCATTCATGCAATTTTTTTCTTTGGTACAAAATGTATTTTTAACTTGACTGTTTATAGTCAGGGCAAAAGTCATGACTTTCATCCGTCCATCTGTCAGTCCATCCATCTATCCATCTGTCAGTGAAGAATTGGTTTCCGACTGATAACTCCAGTTTGGATTATTTGATTTCAACCAAAATTGATATGTGTATATTTTTATACTGTACCAATGACCCAGACATAGCTGGTGCTAACTCTTAAAATATAGGGCCAAACACAAATTTTGCCCCCCAATCCTCAAAATTTGCATCTAAAACCAAAGAAAACATGTCCTGAATGGCCCTCCACACTTCACCTCTACTGCGCATGTGCAGTGTCAAGGACGTTCCGAAATTGGCGCCATTAATCATTCTTTGTTTGGCCCTTCATCAGTTAACATCTGACTGATCTTTGTGCTTGTAAATCTCAGTTTAAATGATGCCAGACACATAAATATTAGTGAAATGGTGATTCTAAGGAGGATAGAGAAGGAGGAGAGGAAAAATGTGTGACAGAATATTATCAGGGCTGTAACTTAAAATTTTTTAATGAAATTATGTTAAGTTACCTATTTTCGAGGCAGCAGCCATTTTGTTGTCATTCTTGTTATTTAGTTACACTGATTTTTTAGTGTTTTCCTCTCTCCCTTTCCTTTAAGTCCCCTCTTGCTATTCTCCCATGCTTTTGGCATAGTTTCTGTAATTATTATTACTAAAATTTCTTGGGAGTTTTAGCTGAATAACAGAATGAATTCTGTTCTTTTTCCCATGTTTACGTCTTCACCTATGGGTGGTTAGGCGTTGTGTTCTGCATCTACCATCTGATGTTCTGCAGTTTCTTCCCTGGAAGTCTCTGTTTTGCATCAGATAGTGTATTTTTGGTAACTGATTTCAGGCCTGGGTGCCTGGAGTCTTATTTTAGTGTTTTTACTCTCATTGTTTACATTTACAACAGCCCTCTGTGTGAGGGGGGGATTTCTTGAAAATAATATCTTGATGTTAATTTAATCATAACTAGATACATTATTATTGTTCGTAAGTGTTGCATAAATTGTTTAAAATATTTTTAAATTTTTTGTCCACACTTAGGCTTGGGATCCATTGGGGCTCAACGTTACTTTTCAGAAACTTGGGCTGTTCTGAAAAAATATTTTTTCAAAATATTTTGATTTCAATTATTTTTTCTATGTCAATGGATCATATTATTATTATGTATTTTGATTGTCAGGGGTTGGTGCGAGTACCAGGACTTTGTTTTCTTTTCACATTGAAAGGATTTTGATCAATTGTAATAAGAGGAAGTCTTCCTCTGACTTTTATAATCATTCTATATGTGGTCAGTGTACTCGCATTAACTCCTGTTCTGTATCTGATGATTTCGATGACAACATGGGAAGCGTATGTCACGGTATGTTAGTGGGGAATTGGACATTCCGGTCCTTTCCCCGCAGGGTCACTCTACTTTATCAATTTCTATTTCAGACGATCAAGATTAGGGTGATGTATCTGTGATGTCTTCCAGCAGTGTGCCTCCGTCGTCACAATTAATGAAGGGCTAGCGGAAAAGTGCTCATGTAAATACGCCAATTGCCTAAGAGGACCCTAGTAGGTTTGACGGCCTTTGACGTCCGCTAGCTCGCCCGGTGTAGCGTCCATTCATCGAATGGTTCGGCAGCCGGGTTCGTCCGTTGCGGTCTAGAAGGAGTTTTGGGGTGATGCGAGCACTATAAATCAACCAAATGCACACCCAGTGACGGCGGATTAGAGGGAGAACGGAGGAAGCCTTTTAGTCCGGTTCATAGCTCGTTCTGGTCCATCCGGACGGCGAGCGAGAGAGGCCCCTCTCTCGTACAACAACATCTGGCCCCAGTTGTTGTGGTACAAAATGTTTCGCATTCGGAGCATACGTCCGCCGCTCGGGATGCTCCGACATATAGTCAGTCCGGAGAGACTGTCAATAAGGCTTCCTCATTCTCATGGTAGCGCACACGACCGCTCTTGGCTACGTGACCTCGGATATCCAGTCAGCTTCGCCAGTCAGAGAATCATCGGCGACTAGGTCACACCATCCGGTAGCCAGGGACACGAGGCCTGCAGACTCCGGACGTTCGCATAGGAAAGTGTGTGGGAGTCAACGTATGCGGAGCTTCCGGCGGCAATGCATCGTAAGACCGCTACTGCACAGGCCTCGGGGACGGACGTGCTATCCTAAATAGCACAGCTTATCGCAGCATCCCAGCAACAACTGAATCTGTCGCATAATGTTTTATCCGACGATGCTGGGTCGGGACGCTCTGCGGAAGCGGGTACGGACGTCCAAAAATTTCATCCGGTCCGACGGGATACCGAAAGGGATTCGGAGGATTTCGAGCTTTCCCTTTCGGAACAACATATGCTGTTGTGTATGTCATCTGACTTGATCTTCTACAGGTTCTTTCGTCGGACCAGAATGCTGCGATGCCGGATAAGAAACTGATAGCGTTGGTGGACATAGAAATTTTTGGTTCGGTTCAGGGACTTCGTCCCTCAGTTCCGACATAGTCCAATAATGTCACACAAACTTTCGAATTATTGAACGACGCTATATATTTATTATTATATGCTTCCTATTACCAAGCATTTCTGGTTTCTTGTTCGCAAAGTTATGGAGATGTCTTTCAAAAGTGTGCCTCTGTCGTCATAGTTAATGAAGAGCTAGCGGCAATAAGTGCTCATGGAATATGTCTATCTCCTAAGAGGTCCCTTGTAGGATTGACGGAGTGACATTCGCTAGCTCACCCGGTGTAGCGTACATTCATCGAATGGTTCGGCTGCCGGGTTCGTCTGTTGCGGTCTAGGAAGGAGATTTGGGTGATGCGAGCACTACAATTACTTTAGTTCTCACCCAGTGATGGCGGATGGAGGACAGATCGGAGGAAGCCTGTTAGTCCGGTTCCTGGCTTATCCAGGTCCGTCCGGGCTGTGAGCGAGAGAGGTCCCTCTTTCGTCCAACAACATAGGGGACTGCATGTTGTGGTTCAGATATTTTACATTCGGAGCATATGTCCGTCGCTCGGGACGCTCCGTTATATTGACAGTCCGAGAGACTGTCGATAATGCTTCCTCATCCTCACAGCAGTTCACACGACTGCACATTGGCTATGTGACCTCGAGTATCCGATCTGTTTCGTCATTCAGTGATTCCACGGCGAACAGGTCACGCCATCCGGTAGCCAAGGGACACGAGGCCTATACACTCCGTTCGCTCGCATATTAGTAGTATGCACGGGGTAACGATCACGGAGCTTCCAGCGGCAATGCATCATAGGACCGCTTCTCCACAGGCCTCAGTGACGGACGTGCTATCCGAGTTAGCACAGTTTTTTCGCAGCATCCCAGCAATCGACAGTTTCTTGGTCGAATCAGGAATTATCTGACGGTGCTGGGTCGGTGCGGTCCGCGGTTGCATCAGGTACGGCCGACCGAACGCTTTATAGGGTCCGACAGGATGGCGAAAGGGATTCGAAAGATTTCGAGTTTTCCCTTTCGTAGCATCGGAAGCGGCCATACATATCTTCCGGCATTATCTTCCAGTGATTGTTTTTTCGGACTACATTGCTGCGATGTTGGATAAGAGACTTATAGCGTCATTGGACACGGAATTTTGGATCGGTTCAGGGTCATTGTCCCTGACTTACCGACACAGTCCAATAATGTCATTAGAACATGTGTATTATTTATCGACGCTATATATATATATAAGCCTGCTACCAAGCATGATAGTTTAGTTTCTTGTCCGCAATGCTCAATTCTGCCTTTTTTCATTTATACGAATAATTTATTTTGGCAGAACAGGGCATACCGAGAGTTCATATGCGTCAAGACGGTGTGGTTAAAGACTGGAAATGTTGGAAACGACAATGATGTCTAATAGACTTAACTTAGACGCTTTATCATACGTAATCCACCTTACTGAGGCGTTATCATTACGTCTTCAAGAGAAAGAATTCCGGGATAATCCTCAATGTGATTTCTTTTGAGGGCAGTAGTTTGTTCACGTATAACTCCGCCCTTCAGTGGCTGCTTGGAGTTGGTTAGACATGACGCAGCCCTAGCTACATCCACGCGCGTGGATAGTAAGTTGAAGAACTCTCTCAGAGTCGCTTCGTTCTCGGAGAAGCTTCTCTTCGACGGCAACTTTTCAGCAATCCATGAATTGCTCGATTTACACGTTCTCTTGTCTATCTAGTGTAGCAAGAGATTCAGACTGGGGCAAACATTCGGTGGTTGACTCAGAGAGTGCCACTGCAGTTGCCGGATCCGAGTTTTATAATTATGACGGTTGCCAGTCAAACAGGTTGGGATATAATATTGATCCCAACGGATTCGAAGTGCCAGGGTCTTTGGGTTCCACAGTCTCTAAGTAAGCACTTATCTTCCACGGAATAATGTTTTTTTAGGCTTGTTTTATGTCATTGGATGGACATTATTCCGAAACGCATGTCCAAATCCTGTCCGTTAATTCGACAGTAGTGGCGTATCTCCGGAACCAGGGAGGCACTCATTCGTTTCCGTTATTCAATTTAATGGAAAGAATCCTTCTGTTTGTTATAGTACACCAAGTTCTGCTTCGGTCCGTCATATTCCGGGTCGTCTGATTGTATTACCGAACTCCCGTTCACTTATGGGTCGCTTGTTGCCGTCAGAATGGACACTCAACAAACAAGTATTCAATCAGATTTGCTATCAATGGGAGCGCCCAATGTTAATTTATTTACGACACAACTTGCTTGTCAATTGCAGACGTATGTGTTTGCTTGTCCGGATCTCTGAGCTTATGTTGTTAACGCTCTATTGATCTAATAGGACGGAATGATAGGATATGCGTATCCTCCTGCGCTGTTGTTTCAGCAAGTATTGCTAAGATAAACAACCACAATACATTTCTGTTGATAGCATCTCTGTCTTCACAGAGACCGTGGGTAAATTTACTCTGATGTCTACTGTGGGACTTAACGCGAAATCTTCCTCCATGAGAGGATCTTTTTTCGCTGGGTAAAATCGTGTCATCTTTATCACAACCCGCAAGGTCTCAACCTTCACGTATTCCGTTGTGTGGTCCTTTTTGCATTGTAAGCATTGTACTGGACGAGCTTTGGACGTGATTTCTTACTATAGGAGAACCTCTTCTTCGCTATACTATACGGCTAAAGTGGAGGCTCTTCCGTCGTTGGTGTAGGGATCACTATGTTGATATTGTTGATCCCTCCATACTAGTCATTGCAACTTTTTAGTATACTTGTTTGACAAGATCTACTGCAGCCCGTTATTATTAAGGTTATAGGTTTATGTTACCTCATACCTATGCACTCTATGATAGTTTACAATTGAGTCTTATGTCTCTTTATCTAAGTCAGTAACTTTTCGATAAATAGACTTAGAATCATTAGATTAAATTCCTATATGGAATTTAACTTCGGTTCTTATTTAGCTAAGTAATCATTTGAGCCTCTGGAAACAGTAGTTTTCAAATTCTGACCTTTTAGACAGTAATTCTGTTGGCTTCTCTTTTACTGAAGAGTCAGTGAGTTTCATGCACTATCGGTGGATGATTTTCACTTTCGTAGTTTCGGAATCACTACTTCCTTTACTATTTAGGTTGGATTTTTGCATAAGAGTCAGGCTCCTAATTAATATCCGGAACCTATTGTTATTAAGGTCCTTCCGTCTTCGTACGGGCATAGGCCTTTACTCTGTCCGGTTAGAGTTTATGTATTTATAAACAGATATCTGTTTATTACTATGGGCGTAAGCTTCTTCTGTCTTTGATGCCTAATAGAAGGACGTTACGCTCCATTCTATTGCTAATGGATTCAATTAACTATCAATACTGCTTATGGTATATCATTGACTCAGCAGTTGTGTTTGAGATTTCGGCTCATGAAGTAAGAGTTCTTCTACATCTTGGGCTTACATTAATAGTGTCGCTATTATAGATTTTTGAAGGCTGCTCATTGCGCTCAGCCATCCATATTCATGAATTTTTATCTCAGAAATATTGAGTCCATTTCTGGAGGCCTCTATTGTTAGGTCTATTATCTACTGCTCAGAATGTCATTCACTTAACAGTTGCTACTATAGCTAGGTAGGCTGTCTGTTTCGGCAGTAACTCCGTTCTGCTGCCCTCTTCGCTCTGGGCTATTTGACCCAGGGCAAGAAAAAGGGGGGGGGGGGGGTGGGAGGGTGTTCCCTTGGGTCACCTGTTTTACTATGAAAACAAGGGGATACCTCCTTCGGAGTTAGTAATTCTGAGCTGTTATTGGGATGGTTGTTTAGTGAGAAGTTTATTTTAAAAATTCATTCAGGTCTTAGTTTTTAAAGTATAGCTTTTGAATATAGCACTTGTCAACGGACATTATTATACAATCCTCAGACACTTTTAAGGAGTATAAAGAGTCTCTATTCTGTAGACTTACTTTATTTATTGGCTTACTTTAAAAATTATTAGTATAAGGATTATACTAGATATTAATAGAGTACATGGATGTATGATGCTCAATTTTGGAAGGTGTTGTATCTTTCTAATTTATCATAAATAAGAAAGATACATGTAAGGCCTAATACTTCTTTTTCCCTAGAGGGGATGACTCTATTTTATATAATTGAGCGTATTCCATCTTGCTCTATGTCCTTGGCCCTCCAGCCTTTTTACTATTCAGCTATGTCTGGGTCATTGGTACAGTATAAAAATGTTAAAAAATTTATAGTAATTTATATATTTTTTATACTTACCAATGACCCAGACGGGGATGGCCCTCCCAGGAGTTGGGAACTCTTACCTCCCCGCTGAGTACATAGCGCTTACCAGGCACTGGTTATTAGAATGATTAATGCTGCCAATTTCGGAATGTCCTTGACACTGCGCATGCGCAGTAGAGGTGAAGTGTGGAGGGCCATTCAGGACATGTTTTCTTTGGTTTTAGATGCAAATTTGGGGGATTGGGGGGCAAAATTTGTGTTTGGCCCTATATTTTAAGAGTTAGCACCAGCTATGTCTGGGTCATTGGTAAGTATAAAAAATATATAAATTACTATAAATTTTTTAACTTTCCAGCTAGTAATACAGGCCCCCACCAACACACACACACAAACGTGTCACTTAGGCAATTATTCCCAGAATGCATTTTGAAGGGTTGGGAGTTATTACATGCAAAAAAGAAAATTGACTCATATAGCCCAACATTACTTTATGTACTGCATCTTTAATCCTTTACCTAACACAAGTTGAAGCCAACAGTACAAATTATTTTTCTGAAACATCAGATTTTTTCATTTTTTATTTACTTCTAACCATGGCTTATTACTCCTTATTGGAACAAGCTCATCATGTTTGTTCCATTAATAGGTCATGAGGTATGTTTTGAAGTAGAGAAATGAAAAAATAAAATTTGAATAGCAAATTTTGTATATCACGAGTGCAGATATGGCAGATTCGTCAGGTAAACTGTTAACAAAAAATGGCTCTGACTTTTGCATCTAAGCTTTGCCATTCCTGGGACAGTCGGGCTGCATGCGTGACATCACTCTAGTTTTATTTTGGGCTGGTGACTGCATAGATCTTGTCTGCATTGCACGGAATAATGGAGTTGAAATTTGTGAAGAAAGAATGGGGAGACATTTGGAATTTCTTATCAACCTACCTTACAATTGTTTATTACAGGCTTGCACTACAGTGGAAGACCCTAACTCGGAAAATATAGTCTCTATTTTGATCTTTCCCAAGAGATTAGGGAAAGAAAAGTGGTACAAAAGCACCACGAAAAAATAAGCCAATACTGGGTCGAGCACCATCAGCGCACACCCAGTAGGGGACGCTTCTCTCTTAGTACAATTCCATGACTTCCAGAAACCAGTGTGCAAGGCAGTCATCAATGAATCATTCTTTTTTTCTTCCGCTGTCCAAGATTGACGTGCAGCCATTTGTATTACGAAACAGTGATAATTCAACTCGTCGATAATGGTTTCATGTGACTGGAATTATGGATCTGAGGATCATATAATAACAGGACTGTGTTTTATATATTCTCGTTATTATTTTCAACCACATTTTCATTGTATTTTATATATTTTCCTTGTTGCGCATGACTTTTGCATAGTGCGGTTCGGACATAAAATTTTTCAGTTGATAAATTTTATTATTATTATTGGAGTTTGGTGTCAATGGGGGACTGTATGGACAGGTTTTCTCCACTTTGTTTAGGGCAGAATTTCTATTTTTTAGGTCCCTGTCTGCTGTCTGGGTTCAGTTGTGTTCCCACCGGTACTTTTTCTGCCACCTTTCTCTCATAGTTGGGGATGTTCTTCTACTTTCTATATCTGTTGAGTTCACCTTTTTCTTCTACTGCTCTCACCTCTGTTATGTCCAGTATAGTTCCTTTAGGGCAATGCCTTTTTCTCTCACTTTGGTGCATTATTGTGGCCATTCAGGGGGGAGGGAGGGAACGCTTTCGTTTCGGGCCTCTTGACACGACCACGCCCATTGAGAGTTATACCCCCTCCAGGGGGTGAACGCTGTCGTTTCGGGGGTCTCCTGACACGACCATGTCTGGTGAGCGTTATACCCCCTCCATGGGGGATGTGCAGTTTTTAACCGTGGTGGATACTGCGGGAGCTGTTGAGTTGTCTGGTGAAGAGATGTCTGGTTCCGGGACTATGGTCCCTCTCCAGTTGACATCTGAGGCTGTCACTAGGGTTGTGACTCCTGCTTTGGAGGCCAAGCTCGGTTGCTGTCTCCCCTTTTCCGCCAGTTTCAGCAGCTCCTGTTGTATCTGCTGCTACTGCTGTTCCATCTGCAACGTCATCAGTCACCATTTCAGCCAGCCTCGTCTTATCCCTGCAGGGGTCTGCAGCGATGTCTGGTAGTGTGGATGTGGGGTATCGGCCTCGGCCTTCCCTGATTTCAACTCGGCAAAGTCGAAGTGGTTGCCGAATGAACCTTCTGCTGTGGCCTCTCCTTCTTTGAGCACAGCAGTTTTATCCCTGCAGGGGTCTGCAGAGGTGTCTGGTATTGTAGACGTGGGGTATCGGCCTCAGCCTCCCCCGACTTCAACTTGGCGAAGTCGGAAGTGGCTGCCAACCGAACCCCCTGCTGTGTGCTCTCAGCCATTGAGCACAGCAGTTTTATCCCTGTCGGGGTCTGCAGAGATGTCTGGTAGTGTAGACGTGGGGTATCAGCCTCAGCCTTCCCTGACTTCAACTCGGCGAAGTCGGAAGGGGCTGCCGGCTGAACCCTCTACTGTGGTCTCTCAGCCATCGAGTATCGCAATTTTCATGGTGGGGGTTACCATGGGACCAATGCTTTTTGTGCAGCCTGGACCTTCTGTCCGCAGAGGTCCGTGACGACTCTCCTGAGTTTCCGCTCTGTAGATCCTCAGGGTATGTCATACCCCTATACACATCTGCCTTCAGATGTTTCGGCTGCAGCCCATCGCCCCGTGTCGGGTGTATTTAAGGATTGTGACCCTTCGATGGTTAAATGGGTCAGGAGTGAAGCCACTTTGTCAGTTCGTTCCCATGTCGTACCGGCCAACACAGTCAGTGAGCTTAGGGAGGCCCTCTCCTTGCTCACTTAGGTTCTGTCCAAGAGCCTTTTCAGTTGCTTCCAGCGAGGCTACGAGTGGCTTCTGGGTGCCCCCTGTGGCGCCACCTCCCGGGATTGGAAACAGGCCGCTTTCTGATCCCCCTTGTGTACCGACACCATGGGAGGCATTGGCTGGTTTGCTCATGATGGGCTATGTGTCTTCCGACTCGGGGGATGAGTTCGACATACCTGACGTCGAGAGCCAACAGTCTTCTGACTTGGGGGCAGCTCTTGATCTTTTGTTTGGGTTCCTTCCAGATCTCAAATCGTCAAACTAGCCAACAGTGTCAGCCCAGCTGCGATCATCGGTCGCGTGCCTACAGCCTGTGGAGCAACCTGCTTATGGGTGCCTTCGACCGTGCCTGTCGGTACAGGTGGTTGAAGCATTTACAGCTTTGGACTCTTAAGCTGTGTTCCAATGCTATGAAGACGCCGTTCTTCATCAGAGTTGACACTTTTTTGCCTCCGGTGCATTATCGTTCCTATGATTCCGCCAATCCGTCAGTCTGCCAGACTTTGACGGTCTTGGATCAGTACTCTGACTCCCAAGCCAAGCCAGCCGTTTTTCATATGGAGACTCTGGAGTCCGTATTGGGCTTATCGAGAGAGATGCTGGAATGCTTCCTCTCTCCGATCACGTCGTCTGGTTTGCTGCTTATCTGCCCCCAGATAAGTTTGACGACGTAAGGCTCATTTGTGTGTGCTGTACAAGGTGCTCATGCATCTTCTCACACGCATGCCTGTAACACGGCTAACTTGGAATTAGTTCGCAGGGACTCTGTGCTGGACATAAGCCGTTTCCTTCTTGAGGGGCAGCATGCTGCTCTTCGATCTGCTTCTTCGGTGGGTCCGCAACTGTTCCATGGTTCTGTGGCGACGGTCCGGGATGACTCCCTATGTCATTCCATAGATCAGCTGCTGCTTCGTCAGCTTGATCAGCCTTCTTTTGGAGGCCGTCCAAAGCCTAACAAGTACCCTTCTGCTTCCTCTGTGGAGCCAATGGCTGATCCTCCTGCTGCTGCTTCTGCTTACTCACAGGGTAAGGGTAGGCATCGGCAGTAGTCACCTCGATTTGTCCCAAGTTGAGGCATCTAATTCAGTCGAGAGTGCCTCTTCCAACACAAGTCCCTTTCAATGTTACACGTTGGGAATTTTTGATCATGGCGATGGGCAATCTCCGGTCAAAGGGGGCAATCAATGTCATCAGGAACATTCATTCATTGGGATTTTATTCCCTCCTGTTCTTGGTGCCGAAGAAGGATGGCCAATTCCGTCAGGTTATCGATCTGAGTAACCCCGCCCAGTTTCAGAATGGAGGCTTTCAGGTCGGTTCTCCGCACCATTCACCAGGGAGTTTTCCAGTTCAAGGCCATACCCTTCGGCCTTGACCTGGATCCTTGGGCCTTTACCCGCCTGATGTCGCATGTGTTAGCCTTACATTGCACACAGTCCAGGCTGTCTTCTTCGGCATATCTAGATGATATCCTCTAGAGGCATTCCAATGCTGCCTTTCTGGAGTTGAATGTCTTCACACTGTTGAGCCTGCTCATGTCAGTAGGGTTCAGAGTCAACGAGGAGAAGTCGGACCTGGTCCCTTCTCCGTTGTTTTGTCATCTAGGGATGGGCTTCCCTACTCAGCTGGATATGGTGGCGGTTTCCCGGCAAGGGCTGTGATTTTCTCAGACTTTGCCCTGACTCTGTCCCAGTCCACGTCCGCACGTCCACTGTCCCAGTCCACGACCTCTCCAACACTTTCTGCTCAGTCATTGGAGACTGAATGTTGATCCTCTGGATCTGGTGCTTCAGTTCCGGAGTCTCTTCCTCGTCACCTTCTTCCCTGACGGATGTTCAGTGGATTATGCAGGGAGTTCTGTTGGACTTCCCCACGTCCAATCGTGTTCTGGCGGTAGTCGCCAGCGATCTCGGATGGGGTGTGATGTTGGATCCTCTAGGTCTCTCCCTTCACGGGTCATGGGACCAGGATCAAGCAGCTCTTCACATCAACCAGAAGGAGCTTCTTGCTCTTCTTCTGAGTTTCCGGCAATGGATCCCCCACCTTTCAAATTACCAGGTCCTCCTGTTGTCCAACAATTCAACAGTGGTTGCTTACATTCGGAACCGGGGCAGCACGCACTATGTTCCCATGTACGAATTTGTTCGGGATGTTCTACTGCTTGCTCAGGATGTCAATGCCGGAGAGGTGGTTCATCACATTCCTGGTCATCTGAACGTCCTAGCCAACTCCCTGTCCCAACGGGGCAGGTTCTTTTCCACCGAGTGGATGCTCCACATGGCGGTGTTCCAGTAACTTTGCGATCTCTGGGGTCGTCCCCACATCGATCTCTTTGCGACTTGTTGGAAAAATCAGGTGGACACTTTCGTGTCCCCATGTCCAGATGCTCTGGCTTTCGCCATGGACGCTCTGTCACTCCTTCGGAACGATCTTGTCGGCTACACCTTCCTGCCGGTTCCGATTCTGCCTCAGGTTCTAACCAAGTTACGAACCTGCAGTTGTCAAATCTCTTTGATCGCACCCCTGTCACCTCAGTGGGTGTGGATCAATCTCCTCCGCTCTCTGTTGGCGGCAGTTCCAGTGTGTCTCCCTCAACATCATGACCTTCTTTGCCAAGGTCACCCGAGGAGGTTTCACATCAACCCGACTTCATTGTGCCATTGCGCATATCTTTTGTCAGATCCTGTCTCCTCCATAGCGGTTTTTTCGAGACGAGCAGTGGAGTTGCTTTTCGTCTTCAAGGAGGCACTCCACTGGTTTAGCCTATGTGGCTAAGTGGAAGGTCTTCTGTCAATGGTGTGCGGATCACTCTGTTGATTATGCCAATCCTTCGACAACGCAGATTGTGGAGTTTCTGGTGTGTCTGTTTGATTCTTGGGTTCTCCAGCCTGTTACCATCAAATGGTGCAAGTCCATGCTTCGGAGACCTTTTTGTATGTGGGACAGCGTCGTATCGGCACTAATCCATATCTCTCCAAGCTTGTTCGGCACTTTTCCTTGAAAAGGCCTAGGACTTTGCAGCTTACCCCAAGATTGAATCTTTCTTGGGTGCTTCTCTGCTTGGAGGGTGCCGTTCGAGCCTTTATCCCAGGTGGATATGCATTTTCTCACATACAAGACAGCTTTTCTGATGGCTTTTGCCTCAACCAGACGGGTTAATGAGCTTCACGCCCTCTCGGTTGACCCGGCCTTTTTCAGGAGCTCTCCCACCAGTGTTATGTTTACCACTGATTGCTCTTTTCTGGCCAAGAATCAGATACCAGAAACAACCTCGCCTTCTATCTGTATCGGGGCTCGTCCTGTTGAGGGTAAACACCCTTTGCTCTGTCCAGTTAGTGCAATTCGCTTTTATCTCAATCAGACACTGTTCATTTGGAAGGGTAGGAACGATTTTTCTGTCTCTTATTCCTGGTCGACAGAAAATCTCTCCTCAATCCATTCTCGATGGATTTGTCTTGCTATTTGTGCAGCTTACGCTCGTCTAGCGACTGGCGATGTTATTACCAATCATTTTTTGCCCACGAGGTGCGTGCATTGTCTACCTCTTGGGGTCCTCTGCCTGCTCCTGCAACTGCGACAGTTGCAGGAGCAGGCAGACAACCTTTGTACTATGGGCCCTCTTTCTTCTGCTCAGGCTGTTGTCTACCCCAGCCATTCGGCTTCTTACAAGGTCAGTTCCAGCGCCTTGCAGTTACTGTCCTTTCTGTCTGTGCGTCACACAGAACCATATGCCTCATCTCTCATTGTCTTTTACTAATGTTTGTGATGCTATGGTTTGATAGACCTAGGGACCTCTTCCTCTGTCCACGGTTCCAGTGCAGTTGGGTTATGTGTGGGTTGGTTATGTGATTCCCTCCATCCTATTGTCTATTCAGCCTGTAGTAAACAATTGTAAGGTAGGTTGATAAGAAATTTAAATTTTATAGTAAATTTCCTTTCTTATTATACCTACTGCAATTGTTTACATGGAGGCCCTCCCGTCTTCTTATTCGGGTAAGAATCCTTCCTCCCCGCTGATCACATAACTCCTATGTTGGCAGACTCAAAATCAAAAGAATGATTCATTGGTGACTACCTTGCACACTGGTTTCCGGAAGTCTTGGAATTATACTAAGAGAAGAGCATCCCCTACTGGGTGTGCGCCGAAGGCACTCGACCTAGTTTTAGCTTATTTTTTCGTGGTGCTTTTGCACTACTTTTCTTTCCCAAATCTCTTGGGAAAGATCAAAATAGAGAGTATATTTTCTGAGTTAGGGTCTTCCACTGTAGTGCAAGCCTGTAGTAAACAATTGCGGTAGGTATAATAAGACAGGCAATTTACTATAAAATTTAAATATTTTTATACTGTACCAATGACCAAGACATAGCTGGTGCTAACTCTTAAAATATAGGGCCAAACACAAATTTTGCCCCCCAATCCCCAAAATTTGCATCTAAAACTAAAGAAAACATGTCCTGAAAGGCCCTCCACACTTCGCCCCTACTGCGCATGCGCAGTGTCAAGGACGTTCCGAAATTGGCGCCATTTATCATTCTAAGTTTGGCCCTTCATCAGTTAACATCTGACTGATCTTTGTGCTTTTAAATCTCAGTTTAAATGATGCCAGACACATAAATATTAGTGAAATGGTGATTCTAAGGAGGATAGAGAAGGAGGAGAGGAAAAGAATGTGTGACAGAATATTATCAGGGCTGTAACTTAAAATTTTTTAATGAAATTATGTTAAGTTACCTATTTTCAAGGCAGCAGCCATTTTGTTGTCATTCTGATTATTTAGTTACACTGTTTTTTCAAGTGTTTTCCTCTCTCCCTGTCCTTTAAGTTCCCCCTTGCTATTCTCCCATGCTTTTGGCATAGTTTCTGTAATTATTATTACTAAAATTTCTTGGGAGTTTTAGCTGAATAACAGAATGAATTCTGTTCTTTCCCCATGTTTACGTCTTCACCTACGGGTGGTTAGGCGTTGTGTTCTGCATCTACCATCTGATGTTCTGCAGTTTCTTCCCTGGAAGTCTCTGTTTTGCATCAGATAGTGTATTTTTGGTAACTGATTTCGGGCCTGGGTGCCTGGAGTCTTATTTTAGTGTTTTTACACTCATTGTTTACATTTACAACAGCCCTCTGTGTGAGGGGGGGATTTCTAAAAAATAATATCTTTATGTTATTTTAATCATAACTAGATACAGTATTATTGTTCGTAAGTGTTGAATAAATTGTTTAAAATATTTTTAAAATTTTTGTCCACACTTAGGCTTGGGATCCATTGGGGCTCAATGTTACTTTTCAGAAACTTGGGCTGTTCTGAAAAAATATATTTTTATACTGTACCAATGACCCAGACATAGCTGGTGCTAACTCTTAAAATATAGGGCCAAACACAAATTTTGCCCCCCAATCCCCAAAATTTGCATCTAAAACTAAAGAAAACATGTCCTGAGAGGCCCTCCACACTTCGCCCCTACTGCGCATGCGCAGTGTCAAGGACGTTCCGAAATTGGCGCCATTTATCATTCTAAGTTTGGCCCTTCATCAGTTAACATCTGACTGATCTTTGTGCTTTTAAATCTCAGTTTAAATGATGCCAGACACATAAATATTAGTGAAATGGTGATTCTAAGGAGGATAGAAAATGAGGAGAGGAAAAGAATGTGTGACAGAATATTATCAGGGCTGTAACTTAAAATTTTTTAATGAAATTATGTTAAGTTACCTATTTTCAAGGCAGCAGCCATTTTGTTGTCATTCTGATTATTTAGTTACACTGTTTTTTTTTCAAGTGTTTTTCCTCTCTCCCTGTCCTTTAAGTTCCCCCTTGCTATTCTCCCATGCTTTTGGCATAATTTCTGTAATTATTATTACTAAAATTTCTTGGGAGTTTAGCTGAATAACAGAATGAATTCTGTTCTTTCCCATGTTTACGTCTTCACCTACGGGTGGTTAGGCGTTGTGTTCTGCATCTACCATCTGATGTTCTGCAGTTTCTTCCCTGGAAGTCTCTGTTTTGCATCAGATGGTGTATTTTTGGTAACTGATTTCGGGCCTGGGTGCCTGGAGTCTTATTTTAGTGTTTTTACACTCATTGTTTACATTTACAACAGCCCTCTGTGTGAGGGGGGGATTTCTAAATAATAATATCTTTATGTTATTTCAATCATAACTAGATACATTATTATTGTTCGTAAGTGTTGAATAAATTGTTTAAAATATTTTTAAAATTTTTGTCCACACTTAGGCTTGGGATCCATTGGGGCTCAACGTTACTTTTCAGAAACTTGGGCTGTTCTAAAAAAAATATTTTTTCAAAATATTTTGATTTCAATTATTTTTTCTATATTAATGGATCATATTATTATTATGTATTTTGATTGCCAGGGGTTAGTGCGAGTACCAGGACTTGTTTTCTTTTCTCATTGAAAGGATATTGATCAATTGTTTTAAGAGGAAGTCTTCCTCTGACCTTATTATCATTCTATATGTGGTCAGTGTACTCGCATTAACTCCGGTTCTGTATCGTATGATTTCGATGACAATATGGGAAGCGTATGTCACGGTATGTTGTTGGGGATTTGGACACTCCGGTCCTTCCCCCGCAGGGTCACTCTACTTTATCAATTTCTATTTCAGACGATCAAGATTAGGGTGATGTATCTGTGATGTCTTCCAACAGTGTGCCTCCGTCGTCACAATTAATGAAGGGCTAGCGGAAAAGTGCTCATGTAATACGCCAATTGCCTAAGAGGACCCTAGTAGGTTCGACGGCCTTTGACGTCCGCTAGCTCGCCCGGTGTAGCGTCCATTCACCGAATGGTTCGGCAGCCGGGTTCGTCCGTTGCGGTCTAGAAGGAATTTTGGGGTGATGCGAGCACTATAAAATTAACTTAATGCACACCCAGTGACGGCGGATCGGAGGGAGAACGGAGGAAGCCTTTTAGTCCGGTTCATAGCTCGTTCCGGTCCATCCGGACGGCAAGCGAGAGAGGCCCCTCTCTCGTTCAACAACATCTGGCCCCAGATGTTGTGGTACAAATGTGTCGTTAGCGGAGCATACGTCCGTCGCTCGGGACGCTCCGTTGTATAGGCAGTCCGCTGAGACTGCTAAGGCTTCCTCTTCTCGTCAGCGCACACGACCGCACCTTGGCTGCGTGACCGCCGATATATTACCAGCTTTGCCGATCAAGGATTCTTCGGCGACCAGGTCACACCATCCGGCAGCCAGGGATTCGAGACCGATGGACTCCGGACGTTCGCATAGGAAAAGTATGCGGGAGCCATCTGATGCGGAGCTGCCCTCGGCGAAGCAGCGATAGACTGCGCCTCCGCAGGTCTCAACGCCGGACATTCTTGTGCACATAGCACAGCTTATCGCAGCATCCCAGCAGCCGACAGAAACGGTGTCGGATCGAGAATTATCCGACAGCGCTGGGTCGGTAGCCGGGGACTCGAGGCCTGCAGACTCCGGACGTTCGCATAGGAAGTATGCGGGAGTCAACGTACACGGAGCTTCCAGCGGCAATGCATCGTAAGTCCGCTACTGCACAGGCCTCGGGAACGGACGTGCTTTCCTTAATAGCACAGTTTATCGCAGCATCCCAGCATCAACTGAATCTGTCGCATATATTTTATCCGACGATGCTGGGTCGGGACGCTCCGCGGAAGCGGGTACGGACGTCCGAAAGTTTCATCCGGTCCGACGGGATACCGAAAGGGATTCGGTGGATTTCAAGCTTTCCCTTTCGGAACAACATATGCTGCGATGCCGGATAAGAAACTGATAGCGTCGGTGGACTTAGAAATTTTTGGTTCGGTTCAGGGACATCGTCCCTCAGTTCCGACATAGTCCAATAATGTCACACAAACTTTCGAATTATTGAACGACGCTATATATATTATTATTTTATGCTTGCTATCCAAGCATTTCTGGTTTCTTGTTCGAAGAGTTATGGAGATGTCTTTCAAAAGTGTGCCTCTGTCGTCATAGTTAATGAAGAGTTAGCGGCAATAAGTGCTCATGGAATATGTCTATCGCTTACGGAGTGACATTCGCTAGCTCACCCGGTGTAGCGTACATTCATCGAATGGTTCGGCTGCCGGGTTCGTCCGTTGCGGTCTAGGAAGGAGATTTGGGTGATGCGAGCACTTTAATTACTTTAGTACTCACCCAGTGACGGCAGATTGAGGACAGATCGGAGGAAGCCAACAACATAGGGGACCGCATGTTGTGGTTCAGATATTTTACATTCGGAACGTATGTCCGTTGCTCGGGACGCTCCGTTATATTGACAGTCCGAGAGACTGTCTTTAATGCTTCCTCATCCTCACAGCAGGGCACACGACCGCACATTGGCTACGTGACCTCGAGTATCCGATCAGTTTCGGCATTCAGTGATTCCACAGCGAATAGGTCGCGCCATCCGGTAGCCAAGGGACACGAGGCCTATACACTCCGTTCGCTCGCATATTGGAAGTATGCACGGGGTAACGATCTCGGAGCTTCCTGCGGCAATGCATCGTAAGACCGCTGCTCCTCAGGCCTCAGTGACGGACGTGCTATCCGAGTTAGCACAGTTGTTTCGCAGCATCCCAGCAATTGACGGTTTCTCGGTCGAATCAGGAATTATCCGACGGCGCTGGGTCGGTGCGGTCCGCGGTTGCATCAAGCTACGGACGACCGAACGCTTTATAGGGTCCGACAGGATGGCGAAAGGGATTCGAAAGATTTCGAGTTTTCCCTTTAGTAGTATCGGAAGATGCCTTTCATATCTTCTGGCATTTCTTCCAGTGATTATTTTTCGGACTTCATTGCTGCGATCTTGGATAAGAGACTTATAGCGTCATTGGACTCGGTTTTTTCGATCGGTACAGGGACTTTGTCCCTGACTTACCGACGCAGTCCAATATTGTCATTACAACATGTGTTTTATTTTTCGACGCTATATATTTATATATATATACAAGCCTGCTACTAAGCATGATAGTTTAGTTTCTTGTCCGCGTGGCTCATTTCTGCCATTTTATCTTTTTTACATATAGTTTATTTTGGCAGAGCAGGGCATACCGAGAGTTCATATGCGTCTAGACGGTGTGATTAAAGACTGCATATATTCTTTTTCACCGTTTATGTCTTTTCCAATTTCAATGTTGGGAACGACATTATGTATAGTAGACTTAACTTAGACGCTTTATTATACGTAATCCGCCTTACTGAGGCGTTATCATTACGTCTTCAAGAAAAGATTTACGGGATATTATTCTCAATGTAATTTCTTTTGAGGGCAGTAGTTTGTTCACGTATAACTCCGCCCTTCAGTGGCTGATTGGAGTTGGTTAGACGTGATGCAGCCCTAGCTACATCCACGCGTGGATAGTAGGTTAAGAACTCTCTCAGAGTCGCTTCGTTCTCGGAGGAGCTTCTCTTCGACGGCAACTTTCCGGCAATCCATGAATTGCTTGATTTATACATTCTCTTGTCTATCTAGTGTTACAAGAGATTCAGACTGGGGCAAACATTCGGTGGTTGACTCAGAGAGTGCCGCCGCAGTTGCCGGACCCGAGTGTGGCTGTTATGACGGTTGCCAGTCAACAGATTGGGATATATACTGATCCCTACGGATTCGAAGTGCCAGGGTCTTTGGGTTCCGCAGTCTTTTAGCTATCAGTTAACTTCCGCGGAATAATGTTTTTTAGGCTTGCTTTATGTCATTGCATGAACATTATTCAGAAACGCATGCCCAAATTCCTGTCCTTTAATTCGACAGTAGTGGCGTATCTCCGGAACCAGGGAGGCACTCTTTCGTTTCCGTTATTCAATTTAATGGAAAGAATCCGTCTGTTGGTTATAGTACACCAAGTTCAGTTTTGGTCCGTCATATTCTGGGTCGTCTGATTGTTTTTTCGCACTCCCGTTCTCTTACGGGTCGCTTGTTGCTGTCAGAATGGACTCTCAACAAACAAGTATTCAATCAGATTTGCTATCTATGGGAGCGCCCAATGATGTTTTATTTATGACACAGCTGGCTAATCAATTGCAGACGTATGTGTTGGCTTGTCCAGATCTCTGAGCTAATACTGTTAACGCTCTATTGATCTATAGGACGGAATGTTAGGATACGCGTATCCTCCGGCGCTGTTGTTTTTAGCAGGTATTGCTAAGATAAACAACCACAATACATTTCTGTTGATAGCATCTCTATCTTCACAGAGATCATGAGTAATTTACTCTCTTGTCTACTGTGGATCTTAACGTGAAATCTTCCTCTATGTGAGGATCTTTTTTCACTGGGTAAATCGTGTCATCTTTATCACAACCAGCAAGGTCGCAACCTTCATGTATTCCGTTGTGTGATCCGTATTGCATTGTAAGCACTGTACTGGACGAGCTTTGGACGCGATTTCTTACTATAGGAGATCCTCTTCTTCGCTATTCTATGCGACTAAAGTGGAGGCTCTTCCGTCGTGGTGTAGGGATCATTATGTTCATATGGTTGATCCCTCCATACTACTCATTGCTATTTTTTAGTATACTTGTTTCACAAGATCTACTGCAGCCTGTTGTTATTTAGGTTATAGGTTTATGTTACCTCATACCTATGCACTCTACGATAGTTTACAATTGAGTCTTTTGTCTCTTTATCTAAGTCAGTTAGTAACTTTTTGATAAATAGACTTAGAATCTTTAGATTAAATTCCTATACGGATTTTAACTTCAGGTTCTTATTTAGCTAAGTAATCATTTGAGCCTCTGGAAACAGTAGTTTTCAAATTCTGACCTTTTAGACAGTAATTCTGTTGGTTTCTCTTTTACTGTAGAGTCAGTGAGTTTCATGCACTATCGATGGATGATTTTCACTTTCATAGTTTCGGAATCAATACTTCCGTTACTATTTAGGTTGGATTGTTGCATAAGAGTTAGGCTCCTATTATCCGGAACCTATTATTTTAAGGTCCTTCCGTCTTCGTATGGGCATAGGCCTTTACTCTTTCCGGGTACATTTTATGTATTTATAAACAGATATCTGTTTATTACAAGGGCGTAAGCTTCTTCTGTCTTTGATGTCTAGTAGAAGGACGTTACGCTCCATTTTATTGTTAATGGATTCTATTAACTAGCGTACTGCTTATGGTATATCATTGGCTTAGCAGTTGTGCTTAAGATTTCGGCTCATGAAGTAAGAGTTCTTCTACTTCTTGGGCTTACATTAATAGTGTTGCTATTATAGATTTTTGAAGGCTGCTCATTGCGCTCAGCCATCCACATTCCTGAATTTTATCTCAGAAATATCGAGTCCATTTCTGGAGGCCTCTATTGTTAGGTCTATTATCTACTGCTCAGAATGTCATTCACTTAACAGTTGCTACTATAGCTAGGTAGGCTGTCTGTTTCGGCAGTGTCTCCGTTCGGCTGCCCTCTTCGCTCTGGGCTATTTGACCCAGGGCAAGAAAAAGGGGGGGGGGGGGAGGGTGTTCCCTTGGGTCACCTGTTTTTACTATGAAAACAAGGGGATACCTCCTCCGGAGTTAGTAATTCTGAGCTGTTATTGGGATGGTTGTTTAGTGAGAAGTTTAAGTTTATAAAATTCATTCAAGTCTTAGTTTTTAAAGTATAGCTTTTGAATATTGCATATGTCAACGGACATGATTATGCAATTCTCACACACTTTTAGGAGTATAAGAGTCTCTATTCTCTAGACTTACTTTATTATTGGCTTACTTTAAAAATTATTAGTATAAGGATTATTGGATATTAATAGAGTACATGGATATATGAAGCTCAATTTTTGGAAGGTGTTGTATCTTTCTAATTTATCATAAATAAGAAAGATACATGTAAGGCCTATTACTTCTTTTCCCTACAGGGGATGACTCTATTTTATTTTATTGAGCGTATTCCATTTTGCTCTATGTCCTTGGCCCTCCAGCCTTTTTACTATTCAGCTATGTCTGGGTCATTGGTACAGTATAAAAATGTTAAAAAATTTATAGTAATTTATATATTTTTTATACTTACCAATGACCCAGACGGGGATGGCCCTCCCAGGAGTTGGGAACTCTTGCCTCCCCGCTGAGTACATAGCGCTTACCAGGCACTGGTTATTAGAATGATAAATGGCGCCAATTTCGGAACGTCCTTGACACTGCGCATGCGCAGTAGGGGCGAAGTGTGGAGGGCCTCTCAGGACATGTTTTCTTTAGTTTTAGATGCAAATTTTGGGGATTGGGGGGCAAAATTTGTGTTTGGCCCTATATTTTAAGAGTTAGCACCAGCTATGTCTGGGTCATTGGTAAGTATAAAAAATATATAAATTACTATAAATTTTTTAACTTTTTCAAAATATTTTGATTTCAATTATTTTTTCTATATTAATGGATCATATTATTATTATGTATTTTGATTGCCAGGGGTTAGTGCGAGTACCAGGACTTGTTTTCTTTTCACTTTGAAAGGATATTGATCAATTGTTTTAAGAGGAAGTCTTCCTCTGACTTTATTATCATTCTATATGTGGTCAGTGTACTCGCATTAACTCCTGTTCTGTATCGTATGATTTCGATGACAATATGGGAAGCGTATGTCACGGTATGTTGTTGGGGATTTGGACACTCCGGTCCTTTCCCCGCAGGGTCACTCTACTTTATCAATTTCTATTTCAGACGATCAAGATTAGGGTGATGTATCTGTGATGTCTTCCAACAGTGTGCCTCCGTCGTCACAATTAATGAAGGGCTAGCGGAAAAGTGCTCATGTAATATGCCAATTGCCTAAGAGGACCCTAGTAGGTTCGACGGCCTTTGACGTCCGCTAGCTCGCCCGGTGTAGCGTCCATTCACCGAATGGTTCGGCAGCCGGGTTCGTCCGTTGCGGTCTAGAAGGAATTTTGGGGTGATGCGAGCACTATAAATTAACTTAATGCACACCCAGTGACGGCGGATCGGAGGGAGAACGGAGGAAGCCTTTTAGTCCGGTTCATAGCTCGTTCCGGTCCATCCGGACGGCAAGCGAGAGAGGCCCCTCTCTCGTTCAACAACATCTGGCCCCAGATGTTGTGGTACAAAATGTGTCGCTAGTGGAGCATACGTCCGTCGCTCGGGACGCTCCGTTGTATAGGCAGTCCACTGAGACTGCTAAGGCTTCCTCTTCTCGTCAGCGCACACGACCGCACCTTGGCTGCGTGACCGCCGATATATTACCAGCTTCGCCGATCAAGGATTCTTCGGCGACCAGGTCACACCATCCGGCAGCCAGGGATTCGAGACCGATGGACTCCGGACGTTCGCATAGGAAAAGTATGCGGGAGCCATCTGATGCGGAGCTGCCCTCGGCGAAGCAGCGATAGACTGCGCCTCCGCAGGTCTCGACGCCGGACATTCTTGTGCACATAGCACAGCTTATCGCAGCATCCCAGCAGCCGACAGAACGGTGTCGGATCGAGAATTATCCGACAGCGCTGGGTCGGTAGCCGGGGACTCGAGGCCTGCAGACTCCGGACGTTCGCATAGGAAGTGTGCGGGAGTCAACGTACACGGAGCTTCCGGCGGCAATGCATCGTAAGTCCGCTACTGCACAGGCCTCGGGAACGGACGTGCTTTCCTTAATAGCACAGTTTATCGCAGCATCCCAGCATCAACTGAATCTGTCGCATATATTTTATCCGACGATGCTGGGTCGGGACGCTCCGCGGAAGCGGGTACGGACGTCCGAAAGTTTCATCCGGTCCGACGGGATACCGAAAGGGATTCGGAGGATTTCAAGCTTTCCCTTTCGGAAAAACATATGCTGCGATGCCGGATAAGAAACTGATAGCGTCGGTGGACTTAGAAATTTTTGGTTCGGTTCAGGGACATCGTCCCTCAGTTCCGACATAGTCCAATAATGTCACACAAACTTTCGAATTATTGAACGACGCTATATATATTATTATTTTATGCTTGCTATCCAAGCATTTCTGGTTTCTTGTTCGAAGAGTTATGGAGATGTCTTTCAAAAGTGTGCCTCTGTCGTCATAGTTAATGAAGAGTTAGCGGCAATAAGTGCTCATGGAATATGTCTATCGCTTACGGAGTGACATTCGCTAGCTCACCCGGTGTAGCGTACATTCATCGAATGGTTCGGCTGCCGGGTTCGTCCGCTGCGGTCTAGGAAGGAGATTTGGGTGATGCGAGCACTTTAATTACTTTAGTACTCACCCAGTGACGGCAGATTGAGGACAGATCGGAGGAAGCCTGTTAGTCCGGTTCCTGGCTTGTCCAGGTCCGTCCGGGCTGTGAGCGAGAGAGGTTCCTCTCTCGCCCAACAACATAGGGGACCGCATGTTGTGGTTCAGATATTTTACATTCGGAGCATATGTCCGTTGCTCGGGACGCTCCGTTATATTGACAGTCCGAGAGACTGTCTTTAATGCTTCCTCATCCTCACAGCAGGGCACACGACCGCACATTGGCTACGTGACCTCGAGTATCCGATCAGTTTCGGCATTCAGTGATTCCACGGCAAATAGGTCGCGCCATCCGGTAACCAAGGGACACGAGGCCTATACACTCCGTTCGCTCGCATATTGGAAGTATGCACGGGGTAACGATCACGGAGCTTCCAGTGGCAATGCATCGTAAGACCGCTTCTCCTCAGGCCTCAGTGACAGACGTGCTATCCGAGTTAGCACAGTTGTTTCGCAGCATCCCAGCAATTGACAGTTTCTCGGTCGAATCAGGAATTATCCGACGGCGCAGGGTCGGTGCGGTCCGCGGTTGCATCAGCTACGGACGACCGAACGCTTTATACGGTCCGACAGGATGGCGAAAGGGATTCGAAAGATTTCGAGTTTTCCCTTTAGTAGTATCGGAAGATGCCTTTCATATCTTCTGGCATTTCTTCCAGTGATTATTATTTCGGACTTCATTGCTGCGATCTTGGATAAGAGACTTATAGCGTCATTGGACTCGGATTTTTCGATCGGTACAGGGACATTGTCCCTGACTTACCGACGCAGTCCAATATTGTCATTGGAACATGTGTTTTATTTTTCGACGCTATATATATATATATATTCAAGCCTGCTACTAAGCATGATAGTTTAGTTTCTTGTCCGCGTTGCTCATTTCTGCCATTTTATCATTTTTACAAATAGTTTATTTTGGCAGAGCAGGGCATACCGAGAGTTCATATGCGTCAAGACGGTGTGATTAAAGACTGCATATATTCTTTTTCGCCGTTTATGTCTTTTCCCATTTCAATGTTGGGAATGACATTATGTATAGTAGACTTAACTTAGACGCTTTATTATACGTAATCCGCCTTACTGAGGCGTTATCATTACGTCTTCAAGAAAAGATTTACGGGATATTATTCTCAATGTAAATTCTTTTGAGGGCAGTAGTTTGTTCACGTATAACTCAGCCCTTCAGTGGCTGATTGGAGTTGGTTAGACGTGACGCAGCCCTAGCTACATCCACACGCGTGGATAGTAAGGTTAAGAACTCTCTCAGAGTCGCTTCGTTCTCGGAGGAGCTTCTCTTCGACGGCAACTTTCCGGCAATCCATGAATTGCTCGATTTATACGTTCTCTTGTCTATCTAGTGTTACAAGAGATTCAGACTGGGGCAAACATTCGGTGGTTGACTCAGAGAGTGCCGCCGCAGTTGCCGGACCCGAGTGTGGCTGTTATGACGGTTGCCAGTCAAACAGATTGGGATATATACTGATCCCTACGGATTCGAAGTGCCAGGGTCTTTGGGTTCCGCAGTCTTTTAGCTATCAGTTTAACTTCCGCGGAATAATGTTTTTTAGGCTTGCTTTATGTCATTGCATGAACATTATTCAGAAACGCATGCCCAAATTCCTGTCCTTTAATTCGACAGTAGTGGCGTATCTCCGGAACCAGGGAGGCACTCTTTCGTTTCCATTATTCAATTTAATGGAAAGAATCCGTCTGTTGGTTATAGTACACCAAGTTCAGTTTTGGTCCGTCATATTCCGGGTCGTCTGATTGTTTTATCGGACTCCCGTTCTCTTACGGGTCGCTTGTTGCTGTCAGAATGGACTCTCAACAAACAAGTATTCAATCAGATTTGCTATCTATGGGAGCGCCCAATGATGATTTATTTATGACACAGCTTGCTAATCAATTGCAGACGTATGTGTTAGCTTGTCCAGATCTCTGAGCTAATAGTGTTAACGCTCTATTGATCTATAGGACGGAATGATAGGATACGCGTATCCTCCGGCGCTGTTGTTTTAGCAGGAATTGCTAAGATAAACAACCACAATACATTTCTGTTGATAGCATCTCTATCTTCACAGAGATCATGAGTAATTACTCTCTTGTCTACTGTGGGTCTTAACGTGAAATCTTCCTCTATGTGAGGATCTTTTTTCACTGGGTAAATCGTGTCATCTTTATCACAACCAGCAAGGTCGCAACCTTCATGTATTCCGTTGTGTGGTCCGTATTGCATTGTAAGCACTGTACTGGACGAGCTTTGGACGCGATTTCTTACTATAGGAGATCCTCTTCTTCGCTATTCTATGCGACTAAAGTGGAGGCTCTTCCGTCGTGGTGTAGGGATCATTATGTTCATATTGTTGATCCCTCCATACTACTCATTGCTATTTTTTAGTATACTTGTTTCACAAGATCTACTGCAGCCTGTTATTATTTAGGTTATAGGTTTATGTTACCTCATACCTATGCTCTCTACGATAGTTTACAATTGAGTCTTTTGTCTCTTTATCTAAGTCAGTTAGTAACTTTTTGATAAATAGACTTAGAATCTTTAGATTAAATTCCTATACGGATTTTATCTTCGGTTCTTATTTAGCTAAGTAATCATTTGAGCCTCTGGAAACAGTAGTTTTCAAATTCTGACCTTTTAGACAGTAATTCTGTTGGTTTCTCTTTTACTGTAGAGTCAGTGAGTTTCATGCACTATCGATGGATGATTTTCACTTTCATAGTTTCGGAATCAATACTTCCGTTACTATTTAGGTTGGATTGTTGCATAAGAGTTAGGCTCCTATTATCCGGAACCTATTATTTTAAGGTCCTTCCGTCTTCGTATGGGCATAGGCCTTTACTCTTTCCGGGTACAGTTTATGTATTTATAAACAGATATCTGTTTATTACAAGGGCGTAAGCTTCTTCTGTCTTTGATGTCTAGTAGAAGGACGTTACGCTCCATTTTATTGTTAATGGATTCTATTAACTATCGGTACTGCTTATGGTATATCATTGACTTAGCAGTTGTGCTTAAGATTTCGGCTCATGAAGTAAGAGTTCTTCTACTTCTTGGGCTTACATTAATAGTGTCGCTATTATAGATTTTTGAAGGCCGCTCATTGCGCTCAGCCATCCACATTCATGAATTTTATCTTAGAAATATCGAGTCAATTTCTTGAGGCCTCTTTTGTTAGGTCTATTATCTACTGCTCAGAATGTCATTCACTTAGCAGTTGCTACTATAGCTAGGTAGGCTGTCTGTTTCGGCAGTGTCTCCGTTCGGCTGCCCTCTTCGCTCTGGGCTATTTGACCCAGGGCAAGAAAAAGGGGGGGGGGGGGGGGGGGGGTGTTCCCTTGGGTCACCTGTTTTACTATGAAAACAAGGGGATACCTCCTCCGGAGTTAGTAATTCTGAGCTGTTATTGGGATGGTTGTTTAGTGAGAAGTTTAAGTTTATAAAATTCATTCAAGTCTTAGTTTTTAAAGTATAGCTTTTGAATATTGCATATGTCAACGGACATGATTATGCAATTCTCAGACACTTTTAGGAGTATAAGAGTCTCTATTCTCTAGACTTACTTTATTATTGGCTTACTTTAAAAATTATTAGTATAAGGATTATATTGGATATTAATAGAGTACATGGATGTATGAAGCTCAATTTTGGAAGGTGTTGTATCTTTCTAATTTATCATAAATAAGAAAGATACATGTAAGGCCTATTACTTCTTTTCCCTACAGGGGATGACTCTATTTTATTTTATTGAGCGTATTCCATTTTGCTCTATGTCCTTGGCCCTCCAGCCTTTTTACTATTCAGCTATGTCTGGGTCATTGGTACAGTATAAAAATGTTAAAAAATTTATAGTAATTTATATATTTTTTATACTTACCAATGACCCAGACGGGGATGGCCCTCCCAGGAGTTGGGAACTCTTGCCTCCCCGCTGAGTACATAGCGCTTACCATGCACTGGTTATTAGAATGATAAATGGCGCCAATTTCGGAACGTCCTTGACACTGCGCATGCGCAGTAGGGGCGAAGTGTGGAGGGCCTTTCAGGACATGTTTTCTTTAGTTTTAGATGCAAATTTTGGGGATTGGGGGGCAAAATTTGTGTTTGGCCCTATATTTTAAGAGTTAGCACCAGCTATGTCTGGGTCATTGGTAAGTATAAAAAATATATAAATTACTATAAATTTTTTAACTTTCTGCTAACAATTTGGAAAAACTTCTATATTTTGCATTGGGACTGGGGCCAAATTTTGGCCTTTGTGGACACCCACAGTTATTCAAGAAATTGTTTTGCAAGTGTCATTTGTTACTTCTGTTGGGTAAATAAGTAACTCTTTATTTTTTAAATAAAAAATCATATGTGTTCATCTTACAGAACTGTGATATGCATTGTGTATGTGAAGATTCCTGGAACAACACTTATGCTTGTGTAAGAGTCATTTCATCAAGTGAAAACTACAAATATTGTGAATTCGCTGATTCTGTGGTAAGTACAGTGGAACCCTGTTAATTGAATTGCCAATTTGCCAATGAAAATTATTCAATTAACAGGAGTATTCAATTAATAGGAATTGTGTCACTTTCCTGTATTCTGGAGATAAACTTAGCATTTATTCTATTATATCTTGTTTGACAGAGCTCTATGACCTCTGTCAAACAAGATATAATAGATTAAATGCCTGTATTTTATGTACTGAAGCCAAATAGGTCTATAATCAAAGTAAAGCTGGGGAGGGTCTTCATAATTTATCGACAGGTAACAAGATTTTTTATTCAATTAACAGGAATTTACTCTATAACCTCTGTTCAATTAACAGGTCAAATTTGTGCTGGAGGTATGGTAAATGGTTTTGGGTTAGGAAATTATATTCACTTAACAGGGTTATTCAGTTAAGAGATCTCCAATTAAGTGGGCTCCACTGCATCCTTCTTTACTGTAAGTAAAGGTAGAAGTAATCCCCCCCCCCCCCCCTCTCTCCATTCAGCAATGACATATAAATGTAGAGTGAGTCTGTCAGTCAATGTGTCACAAACATAATTGGGTTTAATTAATTTGTTTTAGTGCTAGGTGATCTGAAAAACCAATTCTCATAGCAAGAGGTCCTTTCATTAACCTTTTCAAAAAGCTCTGAATGCTCACATCTTTGCTTAACCCTTTACCAAATTCACACGATATCAAAATTTGTTATTTTAAATTTATTTTCAAAATTAAAAAAAAAATCATTAAAACCATATCTTGTGTCCCTTCATTGGAACGAGCTCAGTAAGCTTGTTCCAATGAGGGGTCACATGATATGATTCATGCTTATAATGTTTAGAAAATAAATGATAATAAATAAAAATAATTTTGTTTTCAAGTGACCAATTTGCAAATTATGTGGATGGATGTGGTCAGTTTGTTAGGTAAAGAGGGTTAAAGGAAAAAAGTTAGCAGTTGCTGAGAAAAACAACATGATAAATACAGATTACTACAACAGTCAACTGATCTCCCTTTTTCGACCTCGAAAATTCATTCTTTTTGGTTTCCCGAAGATAACTTATATAGTTGGCCAAATCAAATAAAATTTAGTGTGTAGGTGTATCAATATAAAATACACATAAAGTTCAAATTGGGGTTTGCTCCATTTATTTATTTATTTATTGGTGTTTAAGGTCACATATTTCTGCACAATGGCTAATCATGACCACAACATGAGTATCAACTCAAGACCAGGGGTGAGCGTTAATAAGCCATATCGCCCACTTTAGAGAGGGTTTGCACCTCCCAAGCATTGGTGACTGGGTCCTATTTTACCAGTAAAACAGAGCCTGTTTACTGCAATGAACAGGCACTGCTTTGCTTCCCGGGGTTCCTGCGGGGGAATTCATGCCTAAATCTTTGCTATTAAGCATAACAAAATGAAGTTTGGGGTTTGGTCCAACATTGTTTGCCAGAGTTAGGTCCCTTTTTTTGACTTAAAAAAATTCTATTTTTTTTCAGATACCTCAAATTGCACACTTTTTCAGGGGATGTGTAGCCGAGGCAGCCTTTTATTATTTTTGGCCTCAAAAACACAGCTTATGACCCCCTCACTAGAAGAAACTTGATGAGCTTGTCCCGTGAAGAGTCATGAGTTATATTTCAAGCAAAAAGTTTTTAAACACAACAAAATTTCAATGACAAATTTTGTTAAGTGAGATATGGGCATTAAATTTGGTTAACCCTTTGAACCCTGGTGCTATATTCAATAACAGTTCAATGGCAGCAGTTGAAAGAGTCCATATTCATTATTTAGTGGTAGACCAATTAATACTTTCAACATGCAACCCAAAGCTGATTGATTGTTCTACCCCACACATTCACTTGGCAGCCATCCTACTGGACCGAAAAATCAGCCTCTTAGGTTCAAAGGGTTAATCCTTCACCTAATTAATCAGTGATATCTGCCTGCCTAATTTAAAAACTATGCAGTTGAAATTTTTTTTTATTTTTTAAATTTTAACAAAACCATATCATGTGACCCCTCACTGGAATGAGCTTGTTCATATCCTTGGTCAAAGATAGACACTCTTCTTTTGACAAAATATTTCATTCTTTGCAGAATTTTGTTGAAGTTTATGACCTGTCAAAGGATCCAAATGAAATGCAGAACATATGGAAAACAGCAGATCCACAAATACTGGCCACACTCAGTAAGCAACTAAGGGAATTATCTGTGTGTGCGGGAAAATCTTGTCGAAAGGTGTACTGAATGTTCTGTCTACTTTGGGTCCTCAAGATGCAGGACAGCAAGATTACATCACACTATATAAAGCTATATTTTTATACTGTACCAATGACCCAGACTTAGCTGGTGCTAACTCTAACAAAACCAGGGCCAAACACAAATTTTGCCCCCCAATCCCCAAAATTTGCATCCAAAACAAAAAGAAATGATGTCCTATAGGACCTCCATACTACGCCCCCACTGCGCATGCGCAGTGTCACGGACGTCCCGAAATTGGCGCCAATTATCGTTCTCTGTTTGGCCCTTCATCAGTCAACATCTCACTGATCTTTGTGCTTGTAAATCTCATTTTAAAGGATGCCAGACATGTAATTTTTGGAGAAATGGTGATTCTAAGGAGGATATAGAAAGAGGAGAGGAAAAAGAAGTGACAAATAATAATCAGGGCTGTACTTAACATTTTTTGATGAAATTATGTTAAGTTGCCTATTTTCGAGGCATGGGCCTCTTGTTGTCATTCTTGCTAAATGTTGCACTGCTTATTCAGTGTTTCCTCTCCCCTAGCCTTCTAAAGTCCCCCCTTGCAATTCTCCCATGCTTTTGGCATATTTTTGAGAAAGTTCATTTCTAAAATTTTCCTGGGAGAGTTGCTTGGATACAGAATGTTTTCTGTTATTTTCCCCATAGTTACGTTTTCACCCATGGGTGTATAAACGTTGTGTTCTGCATCTTCCATCTGATGTTCTGCAGATTCTCCCCTGGGAGTCTCTGTTTTGCATCAGATAGAGTGTAATTTTGATGACTGATTTCGGGCCAGTTTTTTCAGTGCCTGGAGTCATGTTTTCTGGTGTTTTACACTGTTTGTTTACATTGGCAACAGCCTTTTTTGAGGGGGGCTGTTTGCCTTTGGTGTAGTTTATCTCACTATAAGATACATTTATATTATCCATAAGTGTCTCATTAATTATTTAATATAAATTTAAAATTTTTGACCACACTTTGCCATCGGATCCATTGGGGCTCAACGTTACTTTTCAGCAACTTGGGCTTCGCTGAAAAAATATTTTTTCAAAATTATTTTGATTTGCAATTGTTTTTTCATTTATTAATGGATCATGTTATTATGTATCTTTGTGTCAGGGGTTTGTGCGAGTAACTAGGACTTGTTGTTGACTTTTCACAATGAAAGAATATTGTTCAAATTGTAATGGGAAGAAATCTTCCTCTGACTTTCATGATCATTGTATTAATTGTAGTCAGTGTTCTCGCACTAATCCCTGTCCTATATGTCAATATTGGGATGACAAACATTGGAAACGTGTGTCACGGTATGTTGTTTCTGGAGAAAGGGCTATGCCGGTTCTTTCTCCGCAAGGTCACTCTACTCTCTCAGTTTCTATTTCAGAGGAACAAGAACAGGGTGATGTTTCCATGTTATCTTCTACAAGTGTGCGTCCGTCGTCACAAATGAATTCAGAGCTAGCGGCAAAAGTGCTCATGGAGATTAGACAAATGTCGTCCGCTAGCTCGCCCGGTGTAGCGTCCATTCACCAAATGGTTCGGCAGCCGGGTTTGTCCGATGCGGTCCAGGAGGAAATTTTGGGTGATGCGAGCACTATAAACACACAATGTGCACACCCAGTGACGGCGGATATTAAGCGAGAACGGAGGAAGCCTTTGAGTCCGGTTCCTAGCTCGTCCAGGTCCAGCCGGGCCGCGAGCGAGAGAGGCCCCTCTCTCGTACAACAACATCTGGGACCAGATGTTGTGGTACAAAATGTGTCGCAAGCGGAGCATACATCCGTCGCTCGGGACGCTCCGTTGTATAGGCAGTCCGCGGAGACTGCTAAGGCTTCCTCTTCTCGTCAGCGCACATGACCGCACCTTGGCTGCGTGACCGCCGATATCTTACCAGCTTCGCCGATCAAGGATTCTTCGGCGACCAGGTCACACCATCCGGCAGCCAGGGATTCGAGACCGATGGACTCCGGACGTTCGCATAGGAAAAGTATGCGGTAGCCATCTGATGCGGAGCTGCCCTCGGCGAAGCAGCGAAAGACTGCGCCTCCGCAGGTCTCGACGCCGGACATTCTTGTGCAGATAGCACAGCTTATCGCAGCATCCCAGCAGCTGACAGAAACGGTGTCGGATCGAGAATTATCCGACGGCGCTGGGTCAGTACGCTCCGCCGAAGCATCGGGGGCGGACGACCGGGAGCATCATGAGGTCCGACCGGATGGTGAAAGGGATACAGATGATTTGGAGCTATCCCTTTCGGATCAACATAAAGCTGCCGTGGACTTCATTCGGCACTTTCTCCCTCAAGTTGTTCCGTCGGGCCAGACTGCTGCGGTTCCGGACAAGAGAATTATAGTGTCATTGGACATTTTTTGAGCGGTTCAGGGACATCGCTCCCGAGTTTCCGTCGCAGTCCAATAATGTTGCAAGAACATTTGAATTATTGAACGACGCTATATTTAAACTTGCTTCCAAGACGGGGAAAGCAGGTTCCTTGTCCGCTAATACTCTCAACCTGCCTTTCATTAATGCAAGGAATAAATTCGACACGGCAGGACAGGGTATCCCGAGAGTTCCTCTGCGTATGGACGCCGAGGCGGAAGACTTAGAGCTATCATTACCGTCGTCGGCTTCTATTCCAACCGCGGTGTTGGAAACAGCTATTGCGTCTAACAGAGCCAATTTAGATGCCTTATCTTACGCAGATCACCTTACTAAGGCATTATCACTGCGCCTTCAAGGGAAAGAGTTTCAGGATATACAATCCTCTTTAAGACTTCTTTCAAGGGCAGTAGCTTATTCCTCGTGTAACTCCGCCCTTTCAGTGGCAAATCTGGAGTTGGTTAGACGTGACGCAGCCCTAGCTACATCCACACTCGTGGATACTAAGGTGAAGAACTCTCTTAGAGTCGCTTCGGTCTCCGGAGAACTTCTCTTTGACGGCAAGCTTTCTGCTATTTATGATAAAATTACAAAGAAAGCTTCGGATTCTCTGTTGTTCAAATCTGCTTCTAAGAAGTCGGATACAGCAGACAAGAATAAGACAGGCACTTCTGGGTCTAATGCGCCCAAGAGAGGTTCCTATAGAGGTTCCGGTGCGTCCTCTTGGTCTTATTCGAGAGACCGTCAGGGTAGCGACTCTCGTTCGGGACGTCCTTCGGGCCGGGACAACCGGTCGGACGCCCCGAGGTCGACGGGGCGAGGTGCGGGTCGTGGAGGACGTGGTTTCTCCTACCGCAGGCCTCGCAGGTCCAGGAGGTGATGGCTTAAACCTCTATCGCGTACCGGTTGGCGGAAGGTTGTCGAGCTTTTCACAAGAATGGGCGTCGATTACGGACGACCCTTGGGTGAGAGGAGTGACTTTGGAAGGTCTAAAGATATCCTTCAAACGAAAGCCTCCATTAACTCGAAGTCCAAAGTGGACTCAACTTCCGTCAAATCCGCAGAAAAGAGACGCTCTGTTATCAGAGGTGCAGTCTCTTTTAATGAAGAACGCGGTAGAGGTCGTAGAAAATCAGGAGACTCCGGGATTCTACAGCCATCTGTTTCTGGTTCCGAAACCAGACGGCTCGTTCCGTCCAGTCATAGATTTGAGCTGGATAAACAAGCTGATCGTCGCTCCGAAATTTTATATGGAGACGATTCGGTCGGTCAGAGCGAGTATTCGGGTGAACGATTATGCAACAAGCATAGATCTCAAAGATGCGTACTTTCACGTCATGGTACATCCGACATTCCGAAAGTATCTACGCTTCGCAGTCCTAGGAGTGGTGTATCAATTCCGGGCGATGTGCTTCGGATTGAATCTAGCACCCTGGGCTTTCACTCGGGTAATGAACTCGGTAATGATCTATTTCCGAGCTCATTCGTCTGCGGTAACATCTGCCTACCTGGACGACATTCTTCAGAGGTACGGCAATGAGTTAACGCTTCAGAACGATGTTCAGAATCTACTTCTATTGCTCCGACGTCTCGGTTTTATAGTAAACGAGGAGAAGTCGGATCTGGTGCCGTCCAAGTCATTCACTCATCTGGGAATGAGCTTCGAGACGCACAACAATCTCGTTCGTCTGCCGTTAACCAGAGCGAAATTAGTCAGTTGTTACGCTCGCTATTGTCTGCACGCAGACAAAGTCACAGCGAGAGAATTTATGAGACTGATAGGTCTGTGCGGAGCTGCTGCGGATCTCATTCCGATGGGGCGGTTACGTACATGTCCTCTCCAAATTTTCTTGACTCAGAATTGGAGTGTGAAAATTCATTCGCTTGGCGTAGACGTTCTCTTGTCAGATCAAGTGAAACAAGAGATTCAGACTTGGGCAAACATTCAGTGGTTAACTCAGGGAGTTCCGCTGCAGTTGCCGGATCCGAGTTTTACCATTATGACGGATGCTAGTCAAACAGGTTGGGGTCCATCATTAATCCCAACGGATTCGAGATGCCAGGGTCTTTGGGATCCGCAATTCCTGTGCAAGAACATAAACATCAAGGAAATGATGTCAATTTGGCTTGCGTTACGTCATTGGATGGACATTATTCACAATGCTCATGTCCAAATCCTATCCGACAATACGACGGTAGTGGCGTATATACGGAATCAGGGAGGCACTCATTCAGTTCCGTTGTTCAATCTAACGGAAAGAATCCTTCTGTTTGCGCTAGAACATCAGGTTCTTCTTTCGGTCCGTCACATACCGGGTCATCTGAATGTGCTAGCAGACTCCCTTTCACGAAAGGGTCGCTTGTTGCCGTCGGAGTGGACTCTCAACAAACAAGTATTCAATCAGATTTGCTACCAATGGGAACGGCCAATGATAGACTTATTTGCGACACATCTCAACAATCAGTTGCAGACGTATGTGTCTCCGTGTCCGGATCCAAGAGCATTTGCAGTAGACGCTCTGTCGATCCCTTGGGACGGAATGATAGGATATGCGTATCCTCCAGCGCCGTTAATTCAACAAGTATTGCTAAAGATAAAACAATCTCAATGCAAGATTCTGTTGGTAGCATCTCTGTCGCCACAGAGACCGTGGATAAATCTACTCAGGTGTCTGTTGTGGGACCTACCGCGAAAGCTTCCTCCACGGGAGGATCTTCTTTCGCAGGGGAAATCGCGCCAACTCCATCACAACCTGCAAGGTCTCAACCTTCACGTTTTTCCGTTGTGCGGTCCTTCTTGCATGGCAAGCACTTTACAGGACGAGCAGTGGACGCGATTTCTAACTGTAGGAGGACCTCCTCTTCGCTAAACTATGCGGCTAAGTGGAAGGTTTTTCGTCGTTGGTGTAGGGATCATTCTGTAGATATATTCGATTCCTCTATACCAGACATTGCAAACTTTCTAGTATACTTGTTTGACGAAATCAAACTGCAGCCTGTTACTATTAAGGATTATAGGTCTATGTTATCTGATACCTATGCACATCATGATAGTTTACAAATTGGATCTAATGTCTCTTTATCTAAGTTGGTTAGAAACTTCTCGATAAATAGACCCAGAACTCTTAGATTAATTCCTAAATGGAATTTAGCTTGGGTTCTTCTTAAATTGAAGGAAAAGGCATTTGAACCTCTTGGGACAGTAGATTTCAAATTCTTATCTTATAAGACAGCTTTTCTCTTAGCTTTCTCTTCTGCTAGAAGAATCAGTGAGCTTCATGCACTGTCGGTGGATGATTCTCACTATCGTAGTGTCGGGAACACTATCACCTTCACTACTAATGTGGGATTTTTAGCTAAGAATCAGGCTCCTAATAAATATCCGGAACCTATTGTTATTAAGGCTCTTCCGTCTTCAGACGGGCGTAGGCCTTTACTCTGTCCTGTTAGAGCGTTACGTATCTATAAACAGAGATCTCAGTTTATCAGAAAGGGACGGAAACGTTTCTTTCTGTCTTTGATGCCTAATAGACAGGACATTTCGGTCCATTCTATTGCTAGATGGATTCAATTAACTATCCGTACTGCTTATGAGAGTTTATCTTCTTCTCAGCAGTCTGTGCTTAAGATTTCCGCTCATGAAGTAAAAGCTCTTGCTACTTCTTGGGCTTATGCTAATAGTGTTGCTATTACAGATTTAATGAAGGCTGCTTATTGGTCTCAGCCATCCACATTCACGAATTTTTATCTCAGAAATATTGAGTCCATTTCTGGAGACCTGCATTGTTTAGGTCCGTTATCTGTTGCTCAGAATGTCGTCCACTAAACAGTTGCAACTATAGTTATGCAGGCTTTCTGTTCCGGCAGTGACTCCGTCCGGCTGCCCTCTTCGCTCTGGGCTATTTGACCCAGGGCAAGGGGAAGGGGGGGGGGGGGGGGGGGGGGGCGGGTGTTCCCTTAGGTCACCTGCTTTATAGTGAAAAGCAAGGGAATGCCTCCTCCAAGTCAGTATTTCTGAGTCGCTTCCGGGATGGTTTTAAAGTGTAATATTAATGTTAAAATTCATTCATGTCTTATTTTTAAAGTGTAGCTCGGTGTGAAGCATTTGTATATGTCAAGTGTCAAACGGGCTTTAATATACAATACTCGGACACTTTTAAATGACTATAAAGAGTCTCAGTTCTCTGGACTACTTTATTTATGGGTTTACTTTAAAAATAATTAGTATAAGGGTTATACTGGATGTTAATAGAGAACATGAATATTATTGTGCTCAATTATTAAGGGTATTGTATCTTTCTAATTTAATATTAAATAAGAAAGATACATGTAAAGCCTAATACTCCTTTTCTCCTTAAGTGGTTACCTCTTTATTATATAGTTGAGCTTATTGGATTTTCCTCTATGTCCTAGGCCCTCCAGCCTGTTTACTATTCAGCTAAGTCTGGGTCATTGGTACAGTATAAAAATGTTAAAAAATTTATAGTAATTTATATATTTTTTATACTTACCAATGACCCAGACGGGGATGGCCCTCCCAGGAGTTGGGAACTCTTGCCTCCCCGCTGAGTACATAGCGCTGACCAGGCACTGCCAGTAAGAATGATAATTGGCGCCAATTTCGGGACGTCCGTGACACTGCGCATGCGCAGTGGGGGCATAGTATGGAAGTCCTATAGGACATCATTTCTTTTTGTTTTGGATGCAAATTTTGGGGATTGGGGGGCAAAATTTGTGTTTGGCCCTGGTTTTGTTAGAGTTAGCACCAGCTAAGTCTGGGTCATTGGTAAGTATAAAAAATATATAAATTACTATAAATTTTTTAACTTTCGATCTTATGACATTTGTAGGATTTTCAGGATAATTCTACAACCTACTTTAACCCTCTTCGCACTGATAGAAAAATGGCAAAGTTTTCAGCAGTAGATTTTTCCCATAATGCAGTTTGATATTTAACCAAATATACCTTGTTTGACAGAACTCAGTCACAGCATAACAGCTTTCACATCATCAAACATCATTGATTGGAGGATTTACCACATTTATTGACTTAATGCCATCTTGGTGGGGGGGGGGGGGGGGATTGGCAGATTGAGCTGCAGTGTTTTTTGCTGATGTTCAAGCAATCCATTTATATAGAGATCAGTGGAATTTTAATATAACAATTAACATATGTTTGGAGGGTGTTAAAGGTTATAAACAGCCCCAAGAGGAATGAATAACAGCTTGAGGGTTTATTACCGGTCTCAGACGAAGTAATAAGACAAAGGGTTGTTATTCAGCTTAGCTATACTCTGTTAATATACTAGAGAACGCCTGCTAAAGTAGTAATAGTTTATATTCTTCAACTGGTTGAGTGCTAGAAGCCACTATCATGGCTCTATTGAAAAGTGCTGAAAGCCATTTCTGTGGCTTCACTCTGTATACAGTAGTTCATAGTTGGATCAGCAGGAGAAATATTAATATAAATTAGTTTTGTTGCAATTTATTGGAGAGTGACAACTGATGCTCTCCAATAAATTGTAACAACACAATTATTTATGAACAATATATTACTAAACTAAGGTTCCTCTTGCTGGTAGTGCAATATAGTGTTGAAATGATTTGTGACTCGTCAACGCCAATGTGATTAGTACTAAACAAATCTATTAACCGATTAGTGAATCACTTGTTGATTAGTTGCCTGAGCATATTCTCTAAAGCCTTGAAGTTTCCACTTTATGTTCCTTTAAGAAATTTCATTTAATTTTATTAAAATTAATTTAGTGCTTTCAATTTGAGGTGCGCTATCACACTCATGCTTTTACATTGGAAACAAGAAGCTCTCTTTTTCGTGATTCTCTAATTTTCAAGAAAATAGATTAAATTACCATGCAAAGATTTGAGATTCCATTATACTGAGTAAAACACATAAATGAGGTGTGAACAGTACAAATACCTGCAAACTGTTGTGTCATTTAATTAACGCTGACACCAGAAGTAAATCTACAGAAGTTTTTGCTTTTTCAACACGTTCTTGTTTTGTGTAAATGTTGCTGTAATAAGATTGGTCAGAAAACAAAACGTCACATAATGTTATTTACTACTAAATGAAGTTTTACAACTCGTACTATGTAGTACACATACTGACTGAACAAATTGCTCTGTTTGGTCATGTGATGTATTTAATATTCAATGAGGCTATTGTTTATAGTTTGTCTAGCTTTTCATTGGGGGATGATTAAGTTAAGCAGGTCATGGAATAATCACATCATCATGGTACACTTCTTCAGGGACCTGTTTTCTGCTTTCAAAGTTTTTTAGCACAATCCCAAAGTGCAAAAATTTCTTATTAGACTGCAATATACAAGGGAATTTGGAGAGAAAAGTTCAATTTCACTTAAAAATATTTGACAGAACCGAATATTGGAACATCAAAGATTTATTATTAGACCAATTTATTTTTTGCAGCACCGTTTGTTTTGTCGTAAGGACATGGAGACATCGGCTTCCGTAATGTCGCACAGTTAGACCCATTAATTGTATTGTAATTTTGAAGCCACTCCAGCCAATGAATTTAGTTTTAAAACCACAGTTTTGTAGAATTTATTGCTTAGTTTAGCATCTGACATTGCAAAACCGACTAGTCGATTAATCATTGACTCCCATCTGGCAATTAGTCGAATAGTAAAAATCCAAATGGTATTAATCGTTTCAACACTAGTGTGATGTGTTTGAAAAAAACAGTCGCATTACAAATTACCACTGAAAAATAATTTAGCACTCAACCACTTAATCACTTATCATTCAGAACATTTGTTGTATAAGATGTTAAATTTTTTTTTGCATAGATTGTTAAGTACTTTAATTTAATCGCTAGTCATTCTGAACAAACTATTGAAAAGTTGTCCTTTTTAATGAGCATCTTTTGTTAATTACCTTCTTCGTATGTATGTTGTTTACTTTTGTTTTTCCATTGAAAGCAGTCTTTGATTGCAATTTTTTTCATTGAACAGGTGCTTTCCTTTGGTGAGAATGTGACCAGTTTGACAAATTTTTATGAAAATGTTATTTATTTTTGTTGTTCGCTGGGGTATGAATCTGTAGAATGCTGGAAGCTCATATTTGGGCTTTATTCTAAAGTACAGGTGCTGCAACTTAACGGCTTCATACTCAGTCAATGTGCTTCATATTATCTTTGAAGTAAAGTTATTTTGTCTGTAAGGAGTTGTCTCATTACAAGTTTTGGAAGAGTTGGTGGGGGGGGGGGGGGGGGGAATGACACTTGCAAACAGAATTCTTGAATAACTACATTTTTGCGTCGAACCTAGCTTATGGTCCCACATTGGAACGAGCTCATTCCACTGAGGGATCATAAGTTATGTTTTTGAGACAAAGAATGAAAAAATTATGAAAATTAAAGGGTGATTTTTGTGAATAGTACTCCTCAGTTCGGGCCATTACATTGTGTAAAGGGTTAAAAAAACATTCGGTTCTTATGATAATATCTTGGTGGGTGGTTTCATGGGTGGAGGAGGTGCGAGTACATGGAGTTAACCAACAAGAGGCAAGTATCTGTCATAGTTTACCAACTGACAAACTCATCAACACCAGAACTTAAGCTCAGGTCCAGTTCATTCCTGCATATAATCGTGCGGCCATATGACTTGGCACATGAAAGCAAGAAGTTTTGTTCAAGTATGCGACACAGTTTAATCTTTGATTCATTAAATCTTTGAATCTGATTCAATATTCATCTCATAATGATTTTATGTATTTATTTATTTATTTATTTATTTATTTATTTATTTATTTATTTATTTATTTATTTATTAGTGTTGAAGGTCACATATTTCTTCACAATTCTAGTAGTGACTGCAACATGGAGATAAGACCAAATTTACTCCATCGTTTATACCCATGTTGCCCATTTCAGAGGACTTCCACCCCAAGCATTGGTGACTGTGTCCTATTTTACCAGTAAAACATAGGTTATTTACAACAGTAAGCAAGCACTGATTCATTTCCTGGGGTTCCCACAGTACGATTTTGTATAGCTGGGCCATGAATAATTTTGAATTGTTTCAGTGGGACTTTTATTTGTTTTTAACAGTACAGTAAAATTATTCTTATGAATGGGAACATGTTGGTGTCTCCTCTACTCCTCAGCATCATTCCTCATGATGGGTACCAGGTGAATCAATTAACAAACTCAGCTGCACAATTGTTTATAACCTACCATATAGCTGCACAATTCTTTTTATATACCAGAAAATTTAGATGGAATCAGCTAAACCCACCCAGAACTATACAGATGATTGCCCTTGAAACTTAATTATGTTTTGTTCTTACTTAACCCTTTACACAAAGAATGAATGATTTTTTTTTTTCAACTGCTTAACTTGCAAATGAGGGGGTCAGATAATTTAGTTTTGTTGCCATTTTTAAAAAAAAAAATTTGTTCAACTGCTTAAATTGTTAATTACATGGGTGTTGAAAAAAAACAAACTTTAGTGTTATTTGGGAAAAATATTTGTTCTTCATGTGTGATTGGATTCTTTTTGTGTAGCCCACCTTAGACGTCTTAAACCATGGATGTTGCTTATAAAGAGCTTTTTTTACCAGAATTTGTTCACCATAAAACCATATTGTTCAGTATGAATTTAGTTGTTAGTTATAAGGTGAAAAATGTAACTGTTGTTTCAAGAAATCTGTGATACTTTTAATGCAAATAAAGTCAAAATAGATGTAGTTATTTTGAGTTTAAATTATTGACACCGCATGTGTATAACAGCACGGCACACAGGTCTGTTGGGGTGAAAGACTCTGCCATAAGCTGTTTATTATTACTAGATTATGTGCATCCAGCCGTCCAACCATCCATCCATCCGTCCATTCACAGTGATATCTTGCCAGTGAGTGTATCGATTTCAATGAAATTTAGTATGAGGGTTCCATATGACAAGCCACTCCTGCACATGTTATAAAAAATTGCTTGCACATTTTCAACAGAGTACATTTCCTTACTTTATTATGCTTCATCGGTCCAAAACTGCAGTGGGGATATAATTGCCTTCAGCAATAGCTCTTGTAATGATCTATACCTTTTCTGATGCCCTGATTGGAATAAAGAGGAACCCTTGGATATCTCTTAACTGAATAATTCTATTAATTAAATGTAACTTCCAAACACAAAACCATTAAACATACCTTCAGTACAAATTTGATGTTTTAATTTCATATAGATTATAGAGCAAACACCTGTTAATTGAATGAAATTATCGAGAAATGACTCTGACAATCACTAAAATTCCTTGTTTATAGACTTATTTGATCTTTGTTCATCCAATACAGGCATTTAATCTATTATGTCTTTTTTGACAGAGCTCTGTCAAACAAGATATGATAGAATAAATGTTCACTTCATCCCTAGAATACAAGAAGGTGACCGAATCCCTATTAATTGAATACTTCTGGTTTTTGAATAATTTTCATCAGTAAAATGTATATTCAGTTAACAGGGTTCTGATGTATAATCTTCCTGAGTTTGAGTCATAATCTTATGAGCTTAGAAATGGCAGGGTAACATGCAAGCAAGACATAATCTTGTATGTTTGTTTGCTTGTTTGGGTTTAATGATACTTTCAACAGCCAGAGTCATATGTTGGACCTTAGTCTCGTTATCAACAGTTAACAGTAGTTATTGAATAAGCCTCCGGCATAATATATATATGTAGGGAGCCAAGATGTAACAGAAACCAAGGCAAAGGAAAGTTGTGATCAGTGTACGGACATGGAAAATGGATTAAGTCTATTCAAGCTATTAATATTTACACTTTGCACATTTCAGGTAGATTTTTCTGACTACTACAGTAATTTTCTGTTGAAAAAGCCAACTTTGAAGCTTTGCAAAAACCATATTGTGGTAAATTATTCAACTGCAATAAAAACCTACCGGGTATATTTGTGGCATATCCAGGATTCTGGGTTTGAAGGAGCACCACATTTCAATCAGTGGTTATGATGTGAAGTATCATCCAGTGTGCAGGGCGGCACATTAGGAATGTACACAAGAGGGGGTATTCCTTTCTTGTCAGTGAGAAAATGGAGCCTCAAAATGTTAGATCAGTCATCAGTGTTGACCTTTAGTAGCTTCTTTGCACATTACCACAATGTTTACGAATCAAAATATTCTTATAATCTTGTACAGTCTCCTTCAAATTTTGAAACAGGCGAGCCAATTTAGGACAATGCAGAGGCTGTTTGCATGGGGTATGGCATCATCAGCAAAAACACATGGACATCTGCAACCTCTGGTGGTGAACGTTCACATGTTAACATGGTGAATAACATGTACCCTGGTTGGTCTCAGTTGAGTTACCCAAAACAAGTGCACCCCTGATCACCAGTGAAAAGACAGTAGTCCTCCACAGTTGAGGGTGTCACCAAATTGTGGCACTGTGTACTAAAGTGTACTGCACGTCAATCGTGCACTTGTCTTCAACCAGTGCTAACCCTGCTTGTGTGGAGTTGGGGAGGCCGAGGTGCTTGTCTTTGCTCAATGGTTCTCTCATGGTACTCCAGCTTCCTCCTCCTGCAAAGCTGCCCAACACGAGGTGCCCTTGGCTGTAAGAATTGTCATTAAACCCCAATAAATAAATATTCAAATTTTATTAATGTTTCATTTTTTTGTCTCAATAACATAGCCTTTGAACCCAATAGGTCATGATTTTGACATAAAAAATTTCGTTATCCAAGGAACTTTTGAACAAGTGATGTCTGTTATTCAAGTAAAGGGTTAAACACTGAAACAACACTTCAGCAAGAAATTATTAGCCTCCTGGTTCTCCACACCTAGTGGAAGGCTAATTGGTCAAACAAGAATAGGTTTTTGTTGCATGCCACAGATGTTGGTGTATTTGGAGACTCAGAAATGCAGCTTACACTATCAACAACACTAAACCTACCATAACTTCTCATCTCACTTCTGGTGGAGCATCCTCATTTTGTGACCTGGTTTATCTCATGATTGTAAAAGCCTTTACAGTAATATCTTGGCCTGTATATGTAGTAGAAAAAATATTTTTCAAAAACTTTCAACAAAACCATATCATGTGACCCCTCATTGGAATCAGCTCGTCGAGCTCGTTCCGACAAGGGGTCACATGATATGGTTTTGTTGAAATTTTTTTTTAAATTTGAAAAAATGATATTTAAAATAATAAATTTTGATGTCGTCTGCATTGGGTAAAGGGTTAAATAAATAGCCACTGAAAAATATTTATTTAACAGGAGTATTCAGTTTACAAGAATTTGGTCAATCCCTTATTCTAGTGGTAAACTGAGCATTTTTAGCTCACCTAACTGTTCAATGACTTGATGTTTGGTATGGAGCTTCCTTTTGAGGTGTAGATTCAAGTTTGTTCAAACCAAGTTCATGGAGCAATATTTACCCTTGTAATGGGAGGGGCAAGATTTTTGGCCCTGCGCAAATTTCTATTTTCTGAACCGATGGTCCAATTTGGATTAAATTTGGTGTGTGGTATTACTGAGTCATAAGTACATGATTCAACTTCAATTTCTTTACCACAGGCTACACAGAGGTGATTCATGTCCGATCATCACAAAATTTCATATGCAGGTTCGAGGTCACATCTAGATGAGAATGTCCCCTTTTGGTCACAATCGGTCATCTCTGATGGCCCAAAATCCGAAAACCTTTAGTACACTCTGCAGGTCGTATTTATGAAGGGATTTCATTGTAACTTGGTAGAATGACTAGATGAGAACACCCCCTTTTGATTGCGATTAGTCAACCGTGATGGACATGTGAGCCCAAAAACCTTTAGCACAGTCCACAGGTCATATTTATGAAGGAATTTCATTGTAACTTGGTAGGATGACTCCGTATGAGATCTAGATGAGAACGTCCCCTTTTGGTTTCTGATTGGTCAACTGTGATGGCTGTGCAGGCCCAAAACCCTTTAGCACAGTCTACAGGTCGTATTTGAGAAGAAAGTTTATTGTACCTTTGTAGAATGACACTGTATAATGTCACGATGAGAAATTCCTATTTTGATCAGGTTCAGTCAACCATGACAGTCGCAGGGGCACGTTACCTAGATTCCTTTATCACAGTCTACAGCTTGCATTTATGAAAGGATTTCATTGCAAATATGTCTAGATGAGAGCGTCCTATTTTGGCCATGATCAGTCAACCGTGATGGCCACACAGACACATGACCTAGATTTGTTTAGCACAGTCTACAGTTCATATTTTTGAAGCAATTTCATTGTAACTTGGAAGGTTAACTTGGTATGATGTCAAGATGAGACTGTCCCATTTTGGTCACAATCCGTCAGCTGTTACCGCCACGTGGTCGCATGACCTTGATTCCTTCAGCACTGTCTACAGGTTGTTTTTATCAAGGAATTTCATTGTAACTTGGTAGAATAACTTGGTATGATATCTAGAGGAGACTCTCCTGTTTTGGTTATGATCATTCAACCATGACGACCATCGACACCATCACATGACCTAGATTCCTGTAGCAAAGTCTATGAGTTATATTTATGAATGTATTTCATTTTAACTTGGTGGGATGACTTGTTTTGAAAGGATTTTACTGTAACTTTGGCAGACATACATTAATTGTGAGGGCCATTTTAAACCAGGCCTCAATTTTTTAGTACAGTGCACACAATAATCCCTTCATAAACATTATCCTTTTCATCAAATACTACACCCAGTCAAATTAAGCTACAGTGTCATTGACATTTCATTTTATCATTCCAACTGAAGAATGTTTTCAGGTATTTTGTGACTCCATTATTATGTCTTTTCTTACACAACTTTTACCAAAATTTGGCAGGAACATTTAGACACTTATTAACACTGTGCTGGGAAAGTTTGAGGAAATCAAAAACACAGTTTGGGGCAAGTTTTAATTTTTCATTAAAGACTGATATAATATCATTCTTTCACAATTATAGATGCCACATGATCATTACTTAAAAATAAAATATATTTAGTTCCTTTAAATTGTGTTCATATATCTCTGAAATCAAATTTTCAACCATTTTTGTTCTTGTAACCATCACTTTAAACCAGTTAAAATTATATTGCTTATTATTCATTGCAATTGCTCTTTTAGTATACAGAAGTTATAATCATTGCACAGGTTATTAGCAACCAAATGTGGTATTTGTCAGACATGACATGACCCAGGCTGTCAAAAGTGTCATTAAAACCCAATAAATAAATGTGATATATATAGTGTCAGTTAATTCTCTCACCCAATATGACATTAACTAAAATAGTACAGTAGAATCCTCTTAATTGAATATCCATTTGGCAGTGAAAATTATTCAATTAACAAGAGTATACAATTAACAGGGATTTGGTCAGTTGCCTTGTTCTGGAGGTAAACTGAACATTTATTCTATTATATCTTGTTTGACAGAGCTCATAGAGCACTGTCAAACAAGATGTAATAGAATAAACGTCTGTATTGGCTGTAGTGTGGCCAAAAAGGTTGATAAATAAGGGGATTTTGGTGCGTGTCACAGTAATTTTTTCGACATATTACAAAAATTTATATACAATTAACAGGAGTTTACTCTACAACCCATATGCAATTAACAGATCAAATTTGTACTGAAGGTATGCTAAATGGTTTTGCATTTGAAAATTATATTCAGTTAACAGGGATATACAATTAAGAGATATCCAATTAAGTGGGCTCCACTGTATATACCATATTTGGTAACTAACAAACTGTGCAACAAATGATATATAGAATAAATAGGTACTAGGGCCCATAATCATATTTAACCATTTACCCAACGCAGACGATTTCAAAATTTATTATTTGAAATATCATTTTTTTTATTTTTTCAAAATTTCAACAAAACCATATGTGACCTCTCTTTGGAACGAGGTCATTCCAAAGAGGGGTCACATGATGGTTTTGTTGAAATTTTTCAAAAAATATGTTTTTTCAGCTGCTGAATTTGCTTATTACGTGGGCAGATGCGGGAGATTTGTTTTGTAAAGGGTTAAACCAATCGTAGGATAAGGGTTTTAACCATTCAGCTTGCCAATTATCTGATTACAGTGTAAAGCCACCAAAGTAACTTTCAGCACTTGTCAATAGAGCTATGATACTGGCTTCTATCATCAATCACTTAGTCACACTTTTGACAGCCATATTATCTGATAGTTACACAGATGTTGGATGAATGCATTTTTCACTCCAGGTTTGTGGGGAAAATATCCTTGCTTCAGTCCTAATCAAAGGACTTGGTATTACAGTTGATCATACCTTGTTTCACTGAGCGCTGTCAAGAAGATAATTATAATAACTAAAACATAAGGCAGGACAAATACCTCTGCATATACAAAATTATAATAACAAGAGGCCTGATGAGGCCTCACCTGACCAAAGTTGTTTAAAGAAGGATTAAATTAGCATCTTATGGCTAGTTAACACTGCAGAGGAATGACGTTATTTGATTATTATACCACCCACTTGAAAAGTGGGTGGTATATAGTGTTCACTCTGTCCGTCCGTTACGCTTTTGGAGGGTACACATCTGCTATCTGCAACTCTTCCTAAACCAGTGAACAGATTTTATTGAAACTCTTGGACATTCTTTTACATACACTGAAGATGTGCACCTCCTATTTTTTTTCAGATATTTTCATTTTTAGTTTCCCATATTGAAAAGTTAAAAAATTTATAGTAATTTATATATTTTTTATACTTACCAATGACCCAGACATAGCTGGTGCTAACTCTTAAAATATAGGGCCAAACACAAATTTTGCCCCCCAATCCCCAAAATTTGCATCTAAAACTAAAGAAAAACATGTCCTGAGAGGCCCTCCACACTTCGCCCCTACTGCGCATGCGCAGTGTCAAGGACGTTCCGAAATTGGCGCCATTAATCATTCTAATAACCAGTGCCTGGTAAGCGCTATGTACTCAGCGGGGAGGCAAGAGTTCCCAACTCCTGGGAGGGCCATCCCCGTCTGGGTCATTGGTAAGTATAAAAAATATATAAATTACTATAAATTTTTTAACATTTTTATACTGTACCAATGACCCAGACATAGCTGAATAGTAAAAAGGCTGGAGGGCCAAGGACATAGAGCAAAATGGAATACGCTCAATAAAATAAAATAGAGTCATCCCCTGTAGGGAAAAGAAGTAATAGGCCTTACATGTATCTTTCTTATTTATGATAAATTAGAAAGATACAACACCTTCCAAAAATTGAGCTTCATACATCCATGTACTCTATTAATATCCAATAATCCTTATACTAATAATTTTTAAAGTAAGCCAATAATAAAGTAAGTCTAGAGAATAGAGACTCTTATACTCCTAAAAGTGTGTGAGAATTGCATAATCATGTCCGTTGACATATGCAATATTCAAAGGCTATACTTTAAAAACTAAGACTTGAATGAATTTTATAAACTTAAACTTCTCACTAAACAACCATCCCAATAACAGCTCAGAATTACTAACTCCGGAGGAGGTATCCCCTTGTTTTCATAGTAAAAACAGGTGACCCAAGGGAACACCCTCCCCCCCCCCCCCTTTTTCTTGCCCTGGGTCAAATAGCCCAGAGCGAAGAGGGCAGCCGAACGGAGACACTGCCGAAACAGACAGCCTACCTAGCTATAGTAGCAACTGTTAAGTGAATGACATTCTGAGCAGTAGATAATAGACCTAACAAAAGAGGCCTCCAGAAATGGACTCGATATTTCTGAGATAAAATTCATGAATGGATGGCTGAGCGCAATGAGCAGCCTTCAAAAATCTATAATAGCAACACTATTAAAGTAAGCCCAAGAAGTAGAAGAACTCTTACTTCATGAGCCGAAATCTTAAGCACAACTGCTAAGCCAATGATATACCATAAGCAGTACGCTAGTTAATAGAATCCATTAACAATAAAATGGAGCGTAACGTCCTTCTACTAGACATCAAAGACAGAAGAAGCTTACGCCCTTGTAATAAACAGATATCTGTTTATAAATACATAAACTGTACCCGGAAAGAGTAAAGGCCTATGCCCATACGAAGACGGAAGGACCTTAAAATAATAGGTTCCGGATAATAGGAGCCTAACTCTTATGCAACAATCCAACCTAAATAGTAACGGAAGTATTGATTCCGAAACTATGAAAGTGAAAATCATCCATCGATAGTGCATGAAACTCACTGACTCTACAGTAAAAGAGAAACCAACAGAATTACTGTCTAAAAGGTCAGAATTTGAAAACTACTGTTTCCAGAGGCTCAAATGATTACTTAGCTAAATAAGAACCTGAAGTTAAAATCCATATAGGAATTTAATCTAAGATTCTAAGTCTATTTATCAAAAGTTACTAATTGACTTAGATAAAGAGACAAAAGACTCAATTGTAAACTATCGTAGAGTGCATAGGTATGAGGTAACATAAACCTATAACCTAAATAACAACAGGCTGCAGTAGATCTTGTGAAACAAGTATACTAAAAAATAGCAATGCGTAGTATGGAGGGATCAACCATATGAACATAATGATCCCTACACCACGACGGAAGAGCCTCCACTCTAGTCACATAGAATAGCGAAGAAGAGGATCTCCTATAGTAAGAAATCGCGTCCAAAGCTCGTCCAGTACAGTGCTTACAATGCAATACGGACCACACAACGGAATACATGAAGGTTGCGACCTTGCTGGTTGTGATAAAGATGACACGATTTACCCAGTGAAAAAAGATCCTCACATAGAGGAAGATTTCACGTTAAGATCCACAGTAGACAAGAGAGTAAATTACTCATGATCTCTGTGAAGATAGAGATGCTATCAACAGAAATGTATTGTGGTTGTTTATCTTAGCAATACCTGCTAAAAACAACAGCGCCGGAGGATACGCGTATCCTATCATTCCGTCCTATAGATCAATAGAGCGTTAACAGTATTAGCTCAGAGATCTGGACAAGCCAACACATACGTCTGCAATTGATTAGCCAGCTGTGTCATAAATAAAACATCATTGGGCGCTCCCAAAGATAGCAAATCTGATTGAATACTTGTTTGTTGAGAGTCCATTCTGACAGCAACAAGCGACCCGTAAGAGAACGGGAGTCCGATAAAACAATCAGACGACCCGGAATATGACGGACCAAAACTGAACTTGGTGTACTATAACCAACAGACGGATTCTTTCCATTAAATTGAATAACGGAAACGAAAGAGTGCCTCCCTGGTTCCGGAGATACGCCACTACTGTCGAATTAAAGGACAGGAATTTGGGCATGCGTTTCTGAATAATGTTCATGCAATGACATAAAGCAAGCCTAAAAAACATTATTCCGCGGAAGTTAACTGATAGCTAAAAGACTGCGGAACCCAAAGACCCCGGCACTTCGAATCCGTAGGGATCAGAATATATCCCAATCTGTTTGACTGGCAACCGTCATAACAGCCACACTCGGGTCCGGCAACTGCGGCGGCACTCTCTGAGTCAACCACCGAATGTTTGCCCCAGTCTGAATCTCTTGTAACACTAGATAGACAAGAGAATGTATAAATCAAGCAATTCATGGATTGCCGGAAGTTGCCGTCGAAGAGAAGCTCCTCCGAGAACGAAGCGACTCTGAGAGAGTTCTTAACCTACTATCCACGCGTGGATGTAGCTAGGGCTGCCTCACGTCAAACCAACTCCAATCAGCCACTGAAGGGCGGAGTTATACGTGAACAAACTACTGCCCTCAAAAGAAATTACATTGAGAATAATATCCCGTAAATCTTTTCTTGAAGACGTAATGATAACGCCTCAGTAAGGCGGATTACGTATAATAAAGCGTCTAAGTTAAGTCTACTATACATAATGTCGTTCCCAACATTGAAATTGGAAAAGACATAAACGGTGAAAAAGAATATATGCAGTCTTTAAACACACCGTCTAGACGCATATGAACTCTCGGTATGCCCTGCTCTGCCAAAATAAACTATATGTAAAAAAGATAAAATGGCAGAAATGAGCCACGCGGACAAGAAACTAAACTATCATGCTTAGTAGCAGGCTTGTATATATATATAAATATATAGCGTCGAAAAATAAAACACATGTTGTAATTACAATATTGGACTGCGTCGGTAAGTCAGGGACAAAGTCCCTGTACCGATCGAAAAATCCGAGTCCAATGACGCTATAAGTCTCTTATCCAAGATCGCAGCAATGAAGTCCGAAAAATAATCACTGGAAGAAATGCCAGAAGATATGAAAGGCATCTTCCGATACTACTAAAGGGAAAACTCGAAATCTTTCGAATCCCTTTCGCCATCCTGTCGGACCCTATAAAGCGTTCGGTCGTCCGTAGCTTGATGCAACCGCGGACCGCACCGACCCAGCGCCGTCGGATAATTCCTGATTCGACCGAGAAACCGTCAATTGCTGGGATGCTGCGAAACAACTGTGCTAACTCGGATAGCACGTCCGTCACTGAGGCCTGAGGAGCAGCGGTCTTACGATGCATTGCCGCAGGAAGCTCCGAGATCGTTACCGCGTGCATACTTCCAATATGCGAGCGAACGGAGTGTATAGGCCTCGTGTCCCTTGGCTACCGGATGGCGCGACCTATTCGCTGTGGAATCACTGAATGCCGAAACTGATCGGATACTCGAGGTCACGTAGCCAATGTGCGGTCGTGTGCCCTGCTGTGAGGATGAGGAAGCATTAAAGACAGTCTCTCGGACTGTTAATATAACGGAGCGTCCCGAGCAACGGACATATGCTCCGAATGTAAAATATCTGAACCACAACATGCGGTCCCCTATGTTGTTGGCTTCCTCCGATCTGTCCTCAATCTGCCGTCACTGGGTGAGTACTAAAGTAAATAAAGTGCTCGCATCACCCAAATCTCCTTCCTAGACCGCAACGGACGAACCCGGCAGCCGAACCATTCGATGAATGTACGCTACACCGGGTGAGCTAGCGAATGTCACTCCGTAAGCGATAGACATATTCCATGAGCACTTATTGCCGCTAACTCTTCATTAACTATGACGACAGAGGCACACTTTTGAAAGACATCTCCATAATTCTTCGAACAAGAAACTAGAAATGCTTGGATAGCAAGCATAAAATAATAATATATATAGCGTCGTTCAATAATTCGAAAGTTTGTGTGACATTATTGGACTATGTCGGAACTGAGGGACGATGTCCCTGAACCGAACCAAAAATATCTAAGTCCACCGACGCTATCAGTTTCTTATCCGGCATCGCAGCATATGTTGTTCCGAAAGGGAAAGCTTGAAATCCACCGAATCCCTTTCGGTATCCCGTCGGACTGGATGAAACTTTCGGACGTCCGTACCCGCTTCCGCGGAGCGTCCCGACCCAGCATCGTCGGATAAAATATATGCGACAGATTCAGTTGATGCTGGGATGCTGCGATAAACTGTGCTATTAAGGAAAGCACGTCCGTTCCCGAGGCCTGTGCAGTAGCGGACTTACGATGCATTGCCACTGGAAGCTCCGTGTACGTTGACTCCCGCATACTTCCTATGCGAACGTCCGGAGTCTGCAGGCCTCGGGTCCCCGGCTACCGACCCAGCGCTGTCGGATAATTCTCGATCCGACACCGTTTCTGTCGGCTGCTGGGATGCTGCGATAAGCTGTGCTATGTGCACAAGAATGTCCGGCGTCGAGACCTGCGGAGGCGCAGTCTATCGCTGCTTCGCCGAGGGCAGCTCCGCATCAGATGGCTCCCGCATACTTTTCCTATGCGAACGTCCGGAGTCCATCGGTCTCGAATCCCTGGCTGCCGGATGGTGTGACCTGGTCGCCGAAGAATCCTTGATCGGCGAAGCTGGTAATATATCGGCGGTCACGCAGCCAAGGTGCGGTCGTGTGCGCTGACGAGAAGAGGAAGCCTTAGCAGTCTCAGCGGACTGCCTATACAACGGAGCGTCCCGAGCGACGGACGTATGCTCCGCTAACGACACATTTGTACCACAACATCTGGGGCCAGATGTTGTTGAACGAGAGAGGGGCCTCTCTCGCTTGCCGTCCGGATGGACCGGAACGAGCTATGAACCGGACTAAAAGGCTTCCTCCGTTCTCCCTCCGATCCGCCGTCACTGGGTGTGCATTAAGTTAATTTTATAGTGCTCGCATCACCCCAAAATTCCTTCTAGACCGCAACGGACGAACCCGGCTGCCGAACCATTCGGTGAATGGACGCTACACCGGGCGAGCTAGCGGACGTCAAAGGCCGTCGAACCTACTAGGGTCCTCTTAGGCAATTGGCGTATTTACATGAGCACTTTTCCGCTAGCCCTTCATTAATTGTGACGACGGAGGCACACTGTTGGAAGACATCACAGATACATCACCCTAATCTTGATCGTCTGAAATAGAAATTGATAAAGTAGAGTGACCCTGCGGGGAAAGGACCGGAGTGTCCAAATCCCCAACAACATACCGTGACATACGCTTCCCATATTGTCATCGAAATCATACGATACAGAACCGGAGTTAATGCGAGTACACTGACCACATATAGAATGATAATAAGGTCAGAGGAAGACTTCCTCTTAAAACAATTGATCAATATCCTTTCAATGTGAAAAGAAAACAAGTCCTGGTACTCGCACTAATCCCTGGCAATCAAAATACATAATAATAATATGATCCATTAATATAGAAAAAATAATTGAAATCAAAATATTTTGAAAAAATATTTTTTCAGAACAGCCCAAGTTTCTGAAAAGTAACGTTGAGCCCCAATGGATCCCAAGCCTAAGTGTGGACAAAAATTTTAAAAATATTTTAAACAATTTATTCAACACTTACGAACAATAATAATGTATCTAGTTATGATTGAAATAACATAAAGATATTATTATTTAGAAATCCCCCCCTCACACAGAGGGCTGTTGTAAATGTAAACAATGAGTGTAAAAACACTAAAATAAGACTCCAGGCACCCAGGCCCGAAATCAGTTACCAAAAATACACCATCTGATGCAAAACAGAGACTTCCAGGGAAGAAACTGCAGAACATCAGATGGTAGATGCAGAACACAACGCCTAACCACCCGTAGGTGAAGACGTAAACATGGGGAAAGAACAGAATTCATTCTGTTATTCAGCTAAACTCCCAAGAAAATTTTAGTAATAATAATTACAGAAATTATGCCAAAAGCATGGGAGAATAGCAAGGGGGACTTAAAGGACAGGGAGAGAGGAAAAACACTTGAAAAAACAGTGTAACTAAATAATCAGAATGACAACAAAATGGCTGCTGCCTTGAAAATAGGTAACTTAACATAATTTCATTAAAAAATTTTAAGTTACAGCCCTGATAATATTCTGTCACACATTCTTTTCCTCTCCTCCTTTTCTATCCTCCTTAGAATCACCATTTCACTAATATTTATGTGTCTGGCATCATTTAAACTGAGATTTAAAAGCACAAAGATCAGTCAGATGTTAACTGATGAAGGGCCAAACTTAGAATGATTAATGGCGCCAATTTCGGAACGTCCTTGACACTGCGCATGCGCAGTAGGGGCGAAGTGTGGAGGGCCTCTCAGGACATGTTTTTCTTTAGTTTTAGATGCAAATTTTGGGGATTGGGGGGCAAAATTTGTGTTTGGCCCTATATTTTAAGAGTTAGCACCAGCTATGTCTGGGTCATTGGTACAGTATAAAAATATGAACTTTGTCAAATTCAATTGACATTCTGTACAGATCTGCTATCCGCAACTCCTCTTAAACCATTGAACAGATTTCATTGAAACTTTCAGACATTCTTTTACATACATTGAAGATGTGCACCTCCTATTTTCTTTTCAGATATTTTCATATTTACACTTCCTCATATTCAAAAATGGTCTTTGTCAATTCAGGTTTTAGTAGGGAGGGGTATAGATCTGCTATCCGCTACTCCTCTTAAACCACTGAACAAACTCCATTGGAACTCTCAGACCATCTTTTACATACATTGAAGATGTAAACCTCCTATTTTTCTTTCAGATATTTTCATATTTTGATAATCGTCCGTCCATCCGTTATGCTTTTGAGATGTACACATCTGCTATCCGCAACTCCTCTTAAACCAGTGAACGGATTCCATTGAAACTCTCACACATTCTTTTACATACATTGAAGATGTGCACCTCCTATTTTGTTTTCAGATTTTTTCATTTCTACAGTTTCACATATTGAACAAGGGCAACACCCCCGGTCCCCCGACCAAGATGGCAAATTCAAGGGAGCTGTTAGGATGCAATTTGTTCGCAGAGCATGGCCATTTTTTAACTTGACCTGTATTTCCAACCAATTAAACCACATACTTAGTTTCGTTTCAATCAAATGATCCAAAGTAAAGTTATCATCCGGACAACACAAAAACCGTATTTTCTAAGTCGAAAAAGGGGAATAAATCCAGTAAAAATCAGTGGAGCGTGCCCATTTTCGAACTTGACCTGCATTTCTACCCAAATAAGCGGCATACTAAATTTCGTTTCAATCAGATGATCCTAACTAAAGTTATCATCCGGACAACACAAAAACTGTATTTTTTAAGTCGAAAAAGGGGAATAAATCCAGCAGAAATCAGTGGAGCGTGCCCATTTTTGAACTTGACCTTTCCACCCAAGTAAGAAACATACCAAATTCAGTTTCAGTAAAATCATCCAAACTAAAGTTATCATCCGGACAAGGGTGTGACGGACGTATGGACGGACATCCTAACAAATTGGTAGTTATGTGGCTATTTTTATGGGACTACAATAAAATGCATGTCCATTATATTAAAACAAGTGATTTGGGGGAATATTTTTGGGGTGGTAGCAAACCCTGACCCTACCCTACCCTTTACTGACCCTAACCCTACTCCCCTCACCCCCAATTCTAAACCCCACCCTAGACTAATGAAAATTCAATATATTCCTAGTCTATTTTAACTAAAATGCATGTCCATTGTATTAAAAACAACTTTTTGGGTGAAAAATTTTTGGGGTGGTAGCAAACTCTAACCCTACCCTTCACTGACCCTAACCACACCCCACACCCAACTCTAAACCCCACCCTAGAATAATGACATTTAACTATGTGACTAGTCACATAAATTGTGGTAGTCACCTAACCTCCATTTCTACCAACAAATAGCCACCTAAACCCCCATATGTCTGCCCGGACGCACGCACGCACGGACAGACGGACGGACAGATGGACACTGCTGATTACAATAGTCCCCCGAAGGGTCAGGGGACAAAAATGAACTTTGTCAAATTCAGTTGACATTCTGTACAGATCTGCTATCCACAACTCCTCTTAAACTATTGAACAAATTTCATTGAAACTTTCAGACATTCTTTTACATACATTGAAGATGTGCACCTCCTATTTTATCTTCAAATATTTTCATATTTACAGTTCCCCATATTCAAAAATGGTCTTTGTCAATTCAAGCTTTGGGGCGGTGGTGTGTGTGTGGGGGGGGGGGGGGGGGGGGAGAGGGGGGGGTCAGTGTTTGTGCTCTCGACATTAAACACACTTTTAATGTTGTAAAATGTTTGTTGGTGGGAGTGGTTGGTATCATTTAGTGAGCAGTGCTCACAGTTTTTCTAGTTTATATCTCTGTTGTCCATGCCTGATATTTTTTCTAGTATTGGGATGCTTCCAGAGAATTAATGCCCAGATTTTCAGCAATACAAAAAATAGAGAGTCCAAATATCAATCTAGGGACTAAACTTCAACAAACTTGAAACTGACCCCTCTGACCCCTCCCCCCCCCCCCCCCCCCCCCCCCCCAGGATGCTGAAAACAAATATCAATAGATTCTGAATTGTGGATCTGAAAAAGGAGATATATTTGAAAAGATTATTCGGCATATTACACTAAGTTAAAAGTTGGGCCCCATAGGGAGCCCAAATATGAATCCTGGGACTTGATTTGAACAAACTTGAATATGAGTCCGGCTGGGGTGTTGTATACCAAGTGTCAAAACATTTTGAATGGTGGTTCTCAAAAAGATTTAAAAGAATATTCCTCTTCTGCACAAAGGTAAAATTAGGGCCCATAGGGAGCTCAAATATTAACCCAGGGACTTTATTTGCAAGGATGTTGTATACCAAATATCAAAAGATTCTGACAGATGGTTCTGGAGAAGATTTTGAAAATATTAACAATTTTGCACTATGCTAAAACTTGCCCCCCCCCCCCCCCCCTTCCCTTTCCACAGGAAACACAAATATCAACACAGACTTTATTTGAACAGACTGAATATGAACTATCTAAAGATGCTGTATACCAAAAAGTCAAGATGCAGATTTTTAAAGATTATTCCTCATATTGCACCAAGTAACAATTTGGGCTGCAATATTAATAGGGAGCCCAAGTTTTATTCAAAGGACTTGATTTGAATCTGATCCCTGTAAGGATGCTGTATACCATATATCAAAAAGATTGTGACTAGTGGTTCTGAGGAAGATTTTTAAAGATTTATCCCCACGTTGCACTATGTTAAAATTTACACTCCCATAGAGAGCCCAGTTATGAACCGATAGACTTGGTTTGAAGAAACTTGAATTTAACCCCTGTAAGTATTCTGTATACCAGATATCAAAAGATTCTGACCAGTGGTTTTGGAAAACAAGAATTTTAAAGATTATTTCTCATTTTGGACTATGTTAAAATTCAAGCTCCAATTGGGAGCCCAAATACGAAATACTAATACCTGAGGGCACTCTCCAATAATTTGTAATAAAACAAGTTTTGAATAACAAATTCAGACTACCAAAAATAATCCAGCCCTCAACCAGATAATCTCTGAAAAATATCTTGTTATTTGTACTTTTCGAGATTTGATGTCACATTTTGAAAAATGTTTAAGAAACTGAATTCCCAGTGACGTTTGAACATAAGGATAATTCAAGTGTC